>CM050416.1:8362151-9042151 GCA_027564155.1 Gymnocypris eckloni scoliostomus | reverse complement strand
CTCAAATTTTCCTGCAAGACTGTACAAACTACCGATGTTGAGCCCATACTCGATTAACGCCATAGTCGTGACTCGTGAATAACAACTAAGTGACAGTTATAAAAAAATCAATGATAAAAAACACAGATGTTTCTATAAAGCATTACTTTTTCATGCACTATCCCACAATTTACAAAATGCTTATTGTATATTCATTATATAGAAGGTATATATATATATATTCTCTAAAATGACAATAATTGATTTATGTGCCATCTGTTATAAGTTTATTTAATTTAACTAAAAATAATAATAAAAAGACAGTAATCACATATACTGTCAGTATAGTAATTCAACCGTTTGGAGTCAGTAAGATTATAAAATAGTATTAATATTTTTTTCAGCAAGTTTGCAAAAGTGGCATTAAAACATATATAATGCTATGTTTCTATTTTAAAAAGCTGTTCTTTACAACTTTCTATTGATTACAGAATCCTGAAAAAATGTATAATCCTTTCCCAAAAAAATCTACTGTTTAGCACAACTGTTTTCATCATTGTTCAAAAAAGAACAAAAAAACATTTATTGAGAACCAAATCAGATTATATTAATTTCTGAATGATCATGTCACAGTATAATGAATTAATATATAATAAAATACATAACATTCTGTAATTTTTGCAAAACAAAATCTAAACAAAAATATCCATAATTTGCAATTCAGGCCTTATTAAACTATTTTAAACTCCTTAAGATATGTCATAGTATCAATATTGGCAACACTCGCCTTGACAATACTTAGCGTGTGTGTGTGTAAGTATAAGTAAGCAAGTAAGTAATAAAATAAAATTGAATGAATGAATGAATGAATGAATCCCTCAGATGACACACTGCTCTATTTCAATGAGTTACCGAAACTCCATGTGGAAAACAAAAAAACAAGTCAGTTCCCCAGGTTGCAGAATTCGCACAAAACTTGTTTATAACCGAACTGTGTGTGAACGTATCTGTATTTACCAGGACTGACAACTGTATACTATTACTTCGTAGCTATTTTTTTCTATCACTCTCCATCTTGGTCCAATTACAATCTGATCCTCACCTGCCACGCTCATCCCTCTCAGTCTCTCTCTCTCCTCGCTGTCTGAACATTCTGCCAGCTGGGTGTCTTTGTGCCTGTTTAACCGCTAACTGCTTAGGCTCCCTACAGAGGTGGCGCGAGAGAGAGGGAGAGAAATCGGCAGGGGTTGAGGAGTTCTTGGAATACTAAAACAAACTCCTGTTTACCAAACCCTGACCGCATCTGAATCTAGAGCAAGACGGATCAGATCAACAGCTCTTTAATATGTGAAAAAACACAGATAGTTCCCTGTCATCTGCATTCGTTTAAAGATGGCAGCGAGCATAAATATGGAGATGTTAGAAACTGCCGACTAGTTTTAGCTGGAAAACATGCTTCCGAAGACGGCTTGATTTTCATTTCGAACCAAAACAAGGAATCCCGATAATTTCAAGTACACACAAACCCGCCCTTTAGAACATGAGCTTGTGAGCAATTACTAATTAAGTGTTTTCCTGCTTTTCCTTGTCTCGATCTCTTAGGCCTTTTTTCTGGTTGTGTATTTGTACAGCTGAGAGACTTACCCCGGTTCCTCTAATTGAAGGCAAATTTTATTCAGCAAACACACTCATTTTGTGTGTGTGTGTGTGTGTGTGTCTGCCGTGTATAATGATGTAACCGTTGGTAATATGCAGCACTTCCTTAGCCAACTCCAGATGGCAGAGTTCATCCTCTCACTCCTCTATACTTCACCTCCTCTTCTCCTCTGAATGGAAAGGGATGGGCAGAGCTAAACAGCATTTCTCTGTGCCATTTCTGCATCAGAGGGGTGACAGCGCTGATGAGTGTCCTTTAGAGGCAGTCGTAGATTTGGTCAGGACTGGGGAATGAGCTCTTTGATGTGCTGTGGTGCGACGTGGTGATAATGGACCATTCTTCAGACGACTCTCACACACTTCCAGAGTTCCATTTGATATGCCGTGGAATGGGGAAGTTAAGATGGCCGTCAAGCTTCATGCCCTGAAGTGATCCCCTGAGCAACTCAGTGTGTGTGTGTGTGTGTGTGTGTGTGTGTGAATGAGTATATCATGTCAATGCTGGTCTGGGCAGCTGGTCTTCCTGAGAGGTTTAGATCTAAAGGTTAGTTCTGGTTTAATCCTTTCTATTGAAGACTTCAATGGTTTCCTTCAACCCATTCTCAATCCTAAAAACGGAAGAACAGTCAAGCACTTTTAGCATTACTATTAAGACACTAAAGGTACTCTTAAGCATAATTATGTAGACAAACTAATTGACCCTTCGCAAAGACCCGCCCCCCCTCATTACTGTTGCTGTGTCCGACAAACCATTACGCTCTCAGGATTCACATCATGTTTTCACGCAATTAAAAATATATCATGGATCAAAGAGAAAACTGACAACGCGCCAACAGACAAGACAGAGCAGGTTACTTTAGCTATAAAATGTCTTAAATGTCTTCTTTTTTTTATTCAAACAACTGTTCTGTGGCTCTTCAATGTGTTGTGGCAGATCACTAGCGCCTCTCTTCCTCTTTACTAGTTATAGCATGAAATAAACATGAGAATGAGCTTTATTGGCCAGGTAAGTTTACACATATGAGGAATTTGTTATAGTGACAGAAATATGAATGAACATCAAAAGGTATTTTGTTTCAACCACTGAAAGACGTAAATACACACTTTCAATGTTTCAAATTTAAGTCCACTAACGTTAATCTACTCTCCTGTCAGATTCGGTGTTATGATTAGTCAGAATGCCTGTCAATCAAAATCCTGTGAAGGGTCAATTCCATTGCTTCTTTGGTTTGCTATCAATAGAGATGTGAAAAGCATAAGAATTGTATTGTCATGAAATTATACATTGGGGTATAATTTTGTTATTATGATATATGTTGGGGTATGATTTTCAATATAAAGATCCACAGTAATTTTATTTGCATTACACTATTTAGTTATTGTTTAACACCCATCCCGACCCTTACCTTTAACTATTTTAAATCGATATAAAACACAGTATGCAACAGGCAGATCCAAACAGTCAAAATTCAGCTTCCTTTGAACGGCTCTGAGCTCTTTTTTGGAGGGTTGTTTTACAAGCGCTCTATGCTACAAGCATAATGGTGGTTGCTGCACATTGGTGGTGGTTGAGGAGATCCTCCCCCCTTCTATGTAAAGCACTTTGAGTACCCAGAAAAGTGCTATATAAATGTAACAAATTAATTAATTAATTAATAATGCTCTACCAGGTGAGCTTCTGAGCAAGTTTGCATACATCAGAAAAGCCATACATATGGAGCTGGTTATATAATGCAAAGTCATGCACTATGGTAAAAGTGTTTTGAGGTCATAACATAGTATTGTGCAAGGAACCATGCAACATCTTTACGAATTGATAATATGTTCCTGTAATAATAATTTGTGTTAAAGGGAGCAAATGTTGTTGGTGTTTTACTGCCTCTAGTGGTCATTTCATCAGAAAACGGCAGCCAAAATGCATGTATAGGTACAATTTTGCAGTTATGCTTTCAGTAATGTACTTCCGACGAGCCTGGGTTGCTCATGCTTCCTCATCTAGCATTATCTCTTCTCCTCTAGTCACATCTCATCTACTCTGCTCCCTTTCTTTTTGTCTAGTCACCTCTCTCCTTTTCATCTCATCTGGTCTCATCTCCTCATGTCTAATATCATCTTGTCACCTCTCCACTCCTCTTTTCAATTATTTTGTGCCCTCCAAGTGGAGTTGGAAATATTTTAATTATGAGTTCCAAGCACATGAATGACTGAGGAAAATTTACAAGTGGGAAACTCAGAATTGTAGACAATACATGAGTTGCGCTGTTGGAAGGGCGTGTCAATTTGAAACGTTACAGAAACTATATATCTATATATTGTATAACATAAAATATCATATATGTTTCCAACATGAGTGCATGAATGACATAACAGTGAATCCCCGACTTAGAGCTACGAATTTCCTAGATGCACACGAAGGCAGCATGTCTCATCTCCTCTCCTCTTTCTTGTCATCTCCTCCCCTCATGTCCTCTTACCTTTCTGTATCCCATCTTATCTCCTCTAATCTCATTTTGTATCTCCTCATCTCATCTCTTCTCCCCTCATCTTCTTATCTTCACTGATCTAACCTTCTCTATTCTCATCTTTTATCAGATTCATAATCAGATGAAATTTGCACAATTCATTAAGACCATTACACACCAAAAATGTAAAATATGTCATACCCCCCATACAATAGAAGTCAGTGGCTAACTCAACTCAATGGCCATATAGGCTTGGAACAACATGAGGGTGAGAAAATGAGGATAATTTTTTTCTGGGAACTTTCCCTTTAATAGCCAAATATAACCATTCAATTGTTCAACTGGCCAGTGTCAAGAGATGTTTACAGCCTGGGGGCAGAGCACAATCACAAATACTGAATAACTGCTTAAACAACACACTGCTGAGATCCTGTCCTATTGTGACTGTGTGTGTGTGTGTGTGTGTGTGTGTGTGTGTGTGTGTGTGTGTGTGTGTGTGTGTGTGTGTGTGTGTGTTTCTTTGTGAACACAATGATAGTAAATAAGAGTATTACAAAGTTATTTTGGGTATGCAAGCCGGCCATGAGGGAGAGTTTTAGACATATTATCACTTTCTTTCAGAAAAGGTTTTAGCTAAATTCACTCAATAACAATAGAAGAGAGAGAGAGAGAGAGAGAGAGAGAGAGAGATAATGCAAGAGTGAGAGGATTATTTTCTTACAGAGAAAAGAGGATAAAACAGACTGTCTTCACTGAGATGCACGTTGATTGTACACACATACACATAAATGAAGGTCAAAGTCAAGGTAATGCCAGGAAAAAAATTGAGAAATGAACAGCAGCTAATGACAGCGGAGGCAGGAGGTAATCAATGAAATCCCAATATAATCAGCAACTGCTGGGTAATCACAGATAAAGAGGAGGATTCTGGGTATGAAATCATCTGAGGAGGTGCAGAGCTCTTGGGGGAAACTGGAAAGTATGTCAATGAGCTCATGTGTACCAAACCTTCATATGATTATACAGAGATTCAACTGCCACTGGCTATCACGGTCCTTGGAAACAGAGGAGTAAAGTGAGTTTATGTGTGGATAAGAGTATTCATGAGACTGATTAACCACAGAAGAGAAGGAAAGGGTTTCAACATGGGCAAGCTCTGGTTCATTCTGGTTCTGTTCACCCAAGCACGTGACTGGTTTTGCATGCTTGTCCCTGACATGGGATATTGGTGTCCTTGGGACAGAATCATAAAGCTCTTAAAAAAATGGAAAATGCTATTAGGATGAATTACATTTTTAAAAGAAACAATATTTTTTTTACATTTAAGTGTAAAAAATGATGTACGATTGAGGACAATGGAAGCAATCAAAACCAACAAAAGAGCAATATGTAAATGCTGCAAAAAGTCTCAGGTAGTCTAATGCAAAACACGTAGCAAAGGATGTTATTTTTTTGTTTGTTTATTTTTTATAAAAATAAAAAGTTGAAAGAAAATAAAAATTATAGAGAATGGTAGTGTTAGAGGATCTTTTTTATAATAAATGAAAAGAAAACAAGTACATGAATATAAAAATAATAGAGAAGGCTAGTGTTAGAGAGTCATTTTTTAAATAAAAAGAAAACAAGCAGTAAAATAAAACAGAGTGCAAGTTGTGCAACTTTTAGAGGGTCAAGTTTTTTATATAAATAAAAATAAACAAGTAGATAAAAAAGAAATAGAGAGTCCTAGGGGTCAAGTGTAGATGGAACAGATGTTTTCCTGATAAATAAAGGAACAGGAAGTAAGTTTTCAAGAACATAAAACATCCCAAACTCTTCTTTTAAGTAAAAAAAATATAAATATTTATATTAGGGCTATCAGTCGATTCAAATATTTAATTGCGATTAATCACATGAGTGTCATGAGTTAACTTGTGATTAATCACAATAATCTCACATTTGTATCTGTTCTTAATGTACCTTAAATTAATACTATTCAAGTTTGTAATACTCCAATCAATATGGGCATGGACAAATTTGGATGCTTTATGCAAATTTATGTTTATTATTACTGAAACCATAGTCAACATCGAGCATGAAGACTAAACATGTTTCAAAGATCATAGATGTTTTTCAAAGAACTTATTAATGTCTATTAGACTCATGAAAAAAGAAATACCAGGTTCCCAATACTTCTCTTTCTTTGCACTGAGCAATTTACTTACACAAACCTGTTTACATTATTTGCTGGACAGGGCAGCTCACTTCTTCTGAAAATGCAAAATGTACATAGCCTATATAATTTATTATTGTATTTATTTCCCTCTCTGTGCATACATTCTGTATTTTGATGCAGCTAAATTCTCAATAAAACTTTTTTAATTAATATATTTTACTGTTTCTGTTGTCAAACAACGGAATGAATATGAAATAGTGACTGAAACATGACCCATTAAGACTAGTCTAAATAACCAGCTCTTTCCTTCCAAGATGTTAATCTGCACAAAAATCCTGATAATCGAGCCGTCGTCTTATTAAATCAAATACACATAATATGATGACAATAGCTGTGCTGTAATTTCGGCTATACTTGCATGTAAAATTAGAGAAGAAAGCAATAGAATATCTGTGTTTAACTGAATTAAAGCGCTGCTCTAGAGAGAGAGAGAGAGAGAGTGAGAGAGAGAGAGAGATGTGTGTGTGTGTGTGTGAGCTTTACCGGCGATTCTCAGAGACAAAATAAGTTTCGGCACTTTTTAGAAGGAAAAAAAAAGTCACTAAAGGTATCTGCAATGTTGCCAAGTTGGTAACACTGTTCGTCTCCATTTTCCCAATTACGGGTTGGGCCAAGGGTCAAACAGAAAATACGTGCTGCGTTAATCGCGCTTTAATAAAATTATTTATTACTACGCGCTTTATTTGACCCTCTAACTATAGCACTCTCTATTCAAATTTTATTTAATCTAATCTAATCTGACTTCTTTTTTATAAAAAAAAAACACAGATACATTTGACCCTCTATCAGTTACATATTTATTCTCTAACTGCTAGCTTTTCTTGTAAAACTAACACTAAGTTTCATTTTTCTATATTCTATATACTCGTTTTCTTAAATTTAAAAAAAGAAACCTTCATACGTGTACTGCGTTAGGCTAACCAGGACTTGTAATAGCACTTGCATGTTGTTGCTCTTTTGTTGGTTTTGATTGCTTCTATAATGTCCTCATTTGTAAGTCGCTTTGGATAAAAGCGTCTGCTAAATAAATAAATAAATATATCAAATTAGTACCGTTAAAATGTATTTGCGTTAACCCGCTAACTTTGACAGCACTAATATATATATATATACACACACACACACACACACACACACATGTTGGTTTTATGGTTTACAGGGACTTTCCATAGGCGTAATGGTTTTATACTGTACAAGCTGTATGTGCTATTGTACACCTACCCTACACCCTAAACTTAGCCCTCACAGGAGAGTGCATTTCTACTTTCCCCAAAACTTACTCTGTATGATTTATAAGCGTTTTAAATTATGGGGACACTGAAAATGTCCTCATAAATCACCTTCTCCTTGTAATACCTATGTTATACCCATGTCATTATACAAATTTGTGTCCTCATAAACCACATAAACATGCCCACACACACACACACACACACACACACACACACACACACAGTTGCATCACAGTTGCAAAAAAAATGTTTATTGCAACTTATTTAAAAAAGTTAAACTTTCATATATTCTAGATTCATTACATGTAAAGTAAAATATTTAAAAGGTTTTTTTTTGCTTTAATTTTGATGATTAGAGCTTACAACTCTAAAATCCAGTATCTCAAATTTGAGCTTCATTAAATGACCATCCCTACAGTATAAATTCAGGGTATCTCTTGTTCTTTTAAACTACAATAATGGGGAACAATGCTGACTTGGCATTGGTCCAGAAGACAATCATTGACACCCTCCACAAAGAGGGTAAGTGACAGAAGGTAATTGCTGAAAGGGGTGGCTGTTCACAGAGTGCTGTATCAAAGTATATTAAATGCAAAGTTGTAGAAATTGGGTAGGAAAAGGCGCACAAGCAACAGGGATGACCGCAAGCTTGAGAATACTGTCAAGAAATGCCGATTCAGACACTTGGGAGAGCTTCACAAGGAATGGAATGAAGCTGGAGTCAGTGCATCAAGAGTCACCATGCTCAGACTTTTTCAGGAAAAGGGCTACCAAACCAAGGTCTGGAGTCTGGAGGAAGACTGGAGAGGTACAGAATCCAAGCTTCTTGAAGTCCAGTGTGAAGTTTCTGAAGTCATTGATGATTTGGGGTACCGTGACATCTGCTGGTGTTGGTCCATTGTGTTTTATCAAGTACAAAGTCAATGCAGCCATCTACCAGGAGATTTTGGAGCACTTTATGCTTCCATCTGCTAACAAGATTTATGGATTTTCTGATTCCTTTCCAGCAGGACTTTAGCACCTGGCTGCCCACTGTGCCAAAACCACTTCCAAGTGGTTTGCTGACCAAGATATCATTGTGCTTGATTGGCCAGCCAACATGCCTGACTTGAACCCTATATGGAATTTAGGGGATATTTTCAACAGAAAGATGAGAAACAGCCGATCCAACAATCCAGACGAGCTTAAGGCTCAATAGTGCCTCAGCAGTGCCACAAGCTGATCGCCTCCATGCCACACCTCACTGGTGCTGGAATTTTTGTGTTAAAGGAGCCCCGACCAAGTATTGTCATTTTGGAAAAGTGCAACAACCAAGGGCACGGAGTGATGGTAGCATCTTCTCTTTCAGTATAGAGCAGTACATTTGTGAATTCATGATGCCATCAATGAAATGCAGCTCCCCGACACCAACAGCACTCATGCAGCCCGCACATAAGGACACTGCCACCACCATGTTTCACTGTAGGCACCATGCATTTTTCTTTGTATTCCTCACCTTTGCGACACCTTTGCGATGCTAAACCAGCTGAATTTCAACAAGCATATGCCAGAAATACCAGCATACTTCAGTGCATGAGCTCAATATTTAGTTTCCTTTCCGCCACTTTCACCAAGCATATTATTTGCTCTCAAATACCAACTGAATATGACACCATATGTCAGAGAAAAGTGTGCATGCAGAGAGTTTTCATGTATTCTTGCCATTTTCTGGCTTGATATGTGCGAGCCAATCTGTTTGCACATGTGAGTGTGTGTTAGCAGGAGAACATTCAATTGAGCATGTGCGTTTGTGTCTCCAGGGCCTGACTGTAATAACATATTCCAAAGATGACATTTAATCCATGCAAACAAATCACCACGGAGACCATCAGCGTTCTGCCAGGCGTATCCAATGAGCAGGAACGTATCAACCCAGGCAGGAGTAATCAAAGATAATAGATGACTGGGCGAGTGGAGCAAGGACAAGCGGGCATGGGGCACTCTACCCAATCTCATATCCCAGCCATGAGAAGCATCCTCAGAGACAACAACAATCCATATCCTCATTTTCAACACTAAGAAGAATTCAATTGAAAACAGCAAGTTTCATTTTGCTTAATCCATTTCAGTTATATTTAGCATAACATTTGAAGCTGGATCTATTCAACAACTGGTGTGTTTTGATGACAAATATGGCATTTGGTGTGTTGGCTCAAAACATACTCTATGCAAGTACATGAATGCAAGTGTTTTTAGCTATGTAAGCTGGATTTCAGGCATCACTGCATTCTGAAATGGACCAGACTGCATCCCAATGCCCCATGTGTAAAGACTGGAATACATGACTTTTAAAATCGGAACAGATAAAAAAAAACACTAGGAATCATACATTTGCCAACTTTGTAACAAGTTAAAAAAGTACAGAGGAAAAACTAGGAATCATACACTACAGACTTTCAAGTTGTTCTGATCACAATAAACTTACAGAGAAACACATTGTTCCTAAAAGACGCGTGACAAATGAAAACAATGTGTTTTACAATTGGCTCAAAATACTAAACGTTTGATATCCCCTGAATGGATGGAATGAAGTAAAATGGTCTCTGACCATCATACACTTCATGATTTTCCATTGACTCTTGTCAACTCAAATTTGCAGACTAGCTCTGACTTTCTGCAACAAGTGTCAACTTGTTTGAAAATACATATATATGCTATGTATATTATATAACATTCTACTGTTCAAATGTTTTGTATCTGTTAAGATGTTTTAAAGATAAATTGTAAGGCTGCATTAATTGGATGGAAAAACAGTAATACTGAGAAAAATGATTGAAAATGAATTGATTTCAAAATAATTTTCCTATTTTTATAGACGTTTAAATGTAATTTATACCTATGATTTACTTCAGTCTTCAGAGTCACAAGATCCTTCAGAAATTGTACCATTTGCTAATTTATTTATTCTTATTATTAATGTTAAAACAGCTGCTCTGTTCAATATTTTGTGGAAACCGAGAAATTTATTTGTATTATTACTTACAGTTCAAATCATGACAGAATCAGCACAAAAAAAGGGAATGAAAAATGCTTTCTGGAAATCAAATCCTGCTTTGTTTTTTACCCATATCTTAACAACAGCAAGGTCAACGGTGTTTACAAAAGCTTTGGTTTTTGGTTTCTAAGTGTATGTGATCTGTCAGTAAGAGGAAATGTACAAAAGCCTAAATTTTAAGTCAACTGAACAAGACCATAGGAAACTCCTTGAGAAAGATAAAGAGAAAGGAAAAAGGGAGATGCTCGCTGTTATGATGTTTGTAATGCCTTCAAAAGAATTGCAGAACACCAATGAGAACTCTGAAGAGAGAGAGAGAGAGAGAGAGAGAGAGAGAGGGGAAGAGACATGTTGATATTAGATGAAAGTTAAAAAGGAAGATGAAAAGAAGGAAGAAAACACTGATACAAACAACTCCCATGCTACCAAGACGGGAGACTTTGAGAGAGGTTTCCCCTCACATGAAAAATGTGTGTGTCATATGTGTAAAGGAGTGTATCGGTGGGTTTGGGTTAATCCAGAGCCAGTTGTTTGCTTCCAAAGGCACAGGCTGAAGCAGGAACAAGCTGCCTGACATTTGTGTCTGATTGAAACAAGCAGCCAGAGACTGAAACCTGACATTTGAGCTTGAATGAAAGTAACATATTATAAAGATCTTTCTGGCTGACTGAAACAGGAAGAATCACATTCAACATGAGTAAAGATGAAACTACAGGAGAGAAAAAAAGTGTCAAAATCAGTAAAACATGTAAACCTCAAAATTAAAAGAGTGACATCTTTATTTCCCTATTCCACTATTATTACTAATGGCATTTTGTGGTATAAAATAATTACCTTTTTGGAATAAATTTGCCACCAGTTTTGTGTTGCTAAGGCTGATTTGATAGCTAGCATTTAATGTATCCCAAATATGTTTCCATCAATGTTCCTGTGTGGCTCAGTGGTAGAGCATTGCATCAGCAGCGCAAAAGGTTGTGGGTTCAATTCCCAGGGAACACACGTACTGATTAAAAATATATAAGCTGAATGCAATTGTAAGTCTCTTTGGATAAAAGCGTCTGCTAAATATGTAAATACACATAATTAAATAATATTTGTGCTTTTTTTTTATAATAGAAAAAAAAACAGCTAGATTGTGACAAGCAAATATCCTGTGACATTTAACTTGATTTTATTTCACACATCACATTGTATGATACACTCAATTGAATGACCAAAATAAAAAGAAAAGTAATAAAAGGGTGAAGCTGTCATAGCCATGATTTCTTGTGAATAAAATAGCAGTTGACCAATCACAAATGAGGACTGGATCTAACCATTTTATCAAATAATATAATAAAATATACATGCATGCTCCGTAACAACAATTGTATATTTAAAGGGATAGTTCACCCAAAAATGAAAATTCTGTCATTAATTACTCACCCTCATTTCATTCCAAATCCGTAAGACCTTCGTTCATCTGCGGAACAGAAATTAATACATTTATGTTGCGTTCCAAAAGCTCTCTGGGCCTCACATAGACAGCAAGGATGCTAACATAACCAAGGCTTAGAAACGCAGAAAGGAGATCCTTAAAATAATCCATGTGACAATAGTGGTTCAACCGTAATTTTACAAAGCTACGAGAATACATTTTATGTACAAAGAAAACAGAAATAACGACTTTATTCAACAATTTGTCTCTTCCGCGTCACCTTGGCGTCATTTTGGAGAGTATGACACAGAACAGCATACGTTCTTTACGTACTGTATGTGATACTTATGGTGGCCCAATAGCGCACAACACAACGCAATTAAAAAAGCAAACATAAGCTCACAACACAAAGACATTAAGCCACAACACAATGACATTAAACCACAACACAATGACAACACAACGGAAACGCTCCCGACCACTAGGGGGCAGTGTTGACAGTTAAACCCCGATATTTTCTCGAGACGCCACAATAATTATCAATGTAAGTGATTGATCTTAATGTAATCGACGTGTTTTCACTGAATGTTTTGATATCCTGGTAATCTTAATATATACAGTATATATTCATAAATCAATATTATTTTCGATTTTGACAGTGTGCTCTTGCACACAATAGACATTTTTCCTCAGGGGGCTTACTTAAATCTGGTGCTGTGCCAGAAGCCATCGTTCCTTAATACATAGAGCTTTCAAAACGCTAAGAGGAGATGATTTTTCATCTTACAAGAACTTTCCCGGATTACTGGCACATTGTTACATTGACAACATTAGGGTGAGTATTGTTCTATCGTCTTCTAGAAAATCTAGCTAATAAGGCTGAATAACGTCGCTGCACTGATTTGATCATTGCTGAAATAGCAGTGCTAAGTTAGAGTTTAGCTTTAAACTCCGTTCACCTCAGGTTTTTATAATTCCTAAGAGATAGTAGAAATAACAGCAGAGCTCCCGGTAATCCACATTTGTTTGTATCTGTGGCTCTGATAGGAACGTCTTCACTTGAAATAAAGCATTTTAAATACTGTTCTCATTTTTAGATTGTCATGTATCGTAATAAACCTTAAGTCTGACCGTTTCTGGCAGTCATTGTTATGTTTTCAACTTTTATTATCTGTAAGCTGAAGATTGAATTGTTTACATTTAATATAGCAGTTTCCCAGGGATCCCTAACACAAACATGATGAAGCTGTTCAGTAAAAAGCAAACAAGATCAGAAATGATTAAGAGGTATAGGGACATTTTTTGAAATATTACTGAACTATTTACAGTGTATTGGCATGTGTGTAACATTATATAGACTATTAATCTTTCATAATTTATTTTAATTTACAATGTAACAATTTAAAATGCAACTTAAAGTATTTCAAAATGTATCTGTAATAAATTCAATATGTAATCCAATGTAATTATCTTCACAGATTGTTTTAAAGGACTCCCATCCGTACCAGACAGCACACTATTAAGAACTGAGAATCAACGCAGGTTCTCCTGTACAGAGCTGCACTTAAATGGAGCAGAGCTGGTACAGACCTAGAACAATGGTGAGTGGAAAGAAACTTATCAAATTATTTAATGATTGACATAATTAATAAACGCTGACCGTCACGAATCCGAATGCGGCCCACCATGCTGAATGTTACAGTCTTATGTGTTGAACATAATATAAAAAAAAAAACTTTCAGTTTTACTATTAGTTTTAGTTTTTACATTAATTTAAAATGTACTAAACAAATATAAGCTAATGTTTTAGTTATGTAAAATTATTTATTTTTTCATATATTATTATGAGCAGACCTATTTACTCACGTAATTAATGTTACGCATTTAACAAACACCTACAAGAGCGCACTTTGGAAGAATTTAATTAAAATAGTCATCAGCAGCCATTAGTTCTGTAAAATTGAGCATCGGAATGGACAAATGTGTTAAGGGGGAAAACGAAATGTGGAAAATGCCAGCGAAGAAACGCATTCAAACAAGAATAGTCTCAGCATTAGCGGTGAAGAGAGTGCTGGACTTCCTTTCGATTTGTCCAGACACCCACTCGAAGATGTTCAGGCAAAAAAACACCCATAAACTACTACGCAGCAATCATACGTATTACAGAAATGTGGCAAAACATATCTGGAGAGAACCTCAGATAATTAAATCCGAAAATTATTTCCATATTTGGATCAACATAGGCTACATTTGTGAATGTACACTTTCTGCAATGTTGCGTGTCAAGTAACACTTCTGTGCGCATCTTACAGACTGCAATTTACAATCTCAACTTCATTGTGCGGTTACTCATATCGAGCAGAATTTCACAAAATTGGTTCCCGACAGGATCAGGTGTTTTATTATTGGTGAGTAGAATTATTTATTTAAATAAATGTAATCGTTTAGATATCATAATATTTAGGCTATAGATAATATTATAAATCTGGTTGGTTTGTATTGATGACGTA
Source organism: Gymnocypris eckloni scoliostomus (assembly GCA_027564155.1). NCBI lineage: Eukaryota > Metazoa > Chordata > Actinopteri > Cypriniformes > Cyprinidae > Gymnocypris > Gymnocypris eckloni. The sequence goes on along the minus strand of CM050416.1, from coordinate 9,027,646 downwards.
ATATAAATGACATGCGTGCGGGCGCCGCACTTGGACCATAGTGCGTCCGGTGGAAAAAAAGGTTGAGAACCACTGGCCTAGAGGCAGCGCCGTCCTGGGATTTTAGTTATATGTGTTCCTGAATTCCTCACACCTAATGTTTGGAAATGTAGATGTAACATTGACAAAACACACAAAACTTAAGCCTAATCACCTAAAATTATAAATCAATGATAGATGAATGTTAATATGTACCTGGGTCAACATGAGAAAAACACAGGAACACACAAAAATTATCAGGTTCTATGCCAAGAGTCAAGCCAGGTCCTGTCAGTGGCATGGTGGTCCTGTTTGAAGAGAGAGGTTAAGGTAGAGTAGACTGTTCAATATTGTTACTATATATATATATATATATATATTTGCATTTACATTATATTTAATTCACTTTTTATATTCTAGTCTGTACAAATAAAACCAAATCAATCCATCCCAAGTGTTTTGTGTAAGGCCAGATCTCTCTGTGGAAGACCGACTGAAAGGTGGACTATGAAGAGGAGGAACTCATCGAAGGGCTGCAGAGACTGACACTGTCAAAATAAATTGTTAATAATTATGATACATACATATATATATATATATATATATATATATATACATATATATATAGAAAATATTTTATATATATTTTATATATATAAGTTAATTTATTTCAGTAATTCAAATCAAATTGTGAAACGTATTAAATAAATTCAATGCAATATTTTATATATATGAAAATATTATATATATATATATATATATATATATATATATATAAAATATTTTCTTTCTCTGTCACAAACAATATTATATCAATGTTTACCATTGCATTGCGTGTTACTCCAACTTCACTCCTCGTAGCTGTCCTTGCTCTGGTCACACGTACCATGCTGTGGGATGCAGGTTCAATAACTCTCCAAAAGGCCATTAAATGGTTCTACATCTCAAATCTAGATCGGATGAGACATGTTTTCAGAAAATACACACCACACAATGTAATAACAATTCCAGTTAGTTTGGCTACACTGAATATGAAGGTTACTTTAAAAGTTGACATGCAAGTACTCTTGTGAAAAAAAATATTTTAGCTGGAGTTTTAGCTTATTCCCCCTCGTATCATATTAAACCATTATGAATTTCTTCTGTGGGGGAAAAAAATCTAAATAGCTGACTGACACGAACATTATTTACAACATTGCTGTATGACAATGAAGAAAGCAAACCACATGGGTTTACAGCGGCATAAAGTTGAGTGTATTATGACAGCTTTATACTTTATGCTTGGGTGAATCATTTGTTAACTCGTTAACACATGTTGCCCAGACCGACAGAAGAGGTTTCTAAACAAACAGGCAACCACAAAGACAAAAAAAAACAATAGGCCTTCACTGTGCTCTGTAATACAGGTGCATCTCAATAAATTAGAATGTCGTGGAAAAGTTAATTTATTTCAGTAATTCAAATCAAATTGTGAAACTCGTGTATTAAATAAATTCAATGCACACAGACTGAAGTAGTTTAAGCCTTTGGTTATTTTAATTGTGTTGATTTTGGCTCACATTTAACAAAAACCCACCAATTCACTATCTCAACAAATTAGAATATGGTGACATGCCAATCATCTAATCAACTCAAAACACCTGCAAAGGTTTCCTGAGCCTTCAAAATGGTCTCTCAGTTTGGTTCACTAGGCTACACAATCATGGGGAAGACTGTTGAAATGACAGTTGTCCAGAAGACAATCACTGACACCCTTCACAAGGAGAGTAAGACACAAACATTCATTGCCAAAGAAGCTGGCTGTTCACAGAGTGCTGTATCCAAGCTTGTTAACAGAAAGTTGAGTGGAAGGAAAAAGTGTGGAAGTAAAAGATGCACAACCAACCGAGAGAACCATTGCTTTATGAGGATTGTCAAGCAAAATCGATTCAAGAATTTGGTTGAACTTCACAAGGAATGGACTGAAGCTGGGTCATGGCATCAAGAGCCACCACACACAGACGTGTCAAAGAATTTGGCTACAGTTGTCGTCAGAGGCGTCTTACCTGGGCTAAGGAGAAGAAGAACTGGGCTGTTGCTCAGTGGTCCAAAGTCCTCTTTTCAGATGAGAGTAAGTTTGTATTTCATTTGGAAACCAAGGTCCTAGAGTCTGGAGGAAGAGTGGAGAAGTTGATTGAAGTCCAGTGTTAAGTTTCCACAGTCTGTGATGATTTGGGGTGCAATGTCATCTGCTGGTGTTGGTCCATTGTGTTTTTTTGAAAACCAACGTCACTGCAGCCGTTTACCAATAGATTTTGGAGCATGCTTCCTTCTGCTGACCAGCTTTTTAAAGATGCTGATTTCATTTTCCAACAGGATTTGGCTCATGCCCACACTGCCAAAAGCACCAAAAGTTGGTTAAATGACCATGGTGTTGGTGTGCTTGACTGACCAGCAAACTCACCAGACCTGAACCCCATAGAGAATCTATGAGGTATTGTCAAGAGGGAAATGAGAAACAAGAGACCAAAAAATGCAGATGAGCTGAAGGCCACTGTCAAAGAAACCTGGGCTTCCATACCACCTCAGCAGTGCCACAAACTGATCACCTCCATGCCACGCCGAATTGAGGCAGTAATTAAAGCAAAAGGAGCCCCTACCAAGTATTGAGTATATATACAGTAAATTAACATGCTTTCCAGAAGGCCAATAATTCACTAAAATTTTTTTTTTTATTGGTCTTATGAAGTATGCTAATTTGTTGAGATAATGAATTGGTGGGTTTTTGTTAAATGTGAGCCAAAATCATCACAATTAAAAGAACCAAAGACTTAATCTACTTCAGTCTGCGTTCATTGAATTTATTTAATATACAAGTTTTTATCACAATTTGAGTTGAATTACTGAAATAAAGAACTTTTCCACAACATTCTAATTTATTGAGATGCACCTGAACATGTGGTTGATTTTGAAGAAACAAACAAATATAAATGCAGCCAAACCACACACACACACAGAAAAAAATGAAGAGTGAGAGACGGAAATAGGATGTTAGCCCATTGCGAGATGAAGCTAAACGGTCATGACAGCTTTGTGCCTTTGATGTCCCTCTGAATTGTGCTTCAGGCTTCAGAGCCCCTAAAGGTCTCTGAGTGTGTGAGCATGCAGTGAAGTGACCACCAGACTCTGGCCAATGACATGTGATGGTTTCTGACAGCTTGCTCATTATTTAGATGTAGAAAGTGTGTATCTAGAGAGAGAGAAAAAGCTTCAAAACAGGGAATAAGTTGAAGGTGACTTTAGATATCAACATTCCCTTGATAAAAATAACTACAAATAGCTTGTTTATTCAGTCTTTGAGAGTGATGAAGGTAGACTAGTTTGATATGATGTCCATTTGCTTCATGAATGAACATAAGCCTCCAATGATTTCACATGAAACTGTATTACATATATAAGTCAACAACATCTGACTTCTAATTAAAGGAATAGTCTGGCAGAAATAAAAGTTATGTTATCATAATATGCCTACAGTGGTCAAGATTGACAATCTATTCCTCACACAAAGTTATCATATTGCTTCTGAAAAATTGGAATATAGTGCACAAGACCAATTTAATGATCTGTTATGGTTCTTTTTTCTCATTATGAGACTTGACAGCATCCCCGTATACAATAACTGTGTGGAAAAGGGCAGCGTGAATGTTCTGCAAAGTTTCTGAAAATTAGATGAAAGGATTAAATGAAAAACATATATAAAATATTATTAAAATGACTAAAACAGAATAAAAATAAAATGAAAGCTAAATATAAATATATATAAACAATAACTAATAAAAATGGCAAAAGTGCATACAATTCCCACAAGATAAACTATAAAATTGAAAAACTATGAAAAGTGAAAATGTAAAAATAATAGCTAATTTAACATTTTAATAAATAATTCTGAAACAGTACTATTGCCAATCGTCCTATTAATAAATGTTGATTCTATAAAACTCAACAAGGTCCCACATCTCTCCATCTCATTCTGCCTCAAACCACGAAACACACACGTGAGCCTGGATCTCAATGCAAAGCACTTGACACCACTGTTGAGGGTAAGTTCAATATGAGCTTCATAAGCAGCAGTCCTGCTCTGCTTAACCCATCCAAATAACTCCTCGGAACAAGAGACTAAAAAACAAAAACTACAATTGAAGTGACCTGAGAGGTGGCTTAAACAAACTCTCACTGAAATAGAGAGAGGGTGGGAAAGTGGACAGATGGAGGGATGAGGGAGAAGGAAACACTGATGGTATATGATATATAATGTCACCAAAGGGTCTGTGGAGGTGATGTGGCTATTGGCCCTTATAATCTCTCTTTCTCTGTGTGCCAGTTTGTCATTTTTCCTCTCCCCCTTAATTTTCTTTCTCCCCTCTCGCTCTAGCATTGCGAACGGTCTGTAATTATATCTCTTTTGGCCTGGGGTCAGTCTGTGAGGTGACATTGCTGATGTCCTGCTGTATTTCTTTCTTGACACTTGTGATCTTTAACAGCTGATTCAGGTTCAGTTAAAGCTCTATTCCAGCGGATTAGCTTTCTAAATGACGTTTGAGTCACAATTATTGACACCAGTTGGCTGTGCTCTGTCTCTCTACAATACAACTGTTTTGCAATGGTATTTCCATAAAATGGAAAGGCTGACAAAACTTTTGAATTTTATTACAATATGTTCTTTATTAATTACAGCTTGATTATTGATTTAAACAACTTTAAAAACTAAGTAAAAAAAGAGAAAACAATTAGAAAATATTTCTTAATAAAACACCAGTTTTTCGTATTAGTTCCTAAAATAAAATTATTTAGTGACACTAGACACATACTGTATGACTCATATCTCTATAGTTAACTGTCCCACCAGTACTGAATTGAGATCAGCAACAATAACATTTGACACTGAAATCTGCATAAAGGCTATTTCCTACAAAAGCTCACACTGCCTGAACCAGAAATACATGTTTATATATGTAATATGTAATATTTATTTGAATGCGGCATGGTTGTTGGTGCCAGATGGTCTCAGTATTTTAGAAACTGCTGATCTACTGGGATTTTCACACACAACCATCTCTAGGGTTTACATAGAGTAGTTTGAAAAATAGAACATATCCAGTGAGTGGCAGTTCTGTGGGTGAAAATGCCTTGTTGATGCCAGTGGTCACAGGAGAATGACCAGACTAGTTTGAGATGATAGAAAGGCCACAGTAACAGTAAGGTATGCAGAAGAGCACCTCTGAACACTCAACATGTTGAGCTGAAGATCACAACGGGTGACACTCCTGTGAGCTAAGAACAGAAAACAGAGGCTACAATTTGCATGCCTCACCAAAATTGGACAATCAAAGATTGGAAAAAGGTTACCTGGTCTGATGATGAGTATCGATTTCTGCTGCAACATTCAGATGGTAGGGTTAGAATTTGGCATAAACAACATGAAAGCATAGATTATTCATGCTTTGCATCAATGGTTTAGGCTGGTAATAAAGTGAGGGATATTTTTGGCATACTTTTGCCCCTTTTCAATTCAATTGAGCATTGTTTAAATGCCACTACCTACCTGAGTATTGCTGACAATGTCCATCCCTTCATGACCACAGTGTACCCATCTTGAGATGGCAACTTACAATAATGTAGATCTGGCGCAACTATAACTATAACTATAACCACTAGTGAATAATCCCACCCACTCTAAAGTGGCACTAAACTGCGGTGGAAACGACCCGTGCCAAGCCGTGCCAAGCTGAGTCGTACCACGCAGTGGAAAAGCGCCATAAGTCCACAGCAAACTACAATCTGACAGTCTTTGCAGAACTCTTGTCAATGTGTTGTCTCAGAGGAGGATTGTGAGGGCTCTCTGCACAATTTGGGACAGGGTCAGTGAGAGATTTGATTGCCTCGGATCTCTCAGCTGTAAAGCTACACTTGCAATACAGAATGACATAATTAACTGTGAAATTTACTGATAGACTGTAATTGTACTGTAAAACAGGTGAGCTTGTGTAATGCTTCTGAAAAATGTTGCTAGATTTGTAGCTTTGCTGCTTTTAGTTAGTTCCACACCAACAGTGTTATTAAATGAATGCATTGTTTTAACACTAAACATAATGGACCAGCATGTAGCAACTCTTATTGTAGAAACCATTGAAGTTAACCTCTGAATAACACTTAAGACTGCGGCCGTTCTTTTCAAGTTTTCAGCTCTGCTGCAAAAATCAATCCAAAAATCAAATTTTTAAAGATGAAAGACCATACAGAAATTGAATGTGCTCTCTTGGCAGTTGCTGGCTGATCTTTCCTAACTCATTTGCTCTCCGTTTGGAAGGGCATTGGAAAACTGAAAACATTCCTGCTGGATTCCATTAATAAATCCGGCCAGTGAGTGATCGAATCAACCAACTGGCTGCATGTTTATTTGCTAGTATGATTCATTGTTTGCATGTGTGTGTGTGTGTGTGACTTTCGAGCCCAAAAAAGTAATCATAGCTAAATGTAAAAACGTCACATTCACTTGGACCTAATGCTCTTAAGCACTAACTTAAAACGTTCAGTCTCTTAAAGGCTTCATTGAGGTACACATTGTATGTATACGTGTTACAGTAAAGGTATCTGACCTCGGATCAGGCCTGTTTTGCTGCACATGGCCACACTGTATGTGTTCAGAAAGAAGGCAACTGTTCTGAGGTCAGAAGAGAGGTAGTTTGTTGAAAGAGGGATTAATGGGAGTTGAGGAGGAGGAAGATGGGTGAGTCAGAGTGTTTTGAGGCGGAAGAGATGCCTTGAATGTACCTTTAGCGCCCTCTGTTGACCAAATGGAGCATGGCATTACACGTTCAGTTCTGGCCGTCTCCCTTTCTTTCGTTCTCTCTCACTGCCAGTGTTGTTAGATCTGCGTAATAGGTATTACAGATGGTACAGAAAGCCTTTGACTGCAAGTTGTCTTTCTGGTTCAGGATGTAAATGGTTACGTGTTTTGAAGATGAAAGGACATTGGTGTTATGAATGCTAAAATATGCAGAAAGCAGTTTCCACTGTGTCTCTCTTGTCTGCTCTGCTGTGATTGGTGGAATACAAAATGAAAGGTCTGCCAAACCACTGTGGCCAGAGCGAGCAGAGAGAGAGAGAGAGAGAGAGAGAGAGAGAGAGAGAGAGAGAGAGAGAGAGAGAGAGAGAGAGAGAGAGAGAGAGAGAGAGGCGGATGGGAGCTTGATTCTCCAGAGCACATATCCTGGACCAAATCCTCTGTGATTTCAGTACTAGGCAAGTGGCATTTCACTGGCTTAGAAACATCCCTTCGCTCTCTCCCAGAGGTGTTTTCTCAAAGGATGCCAGAGAAACAGTGACTCAAAAAAAGGGAAAGAGAAAAGTAATCCAATATGATTAATTGTATATAAATAAGTCAATTAAATAATTACCAGGACAAGTTTTAATAATTTTTCAATTTTAAATGTAGTGCAGAGCCTCATCAATAGAGAAGACTCAAAAAATGATTGAGAAATGGCATATTCCTAAGGAACTTCCCCTCCCAGCATCTGCAAGTCGTAAAAGGTTAATACAGCCCAGGCTCGTTGAAGGCCTGCTGCTGCGACCTCCGGTGAGGAGAGCGTGTGGCTGTTTGAGCAGAGAGCAGCGGCCGTGGCGAAGTCTGGAGCTCGGCGGCCGTGTCTGGCAAAGATAGACCGATCCTGGGGCTGGCAGATTGGCCGGAGGTTACGAAAAGATCCCCAGCATAGGTCTCGTTGTTTGGACGGGAATGTTGAGTCTGTGATGTAATGGCAAAAGGTGCCACCGAATGCTGCTCAACCATCAAATGAATGGAGGTATGTCAGCTGTATTTATGTCCGAGTGTTGATTACCTTGATTGCGTACCACTTGTGTTTGATTATGCTAAATATCTGACATGCTCCTCCCGAACTTTGTTATTAAAACATAATTTAACTAGCTGGCTGATTTCCTGCCCTAAGTCTCCTTATCTCAGGAGACCTCTAAAAACCAAGAGAGATTTGAGGGAAACATCTGGATGTATTCCAGAACAGGACTTCACTGTGGCTCTTATCAGTTAAACATAATTCAACCATAGGACAAAGACCTCTTTATCTGGACATTGTCCAGGATGACCATTAAACGCATAATGAAATAATGGAGGACTGTTTTTATGGTGAGACTTTTAAGTTGAACCTCCACAGATACACATCAAAAGATGACTTCCTGACCCCCGGAAAGCCCCTTTCATCCTCTGGAATTCCATCGGAACTGTTGTTTTTTTGTATCTCCTGTAAGCAGAAAAAGAGACTCAAATTTGTTTAAATTGTTCCAAAAGGACAAACAGTAATTGCTGCTGCTATCAAAAGCAAGATATACAATATATGGACAATAAATATTAACCCTTTAGGCGCAAGGGGTTTTTCTTGTCGAAAAATGCTGATTTTGACATCAAGATTGTAAAAGCTTGTGGCTTGAAAGGACTAAAAGATAGAGATATATTGTAAATTAGAAAAATGTTGGGCATGACCGAAAGTTTATGTGGGGTGTAAATATACTAATCTAATTGGCATATTATGACGTCATCAGGAGGCGGCCTTCTTGAATTTCATAATATTCAGGAAATAGTAGATATTGGATTGATGTTTGAACTTATTTGCATGTTTTTTTATCCTTATTCCAAATGATCATAAAAGAGGAAACCAAAAATAAAACAAGAGAAAGTACTAAATTATTACTATACTATATAGTATTAAAACGCATGTGAACAGTAGCCTACTTTTTGATCAGTTCATCAGTAATATTCAGGAAATAATATATATTGAATGGATGTCTGAACTTATTTGCATGTTTTTTATGTCTTTTTATCCTCACTCCAAATGATTAGGAAAAGAGGAAATCAACAGCAAAACAGGAGGAAGTAGTAAATTTATCAGCAACGCAGAGCCTCTCCTATGGACACTAAGACCACGTCCACCCCTGCCACCCCATCCCCGTTGGGCAAAGGCTCGAAGGGATCACTTGATGGTGCTTCATGACCATCTCGCCATGCGCGGCAGCACCATTGGGCATGCAAAGATGTACCGGGAGAAGTGCGATTATTAGATGGCCGATCGTCATTTCCAAAAGGTAAATATTCCCATTCAGAGTCAGAATCGGCGAATAACATTTGCAACGCATCCTCACGGTACAACTTTTGACTAGCCATTTGGTGATTTACTCTCACAAATCTCAAAATTTACTCAGACTCTATGAACTAGTGATGTGACGTTTAACACCGAGGCTTCGAAGATTGAATAAAAAAAAACTTCTCACATCGAAGCACTGTATCGGAGCTTAAACAATTTTGCCAAAAGCACGTGATCTATGACGTCCGAAGCTTCATTCACCTGAAAACCACATGACTGCTTCAGTATCTGCTTCAAAGGAAGCGAACCTCAGCTCCGTTTCCTTTACATAATAACACATTATAATGCGTTAGCATTATTTTATTTTTATCCTAATTTATATATTATGGTCAAATTAACTTTGCCCATGAAATAACAGTCTAAGGACTGAGGCAGAGTTAACATTGACAGATCACAGATTTAATTAATGAGTTTATGTTTGATTTATTTGAATTATTTTAGTGGCAGTACACTGACACAAATGAATTACTTTGACAATGGCCATTATTTTTATACAATAAATGAAAACGAGGAACCAGTAGTATAACCAGATGTGAAACCAGCAGCTGTAATGAATCACAACACTTTTTCTATTATTATTCATTTTTAAGACCACTAGATGGCCACAGCATGAACCGTTTTAAAAGCTTTGAGTAATGAACCTTTTCCTGTTACAATTGGCTTTAAAGCTTCACTGGTTCAGAACGCTTCACTTCGCCATCACTACTATGAACTGAACTGCTTCCACATCAATGAAACGATAGCTCACTTGTTCTGCCATGTCCTCAAACAATTTTGGCTTAGAATCGAAGTACTACATGTCTGCCATCTAATGGTAGGGAATACAAATGAGATATTACACCATATTAGGAACTACAGTCTATTTCATGAAGTTTGACAACTTGTCACAATTTTGCGACTTTGGCGCTTAGAGGGTTAAGGTCGTATGTTATGTAATTTATAAGCTTGCTGTGTAGTGGAACCTATGGTATTTTCTTAACCTGTGACGTAAAAACTTTTCCCTGTAAACAGATCACTAGTGTTTAGTTCATATGCTTGGTGTGATTATTTAAAATTAAGGATATTTTTTATCTTTGCCTTAACCTGTGTAATAGATAAAATGAGTATATATACTTTGGGTGTGTCAAATACTGAATGTTTGATGTTGATTGAAAGCTGATTTCGTCATCAATAATTTGGTATGGATGAAAGTTGACTTTTATCATCATAATGTATGATTACAACACATATAGAAATCTGCTTTCGATATTTCCTTTATGGGATAAAATAACTAAGCCAATGAGGTAGGCACAGAAAAAAAAGCCATGCGAGGCGGGGGCTCCGCCCCACAAGAACAATCTGATTAGGACAGTCGCCCATGAGTGGACCCAAATCAGGCCATTTAAAATGGACACAAAAGCTTTGGTGCGCTGGGAAGTGCTCGATCACCTCCTTACCATTAGGCTGATGAATCTAAAGAACTCAAGACTTCTTCAAATTTCTCACTGAAGAACTTTAACATCTGAAGCCGTAAGAACTCTGAACAAACTTCCTAAGAGCGTCTTCACGTCACAAAGAAACCACCAATCATGAGAGGGGTTCCCCAGTGACATCACGCAACGACCTCAGCAGCCGGAGGTTTCCATTGACCATGCGGGAACACCAGATTGACTGTCAAACTCAACTGAAAGCAAGTACACCGAACAATTCTCTATTGTTGCTGGAAACTGGTAAATTGATATGTATGCAGTAAAGATAGCGAAGTCTCTGTTGTGATCTACCTCTGATAAAGTTACGAGATAGCAAAAGAGTGCTAGACTTAAACTTTATTCTAAGCGCAAAACTCCTGTCCTGTGTGTGTGTGTTTGTGTGTGTGCGTATGTGTGCATGTATAATGTGTTTTAGTACGTTTAGTCCATCATGTATTGTAGAATAACAGTTAGCAAATAAACCTCTGTTTAATTTATAAAGAATGGTGTCTTGTGATGTGTGATTTTCAAGTTTTAAACTATTTGCCAAAGATCGCATTACCTAGTCAAAAATGTACCTAGTCAAAAATTGGCGACGAAGTAAGATAAATTAAATTGTTAAATATATACAGATGTTAATGGTCGCTGGACGAGTCGTTAATAAGGTATAAATCATAAGTTAAATATTAATACCACTTTAATCAAAGCAATATTGAATCTTTATTAAATGATTCCCCAAAGCAGAAATAATAGCTTTGAAATATATTACAATAGACTGCATCTCCTCTGCCTCTCATGAGCTCATTCAGAGCAGTTTTCTCATTGAAAAACCTAAATCGTAAAATATAAATGGGGTAACAGGAAAAAAACAACAACAGCTTTTGTGCCTCCATTTTACTATGGTTGGCCTATTGCCTGATCAAAACAGAATATAATTTTTGCCATATTCACAAACTGCCTCAATGGGTCAAAGTGGACAAACTGATTAAAATAAACAACTCACTTCCCAGATATGGCCATTTATGGTCATGCCAGAATTAAAATTAACAATTTCTGTGAGGTGTTTTTTAGTGACCACGCAGCTCTGTTAAATGAAATCTGCCCCTTTTAACTTTGACCTTAATGACATGTAATGTTTACAAAGAGACATATGTCTGCATATACTGCAATAATACTTCAAGATATACATTTTGAAGCATTTGTAAGTATTTTACAATGTGTCTGCGTGGGAGGAGACATCCCACATACAGATATAACATAGTAAGGCTGAGAAGTTAGTCATACTGATATTAAATGAAATTGCAATGGCTGGCAGGAAATGGTAGAGGACTCTCATTTCAGTTAAATACATCTTTCATGTAACTTTAATGACTTTAATTGAAAATATACAACTTCTTTAAAAATCTCACCCAAAATTTACAATTTTGTCATTTCCTCATCCTCTTGTCATTCCAAATCTGCATGACTTTCTTCAGCAAAACATAAAAGATGACAGCTTGAAGAACATTGGACTCTAAAAATATTAATTTTAACAAACCCAATAAGGGAGATTTAACAGAAATGTATGTTAATTGTCCCCTGAACTGGATAATGGGGCCTTTCAAAGCATTGTATTGTCATTTGTGATGAGAGATTGGAAGGGAGAGCCTCTTATTCATATTTGAAACAGCAGCAAAAGTTTAAGGACCCTTGTGTTCTTCCAGAGACACGTTTGGGACACATGGAGCCTCCATAAAACTGCAATAAGCAGATATATTACAAACGGGGACGCAAATGTTGTGCCCTGCAGTGTGGAGCCCTGGGGCAATACTGCCATAGACACACTGTTGAAGACAACACCGACTGATTCAGTCAGAGTCTGTGATAAATTTGGAAGAGTTTTGGTAATCTCAAGGTAGAGCAAATGTGCTGTCTGCTATTATGGGATGTGTGGTATCACACCAAGAAGAGGAGAAGGAAAAGAATGCTAATGATGAAGTACATGACAAAAAGGAGGAAACAGGAAGGGAGGGAAGTGAGACGACCATTAACATGTGACCAACAGATGGAGAAATGTTGTCCTTTTATTATCAGGGAGGATTCATCCTCCCTCCTCCCTCGCTGCCTCACTCACTCACCCTCACTCTGTCCCTGCTAAAGGGGAATACTGGAGGATCGTTAGTGGATGTGTTTGGTGCAAATGCATGCATCACAGTAGTTAGGTATGGCATGTGTGAGTGTGTGTGTTGACTGAGATATGACTCATTATGTGTATCTCTCTCTGTCTCTCCTTCTACTCTCTAATGAGTCTGTACCTGTCACAAAAATTAGAGACATACACAACACCTGTTCCCTCCTACATTGCAGCAGTGAACTGTCTAGACTGATGAAACGTTTTCACAAAACTGCACATGATAAAAATCTTTGCAATTTACAATCAGATAGAGAAACAGAAGTTAGACCGATAATATGATCAATAGACAGATAGAACGACAGACAGCCAGAGAGCAAGACAGATAGACAGACAGCTAAATAGATAGATAGAAAATATACTGAAGGGTAGATAGAGAATACCACAGACAGACAGATATCAGATAGACAAGACAGATGATGGATTACACTTGGATAAGATTAGATAGATAGATCAAACTCCTTTTCACAATCAGTAAATTAAAAATATATGTTACAAGCGTTCATTCACTTAATATTAAAAATTCATTGCACACACAAATCAGAAGTTGAACACATAATATTCTAGAATAATAGAGACTCCATCCCAGTGTAATGTTAATCAGACAAAAAGTAGTTAAAATCTGCATATAGTGATTAATTGCAAAGTTGCTTATAAGTTTTTTATATCAGTTTTGCATTTGTTAACACTTAGGTTTAGGGTTGTGAGAGCATTAACTTAAGATGACCCCAGATATTTGAATTCTGAACTGCCTCAATAAGTTTTTTTAGCAACATAATAACAACACAGCAATATGTACCTATATCTATGTAATAAAACATAGATAGACAAAGCGAGACAGACAGACAGACGGACGGACAGACAGACTGTTAGTTATACATAACAAAAGAACAGTATTTTGTTTTTATGTAACTGAAATAAATTAATACAGTCATCTGCTTGTCTTTGTAAAGCCAACTTACAATGTCTCAGTAGACATAAAAGCAGAGCATAAATCCTGTCTCCTAAGAGGAGAGAGCTCACTGCTATTGTCTACAGATTGTGTAATAGTTACTAATAAAAGAGTTATTTTAACAGACACACACACACACACACACACACACACACACACACACACACACACACACACACTTAGACAGGGAGCATGACTTTAATAGGGAAAGCAAAGCAATATAAATGGTATAGTACAGAGAGAGAGACAGAAAGCAAGAGAACATGCTTTTAACAGTTCGGTGCTAATGGGTTTTTAAAATGATGAATCCCATTCTGCTCACTGCTGAAAAACGGGAGAAATAATTTTGCATGGACATGACTGTGTTTAGTCTAACTAAAGCTATAATGATGAGTGGTATGAACACACAAAAACACACACTCACATAGACAGAGTTAAAGATTGATGGAAATGTGGCTAAACTTGGCAAGCCTACCCTAATTGTGTTAGGGTACCCTAACTCTGGAAGATAGGCTGAACAATGTGTGTTTGCATGTCTGGCTGAGGGCCAGGGTCTCTAACGGTGTTTTTTTTTCTCTCACATGTCATAGGTGGTGGTAGAAACTGGTAGAAGGCCAGGCCTCTGGCACCCTGGACAGACCCAGGCATGATATAAGCTCAGTATGAGCCAATGGGGGCAGAGCGATGGTGCTGTGTGATTTCAGCGCAGGCACCACCCTGTGTGGCACAGAGTTGTGAACAGCTGTGTCTCTGCAATTCACCCGTCAACAGAGTGCCAAACAACAGATGGCCCCTACTCATACACATAGTGCAGCGTGTGTGTGCTTGAGCCCTAAATACACATGTAAAACTGTCCTCAAATACTTGTATGTTCTTTGGATGCACAGTTTAAGGAACTCAGAAAAACAAACACGAGTAGAAGAAAGCAAACACAACATATTTTGCTGCCTTTTGTCTGCTGACTCAGACTCTGTCTACTCGCTTCAGAAGAAAAGCTGGCACTCAAAAAGAAAGAGAAGTAGTAAGGATAAGACTGCTGCTCCATGTGCGCTCAGGGTCAAAGCCCATTAAGCGTTAAGAAGCCAAAACAACAACAACAATAGTTTAAATATAAATACAAAAATAATCAGTTTTAAAATGAATCAGTCTTATTACATTTTACAAATAAGCACTAAACAAATATTATTTAAATACTAGCTACTAAAATACTTTTAAAGAGAACTAAATCTTATTTAAAAGTATTAGTAAGAAATCTGTCAAACTTTTGTCCTGAGAAAACAATATTTTTTCCCTTAACTTTAAATTAGTGGCTCAAAACTCATTTAAAGACCAAATCTACAAATCTTCAGTAATTAAAGCTTGTTCATTCACTTAAATTATTATAATTATCTCATTGTCACCTTCGTGCAGAACAAATGCTTTTCTAATACATTAGTAGTAGTTTTTAACAGTAGTAGTTAAAGCGTGATTAAGTTCAAGTGAAGCCACCACGGAACATGACGAGTTCATCACAGCTTTGAGGTCAAGTTAATCAAATCAGTGAAATCACTAGCTAAAATTCATCCACTCGCATAGAGCTGCAATTTTACTTGATTTATTAAAAAATGCATTTATTCCAGCATGGCAATTGAACCTGGGTCATTCTGCATAAAGAGTACTACTCCTATCCCTGGCCCAACCAGACACAGCATATTTCTAGAGGGTAATAAAAACATGCTTATAATTTTGTAAGCGTGAGTCGTTGTCTGAGGTATTCACGGTTGTGTTAACAACCTTTGAAGTGCATTAGGTTCTAAAAAAATGTGGTTTAAAAATAAATAAAGCAAATATCTCCATTATTACAAGTAAAATTAGATTTAAATTATATTTCAATAATAATAATTTCAATCAGGTGTAAAATTGTGGGGAATGTTGCCATATGGCCAATAACAAGTTTTGATTTAATACATTCACATACTTATACATATTTATATAAACTCAGACTGTGAAGCTTGATCATTTAGCATTCAATATTGTTTTTAAAAGCCTAGTTCATCCTCATTGAGGTAGCTCTGACACTACTGGACAAGTGAAGAAAAGAATAAAGAAGGACAGAGAGAAAGAAGAACCTAGAGAAGCGTGGAATGCTAAACGCCTCCTCCTCTTCTCTCAGGATCATTCATTTCCGAATGATGACAAATATATCAAACCTTGTTTCTTTCTCTCTCCCCCACTTTATTATTCTCTTCCTTTCCTCCTTTCATCTCATCTTATTTTCTGTATCTCTCTATCCATCACATCACTGCCTTTTATTCAATGCATTACCCCCTGTGACCCATCCAGTCATTAAAGGTTCTACCATCAAGGCCACTGTCTATAAACAAACAACTCTAGCGCTCTACTGAGATCAGTTTCATCACGCTCCACCTGCTCTCAGGCCCTCTGGAGATCAAACTGCGACTGATTCTGGATCAGTTCCGCTAGTGTTTGGTGTCTCTCATGGGGTAGTCTACATTAGACACAACTTTATCTGCCAAATGCTTTTGGAGGCAGATCAATCCACTGCAGTGCCACAAAGGATATCTGAACACTCGTACACACATGTGCAATGGCTTAGCAAGGCAAACTTTTCTATGACCTGAACAAGCATAGAATTGTAAAAAAAAGTAAAACTTCGTAAATATCCTTTTACTCTAAGGTCCTTTTTTGGATCTATATATATATATATATATATATATTTTTTTTTTTTACTCTTCATTACTTCCCCTTCTGACCCGTAGACACTTAAGGGAATGTAACAAGTGGCCGCATTAATAACAAAGTGGCTCTGGAGACATTAATTGTCTGCAATTATTTCTATGGGTATTTTATAAAAAAAATTGCACGTTGTACTGTGAACTGTTGTAGTTTCATTGCCTGAGCATACTGGCTTCATTGATCTACAACATGTTTAATCAAACCTTCAGTACACCTTTCAAAGCTGAACAGCTCTTATATGCCAATAAATAAAATAAAGCTTGCAGTGTGCTTGTCTGATATAAACAATGAATATGTGGTGAATGCGTGTTGAGGGTTGAGGGTCAACTCACTCAGTCCCACATCTCTGAAGAGGGCTGACTATATTTTTGTGAGAATGGGGCAGGAGGGCCGATATTCTTATTGATCTTATCCACGCACACACTTACACAGTACAGCACCCGCATGGCTTTGATATTAGGATGTTAGGGTTGATCTTCCATATTGATGAAGTACAGATAAAGAAAAAACGAGAAGTGCGTACAGAGAGTTGAACTATACCTGACCCTCAATATACACAGCCACATGAGGATGCGCATGATCTTTATATAATATTGCACCCTCTCTTTGTCTCACACATACAATCTAACACTGAATGTTTACACAATCAATGAAAATAGACAGACCTCTTCAGTGCAGTTGTGTATGGTACAAGAGAGTAAGCAGAAGAGGAGTCCAAAATAATCAGCTTTGGAGAAACATATAAAGTTTTATCATATACTGTACTGTTAATTCAACACATTAATTTAGTCAAATTTCTGAAAATTTGATAACACTTGAATATTTGGTAACACATATGTGACCCTAGACCACACAACCAGTCTTAAGGGTACATTTGTCGACATTGAGATTTGTACATAATATGAAATCTGAATAAATAAGTTGTCCATTGATTTATGGTTTGTTAGGATAGGACCATATTTGGCCGGGATACAACTATTTAATGAAATCTGAGGGTGCAAAAAAAATCAAAGTATTGAGAAGAATTGCATTTAAAGTTGTCCTAAATTAAGTTAGAAGTGCATATTAGTACTCAAAAATTAAGTTTTGATATATTTACAGTAGGAAATGTACAAAATATAATCATGGAACATGATCTTTAATATACTAATGTATATTAATATACTTTAATTGATTGTACATTAATATACTTAATGTACTAATGATGTTTTTTGGCATAAAATAAAAATCTGTTATTTTGACCCATACAATGTATTTTTCTAAGATCAGCAGTAATGTGGTGCTCAGCAGCTTAGCCTTAAAAGTACAGTAGCATTACATTTACTGATGTTACATTTTTTTTTCAAACAATACTACCTCCACAGTATCAATAATAAGACTAATATCAAATGAGAATTTCTCATTGAAGTTGAGGTTGATTGATCTGTCCTTCCTTGAGTCTGATGTCTGACTATGAACACCATTTCGGTGATTATTCTGAAGAAGCAAATGAGAGAATTCTGTGTTCCAAGTTGTCTAGAAAGTAGCACAGGGGTCAGAGAGAAGGTGGAAAATTAAAACTAAATTATGACTGTTTTGGTGCAAGAAACCTTACTAACATTTATAAATAGACTTCAGGGGGAAATTATTCAAAATTGTAGAATATATGTCCCCTTTAAAATTTCATTTCACGTGACAAATGCAAGTTCCACAAGATAATGTGCATTTATTACTCGTCTCTAAGTGACTTTACTTTTAAAATGACTAAAACTAACCATAGGGAGAGTCTCACTTGAACATCCTGTGATAAAAGACCTTCCTCAAGGGCACAATGGAATAAAAGCAGTTGAGATTGAGTAAAACTCTAGCGCATGACTCAAACCCTCTTAAAATGTTTGCAGCACAGATCCTTACATATACACTACTGTTCAAAAATTTTTGGTCAATGCATTTGCGTTTATTCAGCAAATACACATCAAACTTTTCAAACGTGACAGTAAAGACTTCTAAAAAGTTAGAAAGCCTCACGTTGTCAATCATGTTTACACACTGCCTACGAAACGTTTGTCCGTCATGAAAAATTTAGATCAGGTTTGATTTTCTCAATTTTCGCACCTTTAGCAAGCATTTTGATAAGAAAGGATGAAATTTAATTGTATCACATGAATGCAGCCTTGGTGAGCATCTTTCAAAATCGTTACAAAATATATGTAAGTGTAGATAAAAACAGAGTATATAAAAATCACAATCACCACTCATCTACAACATATATACTATAACCAAAATGTTTCATATTCACTACACACAGATTTTCTTTCTTTTTTTCCTCAAACAATCAGAGAGTTACAGAAATTACACAGTATGAAACAAACATACACACAAAGGAAGCGTGCTGTTTTGCTCTACCATAAAAAGTGTTTGCACAGTTTTCCATTAATGAACAGAATAGTGAAAATGCAATAAACAGAGATTTCCCCACCTACTGCAGGGTTTAAAGCAAAGGGCCTGTAGCTACAGGCATGATGTAAACACACAAGCAGACAAATACATGCACACAAAGAGGCATACACACTTACAAAAACAATAGGGAACTATTGATTTTCAAGGGAGTGTTCTAATATCACAAAACTGTGTTACTTATAATAGGATCTTTTCAAGTTCCACATCAAATGCATATCTAGAGGGCATTTTCTTTGTGTTTTTCCTATTAAAAAGCAACAGCACAAGAATAAAGCAATAGAGAGAGTGGAAGGGGGAGAGTGACGGAATGAGAGAGAATGAATCAAACAGATGTAATTTCACACGTCTCAGGGACATTATCACTGCACATCTAAGCCTCCGTTTCAAAAAGCAGGCCGACATTTTATTTAAGGCAGGATTTTTCGCCTTTTTACTGCTATTCCTTTTCCTCTTGAAAATCACACACAGCAGTGTTGTTTGCCATATATACAAAAAATGTTTTAAAACTCTCAGTAAGGCAGTAAAATGCAAACAAAATTAAATGTTGTGAGTATATTAGATAGATAGATATATCATGTTCATATTTTATTAAATTGAAATAAAATTCAAAGACATTCATTTATATGCATGTAATAGCATACAACACACACACACGTATACATATGAGGTACTATTTAATTAGTTAATTAAATTACGCGAAATTAGTCAAAAATTAACTAAACTTTGGACTAATTTCCTCTGTTGTGTCACTGTGAATTAATTTAAATTTAACATATTGTGGGTCATGGCCAATTCATTTCAAATTATAACTTGTGAATTGAAAGGGGGCCAATTCTGAATTGTGCTCAAGCTTGTCACACACAGAGGATGTGGAGTTGTTCTAATTAACCCATGTTGTCTATAAACAATAATTCCATGTTATGTTGCAAGTGAACTAATGACCACGCATGGACACAGTGATTAGAAGGTAATGCACCGTGAATATCTGCACTTGTGTTCAGGCCTGTACTGTATATCAGAGCTTAGAGCTGGATATCACATTTTACTTGTCTCTTCTAAACAGCACAACGCACGGGTAAACTGGCCTGATCTTGCTGTTTAACATACTTTACCAAAGACCACTGTGACCGTATTTATACTATCAAATAAATATAAAATGTATATAATTTTATAAAATGATTAGGCCTGCAGTTTATCAATCCATTTAAAATTATTAATTGAAGCAGAGTAAGTCATATTATATAGAGGTGTGTGGTTGCTTACCTAGTGAAAATGCCATCACTGCCAGTCAACCGAATCTGTAGTGTTTTGCACAGTAGTTTCCAGCAAGCCATGTCGATCTGCAGGTGTCCTGAAGGGTCAGCATGTGTAGGAGCAAGCAAGGTCAGATTGTATATAGCTTCCATTGAAGATCGCATGACAATGTCAGGTTTTGCACAACTTAAGAGTTCAAGTGAGCTCAAAATATGCATTAAACAAAATAGAGACATATTAGATTTATTATTACTTTTATCATATCGTGCTTGTATAAACTGATTTAGTTTTTAGCACATCCCAGCATACATTTGTCACAGAGTCAGTCTCTCTGGAGCAATCTGGGTTAAGCAGAGATGGCATCTCGGTAATCTCATTTCAGGAGTTTCCCCATATGATTTCACCTTCCAACCTTTGTGTCAACAGCCCTGGTATATAAATTTCACATTAATACTTCCCTTTTATATTCATGACATTATTATATATTACATAATAACTCCCTAAGCATCATTTGACCTCGATTCATAAATATAAGCCATGTTACCTAAACCAAGCAATGCAGGCACCGAAAATCCTCGTTTATTACAGGCCTTAAAACAATATTGATGTTGTCAAACTATTTTTTAGAGGTAATCAGTTGCATTCTGTGACAGTACCACGCTACATTGTAATAAAAAAAACAACAACAAAAAACCTACTTTTTTGGGAAATGTTTTTACCTGCGTTGCAGAGTCATTCACAAACTCCAAGCACAGATGTTGAAATAAATAACGACTTTATCTTTAACATACTGTCAGTAAATATCTTTGCCCAGCGCTATTTTTATTAATCTACTACAAACACATCAATCTACAAAGATTCGCATTGCTGTTTTCCCGCATGAGAAATGATTCAAACAATTCATTGCATGTGTGAACTGTCCGAATGATTTAGACTAAATCCCAACCTAGGGATCCATTCATCATCCTCACTGTCATCATATTCCTGTCATATCTGCATAATAAACCACTGACATTCATTAGTTGTGTATTGAAGGTGGATGTGAACTGAGAGGTTGATCTATTATCTCAGGACGGAGTGTTTTCATTCAGGGAATGTTTTTGTTAGTAAGATCAATGGTTTGATATTTTTCTATGTTACCATTTATATGTTGCTGTTTCCTGAATAGTTTATGCTTTATAAGCATTGTATTGTTTAAATGTTCACTGGAGTTTAAAGTGAAAACAAAGACCCTCTAACCCTAATGTTCTCTATTCAATGTCTGCAATTGTTTTCATTTTTATTATAAAAAGGCTCACCAAGACTTGTCACAACACTTACATATCATGGCTCTTATGTTGATTTTGATTGCTTGTGTTGTCATCATTTGTAAGTTGCTTCAGATTAAAGTGTCTGCTACATGCCTAAATGTAAATGTATATAGAGTCGATTCCATTGACTCCTATGGTGGGAGTCGGGAGTCGGAGTCGACTCAGAAAAACCTGGAACCGAACACCATTATCCCGACCTGATTCGATTAGTCAACTCAAAATCATTGATTCATCACTAGTTTTGATTTTAAACGTTGGCGTATGACTGTTGATTGTGCTATCATGTGATTTACTATAATCACCCTTGTCAAAGGCATTTTATAGTTTATGATTGCTTATTTAGATATTCTAAATCAGGACTTCTCGCACTTAAATGGGTCATATGATGCAATTTCAAGTTTTCCTTTCTCTTTGGAGTGTTACAAGCTGTTTGTGCATAGATAAGATCCCTGAAGTTGCAAAGACTAAAGTCTCAAAACTCAAAAGTTAATCTTTATAAAAGTTAAGACTCGAACACGCCCCCCTAAAACGGGTCATTCAAACACGCCCCCACATGTTTTGAGATGAGATTTGAGACACATGAGATTTGCAAAACACCGCCCAAATGTATACACATTAAAAGAAGGTGGAACTATTATTCTGTCAGTAGTATTATTGCTGTCGCCGGCGTCATGCTCTGGAGAAGCTGTTTCATTGTGAAAGTGAAACTACTTTGTTTGGGCTTCCAAAAGAGGGTGCATTTTACGGAGGACTATTTCCTGAACCTGGGATAGAAGCCTACAATGCTGTATTGCTCAAAGACTTTTTCTATAAAGTGGGGCAATTCCAATTTTGCAAGGACAGTCTGGAGCTTCTGACTCACAGCTTGTAAGTACATTTTCTTAATTTAAAGAATTTGCCACTGACTATTCAAACGCGAGTTTTGAGCAGTGTAGAGTAACGCTTGCTTGTTGTTTGTTGTTTCTCCGATCACAAATGCAGACATGGTAATGTTCACGAGGCGCAATGCAAAGCGACGCATACAAAGACAGTATAAATCATTATAATCAGTAATTATTTTGCCATTGTACGCAACAAATGCCTCATTTATAATGGGTTGTATTGTTTTTGAGTCGTTGCGCCAGGACACGGCATCAATACGGTAAGGGGCGTAACATTTCCATCTCACGCTTGAGGTATTCGGCCAATCACAACGCACTGGATAGCTGGCCAATCAGAGCACGCCTCACTTTTCAGAACGGTGAGCTTTGTAAAAAATCGACACGTTTCAGAAAGGCGGGGCATAGAGGAGCAACAATAATGTACAGTATTTGGAAAATAATGTATTTTTTTAAACTTAAACCGCATAAACACATTGTATTACACCAAATACGCAAAATTATGTTCTTTTTTAGCAACGTCATATGACCCCTTTAAAGGAAAGCTCACCCAAAAATGAGAATTCGGCCACTCTGATAATAATAATAATAATTATAAAATGTATAATAATAATAATAATCTATGCTATGCTATATTTGTATGCTATTGCATAGTAGCTTGGTTTGATTTTCTTTTTTTATAATCTTCCTGTGTCAGACAGGAATTACAGAATTAGCATTAGCATATGAGGATAGTGAGGAATGGAAAACCAATTCTTAAATTAAAAAATACAATTTGTATTTGCAATGAAGCAACAGGTGGACCCAGTGCTGTCACCCAGACATGTCTGAGCAGGGAAAGTTTTTGTTTGTTAGAAATTCATTAAAAAGTGTAAATGTTCTCTATCCTCTGCTGTCGCATACATTCAAATTATCACATAATGAGAGAGGTGAACTTAGTTCTCTCTGCAATGACACCTACAATTCTGTTGTAAAAGTGTGTGTGCGTGTGCATGTGCATGTGTGTATTTTACCCACAGTTATTTGGAGACATTTGACATGATGAGTTTATTCAGACACACTGATTTCCCCCGGTGCTGGATTTCACAGTGGAGTTAATTGAATCTTGGCTAATTTTGAAGGGAAAAATAAATGTTGACTGAATAAGGCGATAATCTTTATTTTGAAGGCGTTAAGATTATTATTTTTTTTTTTTTTACAGTTCTCAGTTGCTAAGGTGCTTTCAGTGTAAGTAGATTGCTATGTGGTTGCTAGTGTGTTGTGGGTTGTTGCTAGGGCTTTTCTAGGTAGTTGCTTATCCCAAGTCTCTCCTCACTGCACCACATTGTAATCTGACAGCTAGCCAAACTGAGATGTTGTCCTTCTGAAAACTTTCCCAAAATTAAAAATTACCCCACCCTTTGTCCCTTGACATAATTTTCTTGCTTCCAGACCAGCAGGTTTTTAGGGCCATGTGCAGTGCCAGTTTTCCAGCCTAGAACTCTCTTTTTTGAGGTGGAAATGTGTAGAATGGCTTCAGATTGGGAAAAGAGACTTTTGATACCATGGTCCCTATACTTTAGTGCACACTGTAAATTTTTGGGATTGTTTTTTTTGTCTCTTTTATCATCTGGCAGTCAAAAATCATACTGATCATAAATCTGATTACATATACATGCAATCACTTCTCAAACAGCAAAGCACACAATTTGAAATGTATTCAAATGGAATTTCAATGTTTAAAAGTAACCACCATTCAAAAGTTTGAATTTGGTAAGACTTTTTTTTCTTCTTCTTATGCTCACCTTCTTATGCTCACCAGGTTGCATTTATTTGATAAAAAGTCAAATGTATTTCTAATTTAAATACAACTGTTTTCTTGTATCTATCTCTCTCTTTGAAAAAAATCTCAAAGTTGCACTGAAATATAAATTCACCCTATTCATTGATCTTATTGTAAATAATTAATTCATGCATGTTTCTTTCTTTTATTGATTAATTGGTTGATTGACCTAATCTTTAATTAAAAAGTCATAACCTGATCTTTCAGTGAAAGGACAGGCTTCTTTTTATTGATGTACACACTCAGAAAAAAAAGTACAAAAGCTGTCATTGAGGTGGTATCTTTTCAAAAAGTACTAATATGCACCACTAAGCTACTGATATGCATCCTTCAGGTGTAAATAAGCTACAGCAGTGTACATTTTGAAAGGATAATGCCCTTTTTGTACCTTTTTTCTAAAATATTGTATGCATATTCATAGTAATGCGAGTACGTCATCTTGGTATTTCTATAGTGTTGGCATAAATATGAGGAATATCAATATTAATGCTTGCATATGTAATTAGCTCACGCAGCACATACATTTTGTTGGTAAAATTCCATGTCTGATCCACACATCGTATTCACATGAATCATCGTATGCCATTAATAATAAGTCAAGTGTATAATAAACAGCATTTTTTTAGTATACTGTATCCTGAGCTATGTAGGCTATTCACTGAGTAGTGTTGCAGTGATATCGCAGCATGACTGATGTCTGGACTAACAACGACCCCTAGAGTCGGAACGCAGAGAAGAAGAAAACCTCTCTCTCATCTGGATGAGGGAAACATGTCAGTGCCCACTTGCTATGCCGTGGACGCCTTAATTATTTAAGGGGCACCCCCAACACACTTTTCCTCCACTTTCACTTTCATATTTTGTTTCTTCATTCTCTCCATCCTTTTTACCCAGATTTATCGCTCTTCTTTGTTATCTTTTTACTTTCTTTCCCTCAAGAAACATCTAGATATCTTACACTCTCTCATTCTGTCCTCTGTGGCTCTCGGTCCTGCCTGAGGCTACGTCGGCCTGAATGCTCCCCAGGTCCGTCCGCCCAGTGGCCGATGAAAAATACATCAATCGCTAGGGGCGACACAGCTCAGTAAAATATTAAGACCATCCACAATTCTTATATGTCAGGTCCCCATGGGGCAGATAAATTATGCACCACCATCTGTCAGATGTAGCTGCTTCCTCACTAGCGCAAACATAAACGGAGAAGCGTGTAAATTGGAAAATAAAGATATGCGTGTACCAGCTACCTCAGCCAGGAAACTTTCGGATGGATTAGTGCTTCACTGGATGAGTCTGTGTGTGTGTGTGTGTGTGTGTGTGTGTGTTTTAGAGGTATACTCAGTCAAGCTGAAACACTGGGCTCTCAAGTGGAGGATTACAGTGGGACTGAGGGACCTTTGAGGTGTATGTGTGTTTGTGTGATTTAGCGCACGAAAAGCATGTATGCTAAAACTGTTAACCGCTGGCGAAGTACCAGAAGGGCCCCTGATGTGGATGCCAGTTGTTTATTTCATATGCAAGTTAAATCAAATGTGTTTTTGACTGGTTTTTCCAAGTAGATGGGATGCCCACAAACCATCCGATTGATGTTCCACACACACACAAAGAAAATATAAAAAATTATCTTTTTCCAATTATCAAATTCCCATCTGATTGGCTTGAATTTTCTCCAAGAGTTGCACAGTTGCATCCATCTACAGTATATATCCATCTATCCATCCATCTACAGTATATATCCATCTATCCATCCATCTACAGTATATACTGTATATATATATATATATATATATATCCATCCATCATCCATTTTTCTAGAATATATCTGTCAAGACATCCATCCATGTACACTATATATCCATCATCCATTTATTCATCCATCCATCTACAATATCTATCATCCATCCAATTACAGTATCCATACATCCATCCACCCATATGATCTATTGACACATCCATCCCTCCATCCATATGCAGTATCTATCCATCCATCCGTCTCTACAGTATATTATCAGGATATCCATCTGTCCATCCATTCATCCATCTATAATATCTATCAAGACATCCACCCATCTGTCAATCTACAGTATTCATCCATCCATCCATCCATCCATCCATCTATTGAGACATACATCACTCCATCCATCCACATTCACCCATTCATCCATTTCTACAGTATATCTATTATACATCCATCCATCTACTTTATCTATTCATTTATCCATCTGTCCAGAAAGTAAAACATTTTTTAAAGTCCCCCTGTAGTTGAATATTTTATCCCTTAAAACGTATCTTTGAACATCAAAATGTAATTTAAATGTTTTTTCTTGTGAAAATAATTTTCTCATGCCTTAAAATAGCTTGACTGTAACTGAACACCCTTGCCTCATTTACTATAAGTGGGTCTATGAATATGCAAATTAGCCCCGCCTCCACTCAGTCGCACCAATCCAGCATCTCATGATCCACTGAACTGTAGTGAACACAAAACTATGTTTGTACTAGCAGACAACTACAGTGAATACTGTAAAGTTACTTACTTGACGATGTTGTGTCCTAAAATGCCTTGAAGACTAGAATGCAGCAGTTTGTGATTCCAATTCGCACCTGCGACCATACGCGTGTGAAGTGCAGACGCCGATGCGGAAGAGGTGGGTCTGAAGCCGGGCTACTTTCCACTATTGCTGCGGGTTATAATGCAAGTTAGCGGTTCTAAATTCACATTAAACCACAGCTTCATGTTTTTTTGCTCTAAATTATTGTTAGTTTTGTGCTGGTATTGGTATATTTTTCATGCTAATGATAGGAATCTATCCCTTGACGTGATTGGTTATTGGTTTGTGATGTAGCAACCCGAGGACTGTTTCAAGCTGCATTTCTGGGAGTGCCATTGGGAAACTACATTTTTAAGGAGAAAATACTCCGCAATGGTGTTTATTAATGGATTGGCACATGGTTTGTCTAAAAGCATATTTAAAACACCACACAGACAAATAAACAACATAAAACAATTATTATTTTTTGTACTATTTTTTTAAGTATTGTCATCTGAATGACTGACATTAATACAATAAACAGAAAACACTGTATGTCAACACTTTGATTGTATTAAATATTACTTATTACACTTATTAGCAGTAAACTAGAGATGACAAATTAAAACACATACACTACAAACAAATGAAGACACTGTGTATCAGTTGGACAGACTCTTCTTGTCTGCAGTATGTAGGTGGTTCATGGCGACTTTAAGCTGCAAGGTGGACTAGACTTTATGTTGATAGTCAAATGCAGGAGTCTGCAAACTTGTTGACATAAATAGCTTTTTTTCTTTCTTGTTAATTACTGTGCCACATCACCCCTCCTTTTCTATCCCACTCAGCATACACCACAGCATGAATAAATCATGCAAATTGCTGTCTCACTTTTGCCTGTTTTTACTGTTTTCAGAATTATTTGCACTAGAGTTCCATTGTTTATTGTTATATTTGAGCTATGTGTCGTGGTGGTAACATAGAGTGTACTTCTTCCCTTAATGATTTGATTCTGAGTGTCACCATCATTGTGTTTAATGTGTAGAATGTTAAGGATCATTACTATATGTGTTGCAAACTGCCTTCTTCTGCAGAGATATGTAATACCTGTCATACCCATGTCATTATACATATTTGTGTCCTCATAAACCACATAAACATGCACACGCACACAAACAAGCACACGCAGAGACCGGAAGTTAGCCGCAAGATCTCAAAACAAACATATACTATAAAATATGTATACTGTAATATATATAATTATATAATGTAATAAAACACTCACTTTTTGAAAGTAAAAGTAATCTCCGAAAAAGAATCCTCCATCCAAAAACATCCCCATCATCTTCAATGGATGAAACATCGCTCTGTTCGTCAAAAATGTCATCTCTGTCACACCGAGAACATTGTTCAACAACTTGCAAAAAGCAAACAGTTTGTTTTTCTCGTTCTCATTCTCTTTATTCACCATAATTAGCCTATAATGATTGTTTACTTGTAAACTCTCCGGGAGCGCATGTTTGCGCACGAGATGCGTGGGTCACTGTGATCTATGCACACACACTTTTTATAGCAAGCTAACTTTATCCGACCTCCTAATGCGTCAAATCCATCTGTTCAGAAGTTCATTGGATCGATATACTGTCCATCAAAATATGGCCCCATCTCCAATGCTGGAGGCTCTTTGGCTACTGCTGACTGTAGACCCCTCTAAGATGCACCTATTGGCTCAAATAATGTCCATCAAAAGGGCAGAGTTCAGCGGCCATTTTGACATCAGAAACTCTGCTTTGTTTACATGTGAACAAACGCTACATTATAGAAAACACAGAAGAATTGATAGCTAATTTACAATGATACTACTACATTCCGTGGATGATGATCAACAAATGCATGTGTTATGGACTAAATATTGCACTGAATTGGATAGCATGGCCCCTGTACAGTGTAACAACACCATTTATGTTGAAATTGTATGGATCAGTGGACTATCAGGAGGCTTCATAGTTGAGTTCATTCAGTTTTGTTGTTGTTTATTTACTTGTTGGTGGTCTGACAAAGATACTGATTGTACCTGTTGTGTTGATTGTATATTAGAATGAGTTGCATCGTTCGACTCACAAGAACCTCAGCTTTCCAAGCATATATGACATGGTCAGCCTTTAGTTTTTTTAGTTTTTGTGTCGGGTGACGACTTTACCCCTAACACCACTAGGGATCCCGCCGACGGGATGCTGGATTCGTAACAGGTTTTAAACAAATGTTTATTTGTCCAGGGGATTATGCAGTAAATTGTTGTTAATTTGGAATATCTTGCTTCCATAAAGATGATAACTAGAGGAAATAGATATGGTTGAAGGAACAAAAACAATAACCAAAAACTTTAAGGGTAGAGTAAATGTATTTTATTTCAGTCCATCCCACTCTTATTGCTCACATGCCAACGATCACTTTAGAGTGTCGCAGTGGCAGAAGTGCCTGGTTACTGACCCCAGGTCTGGCTACACTGAGACTACAGTACAGACTACAGGACTACCGAACTGGAAACCAAACTAATTCATCATATTGTGGGAGGGAAAAGGACCTCAGATGCTTTAAAACAATATAAACCTCAAGACCTTCCTCAATAAAAGAGCATAAACGCAGAAATTATGAGTCATACATACATAAATCCTAGCAGAAGGGGGATCAGAAGTCATTAGGTGCTTTGTGTCTCATCAGCGTTGCTGCTCTTTTGGGTGTGGAGCTCATTAGACCTGCCAAAATGAATTAAATCACACTGCTGAGGAGGGGAAGGGGAGCACTTTGCAGTTAGCCTGATCGTTACTGGACAATGTGTTATGACACCCTAAAACAGATAATTCTGGTATACAACATATGTTATATATATACAGGTTGCACACAGCTAAAAAAAACAATGTACTCATTATGCGTATTAATAGTATACTTATTAATAGTGCCATTACAGTTTTTTTCAACAGCACAAGTTTTCAAAACTTTGCACACAAATCTCAGAATTGTACACACAAAATGCAAAATGCCTCTCATCTCTTGCAAAATGAAGCACTGCATTCAAAATATCACAACACATCTCAAAACAAACATTTGCAAACACCTTTTCCATAATATCAATTCCTGTTAGTTTTTTGTGTTACATAGATAAATGTGTGTTGTGTTTTGTAAAAGTGTTTTATGAAAGTCAAAAGCCTAAATTTAGTGCATGGTTTTGTAGATTTGGCATGTGGTTCTTGTGTTTGAGTATCAGGTTTCAGAAATTATGTGACAAGCAAAGATTTTGTGTGTAAGCAGTTGAAAAAAACGTTGGTGCTTTTCTGAGCCATTTAATTCTTCTGGTCCAAAAACCAATGTTGAAGCAACATAAAATATGAGATAAATGCGTAAAATAGTGACTGGATAGAGAGTATGTGTCGTCATCAGTGTCTGAGAGTTTGTTTTTGCATGGAGAAACTTTTAAGCCCAATAGCTGCTACTTTTAAAAAGTAGTTAGTAACTAACTAAATAACTACATAAATTGTAAATGCATAAAAATACCTTAATGTCACAAAAGTGATTATTCTTTTATAAAACACAACTAGAACAACAGCATTAAACAAAATTAATCTGCAATAAAAACAGCTAATGCAACTAGAAAATACTCTAATTTATATAAACTATTATAACAGGGCTACGCTAAATATATAAATAAATACTTGCTACAGAAAATCAAAAAATCAAAAGGAAGTCACACATTTGAACGAAATGATTCGCTATATTTATTCAGACTGCAAGAAATTTGGTAATGCTTTAGATTACAACCCGCAAATACCTACGTAAGTATATCGAATTTACAGTGTACGTTTCTGTAACTATAGTGTACCTATGAAGAATGTACGAGTAGGTATGAGGGAACGATATGTTACGTTTGGGTAATAAGGGGGTAATAACCAGGTATGCAACCTGCAAAGAACTGCGTAGATAAACTGAAGTTGCAGCGTAACGTTTTTGTTATTATAGTGTAGGTATAGGGGAATAATATGCAACGTTTGGGGAATAAATGGGTAACAACAAGTATTTTGAAACTAAGGGGTACCTATTCTAATATTACATGCTATGGCCTAAACAATAATCTTATGTTTAGGAGTGATTTAGAAAGACAACCACAGGCTCAGTACCCTACTACTTCCACTCACTATTACGAATCTATATCCCCTCCAGAAGTCTGAGATCTGCTAGTGAGCGACGCCTCGTGGTATCATCACAGAGAGGCTCAAAATCACTCTCCAGAACATTCTCATTCACCGTTCCTGGCTGGTGAAATGATCTTCCCACCCCCATCCGGAATGCTGGATCCCTGTCAATCTTCAAGCAACAACTGAAAACTCATCTCTTTCAACACTACTTGACTTTATAAAAAAAATATATATAAAAAATAAAAAATCCTTCCCTTTTTCTATATCTTCATCTTTCTCTTTACCTTTATCTCCTTCCCTTGCTAGCTTGTACTTATTTGAACAATGCCTAAGACTTGGTGTTATGGGCACTTCCTCTGTCTGTTTGCCTCTTCAAGATGAATCGCTTTATGTATTCCCCAATTGTAAGTCGCTTTGGATAAAAGTGTCTGCAAAATGACTAAATGTAAATGTAAACAATATTCTTTGTATAACTTTATACTGGTATTTTATTATAGGCCTAGGCATTTTTAACCATTATATTATTAAAGGAAACATAATGATTACTGAACAACTAAACTGGACATCTAGTGAAGTGAGTTTCTGCTATGATTTATAATTCACAAGTCAACTTACCTTATGAAAGCATATTTGTCGATCTCAGCTGAGTCACACCAGCAACTTCCCAACACCACTATCACCAAATAACTTTGCATGATATACCATCAAGTTTCAATGCATCTTAAAACAATACCTCTTTCCAGCTGTTCAAAGAAAAAAAATGCACGATACAATATTTGTATTTCAGTGGATGTATACTGCAATATTTTTATAGAAAAAAAAGGATTTAGTTTGGTCATCAAACACTTAAATTAAAACTAGTGCAATATTTGTATCTGTAATTACTGTGCAAATATAGACTTGTTCTGTGTTTAAGCCCAACTTGTTCCTCCCTTATTCCATGTAGTTACAGGGTAAATACAACATTTGCGGGCTGTAAATTAAAGTGATGCTTGTTCCCCCCTTATTCCATGTTGTTACAGGGTAAATACAATTTGTTTTTACGGGCTGTAATGTAAAGTGGTGCTTGTTGTAATTTTACAGGTTATTACACCTTTATTCCACAAACTTCACATAGTATTCCCTTATACTTACACAGAGGTACTGAATAGGTACGCTTTAATATAAAAAAAGTTACACTGTAAATTATGTTTACTTATGCAGTACGTTGCAGGTTGTAATCTAAAGTAAATTACTGTTACTGTACACCCCAAAATGAAAATTATTCATCCCCCCTCCCCCAAGCTGTTCCAAACCTCTATGACTTACTTTATTCTGAGGAAAATCATATTTTTTTTATTAGAAGATACTATTTGTCCATATAATGAAAGTCAACAATCACCAAAAATGTTTGATTACCAACTTTTTTCTACCTAATCCACAGAAGACAGGAAGTCATACAGGTTGGGATGGCATTAAGGCAAGTAAATGATGACAGAATTTTCATTTTTGGGTGAACTATCACTTTAAGTTACCAGCATCGCTACTTACTACTTCTCTTTAGCCATTATTACTGGAACACTTTCAGAAGCTTCCAGCTCACTCAACTGTTTATTCACGTGGGCGAATTCAGTTCATCAGTTGAATTTTGTTCTAACCATCCTGATATTTGCTCTGCCATGACTAAGCCCAGATTCCTGACTCCACATTTTTATTGGAATGCGGTAATTAGTTTTAGTGACAATTGTACGCTGATGTACAATGTAGAGTATAAACTCTGACTCATTTAAACACCTTTCGCGAACCAGCGAGGAACAGACAAAAAAAAATGTAACAGTTTATTCAGAATGACAATTAAACCCAGCAATGGTGTGAAAAAGTTCATGGTTAGATTGGTGGGGGAGCTTAACGATTATGCGAATATGCCGCTCATTTTAAATTCCATATAATTATCCAAGGTTAGCAGCTGCCGGTTAAATGAATAAATAGCTCTTCAATCCTCAGCCGACTGCCATATCAGACCTCATCTGAATATCCTGGAACTGTTACCAAGCAACACACTACCCCTCTTTTTGGCAAAGCGAAGAGCACTGATGCCATTCAGCTGTTGAGGAGCTCAGTAAGTGTTGCGGATGCCAACATCACGCTCCCCAGCTATGGCTGCTGCGGGGACAGCCTGAAATGGAGCAGTCTGGTGACTTTACAATACTCTGAAGAGAGCTCATATACAGAGACACACAAAAGAAGTAGGCTACCTCGACACCTTCACTGTGGTGGAGACAAGCGTTGGTCTATATATGTGTATAATAGAAAACTGAAAAATGTGTCTGCATATACCATAGCAACTTCAATGAACTCGAGCACACAGTCAATTAAACTTGGACCGCAGTGTATTTGGCTGCTTCCTCTTCCCATCCTGGAGAGAAAAGAGAAATTACTGATCACTTAACTGACCTGTCAGTATTGCAGAGTATTTCTGCTCGCCAGCCAACATGAGAGTATACACAAGCTCTGTTCCAAAACCTAGTGAGCTGTCTTGCTGTCTCCGTAGCAGCTGTCTTCTAAGATGGCATTCTAACCTCATGAAATCTCATAAGCAGGACTTTTCTCGTATTTTCTGTGTTGATATTGGGGGAGATCTGTGGAATTATTTGGCTTGAACATGGTACAATCGGTTAAATGGAACTTAGAATAATTACATTCTGATTAGTAGCTGAAAGCATCATCATAATTAGTAAAATATTTAATAAACAAACAAACAAAAATAAGGGGAAGCGCAGATATTATTGCAAACCAGCAGAAATCTGTAGAGTATTCAATGATGGCAGACTTCACTCCTCTTAAAAATAAAAAAAATGCTCCTCACACAAATAGTGGTCCTAATGTCATTTGCATATACTGTAGCAGAACTCGACTCAAAATTGATTTAATTTTAACATGATGCTAGGCTATCATCCTAAATTACTTTCATTTGCCATACATTTAATCAATTCATGCATTCCCTGAGAATCAAACCCATGACCATCATACTGTTTGAGCTACAAGTTATATAACACACAAATACTGATTTCCTTTTTTTTTCATTTATTATTGAAAAAAATAATAAAATATTTCAAAAGTTTTGAAACTGAAATATACTGACATTAAATAAATACTTTTTAACAGTTTTTTGTTCATGCAACAAAAGTCAATGGGGTCCGAACAACATCGGACACCACTGATTATCATTGTATGGCCAAATAAGAAAAGAAAAGAAAAGAAAAGAAAGAACAACAACAACAACATCAACACTGAGATATTTCCTAAAATATCTTATTCTGTGTTTCACAGAATAATATAATGTATGTGTGTGTGTGTGTGTGTGTGTGTGTGTGTGTGTGTGTGTGTGTGTGTGTGTGTGTGTGTGTGTGTGTGTGTGTGTGTGTGTGTGTGTGTGTGTGTGTGAAGGTTTGCAGCAACATGAGAGTGAGCAAATTTCCACTTTTTGAAAATTTGAAAACTGTCATTTTAACACACTCACAATTGTCTTAACTTCCCACTGCCACTCCACTTAGACTTTAAACACACACACAGGAGCAGGGATATGGGATTTCCACTGTGGGCCGAGTGTGAGGTGGCAGATGCCATGGACATCCTGGGTTTTCCCACTGCTGTTGGCACATTGTCTGACACTCCAGACAGCACTGGCTTCAATTAAAAAAGAGAAGAGGAGAATGAGAAAAAGACAACTGTAGACATGCTGGAAATGGCTCTGTCTGGAACAAAATGATGAAAGTGAGAGAGGGAGTGAGAGAGAGACATTTTGTTATCTGTCAGCTTCAACTAGACAATGTCACACTGTACAATCAAGTGCCAGTTCTAGAACAGAGGCTTACTGGTATAACATGCATACACACACACAGCAGATTCAGAGGCGCCTGGCTCTAACAAGCACATAGTATATCTGACGTTGTGCCATAGAGAATAGGGCCTGCCACAGGCACTGTAGCCTGCAGAGATTGGGAGAACCAGAAGACTCAATCTGCTCCAACAGGAGAGTGCACAAAGTAGTAGTATTACTTCACCTTTGTTGCTTCACAGCCAGCACATGAGACTGCACAGACAACGAATAACCCTTAGGAAAGAAGCTTGCTTTAATGTCTCAGTTTCTCTATGGCTGCTGCGGGACAGCCTGAAATGGAGCAGTCTGGTGACTTTACAATACTCTGAAGAGAGCTCATATACAGAGACACACAAAAGAAGTAGGCTACCTCGACACCTTCACTGTGGTGGAGACAAGCGTTGGTCTATATATGTGTATAATAGAAAACTGAAAAATGTGTCTGCATATACCATAGCAACTTCAATGAACTCGAGCACACAGTCAATTAAACTTGGACCGCAGTGTATTTGGCTGCTTCCTCTTCCCATCCTGGAGAGAAAAAGAGAAAATTACTGATCACTTAACTGACCTGTCAGTATTGCAGAGTATTTCTGCTCGCCAGCCAACATGAGAGTATACACAAGCTCTGTTCCAAAACCTAGTGAGCTGTCTTGCTGTCTCCGTAGGCAGCTGTCTTCTAAGATGGCATTCTAACCTCATGAAATCTCATAAGCAGGACTTTTCTCGTATTTTCTGTGTTGATATTGGGGGAGATCTGTGGAATTATGTGGCTTGAACATGGTATAATCGGTTAAATGGAACTGAGAATAATTACATTCTGATTAGTAGCTGAAAGCATCATCATAATTAGTAAAATATTTAATAAACAAACAAACAAAAATAAGGGGAAGTGCAGATATTGTTGCAAATCAGCAGAAATCTGTAGAGTATTCAATGATGGCAGACTTCACTCCTCTTAAAAAAAAAAAAATGCTCCTCACACAAATAGTGGTCCTAATGTCAAATGCATATACTGTAGTAGAACTCGACTCAAAATTGATTTTTATTTTAACATGATGCTAGGCTATCATCCTAAATGACTTTCATTTGCCATACATTTAATCAATTCATGCATTCCCTGAGAATCAAACCCATGACCATCATACTGTTTGAGCTACAAGTTATAAAACACACAAATATTGATTTTCTTTTTTTCATTTATTATTGAAAAAATTATACAATATTTCAAAAGTTTTGAAACTGAAATATACTGACATTAAAGAAATACTTTTTTAACAGTTTTTTGTTCATGCAAGAAAAGTCAATGGGGTCCGAACAACATCGGACACCACTGATTATCATTGTATGGCCAAATAAGAAAAGAAAAGAACAACAACATCAACACTGAGATATTTCCTAAAATATCTTATTCTGTGTTTCACAGAATAATATAATTTGCGTGTGTGTGTGTGTGTGTGTGTGTGTGTGGGCATGTTTATGTGGTTTATGAGGACACAAATTTGTATAATGACATAGGTATGACATAGGTATTACAAGGAGAAGGTGATTTATGAGGACATTTTCAGTGTCCCCATAATTTAAAATGCTTATAAATCATACAGTGTGCGTTTTTTGGGGGGAAAGTAGAAATGCACCGTCTCCTGTGAGGGCTAAGTTTAGGTGTAGGGTAGGTGTAGGTCAATAGCACATACAGTTTGTACAGTATAAAAACCATTACGCCTATGGAAAGTCCCCGTAAACCATTAAAAAAAACAACATGTGTGTGTGTGTGTGTGTGTGTGTGTGTGTGTGTGTGTGTGTGTGTGTGTGTGTGTGTGTGTGTGTGTGTGTGTATGTGTGTGTGTATGAAGGTTTGGAGCAACATGAGAGTGAGTACATTTCCACTTTTTGAAAATTAGAAAACAGATTTTCAATTTTTGGTAACTGTCATTTTAACACACTCACGATTGTCTTAACTTCCCACTGCCACTCCACTTAGACTTTAAACACACACACAGGAGCAGGGATACGGGATTTCCACTGTGGGCCGAGTGTGAGGTGGCAGATGCCATGGACATCCTGGGTTTTCCCACTGCTGTTGGCACATTGTCTGACACTCCAGACAGCACTGGCTTCAATTAAAAAAGAGAAGAGGAGAATGAGAAAAAGACAACTGTAGACATGCTGGAAATGGCTCTGTCTGGAACAAAATGATGAAAGTGAGAGAGGGAGTGAGAGAGAGACATTTTGTTATCTGTCAGCTTCAACTAGACAATGTCACACTGTACAATCAAGTGCCAGTTCTAGAACAGAGGCTTACTGGTATAACATGCATACACACACACAGCAGATTCAGAGGCGCTCTGGCTCTAACAAGCACATAGTATATCTGACGTTGTGCCATAGAGAATAGGGCCTGCCACAGGCACTGTAGCCTGCAGAGATTGGGAGAACCAGAAGACTCAATCTGCTCCAACAGGAGAGTGCACAAAGTAGTAGTATTACTTCACCTTTGTTGCTTCACAGCCAGCACACATGAGACTGCACAGACAACGAATAACCCTTAGGAAAGAAGCTTGCTTTAATGTCTCAGTTTCTTACAAACAGTAATGAGGTTAAATGGAGGGAAACTTTAGAGGGAAGTTAAATGAAAAGACAACTACATTAGGTCTTCTCAGATTTTCCTCCTGAGAAAAAGACCCTATTAATTTAACATGTCTCCAAAGTTTCAGAAGGGATTTCAGTGGGAAGCACAGCCAAAAATGATTTTATTATCGTCCTATATTACAGTAAAAATATAAAAACAACCACGAAACAAGATAAATGTAATTTAGAAACAGAATTATATACATATAAATGAAACATGGATAGATCAGATTATTGTTTTGTTTCATTATTTTTTGTTATTTTGAAAATGTATGTATTGCAGGTGCATCTAATTAAATTAGAATGTCCTGGAAACGTTCATTTATTTCATTAATTCAACTCAAATTGTAAAACTCCTGTATTAAATAAATTAAATGCACACAGACTGAAGTAGTTTAAGTCTTTGTTTATTTTAATTGTGATGATTTTGGCTCACATTTAACAAAAGCCCACTTTAGAGAGAGAGAGAGATGTGTGTGTGTGCGCTGAACAGAAACTGCACAGATGCAGAGAGTGGAATTAATGTGGAATAAAATGTAATCATCTAGTTTAGTATAATAATATGGTTTTTAAAATTTTTTACATAATTTCTCAAAGATTATTTAGAAAACAGAGGTATTTTCAGCATATGTCCCTCCAAATATTGCAAAAACGCATTACAATTTACATTTAAAGATAACATTAATAAAATCAATTTCATGTGACATTTTAAAATTGTGTATTTATTTCAATGAGTAAGCTTACATACCATTTAGGTGGATAAAATATTTAATATTTCTCATTCTTTGGTGGTTACACCATTTGGCTTTTTCATGTACATTCAGTCTTAACTTTTGTAAAAAAATTGTAGAAATTAAATTTTTAATTACATAAAATCAACATAAACACGCTGTGTACATTTTAAAATAGTTTTGAATTTATCATCTTGCCAACCCCTTTTTGTCACTGACCCATATATATGGGTATATTATTATCCCCATAATACCCCCGTTATCTCGGCAAAGGAGAAGTGTTCACTAACACAGATTTATATATATATTTGTGAACAATATTTGAGAGAAATAGGCCTTTTGTGTACACAGAAAAATCTTGAATTCAACTCATGAAAAATAGGGGCAAAAACAAAAGTGTTGCGTTTATAATTTTGTACAGTATATGATCCAAAAGCCTGGCATGTTAGCGTCGATAAATACTAACACAAGCAGTGGTGGTAAATTAGCTCTGGCATAGCGGCCAGAAGTTCTTAGCGAGCAGATGGAGGAAGCCGACCTTCAACGCAGTGCTCTGAGGCGATGATAGGGCTTATCTACAGGTGTATATACACAGGTATGTCCACAGGCTTTAACAAACACTCAAATGCAAATAAACTCCTGCTATCATCTCCAGAGAGTTTCCTTCGCTTGAGCATTGGCTTTCATACAGCAGTGTGTTATGAGTATCCTCTGTATCCAGAAAGAGCTCATATTTAATTTAGGAGGGTTCATATGGCTAGGTCTGGCGGAGACTAGTGTTCAGACGGCTGGAATTGAGAACCATCTGGCCAGCAGAGAGCCCTCATCTGCTGCCCAAATCTGACTCTGTTTACTGGGTAGACAGGAGTGCTAGCACTGCCAACTGGACGTGCACAGAGGATAGAATGACTTTGTTATCGAAAAAGCTAATAGTTAGCTTTTTACCGCCAAGCTAGCAGGTGTAGAAGTGCTGAAAAACATGTAATACAAATAACTAATTTTGCAGGAAAGGACAATATGAATTCATTAAACTGTTGGACATTAATACAGGCCACTAAATCACAACATGTCATTTTTAGTGGGTGCAGCATGGAAAACATGTCTGTCTTTAGTCAGTGTGAGAAGCTGTCAAAGCTAAAGCTAACAGCTGTGACAATATGGCCGTTTCATGCTAGCTGTGCATGTCTCGCGGGAGAAATAGCTAAACTAGCCTGTCGAGTATGTCAGCGACATCAATCACAAAGTGCCAGTGAGCACTTTAAAACAGATGTCACCGACAAGACAGAACTATTGGCTAATGCCGGCAGTTCTGAAATTCTGACAGTCTTTGACAGCAAGCAATTTTAAAGGGATTAGCATCTAAGCATTTTTCCAGCTTACAGAAAAGAGCAAATATGAATCTTGATTATTAGACTTGTCTATTTATGTCCAAACATATATATTTCTCCTTCACTTCCCCAGGCTGTTGATTGAGTGAAAAAGCAAAAGAGTACAGCAGAAGGGATTGAGGGTGTTAATTAGATTTGTACCTGTCGTGTCTTTACTCAAAAGACACCGGCAAGTCACTGAAGACAGGAGATTCAAGCTAAATTGCACTCATAACTGTGGCAAATTAATTGGTGTCGTTTAAAGAGGTTGAAGATAAACTTTGTCTCCAAAGTACCCATTGTCCTCAAAAGTTATCAAGAGAGTAATTTAGTTAATTGCTTGCATATGCGGGTCATTGTTGTGGTGTGTTTGAGAGAAGCTAAATGTGGGTGGGTACATTACATAAATGTACATAATTTATATTTTCAATTTGGCTCAATTAGATGAAAAATTATTTCCCCAATAAAAAAGGGATGCAATCCCCTTAAATGAAGTGCCTTAAATGACAATTAAATGAAAGTGTTTCATTAATACAAAACATACTTCTAGGTTTTATTCAAAGCTGAGAGGAATCATTTGAATTCTTTGAAAGTAGGGAGTAAAATAAGCCATACTGCTGTATGTTGACTGTGGGATATTAGCAAAGAGAGTGTATTTGCCTAATACCTCAGTTTCTTAGATCAGACCCAAATGCACACAGCGAAACCAAATGTTAGAGATGGAAATGCTAGAGTAGGAAGACTCTGTCAAAATTAGGTTCTTGTAAATGTAAAGATATGTAAAGTGATATCTAATTTGTAATGCTCTCACATGCTTTGGAAGGGTGAATTGTGAACACTGATTCATTTTTATATTGAACGGTTTCCTTTTGAGATGCGATTCTCATACATTTCTGATTCAATTTATTTAATGACTCGCTTCCCATATAAAAATAAAACAAAGTACAAAAATATTATTAATAAGAAAATGCACTATACTGTATGCTTTTTCTTATTCAAATCATTTACCATACTGTTCAGAATTATAAGTATACAGAGAAGTCTCTTATACTCACTAAAACGGCATTTATTTGGTCAAAAAATACAGTTAAAAACAATTATATTTTGAAAAGTGTCACATGATACTTCAGAAATCATTTTTATCTGCTAACTTAATAAATGTATTAAATCTTAAGATATTTTTTCATCTCTACAATTTTTTTTTTATGATGCATGAATTATAATTGCACTTGGCCACATGAAATGTCTATTTTAATACCAAGTAGAAGTTTCTGCTAAAAAATATATTTACATCAGTGTACATTCATACATATAGTATTTTCTTTTTCAAGTTTATTTAACAAAAATCACAGAAATAAAACTGACCGGTATCACCAAACACTTCTCATCGAGCCTAAATTGCTCCTGCTGTTTGTCCCTATAAAGTACATTAAACTAATTGGGCAATTTGTCCAACCATCATGGAAAATGAATTGCATAATTTGTTTCAACTGGATTAATTATTCTAAAAAATTGTCAAATGTAGACTGAACCTCATCCAAAACTCAATAAATGTGGGTTGAAAATTTGGTGTGTGATGATGTGTGTAGCAGACAGTTGGATATCGGGGACAATTAGAGGAGGAGAAGGTCTTTGTGTGGGTGAGTTGTCATGAATGGCCCATCGTGCCCTTCCAAAGGAATGAATAATGGATCATCGCATCAGGCACCATCAAATAATAACAAACACACAAAACAGGTTGGCCAGGGAAAACTAGCTGAGCTCCAAAATACCAAGACTGAATAATTCAAACTGCATTCCCTCACTGCACACCACGATTGCCTCATTCCGACCAGGGGGATGAGAGACGGGAGAAAAACAGAGGGAGGGGAGGAGCTCTGAATGAAAAGAGTGCTGGGGGAAGAATGGAAGGCGGAAAAGGCCAAAGAACAAATTTTGGACTGTACAAAGAGAAAGAGCAAGGGAGAGGAGCACAATCTGTTGACGACCAACAGGAAGAGCATGCAGCATGCTCTGTATTCATGCTGCATTGTGTCCTGAATAGTACTGACTTGTTAGGCAGGGTCAGACTCCAGGG
Source organism: Gymnocypris eckloni scoliostomus (assembly GCA_027564155.1). NCBI lineage: Eukaryota > Metazoa > Chordata > Actinopteri > Cypriniformes > Cyprinidae > Gymnocypris > Gymnocypris eckloni. Next base: position 8,986,048 of record CM050416.1, on the reverse strand, counting down.
CTGGGAGGGGGCTCGCTACGCACAGGGCCCAGAACGGGTGGACATGGCTAGGGAAGAGCAGTGAGGAAGGAGGGTCGAGCTCTGTACTGCTCTAAAGCTGCATGCCCATTGATCTGACACCAATTAGCATAGCATCCATCTGCTGCGGACTCCAAATGGGGTTGTGGAGCCAACAGGCAAACCATCGCATTCATGCCACAAATGTAATACGGTATAATCTTTCTTCATACCCTATTTTGGTCTTTCTCTCTCACTGGGGATTTTTTCCATCCCTTTGCAACTGCTATGTCAGATTTTGCAGTATGACCCCCTGGGTAGAGGCCAAAGCAGAGGCCTTTATCAAAAAGCAACTGACTTTTATCTCAAACTTTACAATATACATATTAGCGAAGACTTTGTTCATGATTGACTATGTTGATTAGGTGTTTTTTGGTCAAAAGTCCAACAAAACTGAAATGCTAATACATTAACCCAAACAAGCTTTTTTGTCAATATTGGCAATGTTTTGGAAAAAACATGTCTGAGCAAAGAGGTCACAGACATTCAGTCAATTGCTGTGCTCCAGTTGTTTCTTCATTAGACGGCCATCGTAGCAACCATCACGCTGCAGGACTGTGCCTAAAAACGTCCGACACCACCAGGCAATTAATCCTCCGTCAGTGAGCTTGTCACACCAAGCGATCCAAGGCTGCAGATTTTGCCCAACGATGAGGGAAATCTTGTGCAATTCCTGAAATCTGTCTTAGAGGGCAAATATATTGATAAAAAAAAAACACAAAAACATCACAGTAACTGCCACCTGTCATAGAACAGAAAAACAAAAACAGATTATTCAGTTTAACTGTAGCAGCACAAAATAATGTTGGTGGAAATGACAGCCTAAAGCAAGAGTTTTTCTGGATTCCGCTAAACAGTATATTTGTACACGTTTGTACAGTTACAATTTCTCTCTGCCTCCCTATATACTCATATTTTGAGTGTGATTAATTGGTCAAATTAATCACATGAAATGACTATTAAAATGATCATTTGAAATGCTTAACTCTTTATATTAACTGACTTTCTATTAATTAAATGAATCATGTGAAATCATGTAATGCAACCGTCTGCAGTCTCCCAGTGGTCTACATTACACACAGTTTTGCATTATGTTATTGATCAGGGTTGGATTTTGCAGGAAGGTGGGTCTCCAGAAACAGGATTGCTTGCATTTGTGCAGTTTTCTTGCATTACATAATGAAATTGGAGGAGTACAGTGTCGATTCATTTTCAGCTAATTATTTTTGTGAATTTGAATTTGGGAAAAGAATAGTGGGTGATTGAAGGACAAAAAGGATACCTGATGCATCCTTCAAAACAGGCAGAATGAAGGATTTGAAATGAAGACTGCTTACTAAGGACCTTTTAAATTGAGATGTCCTTCAATGGAACTTGATGACATGGCAGCCTAGATATGCATCCTTCCGTTTGAGAAGCACCAAATGTTCAATATGCACTTAGTAATGATTATTTTATTTATTTTTTTACTGTGAAATGCCAGTCTTCTTGAACATACTAACAGCTAGTGGCACGGATACAGCATCATTCAAAAACAATAGTTTTCATTTACTGAAGTCAATGCTCTACACACAGTCAGACATCATGAGTTTATTTCACAAATAAAAATGCATCCAATAACAGAGAGGGTTACTAAGAAAAAGCCAGTTGTATCCAGGTGGTCATGTGATATCAAAATGGCACCTCCACCTTAAAGGTAAACCAAAGAAAACCTTGCCTTGAAAAAAAAACCTTCACATTTTAACAGATACGATTCCAAGGTGAGAGTTATGATGAAAAAATTATGTAAAATTTGAAATCGAACAGCCAGAATTTTTGACACAAAACAGCACTCTAACATTTGATACAATAGTTTGATAGTACTGCTCTCTCTCTCTCTCTCTCTCTCTCTCTCTCATTCTCTCCCAATAAGGAAATCAACAATCAATATATGAAGAGCTCTTTTCCAAAACGCTATAAATCCATTTTAATAGTTTTCATGAAATTACATTTTTTTACCTAGACCCATACATTTTGTTAATATTCAATTTATCCTGTTAAAATGGTCTGTTGGCTCAGTCTGAACATGTTAAACAATGATTGTTAAATGAAACAACAATATTGTCGATTATAAATTCAAAGTTTTTTTTTTTTTTACGCTACAAATCCATCCTTTTTTTTTTTAAATGTTGGTTTATGTCAAAAAAAAAGAGAACATGCAACATATGATATCAGGGACTCATACTATAAACTGGTTGCACTAGTCTTGTGTTGATGTAACCCCCCCGGGTCCGCACCATCACACCGAGCGGGTCTCGAACCCGGGTTTCCGGCATGGGAGGCGGGCGCTCTAACAAGGAGCAGAGGCTACAGCTTTTAGTCAGTCGTCTAGAGCACCTCTTTTGAGGCTCAGGAGGTTTACCTACTGGCATACACATCTGTTACATTGACATCCCACAGTGGGATTAACGCGCCACCTGAGTGACGAACCACCTGAGTGAGTGCATATCTTTGTGGCTAAAACAGATTATTTGGAAAGGAACTGCATCTTGCAGTACATTTTAAACAAGGAAATATAGCGATTTGGCATGAAACATTGATGGAGCAGTGAATAGGTTCAGTACACAGCAAAATGGCATGACGAACTCATTTTTTTATTTTTTTTTGGCGTTTATCGCGTTTTGGAAAAGAGCTCTTCATATATTTATCTTTCACAGAACGAGAATTCACACGCTGACTGATGCAACTATGAACACATAACAGAAGAATATACAGTGCAGATCAGCTCTGAACTCTGAAATCCTGTTTGATAGGAAAAGTCAAGTGAAAACAAAAGTGGAAGACGTAAAGGAGATGTGAGTGATCTCAGCAGGTAGAGCGCAGAACACTGTTTATGAAGGACATAGAAAGTAACAGAGAGAGAGAGAGAGAGAGAGAGAGAGAGGGAGAGAGAGGGGTAAGCAGTGTGAAATTACTCTGGCAGTGTGACAGTAGCAGTGGGGGAAAAGCAGCATTAGCCAAATGCAAACACCCCTCAACTACTTCCCCATGGGCCCTCAGTTAATTATTCACACACACACACACACACACACACACACACACACACACACACACACACACACACACACACACACACACACACACACACACACACACACACACACACACACACACACACACTGAGAGAGAATAATTACACTACCTCTCGATGTCTCTACATGTCCTACTCTGCATCTTATACCTTATTTATTTCATTCTTTCATCTATGAGTACTGTAAATTCTCATTTGTCTTTTACCTGTTTGTTCTGTCCCATTCATTATTTTCTTCATATATCGCTCCTCCAAACCCTCATCCACACCCTCAAACCCATACACACACTGGAGGTTTTGCACTGGTGGGATGCAGGGAGGCGTGAAATCAGCAGTGTGTATGCATTTCTGAACACAGCAGTGTGTTGTTGAGTCCCTACTGTTTTAAAGGTCATGCACTCGGGGACATACATACACAAGTGTGCATGTGAATACAACTTAACCCTCTTGTTCTGTTGAGATTGACTCCAATTATGTACGTCTACAAATGATAATAGTCATTTGACCTCTTATTGTCTGTTCAAAATTTTCAAATATGTTCCTCTGACCCAATCAAAACTCATGGGTCACCATTCCATCCATCAATCCAGTGACATTCGTAAACTTCTGGGGGCCTAGATCTATCTGTCTATCTATCTATCTATCTATCTATCTATCTATCTATCTATCTATCTATCTATCTATCTATCTATCTATCTATCTATCTATCTATCTATCTATCTATCTATCTATCTTATTTTAGATTGATCAATTTCCAAAGCTATATTAGTGATCAACCAAGTGTCAATAAAACAGTACAGTGCGGTATATAAATATCATAACAGACACCTCAACATCTTCATTTATCAAACCAATTTTTCACTGTCTGTTTTTTTTTTCAACAGCCATCTGTGTAAGTGAACTTGCGAATGAAGAGAGCGTGTTTGTGTAAGTATACATGTATCGTTATGATGGTCAAGAATTGAATCAAAAAGCAAACATGCAGTCTCAGAAATCCACAGGAGGCCTCTCCTCCCCCTAACTGAGTTGAGGATATCAGCATGGGAACTTTTTAATTTAGCAGATAACAAAATTAGCTGCGGGAGCCAAATTTAGAATTACACAGAACCATCATCAGATGGATGGTTTCATGACAGATGGATGGATGGATAGAAGGATTGATGGATTGTTTTATCACCCCATTCACTGAAGGAATTATGCAAATCAGATAAGGTTGCATACACGCCTCAAAAATAAGTGCTGAATGCAAAATGAAAGGTGCAATTCCCCATCTAACAGGACTGTTTAGGTTGTAGAAGATGCCGCAAAAACTATTTTTACTCTATAATATATAACTATCACAATAATAATGGAAGTAAATAAAAAAGTAAAATAAATAATAATAATATGTATTATTATTATTCATTTTTTTATTAATTACTTTTTCAATTAATTTAGAAAATTGCAGTTGCTTTCTAATTTTGCCTCATAATGTGAAGCATTAACCTCTCGTATCTATGCATACAAATATATCCCAGGTGGGAGTTTCTATGTATGTATGACACAATGCTTTTAACATTAATATGTACTAAGAAACAATCTGTACATACAGTTAGACAGATAAGGTCCTAACATCAAAGTTATGGCCCCTCAGGTCACACAGGCCTCAAGGTTGCTGTTATATCCAAGCAAACTGTGTTTTCAACTGTACATCTGTGACCTTATTTGAAATGCCTATATACTCCAACCAGCTCATTCATAATTCAAACCAACAGTTATTCCTTTTGGCCGTTCTTTATTCATGGTCCTAATAAAATATGTGTTGCATATTAAAAGCGCATTCAGGCTGGAAGCGGTGTCAGTCCTTGATATTTAAAGGTCGTTAAAACAGTCTTGGCAAAGGTGTATGAACGCTACAGGTACCGGTGAGTGAAGAATGACGGGTGGAAGAGGACACGTGAGACTTCAGCTCTTAAGAGTTTGATCAACCATTTTAAAAGCAATCGATGTCAACACAGCAATACTTGCATCTCCTTCAGCAGTGCGGTGGAAGCTTAATGTTTCAGACGCACCAGAACAATGTTACTTGACATCAATTTAAGGCTGGCCTCTGGGTCTCTTGAGTGGAGAACAAATGCTCTAAAAAGATGGCTTTTAAGGATTTTTTCTGAATATAAAATCAAATCACTGGTGAAAATTTTAACACTAAACCCTGACACAGCTGTGAAGATCATTTAAATAATAGTTGAGATCCGAGTAGCCATTTATGTGTTTATGGAAGACTGTAACCATAAAAGAGTGAAAGGTAAAAGGTGCTTTTAGAGATTAAACAGGGTTTTTTTTTTTTTTACTTATTGAATGATTTCAACACAAAAGGTCCAAAAAGATGCTCTATCTCTATCTCTCTCTATCTCTGAATGAATGGGTGTTCTTGAACACATTAGCGTTCATTTGCAGAAATGTAGTCAGGTATATATGTGTCGTTTGGACTGCAGTCAAATGGAATAAACCCCAGTCAAAGCCAATCAAGTTCCATTTTCTCACTTCAGGGAACTGGCATTTAATTCATCTCTCTGTATATCAAGAGAATGAGAATCTCAGCACCGTGACTGAAAGCAGGTCTTATAATGCACCTACACACACAAAAGAATGAATTAATAAACTCATTGTAATTCTTTAGATTCTGTGCAAGGCTTGTGAAGTCAAAAGGATCATCATGCAGAGCAGGTTGTGTGTGTGTTAATATGTTAAGCTCATGTGTCAGGGTCAAGCCCAGAGAGATTGTGGATTCGCTATTGACAATACTGCACACTCACAGAAAAAAAAGAGGGAAATACTGTACAGACACAATATTCACTAATAAGAAGTATAAGTCTATACACATATTGTGAAAGCGAACCATTACAGTACTATAGTTGTCATTGTAGTATCATGTTGTTTTTGTACCATGGTATTTTCACGGTACTCCACAGGATTACCGGAGTATGTGTCCACAAAAATTATGGCCATGTACCTTATACCATGGCATAACCATCTGAAGCCTCTGGTATACTATGGTACAGCTACAGTACTTTTTTTGTAAGGGTATGCTGTCATATACTGTATGGTGCAGTGTGATTCTTTTCCCTATACAAAATAAATAAATACAATTGAAAATCCTATACCATTATACTTTGATATTTATAGTGTTACACTGTGATACCATGGTACTGAAATTGATGCCCCACGGTATATATATATGGTACTGCAAGTTACAGTACTTCCATGAAAACCATGATACCACCTGCATGTTACACAAAATACCATAGTACTTTTATGGTAGGTGTATAGTAATACCATAGTAAATTATTACAATAGTATTTTATATTTTATTATAGTTCAGCAGGGTTTCCTTCTTTCTTTCTTTCTTTTAAAGAAAATTTTTATTTTCCTTGTATTGTTTGAAGTATCACGCACATATAATGGTATCATGAGTATGATAATCATTCAGTACCATGGTATACACTACTGTTCTAAAGTTTGTGGTTGTTAAGATTTTTAATGTTTTTGAAAAAAGGCTCTTATGCTCACCAAGGCTGCATTTATTTAATCAAACATACAGTAAAAATAGCAATATTGTGAAATATTATTACAGTTTAAAATAACGTTTTTCAATTTGAATATATATTTAAAATAGAATTGTTCCTGTGATGGCAAAGCTGAATTTTTTGTTTCATTATTCCGGTCTTCAGTGTCACATGATCCTTCATAAATCATTCCAATACAGTGATTTGGTGCTCAAGGATTTTTTTTTATTATTATCAATGTTGAAAATAGTAACCTGCAACATTAATTTCTGCATACTATTTCTTGCTACTTACAAAAAGTAACAAACTCTACCATGGTCCAATTGTGGTTTTCGTACCATGGTACATGATATTCTCATGGACTACAATATACAACATGCTACATAAATTCCAGTATTATGAATTCCAGATTCATCACAGTACCATGGTAGCACCACAGTATTTTTTATAAGAGTTTAAATACCAATTAAAATATTGAGCTGAAACGACGGAAGGCACCTGGGCAGGAGTGTGAACGATCAGGGTACTAGATGCTCGCTCCAGAAGGAGGGTGAGACGGGGCAGGTCGTTCACAAAACACTGCCTACAGTTAGCAGTGACCCAGCAACCACCTCCTCTTCATTATACAGAGAGAGTGCGTCTCCTCTGACCTCTAAAACTGCAAAACACAGGCACCCGCAGACATGCACAGCACCCGCTGCATTCAAAACAGCACCACACCTCTCCCTGTGCAGGAGAAAAAAATAAAAATAACCCACAAATATTGTTCGTCAGCAAGATTAGAAAAGCAATATCGCTCGCTAGAGAGGAAAGACGCATGTGAACGGAAGCGTAGAGAGTGTGGGCAGCTTTACAAAAGCCAATGCCAATGCAAAAAAAAACACAAGACAGGAGTTGCTGCGCATTATGGGGGCTTTTCAGAAGTGTTAATCAAAACTGATACTCTTTAATTTCAGGGGAAGGAGGAAGGAAATAAAGGAGAATTGAAGGAGACGTTAAACTCTTCATTAATAATAAAGCAGCACCTGGATCCCAGAAAAGAGAAAGAGAGCACTAGTGAGCTAAACAAATAGAAATTTATATTGTATGAGGCGTGTCGTGTGTGTGTGTGTGTGTGCGTGTGTGCGTGTGTGTGTGTGTGCGTGCGTGCGTGCGTGCGTGTGTACAAGTTAGAACAGTCTTAGAAAATGTTGTCACGGTTCTGGTTGGAACCATCAATGAATAAACAAATAATGAAATTAAAAGATACAAATCAATCACCAATGAGTGTTCAGTGTCTTAACTCCCTCATTATCACTGTGAAGGTTATTTTATGGTTATTTCATGCTGAATCCACCATTCGACCGACAGGCGCCATCTGGTTATGCCTATTTAACAAACAGGATGTATGATTATGACGAGGTGCATGATCGTCAGGCTGTGTTAGCGCTGTCTGCACAGGTTGCCAAACACAGGTGCTGGCTGAGAAAACTAACATCGTCAAGTAGTCTGACAGTCTGAGGTAAAATCACACACACATGAAACGTGAACATGCACACTTAGCACAGCAGTCACACATATAGAAAACAAAAAAATACATGTTATTCTTGATTATATTAACTCTTTAATTATCCACATTTTTCCTGAACATCAAAGTATCGCCTGACTTAGTCAAATTAATGTATTTTCCAAGCTGATAATTTAACATTAAACCTATGAAAAATGGACTTCATAGTTTCCATAGATTCATCACTTTACAGTGTTGCAATGACTGTCTTTTTGCTGTGACTCCCTTGTCATAGTTTATTGAGTTGGTAGATGACATGAAGCAGCCTGAGGTTAGCTGCACTGAAAATAAATGGGTGCTCATATACTACAGCTCCTGAACTGGATAAAGTTGAGGAGATTTTGTACACAAAATGGTAAGAACACACATATACCTTCTTTGGGGTGTATTTTATCTTAAGCGCTGCAAGCCATGCTTGTTTTCTCTTGCCAGTATTTTGCAAAGAATGCAAGCAATACAGTGCTGGACACGGACAGATTTGCTGGTGCTCAAAACAAGTACTTTACAGAATTTCCTTAAGTTTGTTGTTGTTACTGTGGCAGCCAGCAACAATACAGCTTAATCCTGCACACATTTGTATAGTTAGTTGTACTGAAAATGTTTCAGTAACTAATTCAGTCAAATTGTTTACCTTGTTTTAAAGGGGTAGATCATCCAAAAATGAAATGTCTTTCATTAATCACTCACTCTTATGTGGTTCCAAACCTGTAAGACCTTCGTTCATCTTCAGAACACAAATTAAGATATTTTTAAAGAAATCCAAGAGCTTTCTAACCCTGTATATACAACAATGCAACTGAAATGTTCCCAGGTCCAGAAAAGGACATATTTAAAATAGTCTATGTGAAATCAGTGGTTCAACTGTAATTTAATGAAGCTACGAGAATACATTTTGTGTGCAAAAAAAGCAAAAATAGCCAATTTATTCAACAATTTTGCTTCTTTCGTATTTAGGTCAAATAAAAACAATATTATTAAAACATAATATTCAGAAAATAAATAATCTATGTATTTATACAACCTTTTATATAGATACTTTGATGCATTATATTATTGTACAGTAGTGTGGACTTTTAAATTGCCAATAAAAATAAAAATAAAATACAAATTCAAATAAATGCTGTTATTTTGAACTTTCTATTTATCAGACAAGCAGCACACCTGTTTTCAACATTGACAATGAGAATTGTCAAATCAGCATATTAGAATGGCTAATGAAGGATCATATGACACTGAAAACTGGAGTAATGGCTGCTGAAAATGTAGCTTTGATATCAAAAGAACATTATGTTAAAATAGAAAACAGTTATTTTAAATGGTAATAATATTTGAAGAAATTACTGTCTTTACTCTTTTATTTAAATAAAGCTGGCTTTTGTGAGCAAAATGTTAAATACTCTTGCCGTCGATCGCAAACATTTGAATGAAAAAAAGGAAAAAATAACATTTGTTCAATGTCATCAGAGCCGATCCTCCCTTTACGCAAAATATGCAAGCTGCGTAGGGCCCCCGAAACACCAGGGGCCCCCCTTGCTCTCAAATATGATTTAATTTTAGTTTCGTTTTTGATTTAGGCCAGTAGTTTTATCATGAAACCATGAATGATAATTGTTTTAATGAACATGATTGTTCTTGCTTGAGACTAAAAAAAGTTGAAAGCGCGAGCCGCGGAAGAGACACTGCTTCTCAAGCAATTTCGGAGAGCGTGATTCGAGACGGAGTGAAACACATTTGTGTAGTGCCCCCAGAAGTCTAGGATTGGCACTGAATGTCATTAAAGTTATTTTCAATAAATGTCTTAATCTAAGAAGTGGTCTGAGTTTACTACTGTATGTAGGAGAAAAGTGGGATAGAAAAATGCAGTGTTTGTGTATTTTGATTATTAGAGCTTGCCATGCAGCTTTCTGTCAGTGTGTGTGACAAGCATGACGACTGTATTTTCATTCAAGAAGTAACAGAAAAATCTGTATTCTGAAGATAGAGCAATGAAAATACAGGAAAAATTGCTTTTTTCCAAAACGTTTATTTAAAAAAATATATACCTACATTTTGTATCCATTCCATCTGTCGTCTTGGATGGAATGTCTGTTGCTCTGAACTTGTCACAATGCATGTGGGATGGCTTTACGTGCACACGTAATGTACTAAGGTTTCATACATTTTATTCCAATTTAGATGCTTACTGTTTGGAACAGCCCCTCTATTGTTTTACTAGGTAGGTGTTTCACTAGGTTTGGGAAAAGAGCACTGTCTGTTTCTTTTATTTTAAAATTTTAAGTAACTCATCCCTACATCTTCAGAGTTACTTTTCTGGGTTACAATTCCAGAGTTGTTGCAGAATAGCTAAATTCTGTCTTACTGGTTGACAATAAGTGAATATATGCTTATGAATACACATAGGGAGAGATAAATAAAACTCCTGCAATTATTGTCAAATAAAATCCACAGCATTTCACTGTGAGCAAGTTATAGAGTTGTGTAGGCAGCAGAATACAGAATAAGTATACATTTAAGAGTGTTATACCATGTCCTAACCAAGTATGACAAGATGAAGCATCAAGTGCAATCTCTTCCATGTAAAGTGATTATTTTGATAATAATTAAAGAGTTTTTGTTTTTGATTTATTTCGTTAAGTAGTAATTTAAAGCTTTCTAGATATATATTATTATGTCTGTGAGGCATGTATTCGCTGAGTTGTGTTCATTTTTGTGAAGCTCTCCTGTTCAAGATCGAGACGGCAGAAAGCACATCATGTTCTTTATTTTATAAAAACACAACATTTTGTTGATATTTTGAGTGCACACAAAAAAAATTGACCCTTTACAGGTCCGAATGATGTATTACTTATTGTATGATCAAAAATGATGTTGTATTTTAAGTTGTTTCCATTGAAAAAAATGAAAAATCACAAAAAGTGATTGCGCTGGCGCCTCCATGTACTACAAATCATGCATAGCTTCCACTCTCCGCACAAATGATTGGATATAGCGCACATTTATCTAGGTTTACTGTTTAAACATTGTTAAATGCTTGAACTATTTTAGTATATTTTGGTCGTTACTTTAAAAAAGAAAAAACGTATATTTAACTAACAAAAAATACTCCAAACATTTTTCTAATGGTTCCATTTACCCGAGGCTTAGATTGACCCAGACTTAACTAAACTGACCAAAATTATAAATGCAACACTTTTGTTTTGATTTTCATGAGTTGAACTCAAAGATCTAAGACTTTTCTATGTACACAAAAGGCCTATTTCTCTCAAATATTGTTCAAATCTGTCTAAATCTGTGTTAGTGAGCACTTCTCCTTGTTGCAATATTTGAGAGAAATAGGCATTTTTTTGTACATAAAAGTCTTCGATCTTTGAGTTCAGCTCATGTATGGGCAAAAAGTGTTATGCGTTATAATCTAGTGTGAAAAGCCCTAGTTTGTGTTGCAAATTGCATAAATAAAATTAAAGCTTCCATGTCTTTTCCACAAAATGGCATTATATTTTAATGTTGATACTACAACAGTTTTGTTGAAAGAGGTTACTTTGACTATTGTAGTGTAGCTGGTTTGGAAAAAGTACTCTATCATATATATTCCCAAAGAAAGACTTGAAATGCTGCAGGCAAGGCAATAACACTAAACAAAGAAGGTTTGAAGAGATTTTCGAATTAAAGAATAACATGTGAGGTCAGACATTACCTCATGGGGAAATCTGAATCATTTATGTCTGGGAGGCATTTATGAAAAACAAAAGTCATTCTCAATGTCTATTAATAATTTGAATGGGAACTAGGAACATAACTATTTCACAGCAGTCTGTATGGGCTGAAGTCAGGCGAACTTTTCATGTTTTAAGAGTTTCTGATGTTTTGGGTGAATTATATCTGAATGGTTTATGTGATAAGTTGTTAACACCTATTCAGTCCAGCAGAACTGAGCTTTAGTGATATCGCAATCCTTCTCTATCACCGTTGTGCCTTTGAGCAAAGCACTTAACCCCAGGTCTTTCCAGAGGGACTGTACCACCAATTATCGAGCTATAAGTCGCCTCATATAAAAAACGTCTGCTAAATGGTCAGTAATTCATGAGTCGCCTGAAACTAGCATGCTCTATAACTAGCAGAGCTGACAGCTCTTTTATTTATTTTTGGCCTTTTTGCTATATATATTTCATTCACAGCAAAAGGAAAGAAAATTAGAAGAAGATGATGGAGTGGGATCAGGATGTCATGTGCGCTAGTCCATCGCTCTTACCAAAGCTGGGGTTCGATGCTTCCGTTCAACTCCAAAAATCTGATTTTCACACCTTATATTTTAAAACACCACCTGACATTGTACTTACAAGTGTATAATGTGGTTGCACTCTGAGAAATACATATACGGTGTCTTATGCTCACTAATAGTGCATTTGAAATATTATTACAGTTTAAAGAATATTGTTTCTATTTGAATATGCCTTAAAATGTAATTAATTTGTGTGATTGTGTGATAATGTGAGACATTATGTTCAATCGAATATTCTGATTTGGTGCTCAATTATTATTAGTGCACAATATTAATAATGGTTATATATATATATATATATATAACCATTATTAGATATTCATGAAACTTATAACTTTCAAGATTCACTGCTGAATATAAGGTTTATTGAACAATTGTAACAATTAATTTTATGAAAATTCATCTTTGCCATCACAGGAATAAATTGACATTTGAAAATATATTAAAATTAAAACAGTTATTTTAATTGTAATAATATTTCACAATATTACTGTTTTACAGTATTTTTGAATAAATAAATGCAGCCTTGCTGAGCATAAGAGACTACTTTAAAAAACATTCCAAACTTTTGACCACAAGTGTGTAAACATTCACTTATAAGCAAATAAAATGCATCAATGTATCAACGTTTCAACATTAAATAATATGAAAACTATTTAACAGACTATTGCAGAGACGGATCATTCATACACCTACAAAACAAACGCTAGAAGTGCCGTTTTGTTTCTTTAGAGGTCATTTTTCATCTTTTTAATCAATTATATTTTATGCTGTTGTAGAATTTATATGATATAGCAAAATTGATGTTAGTTTTAATTTATTTATTTAGTTTTTTCATAAAGTTTTATATTTTGATCTAATAATCTAATGTTTTATGTATATTCTATGTTGCGGCACAACACTGAATATGTTGAATGACAGTCAGAAATATTATTTATTTTATGTAAACTAGTTTCACCAGTTAGGCCCTACCTAATCACCATTTTAATGTTTGGGTGTCTCTAATGCTCAATTAGATTTTTTTCTAGCCTCATTCTCTTTTCTAATGTCTCCATTTTGGTTCTGTGAGTCACAGTGAATTAATTCAGCCAGTGGCCTTAAAGTGGTCATTTTACCACAGTCAGGTCTTATTCTGGGTCACATTGCCATTAAGATAAGGGTGTTATTTACCCTGTGTAATCACCCACCGCTACGCAAACCCTAACCTCAGAGAGCAGTGTGGACACACAAATGTTCTGCATGAAACTGGTCCCCACACACACAGATGTCCAGTTTAAGATGGTTAAAAAAATGGAAGTGATGTTGCTATGGCAAGAGTCTTTGATTCTGATTGGCTGGAGGGAGGACTTCAGGCTTGAACTAGGTCTTCAACTGTTCTGCCTTTGGCTACAACAGAGATTTTTTTAACAGAAACACACATGCAGAGAAATTTCTAAAGTAGCTATATCTAGGAATGTTGAAACCTATAACATTGACTAAACAATGGCTTACCAAATGACTATCAAACGATTAATTGGTCAGATCTTGCATTCAAAAACAGATGGATTGGAACAGAATGCAGGATCTTGGACCATTTTATTTTACCTTAACACACCAATGTAAAAATACAGCTTTTTACATTTTTACTGTTCAAAATAACTGCTAAAACACAGCATGCTGTCAGCACACTAATTAAAATTCCCAGAAAGGAAAAAAAAAATTTGTAGAAATATAAACTAATCCAAGGGTTTTCAAACTTTGTAATAGCAAGGACCCCATATATGACAATCTCTTTGTGAGGGATCATATAAACGCAGCTACATAGTTATCTGTAATGTATACTGTGTGAGAAAAAAAATTAATAGCGATATAATATAGACATGTTATAATCTGTTTTTATAGGTTTTTATTATACGACAGAGAAATATGTATATTTGATGTTTATGTCATGCTGTTACAAATGAGGGCCGTCCATAGACTAAAGTAATTAATCTAATTAATGATCAAACTAATGCTTTTTAAGAAAGATGAAAAAGACTATCTACAGTAAAGATAATTACATATAAATATAACTTTGAAGACCAATATAATTATTATTTTATATATTATATTATGATTTTACATTAAATACATTACATGTATTATTAAATGTATTATTATCATTATTAACTTTACTAATCAACTGGCTGCTAAAAATATTATTACTTAATTGTATTATTTTATTATTTACTGATTTAAAAAAGGGAAAACCAGTTGAAAACACTATGTTGTATTGTTGCATGTGTTGTATTTTTTTTTCTTTCTGTTAGCATATCAACTAATGTTTGTTTGTCTCTTATAAAATAGTAGTGAGTTTTCTAGACATCTTGGACATAATGTCTCCTCTGGTTAAACCAGTCATCATCAAAATGCACTGGATTAAACAGCCAGTGGTTAGATGACAGTGGCATACAGTGTCAGCAACAGAGCTTTAATACATTCTGGACACAGTTTACCCACTTTACATATAAGGTGATTGTTTTGAATAAATTTTTGTTTTATCTCACCAGATGAGACACAACCCTATTCTGAGCAGTGTGGACACACAAATGTTCTGCATGAAACTGGTACACACACAGATGTCCAGTATAAGATGGTTAAAAAAATGGAAGTGATAAACCTGCTATGGCAGAGTCTTTGATTCTGATTGGCTGGAGGGAGGACTTCAGGCTTGAACTAGGTCTTCAACTGTTCTGCCTTTGGCTACAACAAGTTTTTTAACAGAAACACACATGCAGAGAAATTTCTAAAGTAGCTATATCTAGGAATGTTGAAACCTATAACATTGACTAAACAATGGCTTACCAAATGACTATCAAACGATTAATTGGTCAGATCTTGCTCTAAAACAGATGGATTGGAACAGAATTGCAGGATCTTGGACCATTCAAGTATTGACACACCAATGTAAAATACAGCTTTTACATTTTACTGTTAAAATAACTGCTAAAACACAGCATGCTGTCAGCACACTAATTAAAATTCCCAGAAAGGAAAAACTAAATTGTAGAAATATAAACTAGTCAAGGGTTTTAAATCTTTGTAATAAAAACTTCTTTAAGTCAGGGGTTCAAACTGAGGGTTATATAAGCAGTTCATAGAAATCTGTAATGTATAACTGTGTAACAAAAAATTAATACTTTACATACATATAGACATGTTTCTGTTTTTAGGTTTTATTCCTAAATATGTATATTTGATGTTTATGTCATGCTGTTACAAATTGAGTCGTCCATAGACTAAAGTAATTAATCTAATTAATGATCAAACTAATATATATATTTAAGAAAGATGAAAAAGACTATCTACAGTAAAGATAATTACATATAAATATAACTTTAAAGACCAATATAATTATTATTTTATATATTATATTATGATTTTACATTAAATACATTAAATTTATTATTAAATGTATTATTATCATTATTAACTTTACTAATCAAATGGCTGCTAAAAATATTATTACTTAATTTTATTATTTTATTATTTACTGATTTAAAAAAAGGGAAAATCAGTTAAAAAGAAAAAAAAAAAACCATGTTGTTTGTGTTGTATTGTGTTGCATGTGTTGTATTGGTTTGTTTTCTTTCTGTTGGCATATCAACATAATGTTTTATTTATAAAATAGTAGTGAGTTTATGTAACATCTTGGACATCCAATTGCAGCTCTGGTTAAACCTTTCATCATCAAAATGCACTGGATTAAACAGCCAGAAGTTAGAGATGACAGGTGGCATACAGTGTCAGCAACAGAGCTTTAATACATTCTGACCGTTTTTATTTATAGAATGAGGAAAATACATAATCATCATTATATCTCTATTTAGAGGGAGGAAACATTTAGGGCTCTTTTAAAGGTTGTGTGTCTGGAAAAAGAAAGAAAGAAAGAAAGAAAGAAAGAAAGAAAGAAAGAAAGAAAGAAAGAAAGAAAGAAAGAAAGAAAGAAAGAAAGAAAGAAAGAAAGAAAGAAAGAAAGAAAGAAAGAAAGAAATGAACAGTCAATTCTACATTATATGACACAATTCCAATAAAGCAAACAAAGATTATTAGAATATGTATTAAAGATAATACAATTACAGTCCTTCTATTTATAGATGTCATATTTAATTAAATGTGTTACTTGCTGTTTCTTTGTAAAACATTGTGACATTTATAGCAATTTCTGAGTAAAAATGGTTTCTAAACAAGTGCAATTTTATTTTATTTTTCTTTGGAAAAGACACAAAAAATTATATAAATCTGATCCATCAACAAGAATATTATGATATTAATCAGAATATGATCATATTCCAATTATATAAGCATCGTAAACTACAAACCAAATAGCCATAACCAAATTCAGTCAATATTGTGGTGTCTACAAATGCAAATTTCTATAAATGTTTACATGACTGCATAATCAAAATCTGACCATATTCTGATCAATATCATAGTATTAATGTACATGTAAACACAATCACTCCCAAAACCAACCCAGGCTCATTGGAAATACATGCTTCTACATACATTTTTGCAACACCGTAATTATGTACTTCACTAAACGTTTAGCGGAAGTGTCAAAGTGAAATGTCCAGAGAGTGGCGCTAAAACACTTGTACTAATACTAATACTTTTATTACGTTGGTAAAGGCAGGAATTGTAGCGTATTTGCGGCCGTTCAGAATTCAAATATCCCCTACACCAAACCCAAACCTAAACCTAACCGATAATGTTGCAACAAATGCAAAAGTAATATACAAATGTATTCGCTGATGCAGCCATGTTATTCTATCTTCCTTGAGCGGATTTGGGCTGTTTTGTTGAACCTAGTTTCACTGGATTCGTACCGGAGCCAGGGGCGGTTATAGACCACAGTGTAAAGGGGCAAACAGGGGCCAGTTGTGCTTTTAGGGGACACAATGTTTAAATTATTCTTAACCTGCTTCAAGTATTATTAATTCAGTACAATTTTCACCATGTCATGTATCACTGCAGTCTCTAGAAGTAATATATAACAATTTCAACTAAAATTAAAGTTGAATCATGTTTTATTTATTTGACAAATAATTTTTGTATTGGGGGGGTCTCTCATGCTTGTCATGTGACACACAGCAACCACAATACCACTGTATAACTTATATAGGCTTGCTTTATTATTTTTTTTACATTTTTATTTGAAATATTCCCAAAATGTATTATGAAATATCTTGATTCTCAAATATGTGTAAGTACATGTATTTTGCACCTTTATAGAGACTTTGTTAGTTTGATCTATAATGGGCGATGGACAAAGTAGCCTAATAGTGTAATCTATTAACTTTGCATAAAAATCTGTCTATTTACTTCAGTACCAGATATTGGTGTCATACCATAAAATATTTGTAATACTACTGACTTTGTGTTTAATGTGAAATTAATAAAAAAGTTAACTAGCCTATACCACTTTCATTGTACAAAAAGAGAGCAAAGAATGTTTACATAATCAAAGAACATTGTCATAATAAACTCTAAAGCTGTTTACAGTGTGAAATTAGTATCTTACTTACATTGGTAAATATTCACTTAATTATTTCTGATGAGCGAATTCGAAAATTTAGACAGACAGCACGTGCGGTGATGAAATAGCGTCGCTTCAGCCACGACTCATCTGAACGCCTCTGATTGGTCCATGCATGCATAAGCTCAACAGAATCGTATGTGATTGGTTATAATGCGAAGTGCTTTAAAAACTTATGTGTTTCTGGCTCTGTGCCAGCCAGCGAACGCAGATTTGAATTTAGCAGCTGATTATGATTTTCTTATTATATATATGGACAAACTGCACATTTCACCCAAAATTGTTTGGTGTGATATGATTAAAAATGTAGGGGGGCCAAAGGGGGCCCTTTGAAAAAGCATACCTTCTGGATTCCCATTTGGATTACTAATTTTGTGTATTACGTAAAACTTATCATGCACATGAAATGTTAAAAATCTCTACTTATGATTATTTACGAACTAAATAAAGGTGATTCGCCATTCAGAACTGGGTACTGTAACAAGCACATTCGCACAAGCGGAAGCAATTCTGTAATTTTTCACGCAAAACGGTTCAAGCGCAGCTTTTGAAGTTCGTTAAATCTGTTAATTGTCACCGGCCCACCGGTGGGCCCACCTGCCAGAACATGTTTAAACAGTAATAACTTAGTCTGAACCTAAAGCAATCTTGACAAAATATATATCGGTTGAAAGCTTAAAGACTCTAGTTTTCATATTTGGTGACTAATTTAAAAAATATATATATTTTGCAGAGCAACTGTAATTTATTAATTTGTAAGAAGAGTGCTCATCAGACTCAGAGAGCGAGTTCTGACCTTTACTTTGAAATAGTGATACATATATACAATCATGAAAAATCAGCAAAAATCTCCATTCATGTTCATGTCAAGTGTTCAAAAAATAACATTCATTCTATTTGTTTTTTTTTTAAAGGTCTAAAAGTGTTTCGAATATAAAGACAAAACAATAGGTTCTACATTTTCCGTGCAGCATGAACTATAACGTACGTCCAGGGTTCTTGTTGCATGTCTTTTATGTGTTTTTTTACAGGTTGAATTGAAATCAAATACTGCCATACTACCCTTAATACTTCTGAATGTGATGTCTACTCATAAATATTGAGAAAAGTAAGGAAAAACATGTTTCAGATCACTCAAACCGTAAATAGAAATGGAGCCACCTTATATGGTTACCAACGGGGTTTGATGGTCATTTAGTGGAGAAGCTTGGTACCCAAACTCATTTTCACTGAAAGCTCATTTTTGAGATATCAACCTCAAATTTGGAACACAACTTCTTCTGATTTTTGGTTTTGATTCTGTAGCAGTTTTAATATTAAGTGTTTTATGGATTAAACAAAATGGAAAGACGCATTTCCTTCACTTAAATCTCTGTCAGACATATCATACAATGCTTATTCAATGTTTTTATATATGTTGTACATGTGTGTATAAATATAACATATATTATTAGAGTGAAACATGTTTTGTAAAATATATATTTTATATAAAATATAAATATTTAAATTTGTACATTTTATATTTTCATAAACTTAAACTTCCATAACTTTTTGTAATATGCTTTTTTATGATTTCGTATAACTAAGTGTCTTCTTTAAAAGAGATCAACCTTAAGTCTCTGCTCCAAAGCATTCAAAATGTACAACAATTTAAGTTGGAAATGTCATTTTCAGCCCTATACTCAAAAAGTGGAACTGACAGTTAACAGGGAAAGAAGACAACAGAAGGTATGCTTTTTCCTTGATTAGAATTTAAAGACATTCTCCTGACATAATGTATGTGTTACAGTTAGGGACTGAGAGATGATATAGCTGATATTATCCAACTTTGAGAAAAAAACAAAAAACACATCTTGAGAGTCCAAAAAGCATACACTGCATGATGAAGCCCATTACAGTACAGTTATAATGCCCTTATAATTCCAGCAGTGAAACAAAAAATACCCATGTATGAATTTTTCCGTTTTGTATTCATTGCACAAGCAATGTAGCCTACATTTCTGTATATCAGCACATGTGCACAAGGCTGCGAGCACAAATATGCTATTAGTTTTATAAAACAGTGCATAGCAACACAGTGTTTAATTCCATGAAAAGTGATTCAATGGTCCGTTCAAATGGTCTCACTTTGTTTCCTTTCTATTGAATCAGCCATTTTTAATGAATCGTTTGATATGAATGATTCAGTAAGTAATTTATTAAAACAGGGACTTGCTGCCACCTACTGGCGGTTTTAGTGTCATATTTATTTATCCATGACAGATTCCTTGAAAAGGAATAAAAGTTGTCAGAGTTTTACTGCCTCTTGTGTTCATTTCAACTGGAAACTGCAGTGAATCGGGTTTTATTTATTTTTTAGCTTTGCAGAAATGTATGTAGAGGCACGTATTTCCAATGAGCCTAGGTTGCCCAAAATACTCCCAGCAGACTTTGCATCACCAGACACGTTCCATGATACGTTTGAATATGCCAAATGCAATAAGAAAAGCAGTAAACACAAAGCAGTGAAAACCATTTTAATGGAGTCAACAGATAAGCTTAAAGAGGATGTATGCATCATTTGGTTTGTATAATTAGTAAAACAGTTTGATTAAACACAAAGCATACTTTACACTCATGGGGTAAACTGTTTCACCAGAAACTTATGAGTGAGGGGCAGCAGTGAGGGGGAAATGATGTCAGTGTGAGATGAAGTGATGAGGGAATGACAGAGAACAACAGAATGATTAGATAGTTGAGAGAGTGTCTTGCGGAGTTGATTGCTGGAAGATGGAGTGATGAGATGAAAGAAAAAGAGTAATGCTCTATTGCAAAACCAAGTAAGTTGTTTACGATGCCATTTTAACACATCGGGAATCAAAGGTTTTTCCAAAAGGTCTTATGATTTATACTGCCTCCTCTTTGTTTTGTCAAATTATTAGACAGCATCACAGTGTTTTCAATATAATAAACACTGCATTTAGCTCAGTGAAAAAGTGAAAAAAATGGCAAAAGAGGCAAGAGGAGGTTCATTGTAAATAGACTTATTTAATTCAATACTGATTAATATACATGTTTTTCAAAGTATTTGTGTGTGCATTTATGCTTATAAAGTCACCTTTTCATCTACGATATCAACATGCGATTGTTGTATTAGGCCCCTATTGGCAGTCCCATGGAAAATGTTTTAAATTGGCTGTGAAGCAGCTGTTACCCTTCAGTTATTCACCAAGGCTAAATCAATGAATAATGTAGAAATTTATTTAAAAAAACTAAAGTAGAGAAAGCTATTATGGATTATGGACTGGTATTTTGTCCAGAAGCGACGGTTTAATGTCAAAATGCCTTAACAATTGATTTGTTTTCACAGCTTTTCACTTCACTAGGCGTTAATTGGACTTGAGTAGTGTGGATTACTTGCAGAGTATTGTGAGGTTTTTATCAGCTATTTGGACTCTCATTCTGACGGCACCCATTCACTGCTGAGGATCCATTGGTGAGCAAGTGATATAATTTTTCCAAATCTGTTCTGATGAAGAAACAAACTCATCTACATATTGGATGGCCTGAGGGAAGAGTAAATGTGCACTTTTGGGAGAACTATTTCTTTAAATACATCACATTCAGTCAGGTGGCTTCATACAGTCTAGTCACAAAAGTGCAAATGTGACCCTGTACCACAAAACCAGTCTCAAGTGTAATTTTTTTTTATAATTGAGATTTCTACATCATCTGAAAGCTGCATAAATAATATGTCCATTGATGTATGGTTTATTAGGATAGAACAATATTTGGCTGAGATACAACTACTTGAAAATCTGGAATCTGAGGGTGCAAAAAAATCTAAATACTGAGAACATTACCTTTAAAGTTGTCCAAATTAAGTCCTTAGCAATGCATATTACTAATCAAAAATATTTTTTATATATATTTAGAAATGTACGAAATATCTTCATGGAGCATGATCTTTACTTAATAGCCTAATGATGTTTGGCATAAAATAAAAATATATAATTTTGACCCATACAATGTATTTTTGGCTATTGCTACACATATACCCCAGCAACTTAAGACCAGGGTCACCAATATTTCAATGCAACCAAAGCTTTGATTGGATCCAAAAATTCAGCAAACACATATGGCCCCATACTACTCTCGTTTGGAAATGAATGACTTCCAGTTTGTTACAGCTGTATTGCTCTGTTAGCTTAGCAACATGCTAGAATAGGCTAGAATAGCCTCAATCTAACAAAGTGCATAGCAACACTTGCATTTTGATTTAATGGGTCTTTAAGTGTCTCTCTCGTGTTCTGTTGTCTTCCGAGGCGCAATCTCTGTGTGTGAGTACATTACATACACCGTTTGTCCTGCTGTGTAGAATGTTCTATCTAGAAAATGGAGTGATGAGATGAAAGAGAAGAGCAGACTGATGAGGAAGGTAAGCATGTGCGTGCCCGTTGCAGGCTGTGTGAATCCTACTGTGTAGAATGTGCTAGAAGCTCAGCCTGCACACTGCAAGCGTTGTCTCAGTCAGTCTGCTCAATCAGAAACCAGCTGGAGAAAATCAATACAACAGGGGATTGCTCACTCACTCACTCACACACACACACAAACACTGAACTGTGACAGGCCCTCACCTCACACACTAATGACAGCAGAGAAAATGGCTGCTGCTTCATAACATGTCTGAGGTCCATTTAGTGCTGTCAGGAACAGATATAATTTCTAAAAGCTTTTTAACGCAGCAAAATGCACTCATTACACAACCAATTCTCATATCAGAAACGGTAATGAATTGCTTTATGATTTGTTAGTCAATGCGGTGCAATGAATGTTTAACTGCGCATATAACTACTGCTCCCACAAGGAAAGAAAAACATGGTACAACCCTGATAGGCTGCAAAGGGACAGCGGGAGGTCAATCGTATATAAAAGAGTCTCCTGTTCTACTTCACCTGCTTAGTGCAGATCTTCACCAATCCCATTGCAAAGTGGGGCCCAGCTGTGCTGTACCCATTCAGTCGATACATTTGCTACAACATTATAGTCAGTTAAACCAAGTTGGAAAGCACAATGTCTTGCCTCGCTATAGCCTGATGCCTGCTAAAATCAAACTAGATCTTATAACATCCAAAAAACAAACTGCACAAAAGTATTCTATGCCATGGATGCATATAGCCGAGTGATCAAATAATGCACAAATGTTAAAAGGTCCAGTGTTGTTTTATATCCATTGTATGGACTGCAATAATTTAAACATTCTTTGAAATATCTGATTTTGTGTTCCACAGAAGAAATTGAGTCATACAGTTTTAAAACGACAAGATGATGGGTGATTATCCCTTTACCTAAACTAAGCATACTCTCTTTTATAGAATTGTATTGATATTGATAGCAAAGACACATTATTATGAAGGGAAGAAGAGGGAATGTGCTTGGGATATTTCAAAGTTTGGCAGGTTAGCTTTAGCAGTTCGACCCAGCTGATGGCTATTCATTGTAGTTGTGGAATTTGTATGTATATGAAATATGAAAATCTATATGATTTGCATATAACATTTAAATTGTATGATTTTCATTAAACATAAGGCTACATTATCAATCAAAATAAAACTAAACTTACAATAGGGATTAGTGTGATTATTAAACTGCAAACACTGTGATTAAATAAAATAAATTCATGTGTTTCAGAGAAAAGTGCGACACTATGTTCTTTTACACGTGAGCAGCTTGTGAGCTGGTCTTTTCAGTGTCTCACAGCTTGGTGGGTTAATGTTTGAAAATGAAGAAACTGAAACAGCGATGAAAATGTGCATTGGCCAAATTGTGCAGGAACAAAAAACAGTTACATTTTTCCCAAAATCATGCTGCTCTATTATAGTAGATGTTTCAGAAGTGCCTAAGTTTTTGAGGGCTCTTAACGTCATAAAATAGAGATGTGTTTTTACCATCTGCTAGAGATGTTTCAATGTGATCAGGTAATTAGGAAAAACTAATTCTGAAACTGCATTTCGCATTTGTGCCAATCAGAAACATTGCAACATTTTCTCCTTCTAAGTGGTTATAACTCCTCTCGAGAATGAACCGGTGAATTGGGAGCTACTGTAACACCGAAGCACTAGGCTCTTAGATTGAGGAGCTGGGTGGCGAGTCTAAAGTGGTTGAGGATTTGACGATGTCTGCCAAATTGCACTCTTCAATCTTTCAAAGACTTCACCTGCTTCTTTGTGTCTTCAAAGCATGCCTAGAATGCAACCAGAGCATCTTGAACAGCCTGGTAGGAATGACAGGAGCACTTCAAGAGACTTACAGTCTCCATTCTGCTCCTCCTGGCCCTCCTGGGGTAACATTAGCAGCACTAAATGTATACAACCACTTAATTGTATTATTATTATCATTATTAATATTGTACAGTGTTAGTAAGTAATGGTCATTCTCTTCAATGCAAACTGAATATTATTCAAAAGAGATGACTGTGACCACATTCTAGAGATCTTGGCAATAGCTATTCATCAAATGATGGAGAAGAGCATCATTACAAGATCTGTGTAGTCAAATGTACTTTCGGCAATTTTAAGAGGCAATACAGGTGCCTGGACTGCAGTGATGAGAATGAGATACAGTTCCAGAAAAGTGTGCCAAATTGTGCAGCATCCTCCACATCTGAGCATTAGGATCGACCCTCAAAATGACAAATCACACTACACAAATTGTGTTCAACACAAATGTTTGTCTATATATCAGTCATTACCTGGTTTGCTTAATTATTTTAGTGAATCAAGTGCTAAAACAACAAATAAACAACACGCTCAGTATCTGTAATTCATAATTACTGGCTTCCTATATTTAATGAACAGAAAGTCGTTGACTTTTTACATCAGCTGTTACAACTGCAAACCATAGTTAGGTAACCGAGACTGTAGGTGCCAGATGTTAACCATTAAGAACAAGAAGGAGTAGCTTATTAGCGGGAGTAATTGATTAAAAGAAGGTTGTGCTGGGTGACACTGGCAGGGATCACAAACAGGTGTGTTTGAATGTGAATGTGACAAAGAAGGAAAGATGACTGTTGTTTTGCATGTGTGGGCAACTCCTCCTATCAGTGCAGAAGTGGATGGCACCTGTTGTACAACACAGCTGGATGCTGATCCCACAGCACACCCCAGTGGCAGGTGGAGGAACTTCTCAAGGGTAAAATTAGATCATGTAGACATAAAATAATCAAAATAAATCAAAATAACATCAAAATAAACTCACTTTTACACTCTATTTAAAGTACAGTGAAAAAAATGGTGTATAGGATTTACTTTTAAACAGTTTTAAATAAAACATTTTGTAGTACATTTATCAAAAAATTACTCATTAAACGTGACATTTTGAAGTAGAAATAAAATATTTTCTTGTAAATCATACTCCAGTAGACTAACTAAAATTGTGTTGTTAAAGGGATAGTTTAGCCAAAGACGCATCATTTATAAGTCAATCAGAATGACAGTGAGGAATGATATAAACAATGACAGACACGTGAATGTCGTTTTGGGGTGTAAGAAATAAAGAGAGATGGGAGAGATGAGTAGAGAGGGTTTGGGAGAGAAGGTAGGAGCAGGTGAAGAAGGCAGAGGGATGAAAGATACTGAGGAAGAAAGATTGGAACAGAGTGAGAGAAAAATAAGTTAATGAGTAGAGATGGGGAAAAGACGAATAGGAGAGGAGGCAGAATGAGGGAGGAGAGACGAGGAGATGGGAGCATGATCTTGTAGCCGGCTGATTTGCCGCCCCCATGTTTTCACGGCGATGGGACGGGTGGAGGCAGTGTGCTGTGAAATGTAATCAGTCCATCTCCCTCAGTGCTGTGTCTAATAAATCACACACACACACACACACACACACACACACACACACACACACACACTGTCTAATACATATGCGCACATGCTCAGTCTCTGAAATATGTGTGTGGACATGCAATTCATGACTCTGCAAGTCCACTAGCTACAAAACAAGGGGTAAACGTGACCTGCATTTAAAAAATCACTATGTTTACCACAGAAAATCACAGAGTGAGTCAGCATGGAATGTCAGTATTGCGTCATTATAACACCTCAGGGGCCAAAATAGTTGTTTACATTTTTATAAAATAAATGTTCCAAAATGGGGTTTCTGCATTGATACCATAGAAGAACAATGTTGGCTTCCCTAAAAAACGTATTAATGAACCGTTCTTAAAAAAAACTTTTTTTTTCATGTGAGAAACATTATAATTATTGTCCTCTATAAGGGACTTTTTGTGCAATGGATAGGTTCCATGGATGTAAAATATTCTTCATGGAACCATAAATGCCAATAAAAGCTTCTTACCATGGATGCCAATCAAAAACCTTTGTTTTTAAGAGTGTATGTACAGATCACTCTACAATAAAATGCTTGCAAACAGTTGCATAGAATAATACTACCATAAGCGTATTCCATGCATGGTGTGGGTCCAATATAGTACTTTTTTATCAAGCTAAAACAAAAAAGAATAGAAAATGTTAGGTGCAGAGTAAAAGATCAGAGCACAAGGATTGGACATTATAGTTTGGCTCTCTGTGAGAGCAAATGAAATGGCTTTTGTGGCAGTTCTATCACCATCAATGTCATGAGACAAGAGCCGTTTTAATGGCAGACGTACTACCCAGACTATGAGCATCATATCATTCACAGTATCTTAAACAAAGCAGCTCTGATTGACTGCCTCGAGAGATTTTTATTACCATCAGATCTTGGTTGCTTTATGGATAGAGAGTCTAATTAAAAGCTGTTACTTATTTATGCAGTGCACTCCTCTTCCTACACTTGTCATTTGTGAATATATGATGATGAATTGTAATCAGTTTTGTAATCCAGAAAGCGTTGATGACTCCTGAATGCATTTATGAAGTTTTTGTTTAGCAAAACTATATATATAGCATCTCTCTTTATTAATATAAGAGTGGATGATGATACATTAACAGTTACGGCACAGACACTCTTAAACACATTAACAGTAAAATAATTGTAGCCTGGAGCAAGATTCCTTTTAATGAATTTGATTTTAGGATTACAGTTACTCCCACTGATCCTATCAAACAATAATTTTTGGCTTAGTTAATGGTTAGGTTTGGGTTAAGATTTTGGACTATGCTGTTTTGATAAGAATGTTGTTCTATAAGATCAACAAAAGATGTTCTACTTGGCAAAATGACAATGACATCTGTGTTGTATGTGTGCCCAACACCTGGTACGATGCTCAGATCTGGAGGATTCAGTGGGGAATTTTGAATTACTGCTAAATGAATAAAATGGCATGACTATCTGGTTTAAGACTGCCATGGTTTAATACTATCAACATTGTGTGTAAGATAAAGACAGATAGGATAGGAATATGAGCTTATACCAATCAAAGGTTGGGGGGCAGTTTTTTATTTGAATTTTTCTTTTTTTAGCGAGGATGTATTAAATTGATCAAAGCGACAGTAAAGACAATAATGTATCAAAATAGTTATATTCCATTGCTGCTTTCTAGACCTTTCTATGCATTTTTTATATTTCTACTCTATTCAACATTAATAATAAGAAGACATGTTACTTACAAAGAAATGTTATTTGCAAATCTGAAACAAATATGATTTCTGAAGGAACATATAACACTAACTGTATTAATGGCTGCTGAAAATTCTGCTTTACCATCACACAAATACATACACACATACATACATACTGTACATAAATAAATAAATATGACATAGGCCTGAAATTATTCTACTAAAAGACAGTCAGACATGCCCACTATTAGGATAAGCTATTTTGCATTCTAATGAGCAGGCTAGGTCTAAACGGGTCAAAAGCTAGAACATTTTGTTTGTTTATTTTCCTTTGTTATATTATTACCATTTTATACCTGTTGTCAGCATTTCAGTATGAAATCCCAACAGCATAATTAGCAAACAGGGAAGAGTCTGTATCTTTTTATAGCAATTAGACTAGATTACAGGAAATGCCTTCTCCATCTATGTACGCATATCCTGCAGTTCTAAAGTTCCGTTGAAATGTTTTTGTTGTCTCTCTATTCATATTTTTCTGCATTGCTTACTTTTGCATTGGTTGAGTTCATCATTTGTGGTTGACTTTGTGATTTCTATGGCACTGACAGTACTGAACATGCATGATCATTATTTCCAAACAGGTTTCCAAAAACAATAAACCCTTCCTCCATCCATGCCCCCTGTCTGATATTATTTAACCACACCTTACAGGACATCAGCTGATCTAGACATGGTAACAAAGCTGAATTTTCAGCAGTCATTACTCCAGTCTTTGGAAACCATTATATTATGCAGATTGGGTGCTCAAAAAACATTAATAATAATAATGATAAAAAGTTGTGGCACTTATTTGTTTGTTTGTGGAATAATTCTACAATAAATAATTCTAAAAGAACATCATTTATTTGAAAAATATTTTTTTTGCAATACAAAAGTCCTTAATATGACTTTTGAACAATTTACTGCATTCTTGCTAAGCATTAATTACTATTATGAATTTATTTCAGAAATAAATAAATAACCCCAAACTTTGATAGTGCATATAAAATAACTCATATATATTTATAATATTATATTATAATAAATTATATAGTTTATTTAACTTCAGCTGAAATTGTGTAAAAGTGAACCTGGGTCAGAAACCACACCATAACATTGCATTGTGCCTGAAATGGAGTTCATTTAAAACATTCACACATAACACAGTATCAGTACAGATAACCCAGTGGAACGGGAAATGTATTTGAACACTTTTGAGCTTTAATCTATAAACACCAATAGTAGGACATTGTAAAGACTTGATGACATCATCTCAGTTCTTACACTGGAAATGCAAATGGCCTCATTTCTCTTATCTTAATATTAATGACAGACATATTATCTGACTACAGTCACTGAGCAGAAGGAATTATTTTGCTATTAACACAGTGACCCAGCCCATCAGCTTCCTTTTCTTTGTCTCGTTTTCCCTCCGCCTGTCTTTCTGAGTTTGGGAGTCAGGTAATTTGCAGGGCTCTGTGATGTGTGACAGTGCAAGGTGGAGCATTTCATTCCATCATTTAGCTGGAGAGTGTGCACAAATGCGTGTTCATAAGGTTTGGGGGGGCAAGGTGCAGAGTCTATCATTCACCTGCAGTATGTGTGAGTGCATTAATCAGCCTGAAAGAGCAGAGACTGACATTCTTTATACACACTAGCAAGCACATCCACACGGTCACAAACACACGGCACAGTCACCACAAATTGGAGATCGCGTTTATTTGCTTTTCATTTGATGTCCTTGGGTTTTTCCTCTATCTTTTGTTTTATTTGTGCAATCTATTTTATTTACTACAAGCTCACTCTCTTGTTCTTGCTCATTCTCTCATTTTTTTCTCATGCAATTCATGGATCACTGATGATAAATCCACTTCACATTCTCATCTATTGAACATTTCTTCACTCATTTTCCTGCGTCTCTCGAGAATCCTAATTCTTGTTTGCCAGGTACCATTTTTTATCACTTTGCTGAGATGTACAGACAGCAAAATTCACTGGGAAAGTGTACTGATGTGTGGTTACATGAGTGTAAACGTGTGTCTGTGACTAAACAGACTGATTTGGTGCCACTGACTTAATACATATTTTGTGTGCACCCCTAGTTTTATGTATGCAACATTTGTGCTGTGTGCTGTGCATGTGTGTGAGTCTGAAAAACTATTAGAAAGGTTATAAGAAGCAAGGAATGAAAAAGTAGCATTGTAATGGAAGAAAACATCTTAGGCATCTGTATGTAACCCTAGTTTCTCGAGGGAACGAGACACTGTGTCTGAGAGTGCTAGGGGAACGCCTTCAGCGTAACCGGCTCTGGATACAAGTTAAATCTGTCCAATGGATGGGCGAGGTGACGTAATGACCAGCTGGTATAAAAGCACGTGCGGTGAAACCGGCGTCAGCTTCTGAAATGAAGCAAGCGCTGGCAGGGATGCCGGTGTGGTATCGAGACACAGTGTCTCATTCCCTCAAGGAACTAGGGTTACATACGTAACCTAAGACATTCCTCTTTAGGAACTTGAGCTGCGTCCGAGAACGCCAGGGGAACAAGATATCCATGCTGCCAGACTTACCAGTTCCTGCCCAGTGTGTATTCCTGTGGAGCACATCTAGGGCGAGAGGACAGAAGAGCCTGGAGTGGCCCGCATGTCCAGTCCATAGAACCTGACAAAGGTCAGGGGCATAGACCATCCCACAGCGTTGCAGATGTCCTGTATTGGGACACCTGAGGAAGGCCTTGGAGACTCCTAGTGGAATGAGCCTTGACTCCCATTGGCGAGGGGAGCTGAGAGGACTCATTGGCAGTGTAGATAGCATCAACAATCCACCGACTGAGGGTCTGCTCTGTAGCAGGCAGACCCCTCTTAGGGGGACCGTAGCAACTAGCAATTGGTCCGCCCTTATCCACATGGCAGCCTCTGTGGACGTAGGAGGACAGAGAAGGCCTGCGGTACGACTGGCAGTGGTACCGAGGAGGAACACGGGACCGTACTGAGGGCCTCAGCCTCAGCGTAACGTGTAACCACTTAAAAAGCATCTGCAAAATGACTAAATGTAACCAGGGGGTGTCTGCACACTGACTGTCCACCAAGAGAGGCGTGGTAGGCTGAAATCTCGTCCATCCGTTGGACAGCTGAAGGCATTCCCCTAGCGTTCTCGGACGCAGCTCGAGTTCCTGAAAGGAACAGCTGCTTTAAGAGTAGAAAAACAAACTGCCCAGGTATTTGCAACCTCCTATACATGTAAAGTGGCACAAAAATATATTTTGACACTTAAGTTGCACAAAAAAGTGACATCTTGCATGAAAATTATAAAAAAAATTCCCAATTCATGCATTTCCCTTCAAGCATGACCTTGGCATTACCAGAGCCATTGTTTACTGTTTGAGACCGGAAGAAAGTGTTATTTTTGTTCAAATAAATGCAACTTGTTTTAATATTTAGCTTACTTATTGGGCCTGTTTTACAAGAATATTCCATACAGCATATTACAAAATCAGTTTAACACATTTTCCTTACAAAATCAACTGTAAAAATGGTTTAGGTCACACAGGTTATATAAAGGGTCAGTGGTGTGAAGCTCATTTCCATGTCCTATTTATATATATATATATATATAGTAATTAGAATATTACATTTTTTATTGTAGACACTCTTACACATCATTGACCCTATATTCAAGATAAGATTCGTCTTCAGACAAATCTTTTATCACTGAAAAAATAAGGTCAACTGTACATACTGACAAAAAATGTATAGCCTAAATGCACTGTAAGTCGCTTTGGATAAAAGCGTCTGCTAAATGCATGCATGTAAATGTAATAAATGTACAGAAGAGAATTTCATTAAACTTTGGCTGTTTTTGACGTTGAAGCTGAAGAGTGGAAGTATTTAATGCTAACAGCAGGAGTAAACAGTAAGAGCAGGAGGTGTTATTGAACAGGTAATCTTCATTCTGTGTGTAGCCGCAGGGGTTAATCCTGACTTTGACCTCCTGGATTAATCTCTCAGGGATGGTTAACCTGGTGACCCCTGTAATCACCATGGAGACGGCATGACCGTCAGAGTGCATCAGTGAGTAACCCTTCTATTTTTTCATGGGTGTGCCCGTGGGCATGCAGAAGTGCATGATGGGTAAACAGCTAGAAACAACAACTGCATTAAACAAACATGCAGCTTTTGAGAATGTTGAAGTATATATGTATGTACGTCCTTGCTATAATTTGTGGAGAATACTAACATAAAAACAACAGATATACAAAGCTTTGGTTTACATTTCTGAATTTCTCAAAAAATGTAACTAAATAAAATAACTCTAAAGAAGGATATGTTTATTTGATTAATTTCCTTATCAAGTTTTTCAGTGAACATCAACCTAAATGTTTGTCTGCTCCTAAACTATGTAATAATGGTTTCAGATAAAACGTAATATTTTAAAAACAAATGTCAGATTTTTAGATTTTTATAGGACAGCAGATTACAGATTATATCTTAGTAGCCTCAAATGTGAAATTTGCACTCATATTGTGAGGGAGCATTTTATCTTTGTAAACATTATGCTATCATTCATATTATTTATTTTTAATTTAAATTAATTTTAAAATTAATACTTTTATTCAGCAGGAGCACATTCAATTGCGAGAGAAAAGGTCAGAATTATGACACAAAAGTCACATTTACATGTTTGTTTGTTTTTCTTATTTCAGGGAGAAAATAAAATTGCGAGAATTGCAAAATGGTAAAACAAATTAAATGGGAAAACAGGCGAATGAGCTTCCATAGAAAACAGTCATTTTAGATTGTAATAATACTATTAACAGAATATTACTGATTTTACAGTATGTTTGATCAAGTAATGCAGCCATAAAATTGGGATGTGGCTCTTTTTCACTTCTAAATCTTGTGTTCTAAGCACAACACAACAGCAGCTTAAATGTAATTAATTGTACAGATGGTGATCACATAGAAGGAGGAAGAATGAAAAATAGAACCTCTTATATCAGTTCCTCCCTCTCTCTCTCTTGCATACACGTCCCCTAACACAGGTTAAGCACCAAATTGTAAAGTGATGAATAATCCAGCTTAATTGATCAGAGAGTAGTGAGTAAGAGCCTGCAGTGTTTGCAGGTGCAACAGACCTTTTAATAACAGTACACATTGGCTCATAGAAAATAAACACAGTGCAGAGGATAATTATGTAGCCTAAGACTAAATGTGCGTGTTTATGTAATCGTACTTGAGGATGTTTGTGTACATGTGATTAACAGAAAATATTGAGTATTAGAAGGGCTTACAGTCAACTTATATGGAAACAAATTAACAGGTGAACAGAATTCAGTGCAGTATTACAGTACGCATTTGTCTGTATTTTATACAAAGCAACTTACATTGGAATCAAGATATACGTTTTTCAATTCACACATTTTCTGGTAATGAAACTCATAACGTAGGGCATTGCTAGCATGCTCTACTTGTTTGAGTTCATGTGTTTTTAGTAACAAAGTACATTTTCCAACTACATTTTGTGGTTGTAGCACCACATTACTAGCTCTAAGGTCATGGGTTTGATTCCCAGGCAACACATGGACTGGGAGAAAAGATGAGCATCTTGAATGCAGTAGAAGTTTCTTTTGGGAAAAAAGCAGCTGCTAAATCCACAAACATTGGCACAAAAACCTACATGTCAGATTCAACCTAATTAATAATTTATTCAGATTGTTCATGTAAATAAACCCATTCAAAAAGTGATGTACTACGTCGACTCATTGAATCATTTGATTCCTTGCACAGAAGTAATAAAACCTCTTCAAAAAACTTTGCATCATTTATATTAACATAATCATGCTAATTCCTTGTGCAGAAATAAACCCTTTCAAAAATGAATTACCAGTTTGATTCATTATATTATTTAATTCCTTGTGCGTTATCATATCTTTTTATGTATTTTTGTTGCAAAAAAGTAACATTTGACTGTTTTATGTAATAAAATTATGTGTTTCTAGTTGTATTAATTGTATTTATTGTCTTTTTGATGAAATGAATTCATTCAAGTGGGATGAATCAAAATTGTGTTAGAAGAGCATTTTCAGAGCAGCCAAACAGTAGTTTATCTACTTTAAATCAAGACTAGCTTGTAACTTGGAAAACAATTTCAAAGAAGCTTCCCTGACACTGATGCAGCATACGAAACAAAACAATCTCATGAGACAAGGACCTTCCAGATTAAAATAACACACGACCAATATTAAATTACAGTACATCATGAAGTATACAGCAAGTCTGAAAATAAACCACATGCTTTCCACTAGAGAATGTGGACGAGCAAAACACACAGT
Source organism: Gymnocypris eckloni scoliostomus (assembly GCA_027564155.1). Classification (NCBI taxonomy): domain Eukaryota; kingdom Metazoa; phylum Chordata; class Actinopteri; order Cypriniformes; family Cyprinidae; genus Gymnocypris; species Gymnocypris eckloni. The sequence goes on along the minus strand of CM050416.1, from coordinate 8,952,085 downwards.
CTCTAAACTACAGAAGAGTAACTGATAACCATGGCACTGTCTTTATCTGGATGACTTATACTTCATGGGCAGTAACTCTATAGAATAACTTTTTAACGCACACACACAAACACACACACACACACCCATATATGCTGCTTGCACGTTTGTGAGCCCTTTAGAATTTTTTATATTTCTGCATAAATATAACCCAAAACATCATCAGATTTTCATATAAGTCCTGAAAGTAGACAAAAAAAAACAAATCAAAACAATAAGAGAAAAAATATGTTCTTTGTCATTTATTTATTGAGAAAATGATCCAGTGTTACATATCTGTGCGCTGCAAAAGTATGTTATACTGCTTTCAGTATCTGGTGTGACCCCCTTTTGCTGCAGTAACTGAAGGTAAAGTTTCTTGTAAATGCTGATCAGTCCTGCACAATAACATGTAGGAGTTTTAGCCCATGCACTAGTGCAGAACCACTTAAACTCTGTTATTTTGGTGGGTTTCCTCCTATGAACTGGATTGGATTAAGGTCTGGACTTTGACTCAACCATTCCAAAACATTAACTTTATTCTTCTTTAACCATTATTTTATAGAATGACTTGTGTGCTTGGGGTTGTTGTCTAGCTGCATGACACATTCTCTTGAGACTCTGTTCTTAAACAGATGTCATGATCATTAGAATTTGCTGGTATAATTCAGAATTCATTGTTCCATTAATGATGGCAGGCTGTCCTGGCCAAGATGCAGCAAAACAGGCCCAAGCCATGATACCACCACCACCATGTTTCACAGATGGGATAAGTTTCTTAAGCTGGAATGCAGTGTGTTCTTTAGCTTCTCATTTAAACAAATACATTCTATTTTGGTTCCATCCATCCATTAAACCTTTTTCCATTAGTCCTCAGGCTTGTCCATATGATCTTTAGCAAGCAATTTTTCTTTTTTGGAGATCAGTGGCTTTCTTCTTGCAACTTGTTTAGTGTTCTCCTGATGGTGGTCTCATGAACATTAACATTAGCTAATGTGAGAAAGGCCTTTAGTTGCTTAGAAGTTACCCTGGGAACTTTTGCAACTTCTCTGACCATTACACGTTCTGCTTTGGAGTGATCTTTGTTGATCGTTCACTTCTCCGGAAGCTAACAGTGGTCTTGAATTTCCTTCATTTTTACACAATCTGTCTGGCTGTGGATTTGTGGAGTCCAAACGCTTTAGAGAAGGTTTTGTAACCTTTTCTAGCCTGATGAGCAACATCAACTCTTTTTCTGAGGTCTTCAGTAATCTCCTTTGTTCGTGACATGATTCACTTCCAAAAACAGGATCACACTTTGAAAGAGCCCTGTTCTTTGAATAATCACGTACTGACATTTGATAGTCATTGCACTGACTGAAAACACCTCTGCACAGATGGACTCTAATTTCACCTTTACATTAACTGCTAATCCAAGAGATTCACATACTTTTGCCACTCAGATATGCAATATCGGATCATTTTTCCTCAATAAATAAATGACAAAGAAAATATTTTTGTCTCATTTGTTTGATTGGGTTATCTTTGTCTACTTTCAGGACTTGTGTGAAAATCTGATCATGTTCTAGGTCATATTTATGCAGAAATATAGACAATACTAAAGGGTTCACAAACTTTCCAGCAGCACTGTGTATGTGTATATATATATATATATATATGAAGAGCTCTTTTCCAAAACGCTATAAATCCATTTTAATAGTTTTCATGAAAATGACATTTTTTTACCTAGACCCATACATTTTGTTAATATTCAATTTATCCTGTTAAAATGGTCTGTTGGCTCAGTCTGAACATGTTAAACAATGATTGTTAAATGAAACAACAATATTGTCGATTATAAATGCAAAGTTTTTTTTTTTTTTTTTTAACGCTACAAATCCATCCTTTTTTTATGTTGGTTTATGTCTTTAAAAAAGAGAACATGCAACATATGACATCAGGGACTCATACTATAAACCGGTCGCACCAGCCTTGTGTTGATGTAACCTCCGCACCATCACACCGAGCGAGTCTCGAACCTGGGTTTCCGGTGCGGAATGCGGGCGCTCTAACAAGGAACGCCAACACTGTGGCTGTTCTACTATGATAATTGGTGATGAAAATAAATTATGTTCAATAAGATGTACTTGTGTTTACTAACTGTTTATTCAGTTAAACATGAATTTTGAACTGTAGGCCTACATAAGAGGTCGTGATGAACTGTTTACAGTTTCCATTGGAAAGCTTCTTAAAAATAAATTTTCCCTGAAGCAAACCCGGCGGCTTCATAGCTGCATCCATGTTAGCATGTCACGTTTGATGTGGTAATTTCAGAGTAACGTTAGGCATACACACAGGTTCGAAGCAGAGGGTGACACGGGAGTGAATTCTCAAACCTCTCCCGTCTCACTCCCACAAAAATGTATCTCTTCCCGTCCCAATCCCACGAAAAAACTGGGGGAAAATCCCGTCCCGTTCCGTTCCACTCCCGGAAGAATGACTCCCATTCCCTCCCACTCCCGTGTTTTTTTTTTTTGATAACTGTCAATTACAGTTAAAATATAGTACAGATCACAGCGTGATTATTAGTTGAATAAAAACCCAAAATGTAGTTTTTTGTTATTATATTGAACTGAAAGCCATCTTATGCACAGTGTTGCACAGATTCAATTTCATGTAAATCATCCATGCTAACACACACGTCTTCTATTTTTATTTTTTAGACATTTCACTCTCTATAGATATATTTTTCAAAGAAGGAGTTTAAGTTTCTCGCTCAAGTTCACATGAGACCTAAAGCGCATCCTGTTTGCTTAAAAGTGCAACGTTTCGTTGTTATTCTGAGTGCACACAAATAAGCGTAGAGTCTTTACAGATTCGAAAGATGTATTAAGCTACTTTTATCTGTATGACCAAAAATGACGGAGATTTTAAGAGCAAGTGAGCACGGAGCCTGTCTTGCAGCAAGCAGCTTCCACACAAACACTTCAATAGCGCACATTTCTCTAGTTAACATCATATTGGCGGCCATGTAAAGTTGCTACTACATACATCTTTCAGATGAAAAGCCATATTTGAGGTTGATGAATGATAGGTGAGCGTTTGGATGTCCTGCCCGATTGTATTACCACATAGACCAGCCGTTAACAATCTGTCCATCACGGACTGCGAGCCTCTAGTTCAAGACTCGTTCTCGCCCCTACAGTGCAATTCGAGGTATACATCCGCTAAAATATCAGGGTGAAAGTCATCATAGCTTGCGTAGTATAGACCCAGCTCCCAACCCAACTTTGAGAATAGATTAGCGGCGATATTTTTTATCGCCGATAAGAATCTCACGTTAACGCAACGCGTTAACGCCGATAACGACCACCACTAATATATATATATATATATATACTGTATATATATGTGTGGGTGTGTTTTGGCGAATTGGTGGCTATTTCATATAAATTTGTACTCATTTGTATCTTACACCCCAGTGATGGTAATTTTCATGCTTAAGGCACAGATGTGTTGTTTAAAAATTGTAAAGCCATGTAAATAAAAGCTTTTAAAATGTTGTCACACTACTCGAGTGCTGTGGATTTATGAGTATTTTGATGATACAAAAGAATCCCGCATCCAAAGAGCACCGATTTATGGATTTTTACTCCTCGGTAGCAGTTTTTTTTGCATAATTTTGAATGTATGAACCTTTGTGCTTACTTTTATTCTAAATCAAATGTTTTCATATGATTCACATTGTACAATTTGGAACAAAATCGCCACCTTGTAATTTTGTAAAATTGTAGCATTAGATCGGGTTTGTCAGGCCAGAAAAACAGACCAATGTGTTTATAGCACCACAGAGTTAGCCTACCAATGTTGTAATTTGTTTCTGCAAACATAAAACTTTCACACATCAAAATTACATACTTCACCTTTAAGGTCACACTGGCTCATTTGCACACAAATACACAAACAAACTTCTTGAAGCCTAACCCACGTAAACTAACCACCTCCTCCTAATTTAAATCAAGCCTAAAGCTTTTCACATTTTTATTAGTGTTTATTTGTTTACCTTTTTGATGAATTATTCACATATTCCATCATTAATTAATCTATTCATTCTGTAGAAATTGAAAACACTGTTTCCTTGGGTGATGCATTATGGAACTAGTGTAGGAAACCTTCAAAAAATTCTGCTATATAATTGTTGCTTCATTTTTTGGCCAAAAGGAAAGTTATTTACAATGCAATATAGTTGTATTTAACTTATATACACTTATTATGAGACTATAAACCAGGGAGAAGTTCATACATGAAACAGTTATGCATGCATGCCTACATTTGTACTGAATTACTTATGTATTTATTCATTGTTGAAAGGTATATCTAAAAAAAACTGAAACTCGGTTACACAGAATAGACCAATTTCAGTTACCTCAACATTTTCCCAGCAAATTACAGGTTTTACTATTAATCAACCTTGTGCTAAACTGAAATAACCTAATCACATCCAATGGCAACCCCTCCAGCCCAGCCTGACAATCCCATGGCTTACATTTTAAAGCTGGGACTCTGATACGGTAATGCTTTGGCAATACAAATGTACCACTATTTGTCATGCCAATGAAGCTCACTATGTGTGTGTATGTGTGTATCCCCATGTGTAAAGAAGTGAAGTCAGCAGAGGCTGTGCATCAGTAGTCTGTTTAATAGAATCCCCGTGTCTTAACATGGCTGCCTGAACGTTAGTCAGGAATACTCTGTCTGGTGCCTTTAATCATACTTTGCGGCAAAAAGCTGCAGTCTCAGTAAACGCACATGTGTGACGAACAGCTCTTAAACATTCAAACATCTTTACAGCTGCTCCTCTCACTGACACTGTTAAGGTGTAACATTAAATGTTAACAGACTTTGCACACTTATTTCTAGTGTTGCCGTATTGCTCGCTTGTGGTGTAGACGGAGTATTAGAATGAAGCTGTGAGAAAAAATAAATGCTGCTGAACGAAACATTTCAAGCTTTAGGCTGTTTTGATACTTGGTTCAATTGCTTGGTCCAAACCCAAGTCGCAGGCCTGTTCTAAAAAACAGTCTCGGATGGCAGGGGTGAATAAAACTAAAAACTACAGTGGTGTAAAATGACATGAATATGCATAATCACCTTTAAAAACATTTCCCATGTTTTGCTGTCAACAAAGGCATCCGATCAATTTCTACAATATTTTGCATGTCACTTGAAAATATGGCTACCACTAATGCAATATTTAACCAAGTGTTTGTTTTACGTGTTAGGATGGCAAATAACACTTCTGCCGTGGATGTTTTGCTGCTGTTGTGCATTTAAATTCTAATTTCTCATTCAGTCCATATCAATATAATTTTGCATATTGTTGGGCTGATGCTGCTCATGGTACATATTTATGCATTTCAATGCTCAGTTGTATAGGCATATTGTCAATTAAGTACAATAAACATTTAAGTACTCACTATTAGAAAACAAAATGCAAAAATTGTACCTTAGTTTAGAGGTACAAATTGGCACTGGGTCAGCACTGTTTTCTTTCTCTCTCTGTTATTTTACCATTTAAACCTTAAATAATGTGTTGTTCGATGAAAAAGTGACAGAAATGTTAAAGTTTCTTCATGGAACCATAGATGCAGATTAGTATAGCTGTGCATTTATTCATTTGTTGCTGCCATAAAGCAATCTTCCCTTTTCGTATTTTGTACTCACCAAACTTACAGTACGTATTCTCAGAACAGATATTTGAGGGGAGAATGACAAAGAAACAGAAACCATTCACATTATTCAAAGTCAGTGTACCATGGTTTTGAAACTTATATTTCAAGTTTAAAAGCTTAAACATTTGCTTTAATATTGTAAATGTACAATATGAATGCAAAAACTCTTGGTCTTGATGCAAAGCATTTAAATGCACCAATGCCCTTGTTAAAAACAACTCTCAGTTCTGTACTACTTGTGGATTTTAAATGGCCACAGATGATGGCCTGGAAGGCACGGGACCAATTAACAAAGAGAACTGCTGTCCCATGACAACATGCTTTTCAATTAAATTAGCTGGATCAATAAGGAGTATGCGAAGGCAGTAACAGAATACATTTCTAAACGCTTCTGCTTATGTGAAGAGCTGTTTCCCAGGATGCAGTTTAAGAATATAGTCTACAGTGACAACAACAACAAGCACTTGGTGAATCATCATTGACAGTTTAATTTAGGCATTGTCGTAATCCATGTTTAGGTAAAACTGCAAAGGGGTGTTTTTGTATTTTTTATGTTTACAATGCAAAGAGTAGTAGCTTTGGAAGAGTGCAAAAAGTAGCAAATCTGAATACACCAAAATGTTCATTTTGTGGCATACAGTAGATATAACCTACATGATTAAGGCACACTTAATTTTTAAAGAAAGAACTTGAATCTGGAAATGGCACTGATCTGATAGGTTGATGGAACAATTTCATTGGAGAGTTGGGGTTTAAATGTAAACCTGTGTTCCTAACATTAATGCATTTTATTGTTGATCTAGGAAGAACTTTTTTCACCAAATCTCTCCTTTGTATTTTTCTCTAAAATAGGACTGCTTCTGGCAAAGTTAGAGAAATATTACAACAGCCGTTTTTTAGGAAGTCGTTTTTGCTCTTTCTTTCAGGATGAAAAAAGCCCATGGCCAAATCCGCTGGAAGTGCCCACTAATACAGGAAATTTACCAACAGTGTATTCTGTTCCTGTCCTCACTCCAGGGTCTATCTTCAGCTACTGTGAGCGTCCAAGTCTGTGCGAGCATTTATTGATGAATCACTTTCTTGGCAAGAATAAAAAGGAGCTAATACACTCTTCGGTGGGTGTGAGAGAAAGAGCTAATGTGTGTAATTAAGCTATCGACGGCAGTTAGCGTGCTAGCGTCAGATCTCTGTGGACGTTATTGAATCCAGTGCCTATTGTGACAATAACGCTTCATTACTGGGACTTCTTAAGATGGATTGATTGGTGTAGTGCAAATCTTACAGGAGAGAATTTTGATTCTCAGACTGTTTATGGATCAAAGCTTTTTGCACCAACAGGAAAATACAGCTATTAAGAAACTTCCTGCGTTTGTCAAAAACATTGATTTTATTTTTAATCGATGACTTAAGTCTTAATCAATGTCTTAACTCTTCATCTTTCGATGCCATCCGACTATTCTCAGTCCTTTTATGGGCCCAGGGAAAGAGTTATGAACATGAAGCTAATTGTCTGTTCACAAACTTCTTCCTAGTTTTATTATTACATCCATTCATTATATAGTTTAATTACAAGGGGTGGTGCAGTGGTATATCCAATGAGAATTGTACATCACATATGTGTGGTAGACAAGCCAAGAAATATGCGTTATATAAAATGGAAGTCTGGCATATTAGGCATACACTTGGCCGAAGATACCTTTTCTCAACTGAACTCTACAGTTCGGTTAGCCTGAACTCAAAAACCTGGAGCACTTCAGACCCCCTCCACTATTTAATGTGCATGCGCTCATACAGAGCAAAGATATTCATAGAAGAAAGAACGCAGAAGGGTGGAGGGAGCAAGACAGAATAAAAGGAGTGAGAAAGGAGGAGGGATTCCAGAGAGGCAAACTCACAGTAGCATCTGGCAGAGAGCATGATATAATTTAACAATGACATTTCCTTACACAAACACACACGCAACAGAAGAAAGTGATAACTAGTGTAGAGGAAATAAGTAACTAAAATCGAATTCACTCTTGTGAATCAGGCAATTTGTTAATTTATTTCACATGTACAGCATTGCTACTCATGTTAAATATATTATTTTATAGTTATTACAGAAAATATAACCCAATACAACCAACAAATATGATGATTCAGTTCGAACAAAACACTATACACTGTAGCTCTTGATACAAGTTTACTCTTATATAGGAGAAATCATGAATTTCCTTTCCATTTTCCATTTCTGTGAAAATAACACCTTTGGCATAACAAGCTCTCACTATCATGGCTTTGAAGAAACCAGACAGAGTTCTGGCTTCAAACCAGCCCTTTAAACAGCAACACCACCTGTGGCCATGTTGTTTTTTTCTCTTGCATTGCGTACATTGAGATTAATGAGTGAAACAAATGCATTAAAAGCAACTGCAGCATGCATAATCTGCTATTGTAAATCACATGACCTTTTTGTTAATGGTGATTTATACAATACCCATGTCTCACCACAGTAATCATGTGATGTAATTTGTAGTTTTAGAAGGTTCATAACTCTTCTGACACTCAACTGCTTGCAACAATTCCAGATTTCTATTGGTTGCTTGCGTGTAAACTACTCTAGTTCCACAAACATCTACTTAACACCACCTAAAGTACTTAATGCAGTTGTTAGAGTAAATACTGATGTAGTCAGACTTTCAACTATCAACATACAAAAGTCCTGTCCATTTTGCAGCTTATTCTGGCCAAGAACTAAGTATTAACGAAGTGTGTCCACTTACACAAGAAAAGACTGTAAAGCACCCAACCACAGTTTTTCACTTTTTCATGTAACTTCTGGGCTTGGGTAAATCTAAAATCAGATATATAGTGCTCCCAAGTAGGGTTTTAGACAATATCAGAATAAACTTTCATAATTTCTTAGAGGAAATGCATCAACCCACTGCATTTAATACTGAGCTCCAACAATCATTTTCCTTTGGATTACATAATAATGTAAATATATCCACATCACAGTCAGATGCTTATTTGGTAGCTGTGCTGCCTAATTACAGGAATAAAATTGGCCCAGGTCTCTTTTTCAACTTTTATTGGTTAATTGCCAATAGGGGTAGAAAAAGATCTATTAGAACACAGTTTAGACAGTTTAATAAAATATTAAACTGGGCATTTCTGAAACTGCTGATCTAGTGGGATTTTCACACACAACTAGGGATGGGTATCGTTAAGGTTTTAACGGTACTACTACTCTTATCGATACTGCTTATCGATCCGATTGCTTTAACGGTATTCTTATCGGTACATTTTGTTATTTATATATATATATATATATATATATATATATATATATATATACATACATATATACATACATACATACACATATATGTATGAAATATATATTTCTATGATAGATTAGCAGCTTAATTAACATGGCTTTATATTCTGAGATGTTAAATAAATATAAAACATCAATTTGTAAATGCAGCAGTGTGCAGGCATTTTTTGTGTTTTATGTACATAAGATAAGATAGAGTAAGAACATGAACAAAGAAACAAAGTTAAACAAACTGACAAATATACCATTTATTGTGTGTGTATTTGATCGTTTGGACGCGCCCGAACCTTGGAGCGCGCCGCGCACACACACACACACGCGCAAACACACACACACACACACACACACACGCGCACACACACACACACACACGCACACTCACACACACACACACACGCGCGCAAACACACACACACACACAGGGGCGCGGGAACAGGGGGTGCTGAGGGTGCTGCAGCACCCCCTGTTTTTTTCTGTGGGCAACTGTAAACTGTTGTGAATAAAAAAAATATATAGGCTAAATTTGTTATAATAAAGATTAATTTAAAAATGTATATGGTTGCTCCGATGTTTATAACATTTAGTTTACATTGGCTATTTTGCTATCTATTTCTATGTGATCTTCGACATATTTACCATTTGCCCATTAATTTAACAGTTGTAAGAATTAAAGTTATCAAAGTTATTAAACTGATGCAGGGCTATTTGATGCGCACGTTGCGCACATCCTGTCAAATCACGCACGCAGCACTGCCAATGCTTGCTTTTATGTTTGTGAATGCTATGATTGTGTTGAAGAATTTGTAGGTTGTGGCTTAAAAGCGGAACATGGAAATATCATGGATGTACTTTTTTTTTTGTTCTCAGCGATATGAGTCTTTCCTTCTCCCAAAACAGCTTATGGCTAAAATAGTTCAGTTTTGTATGTAATGGAAAAGTGATTAGACTATGTTTCGTTTTTTTCTTCATAAAGTTAATTTAGAAAAACCTTGGGAGCATTTTTGTTCGTTAAATGTTTTTTTTCTTTTACGCAACGACCAAGCGGCCAGCATCAGAGTTGATCGCCTATGTTTGATTAATTTAGCCTTATCAAATCATCAAGACTTGACTAAAATAAAATCGATAGATAGGCCTATAAACAGTTCAAGCATATCACAGTGTTAGTTTAAATGTTTAACCTATATAAATGTGCAATATCCAACAGTTTGTGTGGAGAGTGGAAGCTGAAGCGAGCTTTACAGGACATGGAGGATTTTTTTCTTACAGTAAAAACAACTTAAAATACGCCGTGTGATTTTTTTTTCCTCATAAAAGGTAAGAGTAATATATCATTTTGAACTGTAAAGGGTCTACTTTTATTTGTGTGCATTCACAATATCAACATTGTGCTTTTATAAAATAGGAAAACAGAGAATGCACTTTCTTCCGGTTTTGAACAAGAGGCTTCAATGATGAACCGAAACTCGGCAACTCGAAACTGGCTCAGAGATATGATAAATATATCTATAGAAAGCTTTAAAATACTACTTTAAAACGAAATAATTCAAAGCAAAGCAAAAACTCTTCATTAGCCTATGTAATCCGTTAAGATGCATATATTTCTCTCTGCGCGTCCAATGAGGAGATGGCAAGTCATTTTTCCCGTCACCTCACCATCTAAAATATAAAAATAAGGGAAAGCCTAAAACAGACCCGATTATAATTTGCGTTTTATTTTATAATTGTATTCAATAAAAAAAAAAGTATGTAAATCTTTGTCCTTGAAATTTAAAGGATTTGCTGCAATGCAATTTTGTCTGACTGATGTGAATTATTTATTGGCCTATCATTTTAATCCATGCAGCAAATGCTTTAAAAACAGCTTTAAAATTACTTTATTGCATTCCAGATGCTTTTAAAAAAACTTTTCACTATACATTTTAAGGGTTTTTAAGCTTGAATGTAACTTGAATGTAAAACATTGTTATGAATTCATTGTAGCCTATTCCCATTTGTAAAATAGCTAATTGTTGTCTAACACGATCTCATGAAAGTCGTAGGCTATAGCACGATTTTCTGTTTCTATTTGGCGTAATATTTATATGCAGAAATTGACTCAGTTAATTGACTTAGTTTATTAAATAAACTCAGTTTAATATAACAGCCACAGGCCTAAAGTGTAAGCATGTTTTAATGGTTAGTTCTCTCTTCTAACATAAACAGGGCTTATGTTGCACGTGCTGAACTCATCCACGTGAGCGATCGCGCTTCTGATTTGGGAATAGCAAAAATGCATCATAGACAAGAGTTTGAATATTATTGCATATAAAAACAGCTGGTGACTCTGGCGGGATATAATTTGCAAGATAATGTGTATATATATAGCAATAATAAATGTATGTGTGTTTTCTTAATTTCTCCAGTACCGATAGCAGAACCGTTAACGTCAGAGCTTATCGATACTCCGGTCTTTTATAATTTAGCCCCGAGACCGATTAAATACCGAGTTTCGGTACCCATCCCTACACACAACCATATAGGGTTTACAGAGAATGATCTGAAAAAGAGAAAATATCCTGTGAACGCCAGTCTGAGATTATATGGGTGAAAAGACCTTGTTGATGCCAGAGGCCAGAGGAGAATGGTCAGACTCGATTGAGCTGATAGAAAGGCAACAGTAATTCTAATCACCACTCGTTATAACTAAGGCATGCTGAACACACAACACGTCAAATCTTGAAGCAGATGGGCTACAGCAACAGAAGACCACACCGGGTGCCACTACTGTCAGTTAAAACAGAAAACCGAGGCTAAAATTCGCACAGGCTCACTAGAATTGGACAATAGAAGACTGAAAAAAGGTTACCTGGTCCAATGAGTCAAGCTCAAATCATCTCAAACTGGTTTCTTGGACATGAAAATTAGTTCATTATACAGTCAACAAATCTCAAACCAATGGAGCCTTTTTAAGATATGGTGGAATGGGACATTCACAACATCCATTATAGGAATTTCCCATTCCACCACATCCTAAAGTTGCTCAGTTGACCAGAATCTCTCAGGAATGTTTCCAGCACCTTGTTGAAACTACACCATGAAGAATTAAGGCAGTTCTGAAGGCAAAATGGCTCCAACCTGGTACTAGCAAGGTTTAAGCCTTGTATGGTGTGGGACCCGTTTTCACTTTTTGTCAAAATAAAAATTATACGATTAACTATTTTTTCAAACTCATACTCATTGGCCTTGGCTCCTTTTCTGTGAAGTAAATATATCAGAACACATTTTCAATGACCACTCACTGTACAACCCCCCACACACACACTTATATTACATACAGGATGTTCAGGTCCACTGGAACCGGGGCCAATAAAGAGTGAGTTTTGTGCTTCTGCTCCTACCATTCCCACACAAGGTTATAGCACTTTAATTCATAAATGTGATCTAACAAAGGATAGGGGAAAATATCAACCATACATGCTGTTTATATTGCTTGTCATTGGGATGAAGTAAACATCTGTTGAGTATTTTAACATATTTTTTTAATTGTGTTGAATTAAAAACCCAAAAATGCAGCAGATCCACCAGACCCACAAACACTGGCTGAGTAACAAAAATGTGAACACCACACAAGGGTTAACTAATAAAGTGGTCAGTTAGTGCATATAATTTTTGAATACTGAATGAAATAAAAATATATGAATTCAGGTCTTTGTCTTTGTCTAGTTTGACTTGTTTCTTATCACAAGCAATGCAAAGCAATGAGGATGTATGCTGATTTTTGCTTCAAAACCCCACTTTGCCTAGAGGGTTTCCAAACTTTTGGAGGACACTGCACTTGAGGAACAAAGAGGAATATAAAGGTGTACTCAAGGATTTCTCATTTACTTGCAACCAAGTAACTCAGAAAATCTTTCTAAGATTTTTGCCATGAACCAACAAGTTCAATGAACCTTGCATAGCAAATCTCATGAAATGGCCAGTTTTTCCTCAGAATCACTCATCGAATCATCCCGGGATCTGGAAAACATGACTTGTGAACCAAAGACCTAACCCACAGCACCAAGCCTGGCCTTGCCTAATTTGTGTGCAATCAACCATGTGTGTGCCATCTGAAGCAAGTCCTGGGGTGACCTTAGAACCAACTAAAATAATAAGAATATTTTAAAAACACTTCTACCTGAATGAGATGCAATGTTACCCCTTATTTGCTAGACACATCAATAACATCCCAACCACTTAAAAATTTAAAATAAAGAATACGCCCTAAGGCTCCAAATGAAATTGGTTTCTGGAAGAAGCCAAGAATAATAGATTGCAACTTTGAGAGGAGCCCAGAATAGGGACTCGTGAAAGCCAGCTGATGCCAGAGAGAGCAGATGTCACCAAGGCGTTAATGATTATAATCTTTTCTTTGTATGATACTAGTGGAAGAAAATGTCAACACACCTTCTCCATTGCCTATTTATGTACATGAAACATGAATTCACCAAAATGGTGTATCAGTAAAAATTCAAGAACACAAGCTACAGCTTCAACTTCCAGTCCAGCCAACAATATCCCAACAAATTTAACACAATTATCTGTAGTGTTCCTAAACATTTTAATTCTCAATACAGTAGCATGTTAAAGGGACCGTTCACTTAAAAGAACAGCGTTCACTCTCCTCTCATGTCATTCCAACCCTATATGAATTTTATTTTGGTCCATCCACTGAAAGGATGATCTTTTGTGTTCCAAAGAAAGCCATACATGTTTGTAACAACATAAGGGTGAGTAAATGATGACAAAATTTTAATTTCAAGGTGAACCACCCTATTAGGAAGACATTTGAAAAGGTTCCCACAAGATGTGACAATCCCCACCTCTCAGTCTGAACCTGCAAATGGTTAAAATTCAAAGATAAGAGGGAGATAGTGAAAAGAGGGAGAGAATAGAGAAAGAAAAGGAAATAAAAACAGAAACAGAGAGGTAAAAGACAAAGTGAGCACAAAAGTGCAGGAAAGAGAGTCCAAGTTTACTTGATCTAATCGACTGCAATACGCATGCTGTCTGAATTCTGTTTACACACACACTCTCTCCTTTTGGGTGGAATTGATTTCCATTAACTCCACACGTCTTAATCAGGTCCTAATGCTCTCACTGACTGAGGGAAACCCGAAAGCTCACCAGTGTGAGTGGACTGGCAGTAAAGGGGCCCGGGAGTCTCTTCAGGGCCAGGTAATTGTGTATGTCTATGCATTTATCTTTCAGCCAGTGTGTATGTGTCAGTTTGCCCAGCTGTCTCTCAGGAGGTCCTATTCTGATTAATTGGGAGTAAATGAGTATTGAGCTCCCAGACACTAAACACCCATTACACTCCTACCAATTAATAACCCCTCTCTATTACACACACACACACACACACACACACACACACACACACACAAACACAAAGTCTCTCCAACTCTCACTCTTTGATATGTGGTCTCTTTGGTTGCCTGGCACTTTGATATAATCCCTGTTTCCCACAGTCTTGAATGGTGTTAGTGTTTTTGAATAAGTACTCTATGGGGTGAGATAATTATATAAATGCCAAATTGATCAAGCATTCACAAAAACAGAAATGATTGATGATGCATGATCTAAATCTAAATATTATAGAATAATTTGGGTATTTTTCACATACAGTGGCCCAGAGAAGCATTTGGGCACTTGCAAAATGGAAGACATTGCATTGGTCTGCGGATTATCAAACCAAGTCACCTTTGTTAAAAGATAGCAAAAGGACACTAAAAATCACACAAAAATGACTAAGGAAAGTGAGGTTCTGAAAACTCCATTTAACCATTGTTTCAGAATAAAATGGCAATGCATGGTAAAAGGAAAGCATGCATCACATGAAAGACAGAAGATAAATGGGGAAGAAAATAAAAAGTGATGATTGTCCCTTAAATCCCAACAAAATGAGGAAGGACCATTTAGATAAAAGATGGGTTTGGTGTGCGAAGAGAAAGTGTAATAAATGACTTATTAAATTATTATTATTATTTTGACTAATTATTAAATTATATGTGGATTAACCATGTGTGTGTATATCTAATAACTATATCTACATGGCAAAAAGCTCACCATGAAAGTGTATGTCCTGAAACATAAATAAAAAGTGTGATGGAGGTTTAGAAACACTTATGTTCAACTTAAACTGTGATAAAACTGTGATAAGATTGTGATTTTTGCTTAAAACCCATATCTGAAAAATGTGACTTTGCATTCACTTGAATGTGTAGAGTAGAGCTGCTATTTACATTTCCATCTCTTTCACGCTATGCAATTCTCTCTTCATCTCCTATCTCATACACAGGAGGCTGTCAGGTGCTAAAGACAACTTTGACAAACCACATACACACAGGGGAAAAGACAGAGAGACAGAGTCACAAAGATAAACTCGCAGATTTAAATTCTGAATCAATAACCTGGGCTGTACATAATTTAGCTTCTAATAAACGTGTGTGGATTTTGTAGTATGAATAATAAAATACTTTTAGGCACATTAGGTGACTTTAATGTGATAGACATTACCAACCTTTAGTGCTTTCACAAATAATAAAAAAGCATATAAAATCACTCCAGTGAATGGAAGCCCTTTTTATTTTGTAGTTAAAAAATCAATCAAAGATCAATCAAAGTTATTAAATTCTAAAGGCTCTTTCAGATACCGTTTTCCTGGCCTCTATTTGTGTGACCCAAAATATTCTATGAATATTCTCAGGAAAATATTGTTAAATGCATCCAATCAAGCATGTATTCAAATGTTTTGTTTATTTGGCACTTGGGCATGTTGTATGACACACTCTCATCCTTGAAAACTATAAAACTAACATATTTAAAATTATGTTTTTTTTTTCCTGTTCTCTTACAGTAAACAATTTTGGGACTGTCTTGGGTTGCTTTTAATGCCCAATGTTAAATCTGGTTCCTAAAAGCAGGGAAACACTGCTTTAAAGCATGATGGTATTCAAAAGTACTACAGAATAAACTGTTCCTTGTGGAACTTTCCTCAAGCTTTAGGCAGTAAAAACCTTTTTTGCCCATAATTGGAGCCTTTATTTTTGAGAGTGAAGGAGCAATGGGGAAAGAAAGTGTTTGAAAAAGAGAGAACATTTCTGTCCTTTCAACAGGTTTGAAGAGCATAATCCACAGCACAGACGTGTCCTCCATGCATTATGAATTTATTGTCAATTCCCCCCTTTCGTGATGCATGGCGTGCAACGACTGATCGCTAATGGTGTAATGAGAATTTTAATGCCTTACGAAAAGGACATGATATTTGTCATATAAACACCATCAAACATCCCCCACATGCTCAACATGCTATGAATAATTCCTGGATTCTCTCACTCCACATCAGAGTGAAGTCAGTGTTTTATATTAAAGGCTAGTTGGCAGGGTAAATATTTTATGTAATTTATTTCTATTTTAAATAAATTAATACTTTTTTCATAAAGGATGCATTAAATTGATCTACAGTGACAGAAAATACTTTTACTGTATATATATATTTTTAAAATATTTCTGTTTCAAATAAAGGGTGTTCTTTTGAACTCGGTTCATTAAAGAATAAAATAGTATCAACATTTCATTAAAACAGCACAGAACTGTTTTCAGCATTGATAATAGATGTTTCTTGAACATCAGAACAGCATATTACAATGATTTCTGAAGGGTCATGTCACACTGAAGACACGCTGAAAATTCAAAATTACATTATACAATAAATTATGATAGAAAACTATTTCTAGAAAACAGTTATTTTAGTTAGTTAATAATTGTACTACATTTTTGATCAAATAAATACAGCCTCAATGAGCAACTCAAACAGTGTGTGTGTGTGTGTGTGTGTGTGTGTGTGTGTGTCTCCCAAGTAAAGCCTCTCTAATCAACCAATCAGTTGTTAAACAACTATCAGGCTAGTTAACCCACATGTCCCAGTTTTGTTTGTTTTCTCTATGTGAATAAGAATTTTACCCAGCCCTCATTTGACATTCATCCCTTCATACCTCCATCTAAATTTCTCATCAGTTCCATCAGCATCCATTCCTCCATTCATCCCTCACTCTGACACACCCATCCGTCTCATCTATCCATTCATCCTTGCATCCAACGTCTTAGCATTATCTAGAAAAATAGAGAGACGGCGTGAGAGATGAAGAGAGAGAGTAAATAGAAACACAATATGCTGGCAGTGTGCTTCAACTTGTGTGTAGGTCAGCCGGAGGATATGACTGCATGGTTAGTTCCTCAACATAAACAAAAGAAAAGACAATTTCCTGCCCAACACGTTAGCGAAGCTGCTGTTGTTTTAATTGATCAAGAGCAGGGCTTTGAAATAGAGAAAAAACAAAGAGCGACCCAGGGAAGTGTTTTCGCTGAAGCCAAAATTGTAATTAAGTTTGAGGTTGGAGTTCACAGGTGTTTGCTAGCGCTGTCAGAATTACACCGCGGCTACATTCCAATTTGCATACTATCTGTCATAAATATTGTGAGATTAGAATTAGTGCTTCCACAAACACTATACAACGTTGCATGGATGGTGCATTATTTCTGGAGTCTTTTTGAAGTACTGTAAATATTGCCCACAACCCCTTGTGCTACAGAAGATGTGGAATCTCTGAACGTTCTTAATTGACTTACTCAATGGTAAAATGGGAAAGAATGCCAACCATGAGTATGAAAAAGTATGAAAAACTAAGAGAAAGTATAACACATCTTAAACCAGAATAAGATGGTTTGCTGAACTTAAGTTGGTCTATCTGCTCTCCCAACTTGGCCATGCAGATGTTTAGTGCCCAAATCCACTCTAAAACCAGAAAATCAGATCAGCCGGAACATGTTGGGAGAATAGTGAAAACCAGCAAATTATGTTAGGTGGCTATTTTTGTCAGCAGCTTTTTAAAAACCAATTATTAATGATTTAATTAATTATTAACTATTTCTTATTAGCTAATACAACATACTTATTTAAAAAATACTGAACATGTTACTCTAATCATTTATTCATGAAGAAATTTTGCAATACTGCAACAGAAAAAAAACAATACTAATTTTAAGTAAAACATTTGCATGAATTGAGTAATAAAAATCAACTTAACAACAACATAATAATAACAATCCATCAAAATTCCCATCAATATTTTAGATAACTTTATCAAACGTGTTATATTAGTTATATAATATAAAGAGATATGAACAGATACAAATATAAAAAATGAAGTAAATAAAATGACATACATTTTGTTGAATTTAAATCCACTTAAATACTACTCACTTATATTCAAATTGCAATGCTACCTTAAATTAAATTCAGGAACTGAACTGGTCATTGTAATTAATTTCTGAACAGTGCAGAACTTATTTTAGACTTATTTTAATCAACAAAGCTTTAAGTAACAAAGCTACATTGCTATCACATGATATCACGTGACCTGACGCCTCTCACTGACAGTGTAGACACAGTGTTATGAGTTTATTTAAAGCATCTTGTGCTGTTGCTGGGGATGAACCTTAAAACTGCCATCATTTCACCATTATGAACACTGAACGGAACCCAGCGGGTCCATCACCTTCTGCCTTATTAAAAAATAGAAAATGCACACTCTCTCTCCATCTTTCTCTCTTCTCCTCCTCCTCTCCCTAAAAAAAATTCAAATCCCATTTGTGTGAATTTGTATTTAAATTGCTAGCAGCTGTCTGCTGTTTGAAGGTTCACAGAAGGCATATGTTTTATTTAAATTCATATTCAAGAAGTTTTAAGTGCAGAAATAAAGTTTCTTTCTGTCCTTTTTTCAACAATAAATGTACAATTTGACTGTGGGCTCTGTGAGCAGTAGGGGGGCTGTAGACAAAAACACAATTATGAAAACATATTTGAGTCCTGGGTGGGGGAGTGATTGACATGAACTGTGGCACTGAAAAAAACCCTGAGAAGCGTTGGAGACATTCAGAAGAGAGGTGAATTTATGAGTATGCTATGTGCTTGGAAAATTATGTGAACATTATTTAGCTGTATGTGAGTTTTTATAGTCAGAGCTGGTTTGTGTTCATCTGTCATTTGGTTTATGTTGTGAGGTGTGCATGTTTGCATGCGTGCATGCATGCGTGTGTGTGTCTCCAGGCGTTTACCCTCAGGCTGTTCCAGACTGTCAGATCTGTGTGATTACCATCTTCCTATCACAGCACGGCAGCGCTCATTTATTTATCAGCCCATTACGCCACATCCAGAATCAAACACACACATATATACACACACATTGACATACATGTGGCCATTCTCACTCAGAGAGATGGGTCAGTTGATGTCAGTCGTAGTGAGGTGAACTAGTTTATTTAGATCAGTGGTTCTAATCCAGAGAGCCTCAGCAAACATCAAAGGACTGTAATGATTTTTAATAAGTCAAATCAAGCATTATAGGAATAGTTCACCTAAAATTAAAATTTGCTCAAATCTTACTTCAAACAGCTGATAAAACTCCATTCCATCAATTAACATCCTGTGAAGCAAAAAGTGATTGTAATAAACAAATTAATCAAACTGTTTAGTCCTCCATCTATTGCTTTGTTCAGTGAACAAGTAATCTCTTCTGAATCGGGAGAAAAATATGCACAGATAAATAAATGTTTATGAGCAAAAACAGACCAAAATTTTGATGTGAGGGGACAACAGGGGAAGGACTTTTTTTTTTCTTTGGCAAAGTAATATTGTGGATTATGAACTCATATTTTGGCCAGAAATGATTTGAAGTTAATAGACCTTAATGGTGGATTTATTCAATACATGAATGAATGAATGATGCATTTATTTAACGCTTTATTATGTATTGCTGTACACCCAAAGCGCTTTACAATCATGTGGGGGGGGGGGTCTCCTCAACCACCACCAGTGTGCAGCATCCATTGGATGATGCGGCGGCTGCCACAGGACAACGGCGCCAGTGCGCTCACCACACACCAGCTACAGGTGGAGAGAAGAGAGAGTCATAGAGCCAATCAAGTGGATGGGGATAATTAGGAGGCCATGATTGACAAGGGCCAGTGGTGGGGATTTGGCCAGGACACTCTTTACAGAAGTGCCTTGGTATTTTTAATGACCACAGAGAGTCAGGACCTCGGTTTAACGTCTCATCCGAAAGACGGTGCTTGTTGACTGTATAGTGTCAATGTCACACAGACCACAGGGTGATTTTTCAGAAAACTTTCATTTTGGGGTGAACTACTTCTTTAAAATAAGCCAAAACAACAACAAAATTCAAGATATGTCTTATTTTAATTTACCCTCTCCACATTTCCCCCCTTTTTTCTTTGAAGAACCAGGATTCCCAATGCTATCTCATGGCAATTCGTACATATTTTATGAGGTGGCTAATTCATACGAATTTGTACGATTTAGTACGATTTTTCTAAACCCCAGTGACGGGTAGGTTTAGGGGTGAGGTCAGGTTAGGTGTAGGTAATTCGTACAAATTCATATGAATTGGCAACTCGTAAAATACGTACGACTTAGCTAAAATCGTATGAATTTGTATGAGTGAGGTCGTACGAATTCGTATGAATTAGCCACCTCGTAAACTATCTACAATTTGCCGTGAGATCGGGCTGGGAGTCCCATCTTGAAAAACTTGGATATAGGAGGAAGCTTTAAAATTTTAATTTTTAAACCTGGAAATTCATGTAAATGTATTTAATTATTGTTATTATTTGGCTTTTTAATAGTTATTCTAATATCTAAAATATTTCCTTGGGAAAAAATTGTGAGGGGAATTTTTTTTTAATCATTATCAAAATCATTATCCTTAATTGTTAAGGATTCTCTAGTGTTTTTATTTTCTTAATTCTTAATAATATTTCAGGTTGCAAATTAAGCTCAATCTACATAATGTTTGCATTGTTATGACTTTTTTATAAAAGCACCTACTAAATGCTTACATACATTTATAATAAGTTGTTTGCATATCAT
Organism: Gymnocypris eckloni scoliostomus; assembly: GCA_027564155.1. Lineage (NCBI taxonomy): Eukaryota > Metazoa > Chordata > Actinopteri > Cypriniformes > Cyprinidae > Gymnocypris > Gymnocypris eckloni. The sequence goes on along the minus strand of CM050416.1, from coordinate 8,931,069 downwards.
TTCAACACAGACAAAAAATGTATTTCCATCTGTTTATCTGTTTATTGTGAAGGTATGGCAAGAAATCCAGTCATTTATGTTTAATAATATCAAACCCCTCTGAATATTTACTGCATTTATGATCACGCATAACTGTCAGAAATAATGCTCATATTTAAAAAGAGAGGAAGAGAGAGACTGAGACAGGCCTGCCTTCAGAGCATCTCCACCTAATTGCAAAACACCACACTATATTTCTTTAATGAGCTAATGCGTCCTTATTTTCAGGATGTACTGGCAGGCAAGGTGAAAAATGCAAGCCATCAGTACTGTATTAGACATCAGAACAGGCAAAGGAAAGGTCACCGGAGTCCCTGAAGATCTACTCATACGAGTGTGACACTAGGCGATGAATGGGACATGTAATCACAACATAACCATAACACAGAGATTTATCAGCACAAAGAGATCCAACCTGCCCTTTCGCCTGCGTTTCACTCTGAGAAAGAGAGACGGCAGAGTAAAGGAGAAAGAGAGAAAGTGTACAAGAAGGGGATATAAGGAAGTACATGGAAGTTATTTTGTTTTCCTTTTTCTAAATTTATACCTCACAATTCAAACTTCTTTCATGAAAATTGTTAGTTATATCTCACAATTGCAAGTTATAAACTCTTTTTTTTCTTGGAATTCTGAGTTTACTTCCCACACTTCTGTCTTTAAGTCCAATTCTGTTCAAAATTCTAAGAAAAAGTCACAGTTACCTTTTTATTTATTTATTTATGTATGTATGTATGTATGTATGTTTGCTTATTTGTTTATTTGTATCCCATGTCTGAAACAATATTAGATACCTGCATGCACAACATTAAAAATAAAAAAAGTGTTTTCTTAAAGGCATGGTTACTCAGCTCCATATGTCCCCTTAAGCATATCCAAAGTGGTGCTGTTTGACTTGCTGTTAACTTCCATAAATTCACTCATGTTACACTTTTGCACAAGCTCCTTCACTGGTTTCTGCTTAAATTCAGTTCCTGTCTGACACAGCTGTCTAAAACATTCAATCCTTCATCAAACAGACCACTCCAGATTGATCGTTAAGGTCAGCTTTGGTCACCTAGCACCTTGCCTCTCTTCATGAAGTTCTACCATTTGTATAGATCATGCAGTTCATTTCCTTACTGAGAATAAATTTCAAACTGGTTGATGCTATTATCTGCTATGTATATATATATATATACAAATAAAATACTGAACCCAAACTTTTTTTAACTGTATGTACTCATTATTATACAAAAATATGTTTGGATAATTATTGTATATTTTATTTATTTATTTAGATAATATTTTTATGTTTTTATTATTTTGTTTTACTCTGGGGAGTAAACATAATTAGTCATGAATCTTAACTCCATACAAATCTAAAGTTACACATGTTGAAATGACCCAAACCTGACATGAACACCAACAGCTTGTCAGGTCCCATGGGCTCAGTCTTTCTATTTTGTACAGTTACATTTAGTAAAGCAAATGTTTCTTTGCATCCACCAACATTTTGATTTATTTCAAACTACTTTATGTTTACTCTCATACCAACAGTCATTTAATTTCATCAAATGCAAACAACCCTTCTGCTCTAAAGAGTATGGGATTTCACTTGTAGATAATTCTATGAACATTCATAAATACTTGATTTATGAAACATTCTATATGAATGTTCAGTGGAGCTAATGCAAGTACTATTCTATATAAAAGTCAATTCAAACTAGAGGATCAACTCTGAGAGAGTGCTTTCCTTTATGGAGCTATTCTGTCTCCATCTACGCCAGATAATGATAAACACCAGAAGATGTTGATGTGATATGATGCCTCTTAGAAAACATCTTGTTGGGAGATGTTCTTTCTGGCTAATGGCACGTCAAGTTATGACACATGACATATTTTTCTATTACAGTCGAAATGGCATCACATTTGCATCATTTATGATGGGAACTAGAGCATCAGACAACAGATGGCGAGACATGGATATACAATAATGACCATTTAAAATAAAATCTCTCAATTTAGAACTCAGTATTTCATACATTGAATGCATGTCATATGCACATATTAAAATACATGCAAAAAAGGGGTTGTGCGGATAACAAATCACAATATAGCAGAAAAAAAGTCTGAACTGTTTGTTATTAATGAGACAAAACTATAAACATGCCTTTCGTCTGTGCCATAGAAGCTGCAGCCGACAAATACTGGGAATATAATAGCAGTAACAAGATGTTATTTGCATGTCCCAAAATAATGTTCCTTATCATGACTGATCATATCCTAGGTCCATCTGACCATTGTCATGTGGTCATTACTCTGATGGTAAACACGGCGAAGGCTCCACAATGCTAGAGCAGAGAATTATGGGAAAAGATGACAGCTTATTAGGGTGGCCAAACCTTTTCATATCAGTGTATTCATTTCCAATGGCTTAGACAGGGAGAGGGAGAGCGAGAGAGAGAGAGAGAGAGAGAGAGAGAGAGAGAGAGAGAGAGAGAAATAATAGATGGACAGGTGTTTGGGTGAAGAGGGGCATGTGTCCAACAGCTGTTGGGCTGTGGGGAGTGAACAAGAAAGGAGGAGCAGGAGGAAAGGAAAGAGAAGAGGAGGAGGAGGAGGAGGAGGAGGACACTCGGGGCATCCGGGAGGATGAGAGGAAGCAGGGAGAAGGAAAGAGGGTTTGCTGCTGGCGTGAGAAATACACATACAAATGAACACAATTAGCATTCCACAAACACACACACACACACACACAACACAAATTAACATACAAATATGTGTTCTGTCATGAACACACACACTAACTACCACTAATGAATACAACAAATAATACATTTAGGTGTCTCAATATCCTGTGCATGTCAGGGTTGTAGAGCTTTCAGACCTGATTGGAGAATGAAACTGAAGTAGCAGGATGTATGTATACAGGATATATATGCAGTAAAAGACAGTAAAATAAAAATGTGTGTAACCTTTCCAAAAAAATTAAATAAATAAATAAACATTACAGTTACATAACCATATACAGAAAAAATATTTGTAATTGTTTGGTTTCCAAAAGTTCCTTCTGGGGAATCATGACATTATATTTTCTATAAATCATTTTGTTTTTTGTGCATATACACACATACTCATACACACACACTTTATATATAAAATATACCATAAAAAATATACATAATTCAAAGCAACATAGCAACTTCAAAATGTAGGTTGTACAAAACAACTTAGTCTCGTCAAGCACAGTCTCTAGATTCAATGGACAAATATAAAAAAGCTCATGATTTAAAAGTAAACAGATTCTAAAATTCTAGATTTTCTAATATTCATTACCAATAATATGTAAATAGCAATATATAAATATGTAAATAAAACATATATAGTATGAGCAGTACTATGTATGATATACGATTAGGTTTAGAAATTGTGTCTTAAAAATATAGTTTACTCAAAAATAACTCATCTAAAATAAGGTTAATCATCAGAAGACAAATTAAGACATTTTAATGAAACCTGAGAAGTTTCTGTCCTTCCATTACACATCTAGGGAACCAAAACTGAATTAAGTGGTTTAATCAAAGTCTTGTGAAGAGATAGAATATGATCACTTTATATAATAAACAGATTATATACACACGCATAAACACACACACATACATACATACATACACACATACACACTCTCGAAAAAAGAAAAAAAAAAGGTACAAAAGCTGTCACTGGGGTAGTACATTTTCATAAGGTACACCTTTGTAACTTACTATCCCTAAAGGGTGCATGTTATTACCTGAGATTTGTACTGTACATTAGTATGTAAAGGATACCTGCCCAGTGGCAGCTGTTTTACCTTTACTTCTTAGAGTGTATGTATGTGCATCTAAATTAAATCTGCTCATCATACAATGCGATTGTATCAGGTGTCACTAAATATATCTTCATTTCAAAGATTACCTAGAATCCTATGGGTCTGAAATTTTATGATGGCAAACAATTGATGACATTTTCCATTTTCCATTTTCCAACTGCCCATGAAAACATAAAACGCAACAGATTATAGTACAGAAGTACTGTATTAGCTGACATAATGTCATTAACTAAAATAAAAAATAACAGCAGTTACTAGTAAAAGCAGTTCTTCTACAACCAAAGCTAAATACAGACAGACTGAAGGACTATAATCAAAGAAAGACAGAAAGAACGTGTGAAAGTGTGAAGGAGCTTTGGCAAGAGGAGAGGTAATCAGATGAATTCAGCGCGGCTCTGGGCCCTCACTGCTTTCATTCCAGCAGCAGCTGCAGTGACTTGGGCTGACACCACTCTTGTAAAAGACCGTCCATTCAGTGTGTGTGTGTGTGTGTGTGTGTGTGTGTGCGTGCGTGCACGTGAATGTGTGTGAACTCGACTGTGCATTCTAAAATGAGGCAACAGTGCCACCAGCAGGCCAAAATTATACAATCGTGTATTTTTTTCCGTTCTTATTCTCATTTAAATGAAAGGGCGTTGGTTTTGAGCATAAAAGTAAACCTCACAAGAGCACACAGCCACACACAAGGGATAATAAGTGATAAGACAAAAAATGTGAAGTCTTATTTAGCCAGTTTAATCTGAAGAGCACACACTGAACTAGTTTAATATGAACACAATCGTTGTCTTAAGAAAGACTAGTCAACAACAAAAAGAGTGTATATAAGAGAATGCTTAGCAATGAGTGTGTGATTGTGTATCACACAGAAGAAAAAGAGAGAGAGAGAGAGAGAGAGAGAGAGAGACTGCAATGCACAAGTATGCAGTGTGTAAGTTTGCTTAACTTCTTTCAGTCGTAATGAATAAAACACACATGCATGTCAGTGTTTGCAGGGATGAGTGTAGATCTATACCTACAAAAGCCATCATTATGCCACCAATTTCAGCAGCACACGACCTCTCATGAGTCTTAACTTGCTCTCTTAAATTCTCAATTTGGGTCATTTTGCTTTATCCCTTCACTGGGTCATATTCTCCATCTTTCTCATTTTCTTGTTCATGTTTTCCCTGTTCTGTCTGTTCACCATCTTCTCTGTCATTTTCTTATCGCTTTCTCTCTCTCCCCCCATCTCTTTCAGTGATGGCATGCTGAGCAGAGCTGTTACAGGCTGAATACTAAAGCGTTGATCCATATCAGCGGTGTTCAGCATCTAGAAGACTTCAGCCAGAAGAGAGAGAGAGAGAGGATCTAATACAGCACAATAGCATTTGCACACACGAACACTCTCGATCACCTCTACACATATAGCAGGCATATACTCTTACATGAGATTCACTCTAAAAACTGCTCAGAGGAGTGATTTTCCTGTGACCTGAGAGAACTGGTGTCTTGTCTTCAGTGGCACATACCTTTTATAGCACAATTTACATTTGAGTGCAAACAGTCTGGCTAAGCCGAACAGAACGGAATGCGTTTGAATCTTTTCAGTCTCACCCTGTTGGAAAACATTCCTGAAACATGAGAAAACAGGTGTCTTGTCTTTAGGGGTGGCTATTTCTGATTCGCATTCGGTGAAAATAGACTGCTGAAACCGAAATGTGTTTGCTTCCCCTGCTGGAAAAGCCAGGTCATACGGTTTTAAGGTGGTCTATCTGGTTTTTAAAAACAGGAGGTTGCGCTAGCCCAAGTTGGTCTACTAGCATAAACCAGATTGAAAAAGATAGACAAAAAAATCTCCTTGGAAGAGCTAGAAACTAGAGTTGGAGTTGTTTTTGAGGCAAACCACAAACACATTAATAGATACATTAAATGAGTGGAAAATATATGAAAATTATTTTATTTTAGGGGCTCTGATTTTGACTCCAATGGCGCTAAAAAACATGTAAACCATCTTACAGTTTAAATTACCATCTTGTGGATTTTCCAGCATGGCACTGTTCACCAGCATCTCCAGTAGGCATTACTACCTTTTAATAGGGAAAGCATTTAATTCTAGTGCTTATACAATCACACACATCGGCCAATCACCTGGCCAGCCCACAGGCTCACACCTCTGAATTTCCAATATGCATTAACTACACTTAATAGAGATGGTCTTCAATCTTAGCTTGATTAGCCGCCGGCCTCATAAGTGAAGTACGGATAAAGGTGGTAATTTAAACACTAATGCGACACATTACTTGGTTGTGTTAAAATGGGTAATGCTGCTCCTCGGCACACAGCCGCACATTCAAAAAACTGAGTGGTTTATGATGAATGCCACCTTTAATATCTGCTCGCTTCGGTTTTTAATCAGTAGTAAGATGCGCACACACAGACATTAACGGATTAGCTTTGAGAGTGTAATAAAACAACATGAAGGAACATGTTTGGAGGTTTTATGATACATGAGTGTATGTTCAGAAGCACCTAATGCTGGTATTATAGTTATCAAAGGCTGTGAGAGCTCACCAAATGAGCCTTCTGAGATCAATACAAAGATCATCTCAGCATTACAGAGTAATCTGAGGAGGAGGGTCTCATCTAAAGACACACTTACACACGGTCATAGAACACACAAACGAGAAACAATAGAAAAGGTACTGTGTGTGCAAAGTGTTTAAGGTTAAACTATCGCTTGGGTTAAAAAGATTTATCCAAATTATAAAGAGTTTATCCAAATATGGAAATTGTCACCCTATGACTTATTTTCTTTTGTAAAACACAAATATTATATTATTTCTATTATAAAGAAGGCCCAAGCAGCTTTATTCCATTCAACAAAAATGGAAAGGACTTTTTGGACAATTGGTCCAAAGCACTTTGTCAAAAAGTCAACAGTAGTTATAATATAAAATTACACTTTTATTAGACAACTAAGCTAAAGAAGAGGAGGAATGCAGAGAAGGTGTGTGTGTGTGTGTGTGTGTGTGTGTGTGTGATAGGGAGAGAGAGAGAGAGAGAGAGAGAGAGAGAGAGAGAGAGAGCAAAGTGCTGCTCATTCAATAGTTCATACAGCTCCAATATTCCAATTGGAATATATTTTTGTGAACAAATTAAGTCATCAAGCATGGACAATCTCCTCGGCTGTAGCTCTTAAATCTCATTTACAATTGTGCACATTAACGCCAGGCTCATCACAAAACCCATAATAAACAATGCACCAACTGTAATGCATCACAACAGCATGATGGTGAGTATTGTTTGTACTGACTTGATTTACATTTCACTTCTGATTATACCCTGTATAATTTAGTATGTGACGAATAAACAAACCTTGACCTTGTAAAATATACATTTTTGGGGTGAATTAAGGCATGAAGCCTCATTTATAAAGACCTGCATAGAACGATTCTAAATATGAATTTACAAAATGTTCTTACGAATGTTTTGTTTTTTCAGAAAGTTATATGTAATTTAATGAATTAATTTCAATGACATAATTATCACAACACTGTGGCTTATGGATAATGTGATTGTATATTCCTACCTGGTCTCATAGCATTTACGTACCTGAGTGCAATTTTTAGCTAGACACGAAATATGTACCAATAACTACATATTACTGCAGTTTCCAAAAGAAAAAACACTCGAGGCAGTAAAATGCTGACACCTTTTACTCCTTTTCACACAAATTTACAGAGTTTTTATTAATAAAGTGTAATTTTCGCACAATTACTTTAAGAATATCATGTTACGATTTCAAAACAATTTTAAAAAGCTGGGAGATTTGACAACTGATGCTTTTGAACGTTTGCATTGCACATATCCAGCCTCGTATCTATGGGTTTTCATAGACGTAAATTTGTTCGGTAGCTCACGGAGTACGGAGATGTACTTAGGAGGCAAAGAGCTCCAGTTCGAAACCCGTGCCATCACTTTGTCGAACACAAAGTAGTTCAAATCTGCATATAAGGAAGTTGAAATGGCATGGTTGCATCAACAAGGTTTATATCAGTTTTGCATTTGTTAACACTATCGGGTAGGTTTAGGGTTGGGTTTGGTGTAGGGCATATGTCCAACATGATAGAGCATTAACTTTTAGGGACAGACCCCGGATATTTGAATTCTGAACCACCACAATACGTTTATCTAATGTAATAAAAACACAGCAATATGTTCCCATATCTACGTAATACAAATGTGCCAGGGTTCACGTATTTCACCTGTGTTTTAGCGCCACTCAGTGGACATTTCTCTATGAAACTGCGGCGAAACGTGCAGTAAGGAACGTAAAACGGTGTCGCAAAGAAAGAGCACAGAGGTATGTATTTTTATGAGACCAGGTTGGTATATTCTCTTTAGTTCGTGTAAGAATATATTTCACAATATATATTTTTTTGTTGTTGTTGTTTTGTCTTTTTAAATTCCATGTTGTTCCGTTTGGTGTAATATGAAATTTAGATAACAGCTAAACGTACATGCATTTTATAAATAAGGCCCCTGGTTGAGGGATTCTATTCTGTGCATCTTATGTTAGACATCGAGAGTAATTCTTTGAGCTACTGCTTTTCCTGACAAACTTGAAACGCTCAGTAAATGTTTTACAACTTGACATGTTGTGATTGATTGTTTTTCCTGGCAAATGTTTCAGTGTGTCCAGGAAGTTGGCTCATACGTTTATAACCCATTCATTTTGCCAAATGGCACTTTCCATTTTCCAGCCCTGCAGCATATTGTGAATAAGTTTTAAGACACCTGCAACTTTTTCTGGGCATTGGGCCTCGTCCAGTGCTGATTATGATGAAGTGCTGATAAGACTGGTAGTTTTTTCTTTGGCTCCTCTTATGTTCCTCGTACCCAACTAATCAGATTGGCACTTATTTTATGGTTCCATTGCTTTTCTTGGCTTAGAGAAAACCTGAATAATCTGAGTGGCAGGCAATGCCCTCAGTTCTATTACTTGGACATTCTGATCTTCATGTTGATCAGGATGGCACCAAATTGGGTTCGTTAGGCTTTACCTTCCTACTGTAGTTGTTAATCAGATTGGATCTGCTAGGAATTTCAGATCTCTTCTCTCAGGCTGAAGTGGATGGCATTGGTTTGCCTTTCTGCGATTCTTCCATCAGATTTGGCTCTATGAGTAGAACAGGTTTCTGCCATTCCAGAATCAGTTTTAATCAGCAGCGCCTCAGAGTGTGTTACACATTACTTGATGTGTCTGATACTATTGATCCTCTATAACAGATTTATTTTTCTTAGAGACTAGTTTGCAGTGTTACTCATGTTTAAAGATGGGCTCTTTTGTCTATTATAATTAGTAGTAGTAGTAGTATTGTTGTTGTTGTACATTTCCAATATTTAATAATAATCCTGACAATAATAATAATTATTATTAGTATTTGTTGTTGTTGTTGTTTTTCAATATTTAACAACACTATTGATCGTTGTAATTATAATCATCATTATTATCACAATAGTAACAATAATAACAATACTATTTGTAAATATTATTTCAAATAATATAATAGTTGTTGTTGTTATTATTTTTAAGCATAATAAAAAGTACACGAGAACCCTTTTTTGAATCAGAATGTGCTTCCTTTTATTTATATGCCTCCCCTACAAGAGAGAGTTCTGTGATTGACTGCGTTGGTCTGTCTGATTTGCAGTGTTACTCATGTTTAAAGATGTGCACTCTTGTCTATTAAGAGATCCTTTAATCTAAATAGCTGGCCTTGGATTTGCCTGTCTTTATAGCCTGGGGCCTCATAGTGGCCTCCCTACAGTGCTAGCTAATGTAGCCAATAACACACTCACTGCAGGGGAAAGGACGCTTATACACACACATGAAGACACACTCTCTCACACACACACATATGCACTGCAGGGCCCTGAGCTCGGAACAATACATCAAAGACAAAACCATCAGAGGCACAAGCACATGATGGATTTATCCAGGATAGAGGGAGGAGGGAGGAATGGAGACAGTCCAGACTCCTGGTGTCGAAAAAAGAAGTCCTGAAGAGCTCATTTAGAAATCATTTTTATGAAGTAGAGATTCATGGTATTATCGTAGACCCACATTAGATGAAGTCACATGTCTTAGAACATTCAAAGGAATGAATAGTGTGATGAATGACATTAAAAATGGAAATGTTTGCCACTTTTAACCAGCGTTAGCATTTAAAATGAAAACTTTGTGATCAGAATAGCCGCCCTGAGCCAAAACGGAGCCAGGAGTACGTTTTTTTAGTGTCCTCCAAACTGCTGAGCGTCCTTCAACCCCTTTGTTTCTCATTTGCTGGCAAGAAATAATAGAGCCATTAAAATATCTATTATAAGTGCACACGTCAAGGAAGTAGCAGAAGGAAATAGGATGGAAGAACGCTGACTCCTGATATAAATATGACAAGTGTGATTTAATAACAGCTGCTTCTTGGGTTTTGAGTAACATTGGGGCACCTCTGCATTTATGGCACGGCGGGTAAGAAACAGTAAACTAAATTGGATTTAAATTAAAGGTATTTGTGAAAAGATTACACAAAGCATTAGCTGACAAGATGAAAAATACATTTTTAATAGGAAAATATTCTACAATTGGAGTGAGGGTGCCCTTTTGCTTTTATATTAGAAATGAGTTCATGTGAATTAACATTTCAATAATTGAACTGATCTCTGTTGAAAATCACAAAACAAGTCGCATAATGCAACAACAAAAATAATTATGACATCTTGCTCATTAACACTAACAAATGTGCCATTTTTGTCTGGCCATATTCAAGAAATTATGAAAAGTGTTGTTTTTAGTGTAATTGTTTGGCTGTGAAGCAATCACTTTCTAACTTCCAGCATAACTGGAATGAAGTGAAAATAAATGTATAAACTTCTGCAACTGCTACTGTTATAATATTATCAATACTTTCAACGTAATATTAATAATAATTTCCAAAAAATTGAATCACTAAATTGATTGAATTACATGACTCCCACCTACCTATTATTATTATTATTATTAGATTTACAAAGATGCATGGTGGCATAATTTCTAAAAATGCTTGATCACCAATGAAAGGACTGCTCTTGTGAAATGCAAGTTATACAACCAACAAGTGTTTCTCTAACTAACAAGTAGTGAGCAGCATCTATTTTTGGTTTGACCTCATAACTGTGGCCTTTATATGGTGCAGTTCTGTCCTCATTAAAAGTGTGAGCGCATAAACTTAATTCATTTCTGACAGCTTTTGTGTTCTCACACCATTGCAGCCAAATAATCAGTCTCTGACTGCATTCTGAATTTACCAGCAAATGTCACTGCAGCAACAAAATTATATTTGAATATGCATCTATGTATGATTCTAGGGCATAGGAAAATGAGATAGAAAACAATTGTGATTTTATGAAGGGTAACAAAAACATTTCTCTGTCTTGTTTGCTAATAGGCTAAACTCTGAGCAGGGGGATGAATATATCATTGGCTGTAGTCACAAGAGTCTTGGTCTCGTAAAACCCAACACGCCTTTGATCAGTGCAAGCCATATAACAACCTGTTAACATTTTAAAATGAAATAATAAAGAAAAATAATGTTTTCAGCATCTCTTCTTCTCTGTATCATTACATCCCAAGTCCTGATTGGGGTTCGAGTTGCTATAGCAACCTCACTGTGAGAGGTGCAGGGCATGTTCGGTTTGGAAATTGATGAACCAGAGGTTGAGGTAAAAGCCCTTCTTTAAAACATAAATACCTTTCGAAAATTCAATTTTTTGTTAAGTTTTATTTCATTTTTACTTTAATATATGGTAATAATGGTATACTTTATATACTGTATAAAATAATTTATTCAGTCAGCTGTACGCACAGCATACGCTAGTAAAAAACAGTAATATTGTGAAATATTGTTGCAATTTAAAATAACAATTTTCTATTTAAATGTATTTTAAAATGCTGTCTATTCCTGTATTGGTAAAGATTCATTTTCAGCAGCCATTACTCCAGTCTTCAGTGTCAAATGATCCTTCAGAAATCATTCTAATATGATTTTAGAATCATATTAGATTCAGAAGGATTCAGTTATTTTTGTTCAATAACTATTAATTAATTGTATTTATTGTTATCAGTGTTGTAAAAACTGTTAAACGTCTATTGTTAGTTCATGATACCCAATTCATCAGTGTTACATTCCACTCTTGTTATTTTTACTGAGTTACTGCTTTCACAAAACAGTTGAATTCAAACACACTTGCTTAGAATGCAGTTCTTATGCTTTGAGGCACAAAACAAATCTTAGTGTCTGCAAATATGGTGAAGTAGTTAAGTCAATGTGGAAGTATCTGGAAATGTTTGAGTGCTTTTATTGTTGCACTTCCATTGAAGTCTTGCCAACTGCAGGAACTGAAAACAGCTCACATGACAATACCACTTTGATTCTTCCTTATTTTATTTTTTTAATGATGCTTGAAAATCTGAAGAAAGCTGTGCAATTTGTTTTGCTTATGCATTCAGCTTATCTCTAATTTAGTCTGCTTTTCATTCCAGTCATTCCCCATGTGGATACACTATCCGCTTTAAAGGTAAAGTGCATTATTAAAATGGCTGCTGGTTGATGTAATCTCTTTTGAGTAATGTAAGATGCTGGGGTTTCTTTGTGATGTCACAAGGGAGAATACTAAGGCAACTGTGGCTTCACATTGTCAAACGTTGGTATTGTAACAAGGCAAAAGGTCAAACAATTACTTTCTATTTCTAGCCACTATTTCTTGCCTCAGTGTATTGGTTAAACACACATACACACTCTTTTTAAAAAGCTATAAACTAACCTGTGTGCATATGTGCACAAATTGTTGTGCTCATGTGTGTTGCTTTGAAAAAGTCAAAGGTATAGTCTATTGCAAAATGGCAATTTGCTGAAATATTTATTGACCTTCAGGCCATCCAAGATGTTGATGAGTTTGTTTCTTCAGAAGAACAGATTCTGGGAGTTCATTACATCACTTTCTCACCAATGGATGCTCTGCAGTGAATGGGTGCCGTCAGAATGAGAGTTCAAACAGCTGATGAAAACATCACAATAATCCAGAAGTAATCTTTATGAATCCATTTAACTCCATTTTAACATCTTGTAAAGTGAAAAACTGCATATTTGTAAAAACAAAAATACAAATCCAGTATTAAGACTTTATTAACTTCAAACACTATCCATAATATTGCTTTCGCCAGTGAAAAAGTCATCTTGTCTGCATCAGGAGAGAAAAATGCACAAATGAAGCACTGTTTACAACTGAAAATGGACCAAAACCGTTCTAAACAAGATGTTGGTGGATTTTGTTGTAAGAGTACAACAGGGGATGGACTTTTTCACTGGGGGAAGCATTATTATGGATTATGGATTCATTTTTGGCCAGATGCCACGGTTTAAAGTTAAAACGCCTGAACGATGGAACTAATTCTTACACACACACAGCTTTTCACTTCACAAGGAAAACAGTTAAAGAACGGATGGACTGGAGTTGTTTGCATTACTTGCGGATTATTGTGATGCGTTTATCATCTGTTTGAACTCTTTTTTTGATGGCACCCATTCACTGCTGAGGATCCATTGGTGAGCAAGTGATGTATTGCTTAACCTTTCCAAATCTATTCAGATTAAGAAACAAACTCATCTATATTGGCCTGAGGGTGAGTACATTTTCAGCAAATTTTCATTTTTTGGTGAACTATTCCTTTGAGGCATCAGCATTTTATGAATGGGCTCTAATGGAAAGTGTGTGTCCCACTGGGTCCTATCTTTCATCCAACTGAGAGAGCTGCTCGTATTTGACCAGAGATCTCCACACCAGCTGCCGTGACCCAAAGAGGGGGTGAAGTCCCCCAATGTTATGTGAAAAATATTCTGTTTAGTTCAAGCAGAAGCTTTCTTTTTCTATTTTGCAGTTGAATGGCTTTAAATTGCCACAGTTTTTCCTATTTACAGAGTGAAAATAAATTGCCTGGCAAAAATGTCATAAGACAGCTGGGCCGCACTCTCCATATATTGTTTGGTGTCGTGCTTCAAAAACAGGAAACTCATATTTAAGTATCACTTGTAAGGAGTGCATCCAGACTCATGCTCTCAGTCCTTAAAGTGATACCAATGCCTCAATGAAGAAACCCTGTAACTCTGTCTATATCCATGTACCTCATACCGCATATTATTTATAAGAGAGAGAGTGAGAGCGAAGTGCAACTAGACAAAAAGTGAGTAGTTCCTCTATGCAGACATGCCTCGGCTGCCTCTACTTGGCAAATAAAAGAAGAAAGCATGAGAAAAGAAAAAGTATGCAGCAAAAAGAAGCGAGAAGTTACAGACGGAAGCAGAGAGGAAAGGCAATAGCATTCACATTGTAATGTGAAAAACAGGAGGGGGTGTTTGATATTATCAGTTCTGAGGCACCGTAGATCATCTCCAAAATCGAATTATCCCCTAAAGGAAAACACGACAGCGAGAATATAGAGGGGGCAGGATGTTGAACTGCAGGGCGGGAGAGAAAAGGAGGGAGACGCTAAATCAGACTCCATTTTCCACTTTTTCATTTTAGTAATCGCACAAGCTCTCCCGGAACGGCTTCATCCCACATCTCACAACTCCATTACCGTGGCAACGGAGAGCTTTTGTGTACCGGTAACAGAAAATGGTTGGGACAGATCGGGAGGGGTCTGGAATCAAAGGTATTCAGGGTTTTAGTACGGACAGCAGAAAGGGTGCAGGGGAGAGAAGGGGGGGATAAAAGAATAGAAGAAAGAACACAGAAAATGGTGGAAAGGAGAGAGAGAGAACGAGAGACAGGAATTCTTTCTATGCAACTAGCTCTCTAGCATTATGATCGGTTCAAAGTAAAAGAGGAATATGACAGAAAACCTGATACAAAAGAAAACATGGTGATTCTTCTCTTTAGCAATGCCTTAGCTTATCAGAAACAAGTACAAAGTAAAACAGGTGTAAATTAATATAATCAAATAATCTCAGACGTACCATTTTCACCCAAACGCTGTCCCAACTCTCAAATCATGCTTAGAAACAAATAATAAAGACCTGCAAAGAATATTAAAGGCCAAACTTCACAGGTCTGATGAGACCACCTTTTATTTCTTCAGACATCTAAAATACAGAAAATCGAACAGTTAGAAAGAGCCTTGGGTAAATATACAGGCATAAGCCAGGACAAATATAAATGCTTATACACTCTGAAAAAAATCTAAAATAAGTTAAAGTTTGTGTGCTGGGCAACCATCTTGCAGAGTTATACCAAGATTTCAGCACCATGGACAGTGCAATCACCACTGAAGCAAATCAGAATTTCAGTACCTTGGACAGTGCACTTGCCAGAGGATTTCAGTACCTTGGACAGTACACTTGCCAGAGGATTTCAGTACCTTGGACAGTACACTTGTCAGAAGAAAGCTGATGATTTCAGCACCATGCAGAGCACAGACCCCACATAAACCATCAGGGGGTTTCAGCACTATGGACAGTGCAACAATGACTGATGCAAGTCAGAACACCAGTACATTGGACAATGCAGTTGCCTGAAGAAAGATAAGGATTTCAGCACCATGCAGAGCACAGACATCAAAGAAGCCATCAGAGATTTAAAAACTATGGACAGTACAGTCACCACAGAAAAACATCAGCAGTTTCAGCTCAACGGACAGTGCAACTACCATTGATTTCAGTTACCTGAAGAAATGTATGCTTTCAGAACCAGGGACTGCACAGACTAAAGTACTAATACTAAAGTACTAAAGTGACAGTGCATTTTAGTATTATAGACAGTGCCTTTCTGAACACAAAACCCGTTCACTTGTGCGTTTGTGTGAATGCAAGAAAAAGTGAATAGAAGTTAAGAAGAAGTAATAATTTGCTCCAGAAAATAGAGTATAAAACCTGAAATTAGTTCTAGGAGGTACCATACAAACCTAAAATCTCTCTCACTTCAATTTTAAAGTCAGCAATATTATTTGAGTTTCTTACAAAGAAACTCACTTGTTAGTCACAACTCCCCTTTTCCAAAACTGAGTATTTTGTATCTGTCGGTCTACAGAGCTGCTGATAGAGACTGAAGCCTACTGTGTGAGGTATTTGCAATTTTGGGGCTGTTCATTGTCACTCCATCTGTCGTGCAGTGGGGGTTAACTGCGGTCCACTGAATAGTCAATTTGTATGTTTCAAGTTGCAATTCCTATGTTCAAAAAAAGAAACAAGAACAGAAAATGAAAGTAACCTATGGTTTTCTGCTTGTGTTCTCTGTTTTCTTAGGGGGTAAGATTGTTATCCTGCTGGGTGAAGATCTCAGCCAGGACTGGCATCGTTTCCCATTTTTTCTGAGCCATTGACGTTTTTCACTTTTATAACTGTAGCTCCAACTTCCTCACTTTGCTTTTCTGCTTTCGTTTATGTCCAATACCACCTACATTTGTTACCATGCCCCTATTTTATCTTTTTATACACACACATTCATGGTTGTGTGTGTAAAAACACAAACACACTCAGTAAATAATATGTATACATACATATACACAAATACATTGGCTTCAGAAAACACTGGTTTTGTAAAAAAAAATCTCTAGCTTACAGTATGTAATTCCACACCTTTCTTTCTTTAATTTATGGAAAACAAAAAAAGATATTTTCAAAGGGGTCCAGACAACACCAGACAAAAACATTGTTTCATAATTAAATGCTTGCAAGTTTAGAACAACGTGAAAACATGAAGGTGAGTAAATGGAATATTTCACCCAAAAATAGAATTTGCTCTCCCTCAGGCCATCCAATATGCAGATTTTTGTTTGTTTCTTCAGAACAGATTTGGATGAATTTAGCATTACATCACTTGCTCCCCATTGGATGCTCTGCAGTAAATGGGTGCCATCAGAATGAGAGTCCAGACAGCTGCTAAAAGCATCACAAAGATACCAAAGTAATCCCTACAACTCCAGTTCATTAATGACTTTTGAAGTGAAAAGCTGTGTTTTTAAGTTCAAACACTTGCTTATGGCTAAATCTGAATTCTCTATTTACAAAACTGCTTTCTCTACTGAAAATGTTTTACTGAATATGAATCAGAAGAGAAATATGCTCATTTCAAGCACTGTTTACAAGCAAAAACAGTTGAAACCTCTAAACAAACATATTGGTGGATTTTCATATGAGGGGACAGCAGAGGGTGGACTTTTTTGCTGGAAGAAGCATTATTATGGATTATGGACAGGTATATTTGCCTGAAATGAATTTAAACATGTCAAAACAAACACAAAAATACAAATAATAACAAGCAAGCAGCTTTTTACTTGACTGGAGTCATGTAGATTACTTGTGGATTATTGTGGTGTTCTTATTAGCTGTCTGAGCTCTCATTCTGACGGCATCCATTCACTGTAGAGGATCCGCATATGAGTTAGTGATTTAATGCTATTTTTCTCCAAATCTGAAGAAAAACACTAACCTTGGATGACCTGAGGGTGAGTATATTTTCAACTATTTATTTATTTATTTATTTTTTGAGTGACCTATTCCTTAGAAGAGCAATAGGACTAGTGATGTCTTAGATGAATAGGATTAATATATATATACTGTAAAAATAATAACGACTGCACTATCTGCAGTTGTAGAGAAGGGCGCTCAAAGAGGACAGGTGCAAACAATATTTCAATAACATGACCGTGTAAACAAACGTATTAAGAAACAAAACAGATTCCAATAAATATGTTGTTATAATAAGTGAAAATAATACATATGATGTGAGAGGCAGTGAAATAAGATCACAAAACCAACATGGTGCTTGGAAAGGAAAATGAAAGCAATGTAAATTCAATATAGCAGATAAATTACTATTAGGCAGAGCTTATAATGTTATTTTGTCCGAGTGCATTAAAAGCCTTTCCTGCATTCAAAATCAGAGAACTATTTAGATTGTTACATATTTTGAAAAATAAATGTCCTGTCTGATGGATGCAATAGAGCAGAGTTTGATCCAATGACTATTTTCAAGTGGCAACATCCTTAAAGTAACAGCTCCCATGGCAACCAGGTTTATTGTGTCCATTCCGTTTAGATGTCAAGGCTGTGTTCACAAGTTTTTTCCTTCCTTGTTTCTGTATGTTTACTTATAAAATATTTCAACGATTAGAAAATGTTTGTTTATGGAGATCATTTTACTTTAACTAAAGGATTCATATCATACTTTTGTGTAATTTACCAGCGCTGAGTGCTTTTTACATATTTGAACTTTGAGCTTGTTGTCCAACAGAGGAACAGCTTCTTTTCAACGTCTACATTGTGTCACAGATAACCACACGCAGCAACAGCAAACACAGGGTTCTGAAAATTACATTTTATACCTATTTCATTTCAAAAGATCAATAGATATAGATTTTTCTGATATGACACTTTTAAAATGTACTATTTACTTAATTTACTTTATTGTTGCTTTTTAATTAAAGCATACCGTTCAAAAGTTTCAGTAATTTTGTACGTTATTTTATGCCAAAACGATGCATTAAACTGATCAAATTGGCAGGTAAGACTATTACATAGTTACAAATAAAATCATATTTTTAATAAATGCTGTTCTTATGAATTTTATTTTCAAAATGTATCATGGTTTCCACAAAAATATTACATTTCTGAAGCATCACTGAGGACAATGAAAGCTGGAGTAATGGCTGCTAAAAAAATCAGCTTTTCCATCACAGAAATAAATTACATAATACAATATATGAATCAGAAAATTATTATTTTGTAATGTATTGTGCTTTATTAGGTAATCCATTTATGTTAGAATAGCAATATCACGAATAAACCTGATGCTTTTGGGTAACAGCCACTAGGTGGCGCTTCTGGAATGTGCCATTTTGGACTGAAAATTCACTCAACAATGTATATATTGCCCAAAGATAGCATAACCTAGCTCAAACTTGAGAAATTATTAATCTAAAAGTTTATAGTTACCGGGCCACGGGGAATGGGCAAGATTTTAAAATGATTAACAGAATGTACCTTTTAGTGATTGCTGGACGATTACTTAATACAGTATAAATAAGTTAACTATTAATATTACTACTTTAACCAAGCAATATTAAATATTTAATAACTAATTAGCTGAAACAATAGCTCTATATTAAACTGGTTTCTTTACATAAGAAACGAGAAAGTGGCTGTGTATTTGTTGTTGTTTTTTGTTTTTACATAAACATATAACAGTGTTTATAATGCTAACACTTGAACTTGAAATATTTTCAACTGACATGGTTTCTAGAGAGCAAGAGTTTTGTGGAAAAAGGGAAGACTTTAAAAATAAAGTCTGTAATATAAACTGTTAAACAAATTTGATCATCACTAACGTTAATTATTGTATGTTATTGTTGTCATCGTTGAGGCTGTATTTCAGTTGCTTTGTTTTTTAAACAAAGCAACTAGAATTTAGTGGAATGCCGACAAAAGAAGTATGATACAAATCATATATATATATATATATATATATATATATATACTTTAAATGTGTTATTGTAAATTGGTCAAGCGTGACTGGCTTCCATTATTCTATGGAGTGTTCAGTCCAAAATGTCAGCGGCAGCAGTCATGTCATGGGCGCAACTGTTGCAATGGAGCGTTCTACTGAGTTTCTCCTCTTGGGCTTCTATACTCTTTGGCCTGGGTGAGCATAAGAAGCAATCAACCAATCAACAGTTTGATATTTTTGCATGTTACCTTTTAATTATTTTATTTTATTTTCATTTCACGAATATGTCATGATTGCTTCGCTTTTGCAGAAAAGTCTATTAATATCAAATAATCTATTTAATCCGAAGGTTCCACTGTGAGAACTAGACCAGCTATAGGATCAACATGTTTTAAATGATGTGTCCTTTTTCCAGCTGAGAATGTTAAACAGCTTTAGTGTTGTCTCTACGGCTTCTATACAGGAAATTACTTTCAAAAACAAGCTTACACAAAGAAATATTCACTGGAATGAAAAATGTGACAACTTGCCTTGGACTCCCCTATATTTTGGGAACTGAGATGGTCATTTTTTTCTTTTGGTTGGTCCTCATATTGCTACTGACTTAATAGTAGACTAGGGAATAAGGGTTGGTCTTCCTCCAGATGTGTGTATGTTTTTGTGTGTGTGTGTGTGTGTGTGTGTGTGTGTGAAGAGAGATGAATGGGATGGTGCCAGGCTGCAGTCCCAGGGTGGCCTTGGATCAATCTGCTTATCTGCCGGGCTGCCAGCAAAGCCAATGATTAATACAACCCCATCAGTGAGGACACTCTTATTTATTACTGCACGAGACTCAGAAGAGCACAGAACATAAAGACACTCCCAGAGACAGACTAACTACACTGTGTAGATGCAGGGAACACAGTGTCGCTGTTGCCAAACACAGAGGCAATAATAAGACACTGCCATAAAGCAAAGAAACACAGCATGATTACAGAGCAGAAAGAGGTATGGAGAAACTGTAACAGACCAGCACAGAGTCAGAGATTGTATACCATGGAAAGAGGCATCAAACATTAGAAATATCAGGTATGATTTATTTTTTCCCTTCTGTGGTTAGATTTGTGTGCTCAATAATGTGTTTTTGACCTTAATTATGTATATTTTGATTTTACTGTGTTGTAAATAAAATACAAACAATTTAAAACCCCAATTTTTCTATCTCCTCGCATTCTTTCTTACCTGCCTCACAGTCACAGTCACACATATATTAGGGGACGGCCCTTTGTCTCTCAGGTATGAATCACTAAATATTCATGCCCATTTTCCATCCCTTGCTTATTACATTTACATTTAGTCATTTAGCAGATGCTTTTATCCAAAGCGACATACAATTGAGGAATACATGAAGCGATTCAAAGAAAACAAGCAGGATTAGACTTGATTTTATCCATAAGGAGTTGATTAGATTATGAAAAGTCAGTGTTTCATAAAAGCAGGAAGCCAGACCTGAATGAAAGTTTGCATTTGATTGTGAAAAGCTACTCTTGGACATCCACCAACACTCACTTTTAAAAAGAAAAACATGCTTTTGGGGGAAGGTGAAGGCTGAAGTTCACATTCACCCTTATTTCAATAAAGACACAAAACATATTATTGAATGTTTGTTGAATAAGCAACTAATCTTGCTATTTTAAACATCCCAAGACATTAAGTTCCCAAACTACAATGGCTGTCATTTCAGACACATTAAACTATAGCCAAAATTGTGGTTTCCTTTAAAAGAAGGCACTTATAAGGCTTAAATGTACTGTAAAAAAATATTATAAATGTATTAAAAAAAAAGAAATGCATTTGTCGATTGACATTTTTTTACTTAAAATATTGTTTAAAAGTTTGAGTTTTACATTTTTTAGGTTGTTGTTTTTACTAAATGTAAAATAAACATTAAAAACAATAATATTGTGCAATATTATTATACAGTATATTATTAGACTTTTATAGAAGAACATTTATATATATATATATATATATATATATATATATATATATATTGTTCATACCACTCACTACTCCAAATTGTGATAAACTAATTTGTGGCCTTTTTAATATGAATATAAACTGGCAATAAAGTACTGAGTTAAATAGTTTACATCTGCTAAAGAAACAGACATATTTTTCTCTTTGGAATAACAAACACTTATACACTTTGTACAATAAGACAGGAATATGTATTAGCAAATTCATTAAAGACCAGATGAGAGAGCTAATAGAGACGGCATTATAGAATCCAAAAAAAAACATAATAGTTGAGTGCAAAGTCACACAGCCCAATCTGCAGGGCATCTTCATTCATAATTACACAGACAAACAATTTCTTAGGAAAGAAACCAATCACAGTCAATCAAAGCACAGCTATGATCTGAACAACATCAGCATGGACTCTAAACACAGCTGAAGGAGCGCTTGGGGCAGTCCAAGCAAGTACAGCTATGTGTTGGCAACAAGGCCAATCGAAGAAGACAGTAAGACACAGCATAATCTCATCAAGGTCAAAGGTTACAGACAGCGGGCTTTAAATAATGAATAAAGAGACAGGAATGTAAACGTCAGCCGTCTTGTGTCTCCACTGGCTATGCGTGTTTGTGTATAAGCGTGTGATATTTGCAATGTAGGCAAGTTTAAGATGTAGCATGCTCATACGGTGAATATAAAAATGTTATCCTTAAGGCAAACTGCCCAGGGCTTATGCCAACAACCAATGTGGTCACTTAATGCAAATACTAAGCTACAGTATGGTACATTAACTTCAATGCCATTACACCATTGTAAATTAACAAGCTTCAACATCCACTTTCCACGGCTGATCAAATTCAATCAAGTGAAAATGGGCTTGCTTCTAAGAGGATTCACCTATCATCCAAGCATTGTTGTCCTTTTTCTTGTAAGGCAACCTCAGAGACCTAGGACTCTATGAAATCCATTCAATTATTTTTCCCCAAATTGCATTTGCATTTTTTTATTTACTTTTTCTGTTTTAATGGTTAGATTAAATGTTATTTGAAATCAATTTGTTAAAAGTTTAACTTTTGCATACATTTTGTTAAATTTTTCCCTGTCATTTTCCATTTACAATTTCTGGATTGTATTTTAATGTTTTGTGTTTAGTGTTCTAATCAATTGGATTCATAAAACCTTATTTAAAAGTATTAATTCAAAATTTGCCA
The DNA here is from genome assembly GCA_027564155.1 of Gymnocypris eckloni scoliostomus. Classification (NCBI taxonomy): domain Eukaryota; kingdom Metazoa; phylum Chordata; class Actinopteri; order Cypriniformes; family Cyprinidae; genus Gymnocypris; species Gymnocypris eckloni. Next base: position 8,908,461 of record CM050416.1, on the reverse strand, counting down.
AATTGCATGACATTCTGTATAAATCAAAGGGCACTAGTAACATACTAAACAGTAACATATCACCATGTTTAACTCGCAACTTTATGAATACCAATATTTTTAATATTCAAATATTTTATGAAGCACATTAGAGTATCATCTGAGTGTATTGGCTGAGTACCTTGAGATAGTTCTTTGTATTTGAATCACAGAAAAGCCTATTAACATATAAGATTATATCCATATATTTGTTTATTACAAACACTACAAACACACAATGATGGCACCCATTCACTGCAGGAAAATCCATTTGTGAGCAAGTGATGTAATGCTAAATGTCTCCACATCTGTTATAATAAAGAAACAAACTCATCTACATCTTTGAGGCATCATTTTTTTTTTACAAAATGTTCATTATTGTGTGAACTATTACTTTTTATATAAATAATTTATTTACAAAATAAATAACAACTGCACAGTTTAACTATGTTGTTCTTTTTTTATTCATATTTTCTCATTATAACAAATTAGAAGGTTTCCTGTATTATTTGCAGCAATTTATTTCTTTAATTTATGAAAACTATACATAATATACCCAACATAAAAATAAACCCTTCAAAGTTGAAATGGAATCAAAAGCTTGTAAACCCAATTAAATCTGGAAATAAGTATCGATACCAAGCCCTATCGCTCATTGCACAGAATTCTCAAAACACAGTGCAAGTCTAAAGTGTCAAGACAATGGCCATATTAATCTGTCTGCATGTGTATGGCTCTAACAAAGGCTGTTAAAAAGGATACATTTAAAGCACAGCTTCTTCATTGTGCACTGCACAGCATGCTGTCAGCACACTAATTAAAGTGTCACCGCTACAAATGTCAAAACTAAATAAATAAACAAATAAATAAGGTGTGGGGGGGTACACATAACAGATCATTGACTATCTGCTAATAAAACAATAGTCAGAAAGACGTGAGAAGAGTTAAAAAAGAAAAAGAGAGAATGAGAAAGAGAGCGCAAATAATTTCGATATTACTGAATATTTATTTGCACCCAACAGTGTGCCACCACGGTCACGTCTCACTCCAAAATATTTATTCATACTGCAGAAAATAAAGAAACAAACTCACACAAACACATAAAACAAAGTTAATGTCAAGTGAATGACTTAAACCTTCTCTTTGCTCTGTCATTTTGTGTCTCTCTCTTTCCATTTTTCTCCTACAGGAGTCCTCCTGTCTTTCAACACTTTGATCTGTCTGCCAGTAACACAGGCGAAACTTCAAATAGCTTCAGCTCTGTCAGGTGGGCCCTCTCTCTCTCTGCCCTCCTCTCCAGCTGACACTTTCCAGTTGCGTGTGATTTCTGACAGCTGAACATGTCCAAAGCCCTCTATCAGACAAGTAAAGTGAAGGTTATGCAATACAAACTTCAAGGCAGGTTAAACTCCTCCAAAACGTTTGGTTTGCCAGGCTCTGTGCCACAGGCAAAGCTGCTGACCCTTTGCCTTTCTTCAAATGGAAGTTTTTTTTTTCTTTATTAAGACTTCAGATTCACAAAAAATGTCTTTATCATACTGTCATATTCAGGGGCGTCGCAAGGGCTCCACCGATTTCTAGGTTTAAAGCGGCCCAGAAAACCTAGCAATGCTACAAGATACTCCATAAACTACACACTAAGCTGTACAGTCAAAAAATGTAATTTAAAAACAAAAAAGCTCTGTTCCAGCCTAGTGGGTGATCTAACTAGATTGCATTTTAATGCATCATAAGCACGCTCCCTAAAAGTTAATATGCCACCTTCAAAGATGCCTTATTTTAGCCAAATGCTAAGGCAATGTATGAATCGTTTGTAGAAAAGACAACCTCACAATGCAGTGTGACACGATCAGTGTAAAAAGTCATCAAATTGGCATATTTATTTATTGGTTTATTTAATAGGGACCATGCATATTCGTGAACATTGTTGTATAAAATACACCATATAAATATGCCAGAATTAGTAACAATAACTACTTTTCATCCGCAGTCCCTAGGCAGGTAACATAAAACTAACATAAAGACAGCCAACAATAATACAACATTCATTCACTATAAATGAGAAGGTACACATAATGGTGACATATACATTGACAACAAACAACAAAACAAAAACAAAAATTCCAACAATGATGGAAAGACATTGTTCATCCACCTCTATACTGCATTCAACTTTAACAATGAAAGTGTATGGATGATAAATGTGTGACTGTTAAAAATGAATACAGCTCTGGTTTTCTAGAAGCCACTGTTTTAAGTGAGTTTTAAAAGTGTTGAATGTAGGACACTCTCTTACTGGGAGGGGCAAACTATTCCAGAGTTTACCGCCTATTATTGACAATACATTTTGTCCAAAAGTGGTGCGCCTAAATGGTATCACACAGTCCCCATTTACAGAGGCCCGTGTACTACCTCCGCAAGTCTTTGGAAAAAAGCCATGCAGCCGGAGGGGGGGGGCAAGATTATGTAACACTTTATATACCAGACAAGCATTCTTGAGACGTTTAAAATTATCAAAGCTTAAAAATTGATGTCTCTCTAAGATATCACAATGGTGGAATGACAATGCCTTTTATCAAAAGTTTTATGGCTTTCTTAAATAATGATTCAATACTCTTAAGAGTAGTTGTGCTAGTTAATGACCAATTTATAAAACAATACTCAATATGTGAAAATATCATAGTATATAAGAACAGCTTGGCAGCTTTGGTATCACAAATGGTTCTAACTTGTTTAAAATTCTGCAAATTGAATTTAACTTTGTTTGCCACCTTTTACATGGCGTTTAAATGTTAGGGTGGAGTCTTATGTGACTCCTAGATACTTGAAATCATTAACAATATCAAGCTCCTGTCCTCTAAGGAACACATTAGAATGTGACACCTTCATATTTTGTTTGGTAAATGCCATACAGACTGTTTTTTTTATGTTTATGTAGAGACATGACTTAGTAAGCCAGTCAACAATGTGAGCCATTGCAGATGTGAGTGTGGATGCTATCTCTTGGTAATTCTTAGCATGTGTAAAGATGAGTATATTACAATTACAATTAAACATCAGTTATATCCGTGAAAAAAATACTATTTTACCTGATTTATGTTTAAGCTGTTTATTTGTTATGCTTTGAATTGAGTCATTAACACAAGGAGTCAAGGCAGCACTTAATTAAAATTAAAAGTAATATGAACTTATCAATTTATGAATTCAAAAATCATAATAATAAAACAATTAAGCAAGACTTGGCAATAGGGACTAAGAAAAGCGGTAATTAAATATCCATGTATTTGTTATTTTTAAATGATGTATTATTCTACTGTTAAGCATTAATTAAATAAACTGTTGTAATTATGTCTACTTACCTTTGAAAAATGACTTATTATTAATGTTATTTTTGAATGAATCAATTGATTCCATCATTTTATTTGAAACACACTGTCAGGAATTGTAAATGCATACGGTCACCAAGTCACTGTACTGTTGGTGTCTAGTCTGCCATGGTATCAGGAGGTATAACATGTCTTCTCAGTGATAGTTGCCCCATCACGGCATTGCTCATTTGGATAATGTTGAGCACTGCTCTTGCTGAGGGAAATCTCCTACCTTCATTAAAACAAATGATTTTTAGTCACTTTAGAAGTAGGGCCAATTCTATGGAACATGGGCCTCAGAAAATAATGGGGCTCAGAGGGCAAAGAGGACTTAGGAAAACCAAAGACAGACAGTATTCAATGAAGACACCCAACAAGGACACATACTATGAACTATTGTATGGCCATTTGTCATGGAATGTGGGTGTGTGTGTGGCCATTTACCTGGATTGCACTAGTTGGGCAAAATTCTCAACTCAACCAGAGGTCCCTGGCTAATTTGTTTTTATTTGAATCACTTTTGGTGAAAGAAATACATAAATGAAGAATTCCAAAGTATTGAATGCCATACATAATGTAATGTTGACTAGCCCAATCCCACTTTAGTGGGCGGAGTTAGTGTACATATCCTCTGCCAACAAGGCTGGCTGTTTTCACTTAGTGTAAATAGACATTCCGTTAATATTTAGACTTTTTTTTACAGGTATTCAAGGGCAGGCTTTAAGCGGGTTTAGATCCTACCTGTCCGATCGCTACCACTTTGTTTATTTAAATGGGGAGTCATCTCAATTATCACCAGTAAAGTATGGAGTACCACAAGGATCTGTCCTAGGTCCTCTGCTATTTTCAATATACATGTTGCCCTTGATAATATTATTATAAGATTAGTTTCCATTGTTATGCTGATGACACTCAACTAATCTCAACAAAACCAGATGAAACTTCTAAACTATCTAAGCTAACGGAGTGTGTTAAAAATATAAAAGATTGGATGAACAATAATTTTCTCCTTTTAAATTCAGATAAGACAGAGATATTACTTACTGGACCAAAAAACTGTACACAGAATATCTTGGATTACAATTTGCAACTAGACGGATGTACTGTTACTTCCTCTACAGTCAAAAATCTGGGTGTTATATTAGACAGCAACTTATCTTTTGAAAATCATAATTCCCATGTTACAAAAACAGCATTCTTCCATCTTAGAAACATTTCCAAGCTACAGAACACGTTAAGTGTTTCTGATGCAGAAAAGTTAGTTCATGCATTCATGACCTCTAGACTGGACTATTGTAATGCACTGCTAGGTGGTTGTCCTGCATATTCAATAAACAAGCTACAGGTAGTACAAAATGCTGCGGCAAGAGTCCTTACCAGGTCAAGAAAATATGATCATATTATTCCAATTTTACAGTCTCTGCAATAGCTACCTATTAATTTTCGTATCAGTTACAAAATATTATTACTTGCTTATAAGGCCCTAAATGGTTTAGCTCCTGTGTACCTAACTAGTCTTCTATCAAGCTACAATCCAACCTGCTCCCTAAGGTCACAAAATTCTGGACTCTTGGTAGTACCTAGGATTGCAAAGTCCACTAAAGGAGGTAGAACCTTTTCATATTTGGCTCCCAAACTCTGGAATAGTCTTCCTGATAACATTCGGGGTTCAGACACACTCTCTCTGTTTAAATCTAGATTAAAGACACATCTCTTTAGCAAAGCATTCATATATGCATCTCTCATAATCTTGTACTGCAGTTATATCTGATCAAATGCACATTAATATGCTTTAGCTTGGTTGAACAAATAATTTTTGCTTGGATGGAACAACAGCTACTCTAATAATGTCTCTATTTGTTTCTCTGTTTATTTAACATCCCGTGGTAACTAGGAATTACACAAGCTTCAGTCTGGATCCAACCCTTAAATGATCCGAGATGACCGAACACCTGAGAAGAGATGATGCCAACCCCTCAGACAATATACAGAATTAACCAAATTGTGCCATAATATTAAATATCTCTATCTCCTGTAAAGCTGCTTTGCAATAATTGTATCGTAAAAAGCCCTATAGAAATAATCTTAAATTGTATTACTATTTGACACTGAATAACCCAACTGGCTTTTTTAATTAACGTGTTGAATTGTCTATAGAATATTTAATTGGAATGACAGGAAAGAAAATCAATTTCACTAAAAATAAAATGAATAAACAGATATTTTATTAGTTCAAATCAAGTTTTGCAACTAAACATAATTATGTAAATAATTACTAAATTGACTTGGATTAACTGATATCTATTGCCTGAAATGTAGACGTTATCTGAATTTTTTATTTTTTATTAATACTTTTATTCAGCAAGGTTTTAGTAAGCTGATTAAAAGAGACAGTCCAGAGTACAAACTTTAAATGGATAAAAATGTTTTACAGTTGCCACATATTAAGCATTTCACACTTACCACAAAGATATTCAGCAAATCAGAATGATTTCTGAATTCAGCTTCGCCATCATAGGAATACATTCTAAAATCAATGTTATATATCATATTATATACAATTATATTATTGTCACAGTTCCTCCAAGGAAGGAGATGACAACGAAGATAATTATATTATTTTATATTTATCTATATTTATTAAATCTATCTATCTATCTATCTATCTATCTATCTATCTATCTATCTATCTATCTATCTATCTATCAAATAAAAGCAACTTTGGAGAGCATGAGACTTCTTTCAAAAATATAAAAACTTAACCCAAATTAGCCCAAATTTTGAATTGAATTACCTTTGAATATATATATATATATATATATATATATATATATATACATAACAAATTAATACATAAATATATAATATGTGTGTGTATATTTGTTGTACTTTTGTTGTTTTAATATTTTGAAATATTTTAGCTTTATATTTGTTTTAAATTTTACAAATTTGTCTCAATTTTCTTAAATGTGTATATATAGTATTTATAGACTTTTAACTTATAGTTTTAGTTACTTGTTCTTATTTGTAAGTCGCTTTGGATAAAAGCATCTGCTAAATGACTAAAAAGTTAAATTAAATTAAAAGTATATATGACTGGAAAATTAAAAAAAATGAATGAACTGGGAACCACACTTATATGGTTCACTTATAACACACTAAGCTATATCCTTAATTCAACTGGTTCGAACTGGAACTAAATTTAACTGGAACGCAGAAGGCATTTGCATTTTAACTCTGAATGGTGCACAAACATGGTATTTACAGTGGAGAGAGGGAGAACTGCCATGTATCAGTCACTGGAATTGAATAGGAACATACTGTATCTCTTCAACATCCTGTGACACAGAGAATCTGACACACGTAGATAGCATCTCCACCAGCACTCTCACAGCTGCATGTGAATATAACAGCCCCTGTCACAAGTAAAGAGATATTAACCTCTAATGCATTAGAGTTATACTAGCTCAGTGCCTGCTACTTATGGCTCACTGCTCCCAATTGAACAATAAAACCTCACATGCAACTCATCTTATTAAACAAGGGAGTTATTGCTCAGGATACCACCACTAGATTAATTAACACAATGTATGGAGGAAAGGGGCAGCGAGAGAGAAAGCGTCTAGGTTACTTGCGTAACCCCGTTCCCTGAAGGAGGGGCGGAGGCGTAACGTCAGAGTGACTGACTAATGGGATCTCGCCGGAGAGCCCAATCACCTTCGAGTGTTAACAAAACAAGCCAATGATAGTTGGCGTGCGTGTTTCGCCACGCGCACTCCGCCGCGGTGCGGGTATAAAGGAGAGGCGTGCAAAGCACATCAGTTTTTCGCTGAGGAGCCGAGACTGTGTGCCCCGGCCGTACAGCGGTGGTACAGCAACTATGGCGACGGGACGTTACGTCTCCGTTCCCTCCTTCAGGGGGGGATAGGACAGGGTTTAGGCAGAGATGACCGCACTGCTGTTCCGTTCAGTGGGTAGAATAACACTGGGAAAGCGTACCCCAAGTAGGGGAAACGCCACGGAGCCACATCCCGCATAAGGAGGTATCATGTGGAGATTACACGTATGGACTGGCCAAGGGCAGTACTACATACGGGAGTCTCTGAGGTAGACCCAGCCCACCTGGGGTGAGATAGCTACACAGCAGAGAAGGCAGAGGGTTCTGCCAGGAAGACACGGGCTCAACATGGGGAGCCGTGCGTGGAAGAATACACATGTGGGATCACCAGGGGAATCACTACACATGGGCACCTAGCCCAGCACAAGGGTTGACCTTGGGCAGCGTGCGAGTACTGGACCTGGCGTCTGGTGCTCCGCCACACCTGACTGCCGAGTGCGGGAGGAACTTCAACAGGGTTCGCCGGGGAACTGAACTGAGAAGCAACAGGGCGCCGCGTATCCGGTCCGTGGGGAATGGCGCAGCAAGCGTGATTGACACCGGCGGGTTCCAGTGTTACTGGCCATCCGAGACAAGTACACGGGAGGACACTGGCTCTATACGGAGATTGTAAAACCTACAAAGCGTGTTAGGTGTCGCCCAGCCGGCAGCTTTACAAATGTCTGCTATTGAGGCGCCTCGTGCCAAAGCCCAAGAGGAAGCAACGCCTCTCGTAGAGTGTGCTCTCACACCAAGGGGGCACGGTAAGCGCCGGGCCTGATAGGCCAAGACTATAGCCTCCACTATCCAGTGGGCGAGTCTTTGTTTGGAGACAGCTCTTCCCTTCTGCTGTCCTCCGAAGCAGACAAAGAGCTGGTCTGAGGTCCTGAAGCTCTGCGTGCGGTCCACATAGATGCGCAAGGCACGAGCGGGACAGAGCAGAGCAATGGCTGGGTCTGCCTCCTCCCGGGGCAGCGCTTGCAAGTTCACCACCTGGTCCCTGAAGGGCATGGTGGGAACTTTGAGCACATATCCAGGCCGGGGTCTCAGGACAACGTGAGAGTCAGCCGGCCCGAATTCTAGGCACGCAGAATCGTCGACCGAAAATGCTTGCAGGTCCCCTACCCTCTTGACTGTGGCCAATGCCGAGAGGAGCACTGTCTTCAGAGACAGAAACTTAAGCTCTACTGACTGCAGAGGCTCAAAGGGGCCCCCTCAAGGCCGACAGGACCGAGGGAGATCCCAAGAGGGTACCAGGTGAGGCGGAGGATTTAGCCTCCTTGCCCCTGAGGAACCTGATGACCAGGTCGTGTTTCCCCAGAGACTTACAATCTACTGCATCGTGATGTGCGGCAATAGCGGCGACATACACTTTGAGGGTGGAGGGAGACAGCCTTGGCTCCAACCCATCCTGCAGGAAAGAAAGCACGACTGCGATCGGGCATCTCTGGGGTCCTCCGGTGAGAGAACACCAATTGACGAACAGGTTCCACTTCAGCCTGTAAGCTTGTCTCGTAGACAGAGCCCTGGCAGAAGTGATAGTGTTTACTACCGCTGGAGGTAGCCCACTTAGAACCTCCGCGTCCGTCCAAGGACCATCGTGGAGGTTCCACAAGTCTGGTAGCGGGTGCCAGAGGGTGCCCCCTCTGTGAGAAAGTAGATCCTCCTCAGAGGAATTTGCCAAGGAGGGGCTGTCGCGAGGAGCATCAGTTCTGGGAACCAAGTCCGATTGGGCCAGTAAGGCGCCACCAAGAGGACTTGCTCCTCGTCCTCCTGACCTTGCACAGGGTCTGTGCGAGAAGGCTCACTGGAAAGCATGTTGCGTGGCCCGAGGCCATCTGCATGCCAGTGCATCCGTACCGAGGTCCCCTCGGACAGGGAGAAAAACAACTGGCAGTGAGGCGTGTCCGGGAGGCAAACAGGTCTACCTGAGCGTCCCCGGCGTCTCCAAATCAGCTGGAGTACCTCGGGGTGGAGTCGCCATTCTCCCGGAAGGGCGTGCTGGCGTGAGAGCTCGTCGGCTGCGATTGAGCTCGCCTGGGACATGAGCGGCGGCGACCTCAGATGCTTCTGACTCCAAAGGAGGAGATGGCGGGCGGTTGCGACATGCGGACGGGGCGTGGGACCGCCCTGGTGGTTGATGTACGCAACGGTCGCAGTGTTGTCGAGCGGACCAGTATATGCTTCTCGTGTAGCAGCGTTCTGAAGCGGCGCAGAGCAAGCCATACTGCCAGCAACTCGAGGCAATTGATATGCCACTGCAGCTGGGGCCCTGTCCAGAGCCCCGGCTGCGTGCCCGTTGCACATGGCCCCCAGCCCGTGGCAGGCGTCTGTTGAAACAACAACATGCCTGGATACTTGCTCTGGGGAACTCCTGCCCGAAGAAAGGCAAGGTCCGACCATGGGCTGAAGGTGCGGCAGGACAGGGTGAGTGAGACCCGGTATGTGCCGTGGCGCCATGCCCACCTCGGGGAATCGGTCGTGAAGCCAACGCTGAAGCGGTCTCATATGAAGCAATCCGGCGGCGTGATGGCGGCTGAGGATGCCATATGCCCATGAGCCTCTGAAAATGTTTCAGTGGAACCGCCCTCTTGCGCTGGAGAGACTCCAGGCATCTCAGCATTGACTGAGCATGCTCCTCTGAGAGGCGTGCTGTGAGGTTGACAGGTCCAACTCCATGCCGAGAAAAGAGATCCTCTGCGTGGGGAGAGTTTGCTCTTTTCCGGTTGACCTGAAGTCCCAACCGGCTGAGGTGACTGAGCACCATATCCTGTGTTCGCACAACAGTGCTCGAGACTGGGCCAGAATGAGCCAGTCGTCGAGGTAGTTGAGGATACTGAATGCCTGCTTCCCTTAGCGGTACAAGGGCTGCTTCTCGACCTTGGTGAAGACACGGCGACAGGGATAGCCCGAAGGAAGGGCCTTGTACTGGTATGCTCACCTCGAGCATAAGCGGAGAAAGCGGTCTGTGTCGAGGAGGATTGAGACATGGAAGTAGGCGTCCTTCAGGTCGATTGCTGCAAACCAATCGAAGGGACGGACGCATTGAAAGATGCGTCTCTGCGTCAACATCCTGAGCAGGAGCTTGTGAAGGGCCCGGTTCAGAACGCGCAGGTCAGGATTGGTCGTAACCCACCGCCTTTCTTGGGATGCGAAGTAGGGGCTGTAGAACCCTGACTTCATCTCGGCTGGAGGGACCGGCTCTATCGCGTCCTTCGCCAGTAGGACCGCGACTTCTGCCGCAAAGACAGGGCATCCTTGCTCAACACTGAGGTGAACCGAATGCCCCTGAACTTGGGGGACGCCGGGCGAACTGAATCGCGTGGCGAGTCTGATAGTCCTCAGGAGCCAGCGAGGCGGCCTGGGAGCTCTAGCCAGGCCCCAGGGACCGTAAGCGGGACCAGGAGTCACTGACGCGTACCACGGTGGGGCAGCGAAATGAAGCACAGGGGCCCGACTCGAAAGGCAGTGCGTCTCGAAGTGGGGTCTGAGTGTGTGGTGTGACCTGGCTCCATAGTTGGGCAGGGGATGCGGGAGAAGGCGTCGCGTCCTCGGACCGGACCCTGCTGCCCACTGGCGAAGAGAGAGGGGGACGGGAGTGTGGAGACGAGGTCTCGTACACTGCCATCCTCGCCCTCTTGGGACCCGGAGGAAAAGGAAACTGCTCTTTTATTGAAGTTTTGGGCGGAACAGAACAAAAAGGAAACAAAAGATTCTCCACCCGGCCCTCCTCCGGGGGAAGGAGTGGTGTGGTCACCATCTCCTGAAGAGCAGGATCCAAAGGCTCCGGGTCGCCCGTCTCAGGGACGCCGCCTGCCCTGGCGCTTCACGGGCTTGGCAGGGGCGGAGGCGGGCTGCGCCGGTCGCTGGCTAGCTCCACGCTGCGGCCGTGGTGCAGGCTGCTGTTGTGGCCGAGCTGGAGGCGGAGGTGGAGGCAGCAGGAGGCGCCCTCGGCGAGCAGGCGGAGGGCTGCAGCGGCGGTGGGGTGGAGACAGCAGCGGACCGCCGGGGCAGGATGTGACAAACGCCTCCGTCTGCTTCTGTGCGGCGGAGAACTGTTGGGCAAAGTCCTCCACCGCTTCGCCGAATAGGCCGGCCTGGGAGATCGGGGAGTCCAGGGCGGTGCTTGTCGGACTCCCTCATATCCGCCAAGGTCAGCCACAGGTGGCGCTCCTGGACCACTAATGTGGACATCGTCTGACCCAGGGCCAGCGCCGTGACTTTCGTCGCCCTTAGTGCGAGGTCCGTCGCTGTCAGCGCAGTTCCTGCAACACACCTGGGTCAGCATCACCCTCGTGCAGCTGTTTCAACGCCTTGGCCTGGTGGACCTGCAGGAGGGCCATGGCGTGCAGGGCGGAAGCGGCCTGTCCAGCAGCACCGTAAGCCTTGGCCGTTAGAGCGGACGAGAACTTACAGGCCCTGGACGGAAGGCATGGATTACCCCTCCAGGCGGCAGCGCCTTGCGGGCAAAGCTGCATGGCAATGGCGCGCTCGACTGGGGGGACCTCCACATACCCTTGGGCCGCTCCGCCGTCGAGGGTGGTGAGGACGGAGGAGGCACTAGGCCTGTTTCGGGCAGAAAAAGGTGCCTTCAAGACCTAGTCACCTCCTCATGCACTTCCGGGAAGAAGCGGAACCGGGCGGTTGCGGCGTTGAGCCTGCGCCCCCAGGAACCAATCATCCAGCCTCGGCGCTCGGGAGAAGGCGGGCGCCTATAGTGCAGCCCGATGCTCTCAGCGGCCGGGAAAGCATAGCGGTCAGTTCTGGATCTGACTCGGGCAACGCTACTCTTCCTGGCGGAGGCAGCGCGGCCGAATCGTCCTCTCCAGAACCTAGCTCATCCCCGATGCAGTGATCGAAATCGTCATCTGCTGGGGCACCGAATGAGATGCTGGGCCCGCCCTGTCCGAGGACCCGCATACTCATCCGGGAACCCCAGGCGGTGCGATGTGCTCGAGGAGTGAGAGGCCCAGCGGAGGCGCTCGGAAGCTCTCACTGTGATCCTCAAATTACCCTGGCCCTGAGCCGAGTAGTCCTCCGTCCGGAGGAACTAGAAGCAGGGCAGAGCAAGGATACCCCCGTCTAGCGAGGAGGTATCTGGGCGCCAACTTCCCCATGTCATGTTCCCACAGTGAGAACATGACTCATCCACGAGCGCTGCCTCAGCGTGCCTAAAGCCCAAGCACGAGGGGCAGCGATCGTGACCATCAGATGAAGTCAGGAACCGACCACATCCAGAAACGCACGAGCGGGAAGCCATCTTTAAAAAGACGCCTGTCGCTCGTGGAGCTCTGTTAGATTTGCTCTTTTAGCTTTTATTTTTAAAAAAAAAAAAAAGAAAAAAACTCTCTTTCAGCAGCGCTAAAGCGCCGAGGGAGGTAGCAGCGTGATCGCTGCTTCTCTCAGAATGCAGCACTGGACAGCAACCTCGCTGGACGCCCGTAACACCAACGCTGTAGTCTTGCTTTGCAGACACTCAGAGATTTGCAAGGCTCGGCTCCGAGCGAAAAGCTGATGTGCGTTTGCACGCTCTCCTTTATACCCGCACCCGCGGTCATTGGCTTGTTTTGTTAACACTCGAAGGTGATTGGGCTCTCCCAAAATTAAATTAAAAGTATATATGACTGGAAAATTAAAAAAATGAATGAACTGGGAACCACACTTATATGGTTCACTTATAACACACTAAGCTATATCCTTAATTCAACTGGTTCGAACTGGAACTAAATTTAACTGGAACGCAGAAGGCATTTGCATTTTAACTCTGAATGGTGCACAAACATGGTATTTACAGTGGAGAGAGGAGAACTGCCATGTATCAGTCACTGGAATTGAATAGGAACATACTGTATCTCTTCAACATCCTGTGACACAGAGAATCTGACACACGTAGATAGCATCTCCACCAGCACTCTCACAGCTGCATGTGAATATAACAGCCCTGTCACAAGTAAAGAGATATTAACCTCTAATGCATTAGAGTTATACTAGCTCAGTGCCTGCTACTTATGGCTCACTGCTCCCAATTGAACAATAAAACCTCACATGCAACTCATCTTATTAAACAAGGGAGTTATTGCTCAGGATACCACCACTAGATTAATTAACACAATGTATGGAGGAAAAGGGCAGCGAGAGAGAGAAACGTCTCGGTTACTTGCGTAACCCCCGTTCCCTGAAGGAGGGAACGGAGACGTAACGTCAGAGTGACTGACTAATGGGATCTCGCCGGAGAGCCCAATCACCTTCGAGTGTTAACAAAACAAGCCAATGATAGTTGGCGTGCGTGTTCGCCACGCGCGACTCCGCCAGGTGCGGGTATAAAGGAGAGCGCGTGCAAACGACATCAGTTTTTCGCTGAGGAGCCGAGACTGTGTGCCCGGCCGTACAGCGGTGGTACAGCAACTATGGCGGCGGGACGTTACGCCTCCGTTCCCTCCTTCAGGGGGGGATAGGACAGGGTTTAGGCAGAGATGACCGCACTGCTGTTCCGTTCAGTGGGTAGAATAACACTGGGAAAGCGTGCACCCAAGTAGGGGGAAACGTCTCCCTCCACCCTCAAAGTGTATGTCGCCGCTATTGCCGCACATCACGATGCAGTAGATTGTAAGTCTCTGGGGAAACACGACCTGGTCATCAGGTTCCTCAGAGGGGATAGTGTTTACTACCGCTGGAGGTAGCCCACTTAGAACCTCCGCGTCCCGTCCAAGGACCATACGTGGAGGTTCCACAAGTCTGGGCGCGGGTGCCAGAGGGTGCCCCCTCTGTGAGAAAGTAGATCCCTCCTCAGAGGAATTTGCCAAGGAGGGGCTGTCGCGAGGAGCATTAGTTCTGGGAACCAAGTCCGATTGGGCCAGTAAGGCGCCACCAAGAGGACTTGCTCCTCGTCCTCCTGACCTTGCACAGGGTCTGTGCGAGAAGGCTCACTGGGGAAAGCGCATATTTGCGTAAGCCCGAGGCCATCTGCATGCCAGTGCATCCGTGCGAGGTCCCTCGGACAGGGAGAAAACAACTGGCAGTGAGGCGTGTCCGGGAGGCAAACAGGTCTACCTGAGCGTCCCCGGCGCCTCCAAATCAGCTGGAGTACCTCGGGGTGGAGTCACCATTCTCCCGGAAGGGCGTGCTGACGTGAGAGCTCGTCGGCTGCACGATTGAGCTCGCCTGGGACATGAGCGGTGCGAAGCAACCTCAGATGCTTCTGACTCCAAAGGAGGAGATGGCGGGCCACATACATATGAGTACGGCATCAAGCATACAGATTCAGATGGATGATGCTACAAAGAAAATTCAGTTTCAAAGCAGTGTCATTGTCATGTCAAGACATGAATATGGAAGAGCGCACTTATAGCTAACAAGTATACCAGCATAGTCAACAATATAAATAAGCTCACTGCATGACAGGATATTTTTATTTTTAACAAAATGTGAAAGTAGAAGTTAATGTCAATGTCAAAGACAAAAGTACAGTGATTGGAAATGTATAGGTTCCAAGCTAACAGGGAACATTCCCATAACTTCCACTAGCGTTCATTAAAAGTTATATATATGTTAGGACAAAACGTTTTTATAATGTTATTGATAGTTAATTATGTTCTATAAACTATTTTTTGAGCAAGTACATAACCAACCAAGATTCAAAACGCTCTCCTTAATGGTATGTTTTCTAATTTGAGTGGTTCTGGTAGGTTTTCGCTGGAAATTCGAGCATGCCGCCACTTCATTACATCATGTCTGTAAACATAAAGAAGGAATCCCAGCTAGTAGGCAAGAAATTGAAATCTACATGTAATACACACACTACATACACAGTCACACAACGCTGATGTTGTTAACGTTAACAATTTGAGAACAAAGTATAACAATAATAATAATTTGCATGGTTTGATGTGATTTGAACCAACCAATCGTTAGATTTAATCACCACTGGTAGCACAATTTATTGTAATGCTTTTTTCCTCAGTTGGTCAGAACAAAAGACTTGTTACTCGGATGAAAATATGCAAAAAAAGTGATTCCGAGGTACAGTGAATATCCACACCAGTGCGGAAACTGACAACCACACATCAAAACTTTAGATTCATCCATGCTGCCGTGCGGTGCACAACCCATGCAAAGAAGATAATTCCACAAATAACTGCTATTGCAGTCAAACAGAGATGGTGACAAAGAGACAAAACTTGCGGACTACAGCTTTAAAATAACATTTTCTAGAATGGCCTTATAATGTCATTTTCAGTTGCTGGATGTTTTCATAATGTTATCATAAAACGTTCCGAGAACAGCGTTCATGCAAACATCATTACGATATAATTTGTTCTTGATAAATAGATATAGAACATCCTTATAATGTTATTATTATTTACTGAAAGTTTTCATAATGCTGTCATAAGAAAATTATGAGTGCAACATTCATGGAACATCGTTACAATGTTATTTTTTACTTTATGAACATTCTCGTAACATTGAGAGAAAACATTTTTAGAACAATGTTCTCGGAACATCCTTATGACATTATTGAGAGAAAACGTTCTTAGAACAACATTCTCAAATGTCTTAATGGTGTTAATAATATTTGCAGAATGTTTTTAAGAGAACTGAAGAGAACATGAATTCAAAAAACATGCAGAAGAAATAAACAAGGACTGCATGTTGAATACACTGACTTCATCCCAGCTAACAAAAATATGTTCTCAATGTTTTGCTAACATTTAGAATTTAGTGTACTACTATGGTAAAATATACATTTTACAGTAAAGTCGTATATATTATTATTTAATTCCAATAATTATTGCACTTAGAAACTTTTATTCTCTGGAAAAAAATGTGTTCTAACAGTTTTAGTACTTAAAACGTGTTTATTTGATGCTTGTCAAATTTGTCAAATTGTCCTACTTGTGGCTTTACGAAATGCATTGCTTAGATTTGATCTATTTTCAGAATTTGAATTAATATAAACATAACTACAAGTGTTTCCCCTGCCTGTGGCCCAATACAAACATTCTTAAAACATTTAAAATTCTGGACCTTTTAAATATTAAGAAAATATTCAGAAATAAAATGTTTATAGCATTTTAAAAATGATAGAATGGAAAGTTTCAGTAATATTTGCATAAACCAAGAATGAAACGTTCTTAATACATAAA
This sequence comes from Gymnocypris eckloni scoliostomus, assembly GCA_027564155.1. Classification (NCBI taxonomy): domain Eukaryota; kingdom Metazoa; phylum Chordata; class Actinopteri; order Cypriniformes; family Cyprinidae; genus Gymnocypris; species Gymnocypris eckloni. The sequence continues at coordinate 8,892,055 of CM050416.1, read as the reverse complement.
AAAAACAAAAACATGTTTTAACATTTAAATAAAACATTCAGGAATAACATTTACTTACCTAATGGGAATGTTAGCTAAACATTCTAAGAATATCGATTTTTGTTAGCTTGTAGTTGTTAGGCACAATGAGATAAAATGTTCAGTCAAAGTTTTAGTAGAATAATTCTACAATAACGTAAATAATCATTTTAAAGGGGTCGTTGGATGCAAAATTCACTTTATAAGTTTAATAGTTGATTGACAAGGCTGTCTTACCTTAGACCCATCCTGAGTGAGATGTGAGCTGTCCTCCATTGTGCAGGGGAAGACAAGAATGTCTCTGATTAAGCGATTGAGGTGTTCTGTTGTTGGATGTAATGGATGAATATAACAGTCATCATCTACTCCCAACATCTGAGCCGCTGAAGACACAGAGGATTAACGTTACTTTTGTTTTGAAGGGAATGCGCTGATCCTGATCTGTTTAAATGTGTCTATGTTCGCGCGAATCATTCGTGATCCAGCTTCATCTACAGAAGAAGTGAGTATGAGGGTTGTTATGAACCTTTGCAAATCGCCTTTCCTAATAACATGCTAGTTAGCAAGTTTTGCAGATAAAGTTTACAGTCTGCTCACTCCATGGAAGAGAGGGGCGGGGTCAGCAGAGCTCATTAGCATTTAAAGCAACATGGACCATGATGGCTTGATGAAAACATTGCTGATTTTGTTAGGTGTTTTTTACACTACCATTGAGAAATTTTAACCAAAGTATGTTATATACTTTTCATTAAGACCCTGAAGAATCATATCAACTTGTGTAAAATGGGCATCCGATGACCCCTTTAAAGGATTAATTTATCAAAAATATAAAATTCTGTTATCATTTACTCTTACAAAGCTCTTCAGCTTCAGTCCTCATTCACTTTCATTATGCTAAAAAGAATGGGCAGAATGTTCTTCAAAAGACTTCACCTTTTGCAGGCAAGTTATATGGGTTTAAGTAATGAGGGTAACATAAATAATGACATATTGGCCTTTTTGGATGAACTTCCCCTTTAAGTCTCTGTTGTAACTCACAAGATAAAGTGAGGTGTTTATATATATATATTTTTCCACAATGCCACATTGCTGTCACTGTTACCATAAATATCTGCTACAAGAAAGAACACAGTGCTATCATTAATTATTGTACCCAAAGTAAACTGGAGAAAGTGTCATCCTTTGCTTTTTGTGTGATCTCGCTTAGGAGGTAATTACAGAGCACAAATTATTTGCATAAGAAATGGATTTGTTAAGGCTGATTTGGTTAAGAAGAGACAGGGAAGGATACAGGCTGGTGAACTCAGCAATCGTATCAAATTAAATGTGGCCTTTAGTCGCTTTTGAATGGAGTAATTATTCAGAGCTACTAACTATTAAAGTTTTAATTTAAAACTCTTCTTGCAAACTTTCACAAATAATTACTGTCTAAATCGGAATATCTGAAATATATTGTGTTCTGCAAATGTTACCGAGTCTGCATGTGATTGTAAAGCATCTAGGTGTGTCAGTGTTGCCTGGGCAACAGCTTGGTGACATAAGCGGGCGATCAGCAACATAAATGACAACACCTGTTCCCCAGTGCACCAAAAATGGGTAGTTGATGGGTAGCCCAATCCATCTTATTTTTAACGTAAGAGCAGCCATTTTTAATTTGAATGTGCAAGGCTTCTGGTGTCATTTGCTTCCAGTTATTTTAACTGTATGAAAACAGTCCATTATGCTGTTTCATATTGCAAACTGGTATTTGCTATCATAGCACAAATCATTTTACTGTTTACTGCACTTTGTTATTCCTCACGGTAGTCCCTGAATCAGTAGTCTTGCACATTTACAGAAAATTGCTTAATCTGAAGAATAAGATTGATACGATTTTTCACCACACAACTAACATGACTTTGTTATTTTCAAGAAGTACACTTAATAAGCTAAGCAAATATCATAACATAAAGATTTGGGGCTTTTTTTAACCTTCAAGCAGCTTCCAAGCAACAGCCTAAAAACAAGCTGGCAACCACCTACAACACATTAGCATCACATTTTCTTGTTGAATATCCCATTTCACTCTGAAAGATGCCAGATTGTGAAAGAAAAATGGGTTGTAAATAAGTCCAAAACATATTGGAGATTTTGAATATCCAGAGATAGGGTACAGAGAAAGATGACACAATATCAAACACCCTTAATTCATTAATTGTCATTATGTGAGCTAATTTTAAAACTTTCTTCAATATAAATATTAAAAAACAGTTGGTTGTGAAAAATAGTCCTTCCTCCATATGATGACAGGTCTTCACCCACCCCTGCTCTCTCTGAGATGTGTAATGTTACAGTTGGTCCGTCTGAACAGATAAGAATTAATGACTGTGCCTTCACAGAAACAGCTGAGTGCCTGTGTAAATGCTGTGAAGTGTGTGTGTGTGTGTGTGTGTGTGTGTGTGTGTGTGTGTGTGTGTGTGTGTGTGTGTGTGTGTGTGTGTGTGTGAGAGAGAGAGAGAGAGAGAGAGAGAGAGAGAGAGAGAGAGAGAGAGAGAGATGCGAAGAATCAGGCTAAACCTGGGCCTAGAGACTTCCTAAGATTCAATTAACATTTTTATTAAGGGTTGTTCACACTTGGGGGCTAGCACATAACCAGAACTGTGAGTGTGTGTTTGGATACAGGCATTAAGAGAGTATGTGTATTCTTTAAAGAGTAAGCTGTATATGATTTTGCACGACATTATCGCCTGTGAGTTTGCTAATTAAATAATTGATGATACCCACAAAATCTTCATGTATCTCCAGTTTGTGTTTCGCTAAGATATGACAGTAGCCAAACAATGATAGATAGATAGATAGATAGATAGATAGATAGATAGATAGATAGATAGATAGATAGATAGATAGATAGATAAGATAGATATGATGGCCCGGCCACTAGATTTATATATTAACTAATATGGAAGAGGTGTTAGTGAGGCCAGCAGGGGGTGCTCACCCAGTGGTCTGTGTGGGTTCTAACTCCCCAGTGTAGTGACGGGGACACTGTACTGTAAAAAGCACCGTCCTTCGGATGAGACGTTAAACCGAGGTCCTGACTCTCTGTGGTCATTAAAAATCCCAGGATGTCCTTCGAAAATAGCAGAGGTGTAACCCCGGCATCCTGGCCAAATTTGCCCACTGGCCTCTGACCATCATGGCCCCCTAATCATCCCCATACACTGATTGACTTCATCACTCTGTCTCCTCTGCACCAATAAGCTGGTGTGTGGTGAGCGTTCTGGCGCAATATGGCTGCCGTCGCATCGTCCAGGTGGATGTTGCACACTCGTGGTTGATGAGGAGATACCCCCCTTACATGTAAAGCGCTTTGAGTACCCAGAAAAGCGCAATATAAATGTAACAAGATTATTATTATTATTTTTATTTATTACATATTTTACAGCATTTATTAATCTATGTTGATGTAATAAAAATGTTCATGGACATGTTAGTTCACAAAGTATTTACTAATGTTAACAGAGGGTCCTAAATGTTAAGATTAACATTAGTTAACTAATGTAGTTGACTAATATTAAAGAATGAAACCTTATTGTAAAGTGTTGCCGATAATTTTAATATTTTGGAAAAAAAGACGCAGAAAAATGCATTGTGAAACAATGCATTGTGAAATATTATTAAAATGTAAAATAGTTTTATATTTCAATATATTGTATATGGGATGGAAAAGCTGGCTTGATGCAATTTATAGAAAGAAAAAGAAAGTATCTTATTCTCAACCAAGCTGCATTTATTTGACATTAAAAACAGTAAATATAGTGAAATTATTTATATTATTATTATTACTATTATTATTGATAATAATTATTAACATTTTAAATAAATGTGATCTAATAATAAATAAACATAATAAATGTGTATTTTAATATATTTCAAAAGGTAATTATTTCTGAGACGGCAAAGCTGGCTTTAGAGTGATACTCTTAATGAAAATGTCACGCGACATTATCTCCTACAAGTTTGTTAATAAAGTAACTAATGAATCCACCCATCAAAATCTGTATGTATTTCTGGCTTGTGTTACACTGAGATACAACATCATTTTTTATGCATACATGTGAGTAAAACAAATTTTGTCCGTTTGATACGTTTATTAATTTTGATGTGATGTTCATTAATTCTCATTTGTATCTCACGCACAAACAAAGCACATTCTCTTCATGAAGAGCTTTATGGAGCCGCTCCTCTGGCAGCTTTGATTAGTGGTGGCTGTGGACCGGCAGATGGATGGTCTGCTGTGAGACGGGTGGAAGGACCTCAGGCTGAAAAACAGGGAGAAAGACAGATGATGGAGGAGAGGAACTGCATCTCTCCATCAGCGTCTTCATCAAGAGTCACTCACTGAGAGCATGAGAGTGACCTCCGACCCTCGGCCATCATGTTGAGGGCCTGGAGGAGGTAGCTGATTGGTGGGTGGACAGGAAGAGCTCTCACTCATCTGCACCAGCTGTCAATCAAACCGATGGCAATGACAAACGACTGCAGAGAGAGAGAGAGAGAGAGAGAGAGAGAGAGAGAGAGAGAGAGAGAGAGAGAGCGTTGCTCCTTTTTACCTTCCGTGTTCTCCATAAAAGCACCTTGTTGTAAATAATTACAAGTGTTTTTGATCTATTTTAAAGTGAATGAAGGTGATACAAGCTTGTAAAAGTGGTGCCATACTGGTAAAATTCATGCTGATGGTGTGTTGACAATAAAAGAGAGAATTTTACCAAAATTCCATTTGAAATGTATCTCTTTACTCGGGGGTCATCTTGGTAAAATCTCTGGGCAGATGGTTTCTAGTCACATAAGTACAGCTGCCATCTATTCGAAAGACAGAAAAAAGAAATCTCCCAAATAGTACATCTGACAATAATAGTATCATCAGTACTTCTTTTTTAACTCATATCTAGGCTAAAAATATGTTTTTCTGTTTGGTCCTGCAAATGTGCATATATTTTTTTATAGGCCTCTGAAGTTGAACACATTTACATTACATTTACATTTAGTCATTTAGTAGATGCTTTTATCCAAAGCAGCTTGCAAATGAGGAACATCACAAGCAATTTATCATACAAGAGCCAACAATACTTGCAATAACGCAATTCTGAGGTTCAAGAGGAAGCTAAAGCAGAAGCAAAACTGCAGAAAAGTAAAAGATAAAAGATGTGGAAGTGGTTTTGTGTTCAGGAATTGTGGTTGTGGTATATTGCAGAAAACATGCTGATGTGACATGAGCTCTTTTATGGTGATTTTTGCTGATGCTATCATGTGCATGCTGATGTGACATGAGCTCTTTTATGGTGATTTTTGCTGATGCTATCATGTGTTGTGGTTTTAAAATATACTCTGTGAATTTATTACAGTGATTTATTTTAGGATTCTTTGATAAATAGAAAGTTCAAAAGAACAACACTTATTTAAAATAGAAATATTTTGTAAAATTAAAAATGTATTTAATGTCACTTTTGATTTTGAGTAAGTCCCTGTGAATTATGGTTGGTCTGCTGGTGTTACCATGTGTTTTGGTTTTAAAATATAATCTGTGAAAGCTAGCATGGATTTCAGGCTAATAAATTGTATGGAAGGTACTTGATTGTGAAACTTGGAGCTGATTGTGAATTGAAGAAAATGTAATCTACATCTTTTCTTTCTTTCACTTCAAATGCAGTGTCCTTATTTAGCATCACCAGCACCATCTTTTGTTTCCTTTGAAACTGAATTAAATTAATGAAACTGACATGTCACACCAGTCATTTAAGCTGCCTTAAGTGTGGATGTGTCATCCTTGAAGGTTGCTAGTTATTGTATATTGCATTGTAAAACTTCCACAAAGCTATTGAGGAATATATATTGGCTTGGCGAACCGTACCGTACCACTTTTTTGGTATCCTTCTGATGGGGTACCTAGCACTGAAAAATGTACCAAAAGGGAGCTAAACTCACTGCAGGCAATAGTCATTTCTCAATATGCGTTCTTGTCTGTTCTTGTGGACTTGTGAAATGTCATTGCCCAAATACCCATGTCATTTTCGAAATATTACTGTTATCATGTCTTGAAATGTAGTTTTAACAGTTTTTCAGGCGAGAATGTAATTGTTTAAAACTCAAATATGCAGTTTATTTATAAAGATAGCGTCTATTTGGTACATTTCTGGTCTTTTGCCTATCAAGTAAGGAGACTGTTGGCAGTGGAAATGCAAGCTGGATCAGGGTGTTCCGTCCCGAATCGTACCGTACCATAGTGTACTGACCCGTACCGCACAGTGGAAGCGAGCCATTAAAGCCGGATTCATTCTTGATGGATACAAACAAGCACATTTTGTACCTTTGTCAGGATAATCAACAAAACCAAAGATTTTAAATGAAGATTTGAAGTTGATGTTATCAGTTAGAATGCATTTGACAAAAAATAGCACAATGGATAATTTTCATGTGACTTTTGGGGGTCATTAAAGGGATAGATCACCCAAAAATGAAAATATTATCATTAATTATTCACCCTCATGTCATAAGACTTTTATTCATCTTCGGAACGCAAATTAAGATATGTTTGATGAAATCCGAGAGCTTTCTGACCTTGCATAGACAGCAAAATAACTACCATGTTTAAGGCCCAGAAAGGTAGTAGTAATAGTAGTAATAGTCCATTATGACATCCGTGGTTCAACCATAATGTTATGAATATTTATTTACTACCTTTCTGGGCCTTAAACATGGTAGTTCTGTTGCTGTCTATGGAGGGTCAGAAAGCTCTCGGATTTCATCAAAAACGTATTGTTCTGAAGTATGTGTTAAGGTCTTTTAGGTTTGGAAATACATAAGGGTAAGTAATTAATGACACCAATTACATTTTTGGGTGAACTATCCCTTTAACATTAAAAGGTCAATGATCAAGCAATGATCAAGCTTTTTTGTTTGTTTGCTTTTTGAGTCCTCCTGTACGGTCTCTGCTGTTACACATTAAGAAACAGACTTAAAAAAATGTCATCTTGACCATAATCAGACCGTAAAGGCATGCGTTAACATTCGTTTGACTGGCACCCTATTTGTCAGACATTTTGTACAGTAGAACCTCTCCGCTCCTTCAGCATTTACAATCTCTTTCTGTCATTCCTCATCCATTTCTTTCATCCCTTTCACGCTCTTTCTCTCCCTACTACAGGTCCGTTTTCACACCTGTCACACTTTTATCTGTTTACTCTTTTTTTATTTCATTTAGAAGGAGGGAACGAGGGAAAAGAAAGTGCTCCCCTTCTAAGACTTGGAGTGAAAGTGTCACTTTATTTGTCTTACTCTGCTGTCTTTCTGGTGAAAGGTTAAGCCGTTTAATTTTCCTCCAGAAAAAACACTAGGGATTGTGGCACTTTAGTCAAGGCTGGCCAAATTACCATTCTTCCTTCCTTCCTTTTTTTTTTACTTTAGAGTAATAAAATATATTTAAAAAAACGTTTGATTTAACAAAATAAGCAGTAGTCAAAAAATGACCCTTATAAACAATTGCCATCAATGATGGATGGATAGACTGAAAGGAACCTAATTCTTCGGTTCTGAAATTTGCAAAAACCTGGTTCCTGTGGCACCAATCCTATAAACCAATCACAGCGTTACCCTTAAATTCAAAGGACAATGATTGGACAATTGGAATTGAGCACATGCAAATCTTAGGTAAAGTACACTGTGTTTCATACTCTATAGACCACAATCACACAGTCGATTTGGGTCCATTATCAATCATCATTCTCTGTTACTTAGAAATGTTAACGATGAACAGTTTAAATAGTCAATCCACTTTGCTGCACAATCAATCAAAGATTGTCTCACATTTCCAGGTTGTTGAAGATACTCTAGGCCTTGAAAAGAGCACTAAAAAAGAAAAAGCAAAAGACAAGCTCACAGCAGATCTGTTTATCCATAAAGTAAATAGAGATGTTATTCTCCCTGTTTGTTGCATTTATGTATCTTTTAAACAGATGAAGTAAGCTGAGCTATGCTGGAGATCATTAGGAGCTGTTAGTGTATGTATGTGTTTGAAGGCACACAATTGTTTGATACTTGGAGAGTGCTGGTGTTGTGAGCGCCAAAGTTTCAGCATATAAGAGAAAAGCTGCAACCCAGTCCAGATCACTGGACTCATTAAACTTTACGCTTGACTACATAAAGGCAAACATTGCACAGCTAGTGGTGCATTTGCAATGAAACGGGAAGCAGTTGTTACCACAGACAAAGACACAAGACCAGCGTTTCAGATGTTTGGGGAGGACGATGCTCTGTGGGTGACAGGCTATGATGAATCTTGGTTTAAAACTCTTTGAAAGTCACTTTGCAATGACTGTATACAGTGAAGTAATCTAAGCAAGCATTCTGTTGACTAGAACAAGACTAACAAGGGAAGTGTGTGAAGTACAATTTCTGACATGATTGTCAATGTATGCTCTATGGTTGTAATTTGTGTGAATAACCATATAGCAATATATATATATATAGTAAAATTATTTTAATATTTGAGCACGAATAGTGATGTTCTCCCTATTTTTCTATATATTTCTCTGTTCTTTTCTCTACCTTGATCATTCTCTCTTTCAAAGTCAAAGTAGAAAGTATCACTGTGCTCTCTGAGCAGCACAGAGTAGTGGTATTTTGTTCCCGGATGAATCAGCTGAATGGGTCAGTTGGTACAGTATATTCACATGTACTAATTTACATCAATTTAAATAAATCAATTTGTTGAATCTGATTGAGAAATAAGTAGGATTCAATGGTTTGAATATGATTAAAACTTTGTGGTATGGCTCATTTAAGATTTACAGCACCCCTTTCATCTTGCTCACATGGATTTATTGACGTGTTTACATGAATGCTTTTCTTGTAGTAGCTCATTTCCGCATAAGAATAAAAAGTCATAACATGGTAAAAAATGATGACATCAAAGTCCAAATTATGAGATACTACATGTGATAAATATGAGATGAGTCGAAATTGACAAACATTTGAAATAATGAGATATTAAATCATAATTGAGATCGAAAAGTCACAATTACGAAATAAAATGTTCAAATTCTGACATAAACAACCATAATTATAAGGTAAACACAAAAAGTAACAAACATCTAATAATGTTGACTTCATCTCTAATTATGATTTACCAAAGCTTGATTCTATGGCAGAAATGGATTACATACTCCTAAATCCTAACAATTATAAATTGGTTAGTTATATAAATAATTATTAAATAAACAATAATCATAGCTAATTACTCACTCATAAATCATCACCTGTTGTCTACTGGCATATTGATGTACCTTGCAGAAACATTTACTGGAAAATCCAACCTGGTCTCATTAAATACATACCTCTGTGCACTTTCTGTGCGACACCGTTTTACGTTGCTTACTGCACGTTTCTCTGCAGTTTCACAGAGATATGTTCACTGAGTGGTGCTAAAACACAGGTTAAATACGTGAACACAGTCACATTTTTATTACGTAGATATAGGTACATATTGCTATGAGTTTATTACGCTACTACAGAAAAGTATTACGTCTCCGTACTCTGTGAGCTACCGAACAAACCTACTGTCTATGAAAACCCATAGATACGAGGCTGGATATGTGCAATGCTAACGTTCAAAAGCATCAGTTTTCAAATCTCCCAGCTTTTTAATATTGTTTTGAAGTCGTAACATTCTTAAAGTAATTGTGCAAAAATTATGCTTATTAATCAAAACTCTGTAAAATTGTGTGAAAAGGAGTAAAAGGTGTCGAGTTTTACTGCCTCTAGTGTTTGTTTCTTTTGGAGACTGCAGTAATATGTAGTTATTGGTACATATTTTGTGTCTCGCTAAAAAGTGCACCCAGGTACGTAAATGCCACGAGAGCAGGTAGGAAAAATCCCCATACTGACACACACTGATATCCTGCCTGGAACACACAAACAGAGTGATATGAATAATAATAAGTCCTCTCTTGGGTCTCATCGCTGTTGGATTCTTCCTTTTAACTTAAAGGACAAGTTCACACAGATTTTTTACAAAGCTTTCTATTGATACACTGTGTGTAGTATATGAAGAGTTTATTTTCAAAAAGAGATAACTCAGTTTTTGTATCATGTTTTTATTATGTTATGTTTTTGTGTTATTTAGCTGTATTGATTCTTTTTTTACTTAATCAAAATAACCCAACTGCAGTTTGATTTAGATTAATTAGAATGAATAATGAAAAAACATGATTTCTGAAAATGAACAAAATGGAGTAATCTGCAAATTAAATCTTCATATGTAAACACCTGCACCCCGATCTCCTCATTTATCAGCAAAGTCCACGAATGACATGACTGAAAGCCCTAGGCCTTTTGTTAAAACCACAAAACTGTTTTCTCTAATCATAAAGAACCTGTTTAAAATAAAAATGCCTTTCTTCTTGCTGCAAAGACAGCCAAGTATATATAAAAGCATATCTTTCCAGCAGTGAATTACCTCTATAACAATGCTAGTATTCTGAGACCTAAATAATTGCATTATTCGCAAGTCTCCAATTTGGAGTCTCGAGTCAGTTCTTATCACCTTCTTTTCAGACTATTAGTCATCAAATCCTTGGTAAACACAACATGTGCCATGATTCAGATGTGACTGAACATGGTAATGCCAGAATCTGTGAATTGTTTACTCCATAATTAGTCTGTTATTTCGATTTCTTCGGTTGTGAACCTGACTGACCTCAGCGACAGGGCGATCAGCCAATCCCATTAATGCAAGACCCTGAATCACATGACTTTTTGCCCGTATTTCACCATTCGTTCACATCACACTTTAGAACTTCAGTGAGAACATAGTGAGCTTAAAGGAGACGACAGAGACATCTGACTCACTCCCAATGGTCTTGTTTTGGAGAACTGCTCCATTAGCCTGCCATGTTCTAGTTTATAAAAAGCTCACCTCAGGCTTGTCTTATGTCACCTAGTACTTTTTGTTCACTGGGTGACCCCCTGCCAGGTCCCCCCAAGGAGCTAGTCTCTGTGTGTGTTTGTGAGTATGAGTGTGTACTTTGCTCTCTTTCTGAGGAGAACAAGTGTGTCTTTCTTTCAACAAAGCACATCACTGTGTAAGTCTGTACCCCGTGACTGTGTTTCCATTAGCCAGCAACAGGTCTGCAGCATCTAACAGATTAAGAGTGAGTATTTCAGCTTGCTTTCCACCTTTACATAGAGGCTCTTATTCAACCTCATTATATTGGTATAGAATTGCATACAAGTCGCCTTTGTTTGAGTAAGTGTGTTTAATTGGCCGCTCAAAGAAAACAGTGAGTCACTAATGTACACGGATATTGCACACACTCATTCATTAACTTTCTAACATTTTAGCACTGTAATTAAATGAAAGTTTCATAACAACGAAATACCAGTTAAAATATGTAGCAAAGTCATTAATGGTGTCATAGTTTAATGCTGAAAAATAACTGTGCCATCACTAACGTATTAAAATAAAAAAAGTTGCATTTAAAGTTATTATAAAGTATATATACATTTATTATAATAATATTCACAATATTATAGTTGTGAGCTTTAATATAATATTTTTATTGATAAAAATTAAACTATTGATTTAATTTTCTTTTCTTTTTTTATTTGAAAACAACGACAACAGTTAATTGGTTTTGATTTGATAGGAAATGTCACGTTTTTTCTTTCTTTCTTTTTTCAACCACAGATGACAATAAAGAGCTCAGAATTAGTGCACAGTGCAATTTTCAGTTAATATCTTTTTGGTTGATAACAGCAAACTTGTCTAAAGTCATGCGGACTACTCTTATGGTACCATTTATATCATTTTTATGGAGTTTATTTAGTAATTTTTAGAACTTCACAGTAATTCATTTGCAATCAATAAATTTCATTATAAATAAAAAAAGAGCAGTGTGTGCATTCTGCTTTTGTCATAAAAATGTCCAGTCTTATGCATACAGATGCATGACCATGCCTCTTAAATTCTAAGACACTTGTTCCATTTTCATCTGGAGACCTATCAGCATGGACAGATCAACATTTCGGGTTCCAACATAAGTATATTATTTTAATAGCATAATATATTAATTAAACTAATACATTTTAATCAAATAAATAATATGAATATCAATGTCCCTTAAAATACTTAAATTACCACTCTTCTAAAGAAACTATTTCATTTTCCACCAAAAAATGTCCACTACATTCTTCAGAAGAAAGCAAAGCATTCATACTTTTCAGAAAACTAATTACAATGCGTTTGATTCATAAAACACAGGGACAAGCTCTTTTAACTTATCACTTCTGATTATTTCTGCTTTCCTTGCTCTATGATTTAGCTTGTAGTTCATTTTGTAGTAACATCTTACAAAGTGCAATATGAAAATGTCTCTTAGATTTATCTTCCACAGATGCAGGGAGTCAGTGCACAAAGAGTGATTTCACATGTGATGTGCAAGTGAAAGGCTTTTGATGGCAGTACATTAGAGAAAATGAACACTGATGAGAACAGCCTTTCAATCCAGTCTCCACATGCTTGTCTTTAATCCATCTCTCCTCTTAACAGCTCTCTCTCTGCATGTACCGCTATTCACTTCATGAATCTGCTGGACTTATGAATTTCACAATGAAACTTATGAAGCACACTTCAGGAGGTTACAAGCGAGGGTCCAACACAATTTGTGAGTATGTGTGTGAGAAAGAAAAAGAGAGATTGTAAATGTGAGATTAAATTTCTTGTTATGCTTGTGTGTGTGTGTGTGTGTGTGTGTGTGTGTGTGTGTGTGTGTGTGTGTGTGTGTGTGTGTGTGTGAGCGTGTGTGAGAGAGAGAGAGAGAGAGAGAGAGAGAGAGAAACAATGTGTGAAAGAGATAATGGGTTTTCTGGAAAAATCCCAAGTTATTTCTGTAAATCAAACCACTCTCTACTGCTGCTGAGATTAATAGTTTCAAACTGGCCCCAAAATCCATATCTAGATTGCACAAATTCAGAACACTTCCTCTGAAACATACACACACTCACAGAGGGATGTTTAAAACATCTGAATTCACCATCATGATTGCTTTTCTGACCCTGAAGGAATCCATCAACCAACACAACATGATTATGCATTTTAAGGTCTTACTTTACAACTGTACATGTAATAGAAATACTAATGAAAAAAAAAACTGAATGAGAACTAAGGTGCGGTAATGGTATCAGATTATACTTTAATATAGGAAAGACTGGGACTACTTTTGTAATATTATTTGACCATTTTTGCACATGAACACGATTACAGCCTTGGCAACAACAACATGCCTCATCATTTTTCACACTGAAACATACTAATTAGCCCATTTCAGACTTCAAAATAAATAAACAAACAAACAGAATGATTAATTAAAATACAAACAAATAAACAAAAATGTTCAAATGTATAACACAAAATATCAAACTGCTGTTTTGGCCAACAAATATTTTCATTTCATTACAAATGAAACACCTACTGTAACAATATACCTTTATATAATAATATGCTCATAAATAATACATTTGCTCACCATTATTGTGAAATATTCAGTGCATGGAACATTTCTTATTATCATCAGTTGAAGACATTTTGATGAAGAGAAAGTTCAAAAGAACAGCATTTATTTAAAATAGAAATCATTTGTAACATTTTAAATGTCTTTATGCTAGTGTGGTTTTATTGTGTTTGTTGTGACAACTAATCCCATCGTCCTTACATTATGGGACTATATGGTTACCATATTCATATACTACAGTATTTACTTGATACTTCAAAGAATAATATGGTGGTACCATCATAGGGATACTATACCTAAAAAAACATGAAACTTTTTGCAAGAACAAAAGGGAGATTGTCTTCTACTATAATGATCATAGAATGGCTGCTTTCATACTGATTTATTAAAATGGTGGAATATACGAAAAGAGGGAGTTATAATATCTGACAAACTCAGATGTGTGGTGACAAGCAATTTATCTAAGAGGGAGGAAAACAAATGATGAGAATTTAAAATTGAGTGAGGGAGAAAGACTGGAGGAAGACAAAGTCATCAACTCATTACTGTCTGTCTCTCTTTGAAAATCTGATAATTGCTTCATAATGTCTCTCATAATGCAATATCAAAGCCCCTTCTAAACAAAACAAGCACATAAACGTGCACATGCAAACAAATTCACTAACTGACGTGTACTTCTCAAGGCGGGTTCAATAGAAGAAGTTAATGTTCACAATATCTTCAGCATGAAACTGTAATCTTAACAAGCAATAAGCCATGTGTTTCAATGATTTTACCACAGTAAGGAGTGTGCCTTACTTCCTTTACTATGGTAAATTCACTCTCATGATGAATTGTTTTTATTAAGCATGCACCGATATTGAAATTGTGGCCAATACCAAAAGGCCAATAATTATTTTCATGTTATGGACAATAACCGATAAACGGCTTTCTTTGTCATTTTATCTAAATTAACTAAACTTTTTAAACACTATAAGTGAATTTAACATCACATCATAATAATGTAGAGTATGAAAAAATAGATGTTAATTTGGTTTAAAAAAAATAATTGTGCTTCATACATGCTACACTATATTGACAATAGATAATATGACTTTTTTTTGCCTGTGAAATTTCACCAAAACAGACCACTGATACAGATAATTTGAATATTAGCTGATACCAAAGAAGTATGTTGTACCAATATATATCCAGTTTTTATATAAAAAAATATATTTTTAAAATATAATAATAATAATTAAAACTTGAAATGTGACAAGATATATATTAAGAAGATCAATTACTATTATGTTAAATAAAACTATTAATATAAATAATAATTAAAATATAAATGTCTTAATATTAAACTGGCATTGCTGCTCATTTGAGTAAAAGGGAAAGTTTATCCAAACTATTATTTTCTCACCCTCAAGTTGAGAAAAGCTGTGTGAGTTTTTTTCTTCTGTTGAACAGAAAAAGAAGATATTTTGAAGCATGCTGGGAGTCAGTTGACGGTAGCCATTGACTTCAATAGTATGAAGAAAAATACTACGGAATTCAATGGCTACCGTCAACTGTTTGGTTACCAAAAATTCTTCAAAAATTGTGTGTGTGTGTGTGTGTGTGTGTGTGTGTGTGTGTGTGTGTGTTTAACACAAGAAAGATAACTCTTACAGGTTTGGAACAAGTGAGCATGAATAAAAGATGACAGAATTTTCTAAGTTCTCCGCTAAACTTTGTTGCATCGCCAACAGTTGCTGTCGTCAACAAATCCCGCCAACCGTCCTTGAAAATTAATGACTTCCGGTGGCAAACCATCAATGTGAACGCCCCTTAATGGAAGCATTCTGTTTTTGTCAATTTGTTGTTCACTTGCAGCGCACACATGCACATTAAATCCAAATGCATTGGTGTGAGTCCAGCTGAGAGATATTGGCTCATTTATCTTGTCGATCTGAGCAGATGGAATCATTACACACGTAAACTCTCCGTGTGCCTTCCCACCTATACAACACCTGTCAATCAATCAAGCCGCTCTGACACAGACTCCCTGACTGAGTGTCTCACAGCTGTCCGTGACAGTGAGTGGTGTGATCTACACATGAGTACAGGCCTCTGTCAGTGCTCAAGGCTGTAGCCCAAGGCTATTCGCTCCTGTGTGAGTCAAACCGCTAAAGTTCTACCTGTTTAAACATGATCTGACTGAACTCAGTCCCACGTCCCTCACGAAAGAAAACGCTAAAATGGTATTCTTTCAGTAGCGATAGCGATTAATGCTAAATGTCACTGAAAATGTCATCCGCCTTTAATGTCGTAATTCAAGATATGGACACTAGCACCGAAGGATTTTATAAGAGAAAGTGCTGAAAGCTTACTTGACATTCTAAGGCGGTTGTGCTCTGTTTTTAATGCTCACATGTGAAATGACTACCGTAGTATTTTTAGGGTTAATTCAGTGTTTAAACAAGCCAAACTGTGGTGGTTTGGAGGCTTTTTGACACCAACTGAATATTTTCAGATTGTGATATTGTTCTGTTTATTCAGGGGACCTCAGATATCTATGAATGAATGAATGAATGAATGAATGAATGAATGAATGAATGATTTACAATTGTATATAGTCTCTCCTCTGAGAATGACAACTCTCTTTGTCTGGATGAGAACACCTGCAAAATGCGTCTTTGTTCCCACCTGTATTTTGATTAAGAGCTGTTAACTCACACTTAAACACAAACACTCTCAAACAAACGTAATCCTCTGCAAAATCACTCGCAGTGAGAACAAGTGAAACAGTAAATGTAAATGGGTTTCGGCACCTGTATCTGTCGTGTAGAGCTCCACTCTTTCAAACAGGCATGCTAACACATGCAAAGTAAGTGCTGTTGTTATATGGTTACATTCGAAATGTCTGAATGTCAACAGCTGCGTGTATACACGCACAGAAACACTCACTGAAATATTTAATCTGTGGCCTCCACACCTGGATCTCCCATTAATCTCTCAGAACTATTTATCCCACACACACATACAATATATGCATTTGAAACTGAATTTCATCCTCCACATGAGCTGCCATCCACAACCCATTTTACTAGTAACTTGATGTATTTTCAACTGTGACACGGTGTGTGTGTGTGTGTGAAGTAGGATGGGACTTAATTTCATCCATCAAAAACTTTTGTCATTTTGTATGCTATGTTTTAAATAATTAGCATACTTTATTGATTAATAAATAAATAAACGTTTAATTTATTATTCATTTAATATTTCAATATTTTAAATAATTTTAGCATTTGGATGTACTGCCTGCATTGTTTAATTTATTTATATTGCTTATTAATTAATAATATAAATATAAAAATTATAATGTGATTATTTTTAATTAATCATATAATTAATTCATGTTATACTTATATATTTTTGATTTTATATATATTCTTTACTAATTTATTTAGTATATTTACGTATAATTATGCACATTACATCATCAATGATGAACCTAATTTACATATACATGGGGCATGTTTGTGCTGAAACAAATGACAATGACTTAATTCAAATACTCACGGTACAATGCTATTTTAGTGCATTTAAAGTCTGGTCAAAATGGATAAGGTTATTGGATAAGATACAGGTTTCTGCACTGTAATGCATTTGTTTGGTGAATTTGTCCTCTATCTCTCTCTCTTTATCTGTCTTTCCCCAGACAGTCAGAAGTGAAACAAAAGCAAAAAGTCAAAGAGGTAGCAAAGAGAGAGAAAGAGGGGTAAGTTAAGAATGAGAAGGAGGAAAATGCAAAGAAAGTGTAGAGAGAGACAGAGAAAGAGAGAGACTTGGCTAGTTAAGGAGGGAATGTGATGTCAGATGGTGCAGTCGGGCCACTCAAACATGACAGTCATGACAAGATGAAGCCCCTCTCTCCTCCTGTAACATCACCCCATCACCTCCGCCCCTCCCCCAGCTTCTCCTCCTTCCTTCTCTTCCTTTTCTGACAGCACCTATCAGGACATCTTCTGTGAAGCAATACTGCCCCCTACAGTTAAATCTCACACCGCCGCTCTCAATGCCAAACGTCTGCTGGTTTCAAACAGAAGGCTGAATCTGAGCACACAGAAGCGTAAACACATAATTCAACCTGCGTAGTAGTAGGAGAATATTCACAGTAAAACCACTAAAGTTGTCTACACTGCAAGTGTTCAAGTCATAGACTGCTGCACCACTGATCCAGTAGTGAGTTGCCTACCTAGACAGCATATTCACGCATCATAGGAATGCTACTGATGAAGGTTGTTTAAAAAAAAATGATGATACTGGTTTCTAATGCCAAATTCTAGGAACGTTGTTTCTAAGTGCAGTTAACACCAATTATTTGAGGTACCATACTGAAATAAAAGTGACGTGAACTGGGAGAAAGATATAAAAATTGATCCCTCTCACTCACAGATGCTAGGTTTCTCTCATACACGGTTGGTGCGATTCAGTGAAGTATTGAATCAATATTGATGTACGGAATGAGACTGGTGAAGGAAGTACTAAAATGCACTTTTTATATAGCTCTCGTTATATAAGATTATTTTAGAAACATGCTAACATAAAGCTCTGTTAGAATTGAGTTGGGTTTTCTGTGCATTTCATGTAAGAAATGTTATTTGTGAGGTGCATAAAGCACAGTTCTGCTTTCTGAGGTTCGGTTTCAATTATGATCCTGCCTTTCAAGAGAGCTGCCAAAGTAGGCAGTAAACAAAGGCAGCTTATTCGATTTTGGAACAGAGTTTTATTGATTAGAACAGAAGCATTTTAGATTTATTGTATGGCTTGCTCACATTGTAGATGGGGTATAACAATGTGAGGCTTGTGTGTCAGGGTTTGGAGCTTGAGGAACAGTCTTTCCTCTCTGTCTGGGATCAGTTTAGTCTTCCGTAGCTGATCTGAAAACAACGTGACATCTGCAGGAATACGTGTTACGTTTCGAGCACGGTGAAGCAGGCTGATCCGGGTTTTAATGTATATTACACTCAAATGGGTTTTCAGAAATGTCTCTTTGGTCTGCTGCTGTATTCGCAAAAAATATGGAGGAACCATCTGCTAGTTTCCCCACCTCATTTTGCAGGAACACTCAGAGGGATAAGGAAGGTTGTTTTGGGTTCAGCTAAGTAAACAGGAAGAGTTCAAGCTTTTCTAAAAGCAGATTTCTCTCATTAAAGTGTCATCAGCCATCGGTCCGACTGCATGCCTATTTAGAAAGCAGGTCTCTCGCTTTTTCTGTCTCACTCACCATTTATCTAACTTGTTTACTCTCTTTTTCCATTAACTGAGGTGGGGGGGGGGGGTTAAAAGTGTAGCATAAAGAAGATTTGGAGTCTGTCATCTATTTGTTTTTTTAGCTCTCTCCCTCTGGTCCTTCAGAAATCTCAGAGGAGCCATCCCTTTTTTCTTGGTGACAGACAAAACCAGATATAGTAGACTATATCTCTATTCTATTCTTCAACAGGGTAATGTTACTGTAAATGTGCAATACTTACTATTTATAAGCCGTAAAACTTTTGGATACAAACCAGCGTGTTTATGATTTAAATAATATAGAAAAACAATATGATAATAGCCTTGCTCAAGTAAAAAAAGGTTGCAGCCACTCCTATGTTATTAATGAGAAGGATTCTGTTGTATTCTATACTGATGCTAAACAAATTTGTTCTATTCCAAAGCCTAGGGAGTTGCCTTAATGTCTACATTTTCTAAGGTTGCTTCTGGAGTGCAATGGAACCTTATAAATGCTGTAACTGATTTTGAATCATCTACAGTACAGTGATCTACACTATTCAAACACTGCTTTTCTCATGAAGCACATGAGGCTTGATACACAATTGATTGATGAGTTTGCCAATAGAATGTTGCTAAGCTAAAAACAATATACTCTAAGAAGCGTAACAATACATACAGTCATGTCCAAAAATATTGGCACCCTTGGTAAATATGATCAAAGAAGGCTGTGAAAATCAATTTGCATTGTTAATCCTTTTGAACTTTTATTTTAAAAAATCGAACCTTTCATTGGATAATAAGACATTTAAAATTGGGGGAAATATCATTATGATATAAATTCTTTTCTCAAATACATGTTGGACAAGTATTAGCACCCCAACAAATTCTTATGAGTAAAATATCTCTGAAGTATATTCCCATTCATATTCACAATTTTGATTATGGACATGAAATTTTCTAGCCACGGCTTCCCGTTTCACAGAAATAGAAATTTTCATAATCCCTTATAATTAAAATGCCCTTAATCATCCATCACAATGAGAAAAAACAAATAATATATTTCTGATGTGTAGCAAAAATAATTGAGCTTCACACATTAGTGACGTGACTTTAAGAAAAGAGCTAGAGCAGTGCAAATTCCCATTTTCACCATCAGGGCAGTAATTGTGAATTTCCAATCAACAGAAAATGTTACGAAACTGCCTCTCCAGGGACCACAGCTGGATAATTGCTGAAAATAGTTGAGTCTAGGGGTCCGAAAACATTAAAAATATTTGTCAAACAGCACCCGCATCAGCATATATTGTTTGGGAGGGTTTCAAGAAAAAATATCCTAGGTCATTCAAAAACAAACTCCAGCATATCCAGTTATCAGACACGACTGAAACTTCAAATGGGACTGGCTTCTATGGTCAGATGAAACAAAATAAAAATCGCTTTTTAGTAGCAAACACTCAAGATGGGTTTGGTGAACACAGGGATAAAAAGTACCCCATGTGTACAATTAAATATACTGCTGTATTTTTGATGTTGTGAGCCTATATTTCTGCTGGAGGTCCTGGACATCTTGTTTAGACACATGGCATCATGGATTCTTACAATACAAAATACAAACAATACAAATTAAGCTCGGATGAGCTTTATTTGTCACATACACAATTATACAGAGTATAATGAGGAGTGAAATGTGTTCTCTGCATTTAACCCATCCAAGTGTACACACTTGGAGCAGTGGGCAGCCGACTGTGCAGCGCCCGGGGAGCAGTCGTGGACTTCCTGTCGGAGACGGGATTCGAACCCACAACCTTGGGTAACTCGGGTTTCAAGTCCAACGCTCTATCTATTAGGCCAACGACTGCCCAATTCTTTCAAATACCAACTGATAAAAATAAATCAACAAGTGACTGACTCTGTTAAAAATCTTATAATGGGCCATGTTTGGATTTTCCAACCATACAATAATCCAAACACAAACTTTAGAAACAACATAAAAATGGGTCACTGAGCACAAAACCAAGCTTCTGCTATGACCATTCCAGTCCTCTGAACTGAACCCTATAGAAAAAGAGTGAGGTAAACTGAAGAGAAGAAGCACCAACATACAGCTGATAATCTGAAGGGTCTGGGGTGATTCTGGATGAAGGAATGGTCTTTGATCTCTTACCAGGTGTTCTCTAACCTCATCAGGCATTATAGGAGAAAATGTACAGCTGTTAAACTGGCAAATGGAGGTTTAAAAAAATATTGAATAAAAGGGTGCCATTAATTGTGGCCAATGTGTATTAGAGAAAAACTATTATTTCATAATTTTATAGTTCCCCCTATTTTAAATTCTTATTATCCAATGAAAGGTAAGATTTGTGTGCATTTCTTTAATAAAAGATCAAAAGGATTAACAATGCAGATTAATTTTCACAGCCTTCTTTGATCATATTTTACCAAGGGTGCCAATATTTTTGGCCATAACTGTAGACTGTATGCAGACATTTTCAACCCAGACTTATTGGAAATTGTGGTGACTGTGGCAACATTCCTGCCAAATTTAATTGTTGCTTTTTGCACATTTTGCAGCACTTTCAAAAGGCAAAGTCCAGTGAGTGGCGCTAAAAGCGCATTCGGTTTTATTCAAAACAGATAAATGTGAAACTTGCAATGTTATATTTGTGATTCAAACTGCAGCAGTTCCAAAAATAAATGTGCAGTGACTGAATATTGCATTGGAGAAGAGACGTACCACCTACTCTAAACCTTACCATAGAGTTAACAAAATGATGTATGATATAGATGTATTTGCTGAAACAACACATAATTTTACCTTGCTCGTAAAAGACTTTGAGCTTTTTTTGTGATTCTTGTTTCACAAAACTCATACATTACCCGAGTGCTCTGCATTGCACATGCAATGCTATGCCGGATGAGCTACCAAGAAAGTTTACTTCATCAGAAAATCTATATGGAGCTGGTTATGTGATGCCAACTTCAAAATGTCGACAATCCTATGGTAAAAGTGTTCATAACATACAATAGTATTGCGCAAGGAAGCACACAAAAATAAGTCTTTATTTATCAGTAATTTGCCTGTAAATCATAATTTGTGTTTTACTCCCTCTACTGTGTTTATTTCTGTTGAAACTGCAGAATTGTGTTGTATTGTGCATACACAGGTGCATTTGTGTGTTTAGCAATGAGCCTGGGCTTCAAATTGGCTAATTTTTATTTGATTAAAACATATTTTATCAGTATTCGTTATTGCAAATGTTTTCACTTACCTCATTGCAGTGAATTCTGTAATTGCACGCTTTCAAACAATACATGCACTGCTTCCTTAGAATTTGTTCAAAAATGTATTTAAAAGTAATGTTGTTGATGATGCATTCTTTTGCCTACTCTTTTTGGGCTGAGAGGGAAAAACACACAATTAGTGATTTTTTAGCATGCAGAGGCACTGAGTTATTAGCCATAACTTCTACCAGCACCATTTCTCTCACTCTCTCTCTCTCTCCAAAAGCCCTCCAGTTTGAGTATTATACCATACTGAGTCATGGCTCTGGCGAATGCAATTAATGAACTCTGGATTAATTACCACAAATTTCATCACAGTCTGTCCGACTGTTTAAATATGGATAAATATGGGCCAATTATTTTACTGGCCTCAGTGTTTGAAAATAAAGTATGTTTGATAAATGGTTTTAACCTCTTAAAGAGGCCACTACACATGCACGGGAGAAGAGAACTTGGAAGTCAATTTCACATTCAGGAAGCATCACGGCCATTGGGGTAAGACACAGGAAGAGAGTTGATCATATGTGAACAGACTGGTTTGATTTGATGCTTGATTGAGCACTGTTTGAAGATGTAATCCATTTCAATTGTGACAAGCAGGAAGGAGAAAAAAACAGACAGGGACGACAAGAGCCTTACATTTAAAAGGGGGCAAAACAAAAAAGATTTCCCACATGTGGAAGTCCTACTCTCTTTTTAAACTTCTGAAGCTGTTCAACCTTAGCAGATAAGAGGAAGGAGGGGATGAAAGTTAAAAGAGTGCTGAAAAAATAAAGACCATAATGAGGGCCAAGGTGCAGAAAGACTTTTGAATGTTCAGGGGTGGAATATGCATCTCCTGTCAAAGAGGGAGAGAAGCCTCTAGGGGGCTTGTGTCTTGACATTCTCCCATCGTCAGTGGTACTTTGGGTAGATTTAATTAATGTAAGAACAAAGTCTAATGATTCCACCTCCTCTCACTCTCCCTCCTCTCACTCTCTCTAGCTCCATGGAGAGTGGGCTTCTATTTGATAGCTTCTCTACCCTCATTCCCACTCACTCAGTCAGATCAGAGTTGCACAACTTTTCCACCAATTTGTGATTTTCTTTTTTTATATATACTTTTGGGTTTCTCTGCGCCCATCTGAGCTGTCTGTCTATCTGTCTGTCTGTGCAGCACGTGAACTGGACATGTTTCATGATATTCAGCCATATTCAACTTTTACAGTCAGGAGCAGGGTATTGACATTTTGTTATATAGAGTATTTGCAGTCAGAGTGGTGCATTTGTCATTTTGAGTTAGTGTGGAAGGCTTGCTGGCACTGGTTTAGTGTCACAGGAAAGCACCTAAAAATCTAAATATAACTTAGCAGGCTTTAAATTTATGATGTATCACATTTGTTATGATCCACAAGGTCAGGCCGAGCACTGACCGGACTCATAAAAATAATTTGTTATATCAATCGCAGAAGAATTTGTGAGCTTCCATTTAAACCGTGGCACAGTCACAGCCTAAGCGCACGTATGTGTGCGGTATAATCACTGGAGCTCAGAGCACTTCTTCTTAGTAGATTAGTTTGTGTCACCAGGGGTCCCTGCTTTCCTGAGGTGCCTCTGTTATTTATGTCTGCTTTGTTTAGTTGTGTATTTGTTTCCTTATTTATTATAGATGCTCCAGATTGTAAAATTGTTTTGAATATAAATGCCGTGCAGACTCTTCAATATTCACCTCAGGTGAGGGGCGATACAATTTGTTTCATTCGACAGAATCTCTGAGATGCTGATTCTTAATCACCTAATATCATGCCACAATGAACAGATCGGAGAGTTGCCAGTCAAGACCGCCCAAGATGAAAAAGAGAGAAGGAGAGAGAGAACGCAAAAAGTGTTACTAATTTATAGCTAAATATGATGGAAATAATTAGGGAGGACTTCAGCAAGACAGGGAGAGCAAACATTGGATGCTCCTCAAATGAAGCGTGGTGGAACTTTTGTTCTGCCATAAGATTTCCAAAATGCTCCCTCATTTATGAGTTATGCCAGCTATTGTGTCTCTAATGGGATGCAACATTGAAAAAACAAATTTTAAAGCCCCCTGCATTAGTCTAAAATGCCCAAACAAACTCCTACACTAAAATGTCGGCACTCTCAAGCCAAATGAACTAGTTGAAAGAGAAACGAAGGTTAGAAATCGCCCCCACGCACACTAAGGTTCAGCATTTTAACAATTGGACCTTAAGCGCACTAGCAAATTTTGGTGTAGGATGATTTTGAGGGCCTACAGCACATTGAGTTGTAGAAAAACATGTTTCCGTCCTACTTAGGAACACATTCAGCTAGAGTGGAGAAGCTAAACCAGTCAGGACAGAGTGAGAGAAGAATCGGTGGCATTGGCTGGAACTACAGGCTTCAACTGGCATATTCATTGAAATTCAGTTGGCACATAATGTAAAATTATCTAACAATGGGCTTTGAAAAAGACATGAAGCATTTAAAGGTTTTTATGTTGTGATTCGATAAAGGCATAAACGTATTTCTTCATGCACAAAACAACCTTCAATTTCCAGCCATTTAAAGATTACAGTGAACACAAAAGGAACAAAACAATGTGTTGTTTACTAACCTGTAAACAAGAAACCCCTTTTGGACTATTGACCACCACATGAATGGGGAGTAATCCCCAGAGCCAGAGTCTTTCTGTCAATAATGCGTTGAGACAGACTCTTGATAGATTTTAACAGAGGGGAACAAGGAAGGTAAGGAGAACAAATCCACAAGCAGCATCATTTTGCAAGGGATTTATGGAAGACCTTGCCTTGAAACATAACAAAGACACTCATTCATCCTGTGAACGCTGCCAGGTCCCCGAAGCACAATCCATCTACAGCTGCAGAAGTAAAGCCTCAGAACCACAGCTGTGTCAGTTGACCCCCTCTGTTTAACTCTGGCCTTTGTTTTTGTTTTTTTTGACAAACAAACAGCCATTTTGGCTCAAACAGAATGCTGAAGTACAGTACACATTCCTTACATGTACAATCGATACAGAGCTCCGGAGGGAAGATTCTCACACATCCATTTATTGTGGAAGGCAGACAGAAACACACAGTAGCAGGGCAACAAAGTTGCCAGATCTTATGAAAGAAATGACACCGGATCTAATCAGAATTAACTCGAAACCAGGCCAAAGTCAGAAAACAATATTTTTGCTAAATCTTCACTTCAGGCATTTTTTTTTATAGAAATGCAGATATGTAACATGGATGCTGAAAAATCTATCTAAAGATGTGAAGGCTTGATTTCATCATCAGGATTTGACTGGAATATGAAAACACAAACAACTCAGGCAAAACATTATGAACAGTTTTCTTTTTTTACATGCACCGATGAATAGTGCATAATAAGAGCAGTGTGTTCCTGTGGCTCAGTGGTAGAGCATTGCGTTAACTGCGCAAAAGTCTGTGGGTTAAATTCCCAGGGAACGCACATATTGACATACTATGACCTGAATGCACTGTAAGTCGCTTTGGATGTGTCTGTTAAAAGTGTCTGTTAAATGCATAAATGTACATGTAAGAGCAGGAATGTGTATTAACATGCACGATAATCAAATTCTGTCTAATGCTGATATGCATATTTTGAGATTAATATTTTGCTATGGCCGATAATCAATAAAATTGAAACATTTAAAATTGTTACTATTTTAAGTTACATTTAAAATAACATATTTAAAACCAAAATCAATTGTATTGAATACTTCAAATAAATTTAGGCACCACAACATTATAATGGATATTCATTTAGAAATGTACCAATGATTACAAAAGTAATCTATAAAAATAGGGAAAATGTATTTACTAATATTCAGTATCTGCTGATCAAAATGCAAAACCAATCAATCAATCAAATACTGGCTGATAACAATATTGTTCTGACATATTACGCATGTAGTACAAATGAAAACAAGTCACTAAACACTGATATATGACAATTAAACCATATATATTTAAATTCAATATTATATATTTAGAGATAATTAAACTTCAGCATTTTCTAGATATTGCAACAAAAGTATGATAGAAATCAAAGAGAAAAGGTAACATTAGTTATACAAAATAAAATAGAGGATCAGTGGTGCCCTTCAAAACTGTATTTCATGTGTTTACCTGCCTTTCTTCTTCCCTTTACAACCTCTTTTGATAATCACTGTTATGTACCTTTCAAAGTGCTTGTGTTGGAGTAACTCTTTATTATCAGACAAAAAGAAGCCGTATAAATGGACAGATACTGAAGCCAGGCAGAAGTGCTCATTGCCGGGTAAAAACAATGAGGAGTGGAGATGTGCATCCATTTGGCCACAGACACAGAACGAACACAAAAACAGGAGAAAAGAGGAGAGGGTTGGACAGATGAATAAGCTACATGAATAGGACACATATATATTTAGGGCGCATAAATGGATGAAAACCGAATTGAAAAAATGGTTAAAAAATGATGAAGCCAAAATTAGTTTCAATAATAAACTCAGGCTACATTTTTCTAAGGAAGAAGGATGAATATGGCATTTACTTGGCATATTCTTATTAACACATGGAAGTAGTGTTTCTAAACCTTTTTTACTTCAAGGCTCCTTATTCTCCACTTCACTGTTTGAACACCCTGTGATTTTTCCAGTTGTTCAAGTATTTTGTACTCAATTTCCTCATAAAAACTCAAAATATTTTATAGCTTGGCATAACTAGAAAATCACATATTCATTATAAAAATGCGCATGGCATTTCATGATTAATTTACATGAATAAGGTCAGGTCTAGAAAACACACTTTTAAAATGAGGTTTCCTCAAATATCCAGATTGTTCAAAATTGTTGTTGAGGGTGAATTAAAATAAGAAATACATTTTTTTTAAGCTTATTTTAATGCTTGTTTTGTCTTATTTATAATCAATTAAATTTAATCAATAAACACTACATGGCCAAAAGTGTGTAGATGGCAGCATCTTTACCATGCTACAATAAAATCATGACATTCATATAACTAGAAGATCATAAGAGAGCACTGATGTTGGCCAGTTATAGCTAGCTTGTTGAGCTCACGCATTCATCCAACATGTGGTTTATTGGGTTGAGGTCATGACTCCTATTAGGCCAGTCAAGCGTTCCCTTGTTAATTTTAACTAACCATGTTCTGTAAAGACTTGTGAACTTAATCGTTAACATGTTGAAACAAAAAACTAAACCGAAAGGATTCTATGATGTTGGAAACATGAAATGATGCTAAAAGCCCTCCCTGTCAACACAGAAAAAAAGTCCATTATGCATCATCAATAAAATCTGACAGTTGGCACACCGCATTTGGGCGAGGAGCATCTACTGGTAATTGCCAAACCTTCATTCGCATGCCAGAAAAGCATACTTTAGAGAATGGCAGTGAGCTTTACAAACATTACAGCCAAAACTTTCTATGGTTTGTGGTGTTATTTCACTGGAAACCCATTTTGCAAAGCCATGATTGGTCCGTTACGTAAGCTAATGCGGCCTAACACTTCACAGCTGTTGATGCTTGTAGATTTGTCCAATTCTCTATAACACCACTTACAGTTGACCCAGGCAGATCTGGCAAGGCAGAAATGTAACAAAATTACTCGTTGGAAAAGTGGCATACTATGGAGGTGCCATGCTGAAAGTCATTTAGCTCTTCTGTATGGGTTATCGTCTTGGCAGCAGGATAGCGGACACCGCTAATTAGAAAGAGTGTCCATTTGGCATTAGCATTAAGAAACAGACAGATGAATAATATCCAGTGGTATCCCAAATGCTTGGCACATGAACATGTATTTCCCTGGATTTCATACTACTACCTCAAATCAGAATAATGAATAAATGAAAATGAAAGCAGGATTCTTAAGGCCCTGAGCAAAGCTCCGTTTCGTTCTTTGTTTAGGGATAAAAATAAGTTTGAAATACCTTTGCAACAGTATACAAACATTCCAACGACGTCACGGCAGTTCGTTCTTTGATTTCACTTGAGGTATATTGGGGCCTTTACACCTGCTTTAACATACATGCAAATTTTCAACAGATATTTAAAGATGGCATAACTCGCATAACTTTTGTTGAGTCTTGACGCAGAAGAACATATCAGAATAGAAAAGCTTAGAAGTGTTAATCAGTTGTACATGTTTTTCACCACAGATGGGTGTTAAAATTACTCCTGCTTCTTTTTACATTGTTTAAGGTGTACAATTCATAAGATCCTATAGAGTGAGAGAACAAAAAGGCTGCTGGGATTTCAGTGAAAAGAGATGATACACGTTATGCCCCTGAGCTGCCTTAAAGTGACTAAAAAGAGAGAGGAAATAGAGGAAGAAATGAATTTTTTGGCACAGTCTCGAGCACTGTTGTGCGAACACAGGGATATGGTGCTCAGTCACCTCAGCCGGTTGGGACTTCAGGTCAACCGGGAAAAGAGCAAACTCTCCCCTATGCAGAGGATCTCTTTTCTCGGCATGGAGTTGGACTCGGTCAACCTCACAGCACGTCTCTCGGAGGAGCGTGCTCAGTCAATGCTGAGATGCCTGGAGTCTCTTCAGCGCAAGAGGGCGGTTCCACTGAAACATTTTCAGAGGCTCCTGGGGCATATGGCATCCTCAGCCGCTATCACGCCGCTCGGATTGCTTCATATGAGACCGCTTCAGCGTTGGCTTCACGACCGAGTCCCGAGATGGGCATGGCGCCACGGCACATACCGGGTCTCACTCACCCGCCCCTGCCGCCGCACCTTCAGCCCATGGTCGGACCTTGCTTTTCTTCGGGCAGGAGTTCCCCTAGAGCAAGTATCCAGGCATGTTTTTGTCTCAACAGATCCTTCTGCCACGGGCTGGGGGGCCATGTGCAACGGGCACGCAGCCGCGGGGCTCTGGACAGGGCCCCAGCTGCAGTGGCATATCAATTGCCTCGAGTTGCTGGCAGTATGGCTTGCTCTGCGCCGCTTCAGAACGCTGCTACACGAGAAGCATATACTGGTCCGCTCGGACAACACTGCGACCGTTGCGTACATCAACCACCAAGGCGGCCCACGCCCCGTCGCATGTCGCAACTCGCCCGCCATCTCCTCCTTTGGAGTCAGAAGCATCTGAGGTCGCTTCGCGCCGTTCATGTCCCAGGCGAGCTCAATCGTGCAGCAATCCGGGAGAATGGCGACTCCACCCCGAGGTACTCCAGCTGATTTGGAGACGCTTCGGGGACGCTCAGGTAGACCTGTTTGCCTCCCCGGACACGTCTCACTGCCAGTTGTTTTTCTCCCTGTCCGAGGGGACCCTCGGTACAGATGCACTGGCATGCAGCTGGCCTCGGGGCTTACGCAAATATGCGTTTCCCCCAGTGAGCCTTCTCGCACAGACCCTGTGCAAGGTCAGGGAGGACGAGGAGCAAGTCCTCTTGGTTGCGCCTTACTGGCCCAATCGGACGTGGTTCCCAGAACTGATGCTCCTCGCGACAGCCCCTCCTTGGCAAATTCCTCTGAGGAGGGATCTACTTTCTCAGAGAGGGGGCACCTTCTGGCACCCGCCCAGACTTGTGGAATCTCCACGTATGGTCCTTGGACGGGACGCGGAGGTTCTAAGTGGGCTACCTCCAGCGGTAGCAACACTATCACTTCTGCCAGAGCCCTGTCTACGAGACAGGCCTACAGGCTGAAGTGGAACCTGTTCGCGATTGGTGTTCTCCCGCCGGGAGGACCCCAGAGATGCCCGATCGCAGTCGTGCTTTCTTTCCTGCAGGATGGGTTGGAGCGAAGGCTGTCTCCTCCACCCTCAAAGTGTATGTTGCCGCTATTGCCGCACATCACGATGCAGTAGACGGTAAGTCTCTGGGGAAACACGACCTGGTCATCAGGTTCCTCAGAGGGGCAAGGAGGCTAAATCCTCCGCGCCTCACCTGGTACCCTCTTGGGATCTCCCTCGGTCCTGTCGGCCTTGAGGGGGCCCCTTGAGCCTCTGCAGTCAGTAGAGCTTAAGTTTCTGTCTCTGAAGACAGTGCTCCTCTCGGCATTGGCCACAGTTAAGAGGGTAGGGGACCTGCAAGCATTTTCGGTCGACGATTGGTGCCTAGAATTCGGGCCAGCTGACTCTCACGTTGTCCTGAGACCCCGGCCTGGATATGTGCCCAAAGTTCCCCCATGCCCTTCAGGGACCAGGTGGTGAACTTGCAAGCGCTGCCCGGGAGGAGGCAGACCCAGCCATTGCTCTGCTCTGTCCCGTTCGTGCCTTGCGCATCTATGTGGACCGCACGCAGAGCTTCAGGACCTCAGACCAGCTCTTTGTCTGCTTCGGAGGACAGCAGAAGGAAGAGCTGTCTCCAAACAAAGACTCGCCCACTGGATAGTGGAGGCTATAGTCTTGGCCTATCAGGCCCGGGCGCTTACCGTGCCCCCTTGGTGTGAGAGCACACTCACGAGGCGTTGCTTCCTCTTGGGCTCTGGCACGAGGCGCCTCAATAGCAGACATTTGTAAAGCTGCCGGCTGGGCGACACCTAATACGTTTGCGAGGTTTTACAATCTCCGTATAGAGCCAGTGTCCTCCGTGTACTTGTCTCGGATGGCCAGTAACACTGGAAACCCGCCGGTGTCAATCACGCTTGCTGCGCCATTCCCCACGGACCGGATACGTGCGCCTTGTTGCTTCTCAGTTCAGTTCCCCACGGCGAACCCTGTTGAAGTTCCTCCCGCACCCTCGGCAGTCAGGTGTGGCGGAGCACCAGACGCCAGGTCCAGTACTCGTACGTTGCCCAAGGTCAACCCCTGTGCTGGGCTAGGTGCCCGTGTGTAGTGATTCCCCTTTGGTGATCCCACATGTGTATTCTTCCACGGTACGACTCCCCCAGGTGGAGCCCGTGTCTTCCCTGGCAGAAACCTTCTGCCCACTCTGCTGTGTAGCTACCTCACCCCAGGCGGGCTGAGTCTACCTCAGAGACTCCCGTATGTAGTACTGCCCTCGGCCAGTCCATATGTGTAATCTCCACATGATACCTCCTTATGCGGGATGTGGCTCCGTAGCGTTTCCCCCTACTTGGGGTACGCTTTCCCAGTGTTATTCTACCCACTGAGCGGAACAGCAGTGGCGGTTATCTCTGCCTAAACCCTGTCCTATCTTCCATCCCAACTGGTGTGGGGGGACTTGCCGGCTTCTGCAGAGCACTGGAGGGGGTCAGCAATAGTGGCGTTTTCCAAGGGATCCCATTAGTCAGTCACTCTGACGTTACGTCGAACGTGACTGACTGATAGAACGCCTCGGTTACTATGTAACCCCGTTCCCTGAAGGAGGGAACGGAGACGTAACGTCCCGTCGCCATAGTTGCTGTACCACCGCTGTACGGCCGGGGCACACAGTCTCGGCTCCTCAGCGAAAAACTGATGTGCGTTTGCACGCGCTCTCCTTTTATACCCGCACCGCGGGGCGGAGTGCGCGTGGCGAAACACGCACGCCAACTGTCATTGGCTTGTTTTGTTAACACTCGAAGGTGATTGGGCTCTCCGGCGAGATCCCATTAGTCAGTCACTCTGACGTTACGTCTCCGTTCCCTCCTTCAGGGAACGGGGGTTACGCAAGTAACCGAGACGTTTCGAACATCAGTGGTTCTTTTTTTGGAGTTTTAATTAAAGTAATTAAAAAAATTATCATTGATTTTTACAAAACAGTTATGTATGTTCATGAGGTATTTTTGTCCGTCTATGTATTCACATGATCACAACTTTGATCTCGACATGCAGTAACAAAAGTTGTTTTTCTCACAGTCTCAACTTTATTTTCTCATAAGAAATGTGCATGTGCATTAGAAAAGTATAACTTTTGTTATGCTGAGATCACAAAAAGTTTAAGCTGTGATCGTGTCAAAAAGAAAAAATATATAATGCATGGCCTCTTGAAGGACTTGTAGCTGTCTTTGTTATTGATGATAATTTATAATTCATTTACAGCTTGCATATCAAAGTGTAAATCTTTTTTTTAGACAATTATGTTCAACATTTACAGATTCATCATTACATTAAGCAACAAATTGTGATATTTAATAAAAAAAACGTTTTAAAGAAAAAAAAACGTTAATTTAATCTTCAGATATGCTGCATTAAGGTTTCTGTTTAAATGTCTACCTTCTAACTTTTCTAACATAACATTTTACTGCATGTCTCCTTATCTTGAGAAATGGTAGGCAGTTCATTTGATATAATGGATAGAATCCATTCAAATGTATATTTACTGGGTGTCAGAATATATTGTCTCAGAATTTACTGGCAAAAGCTTTTTCATTGCACAACGATACCTTGTGCGATAAGAAACACATTGTACCTCTCATAACCCTGAGTAAAAACAGCCTGGTTAGATTATCTGGACTGGTTTTAGAGGCATTTTGGAAACTTTTCAATAGGTCAGACTGGGAGACCAGTTAAATCACCTTAAACCAGTCCAGCAAACCACCTTAGGCAGGAATAAAGTGTACCTTTCAGCTGGCCTCTTTCCCATCTGCTAAAATAACTGAGAAACAGTATTTACACTTACTGTGGGTTATATATTTGTACTGGATAATTATTTGATCCTGGAAAGTCCAATTGCAAATGTTTTCCAAAATGAACTGGAACTGGTTTGAAGATGTATTTTGAGTGTAAATTAATTTAGTTTGTTGATACATAAACAAATGTTACCATACAAAAATGTGTGAACCCCACAATCCACACATGAGTGCTCAATGGATGAAACACATGGATGGAGCAACCATGAAACTGGATCATTAATTGCCATATGGGGAGAAAAAAGCATCAGACAACAGACAATTCCATTGCCCGCCATTAGCATCATCACGGAAGGGAATGATTTGCCTTTTCCCTCATGTAAACAAAGAGAAAAACAAAAATCTACTTCAATATTTACCCTGTACAATTTTTTTTATTATTTTTTTTAAACCTGCAGTTGGGGTGTCATTTTTAAAGCAATGTTGATTAAAATTTCCAGGGAATGTTTCCCCTCTAAAAGTTGGTGCACTTGTTAGCCAAGGAAAACGCTGTGAAGGTCATTGCTTGAGATAAAGATAAATATCACAGAATATCTTTTAAAAGTGTAATTGTTGATCAAAATACAGTAAAAACAGGAATATTGTGAAATAGTATTACATTTTATAATAATGGTTTTCTTTGTAGCTGTAATTGAAACTATGAAACTGTAATTTATAAAGTTCCTTTAATGAATACAGTAAAGTTCAAAAAGCAAATGGATTTTTTTATTATTAATGTAGATGTCTTTGCTGACGCTGTTGATCACTTTAATACACCTTTGCTGACTGAAAGTATTATTTTCTTATCTAAAAAACAACAACCAAATCTTACTGACCACAGACGTTTGAATGGTACATACACTGCTAACAATGCCAATAAATGTAATTTTCATAAAAGTTGAGATTTCAAATTACATATATTCTCCTGTGATATATGCATATTATCAGTCTGTAGGACATTGTTAGAGGAAACATTTAACAAACTAGTAAGAGTGTGAAGAGTGTTTTAAAAGGCTTTCCAGAAGTCCTCAGGGTGCAAGTGCCCAGAGTCGAAGAAACACCCACGTATGACTCAAAAACAACACTGGTGATTAAATACCATCCAAACAACGATTTCACTCTCAAACTATTACCTAAAGCCCACTCATTCCCCAGACATGATGAATGACACAGGTCATTTAGTCAAGTGCAACACCAACTGATATTCAGGTTTTAAACTTCACAGTGATTTACTAATCTTGATAATTATGACAACACACATACACAACACACTTACTCCTTGACAAATTAGAAATGTTAAATAGTTTGTATTACCCCCATGTGAAGTTATTTATACACATCATTTGTCTGTTCACATTTTTAAGAGCGCCATCATTAAGCATGTCCAGCTTTTATTTGGGTTTGCTCTGAAGTGTTTTGCGCTCTAACAAACGATCAGCTAGAAACACTCAATAATTTTTCAGTTATTTATGAGTTCATTATAACTGCTTTCACCTGTTCCCAATAAACTCATGTGCCTGCGTGTGCTTATAAACATGAAATATCATGTCACAGTCAATGGGTCAAGCGTAAATGAATTAATCAGAGCAGAGCAAATATGATCACATCAAATCACAGCAGAAAGTGGAGCGATCGAAGAGAAAAAGAGAGTTCTAGATTCAGGGATATTATGTGTGTACTGGACATATGCGTACATTTAAATGTGTGTGCTAATTTAAATCAAAGCTATACATTGTCCAAAATATGTAATTGAGAAATAGACTGCAATTACATCTATATTGTGCTTTGATCCAGGAAGCTGGTATTATAGCAGTAGTTGCCACCCACAGACACTGAACAGTCAATCATAATATAAAGCATACCTCATCTACATATACAGTATATCCTGACCAACCAGAATTAACATCAAAGTTGTAAGCACTTGTATAAATTACCATATGCACATGTAACATACTACATTATAAAAATCTGTTTCATGCATTTATCCATCTTGGTTAATCAGTGCCGGTCCTCACTATACGAAAAGTACACAGGTAGGTCACCCCGAACTGCCGTGGCTCGCTTGCTCTTAAAGATGATTTAATGACTAGAGCTATGCAATTTACCAAATTTTACTTTTGTTTTTATTTTGACTTCCAACGATTATGAAAACATAACATAGCGTTTCATTCCTTTCCTTGATAGAGGTGCAACATAACATCCAATTCAGACAAATCTGTCATTATACAGTGTCCTGCCAGACATGCTTGATACTAAAATACTAAAGAAGATAATAGCATCGTTTCTAACAAATATGTATCGGTGAGAACTGATTAATTTATATATAATTGTTAGTAGATGCGCTATACTTTTATTATTTAAAAAGTGACCAATAATTTGTGACCAATATTTTATATGTAGATTGATTTCTCCTCTCTAAACTGTTTCTCAAGCACGTTCTCTCATCACCACTGCTGCTACGTGAAATGTTTTGTATCACAACATTACGGAGGCCGAGGCGTTAGAAGTCAGAAGGTACTTAAGTTAATTCATGATTTGCTGTCTGTCTGAACCAAAGAAAGAAAAGCGAGGTATATCTGCACCATTTTGAATTGCATAGGATTACATTTTTCCATTACATCGTATTGCATTGAATCGCATTGTGTTGAATCAAATTGAAATCGGATTGCACTGCATCGTAATGGGGTGAATCATATTGCATTGGCTCGGTAGCTGCTTCATATGTATCTATAATGTATCATATAATTGGCTATGCATCGGTTATGGAGATACCTAACATACACACAAACAAGCAAAGTATATTTGTCAAAATGTGAAACAAATTATTAAAATGTGGACCTGCGTATTATGACCTTGCTCAAGGCTACTACCTATGTTTCAGCATAACACCTTTAAAAATGTTTAGAAAAGCGGTGCTGTTGAGATGGTCCTACAGATCAAGATTTTAAATCATGGGGTGGGAGTGGGGTTTATTTAGAGATTTTCAAAGTCTGTTATACTTTCAAATCTGACATCTTGACTTTACCCATCACTTCTCAACCCGGCAGCCAGAGATGCAAAGAAAATAGAGAAACAAAGAGAGACAGAGAGTTTAAATCAAAGTCAGAAATTTCCTCCCACCTGTTATCACCCGTGTGGGTGGAGTACACACGCACACACACACACACACACACACACACATGCATGTGCTGAAGCTCTCAGTCTCCAGGGTTGGAGCTTGTAATTCTGTTTAATCAAACGCCAAAAAACTCTGACTCAGAGAGAATGAGGAGGAGAGAGAGTGACTAGCAAGGGAAACAGAGGGAGAGACAGACAGTTAATATTCGTGTGGATGCCCATAAGGCAGTAAACTTTGTGTTCTGAGGTCAATGCACTGAACGGCGGGTAAATTTATCATATATTTACACTATAAACTACTTGTTTTTTACATATTAACATGATTATTCACACACATCATAGATAATTTATCTGCCAAGTGTTTTTGAATTTAATCTGCCCCCTGACCTGTATGTAAATTCAATATTGTATACATGTTATTTGCAGTTAATATACCATTTACATTTTGTGGATAATTAACTACCATGTAATTGATGTTAATAAAATTTGTAAACAAATATTTATAATTATATACACTATATTGCCAAAAGTATTTGGACGCCCCCTTCTAATGAACAGGTTTGACTACATTAGTAATCTTAATGTTTAAGCATATAATGATATTCTAGGGAATTTTGTGCTTCTAATTTTATAGTAACAGTTTGGACAGGACGCTTTTCTATTCTAACATGACAATACCTCTTGAGTATAAGACAAGGTTCAAAAATAAATGATTGATTCAGTAAGTGTGGAAGAACTTGACTGGTCTGCAGAAAGCCAAGTCCTAATCCCAGCTGAACACATCTGGTGTGACTTTAAATGCAGACCTTGAGCCAAAAACTCATCACCAAACACTTGGCTTTATGTAGACCAGTCAAGTTCTTCCACACAGACTGAATCGATCATTTATTTTTGAACCTTGCCTTATACACAGATGCATTGTCATGTCATGTGCTGTGACTTAATTATAAAAAGGACAAATCACCTTTTTCATTCCTAAATGCATCGATATATTTGAACAAACTGAATGACTAAATGATTCAATAACTTTCTCAGACATTCAGTCAGTCACTACGTAATGCCATATCAATGTAACCTGCAGGAGTCATTATTCCTCAATTAGTTGCTAAATTGCCATTTTGTTCACCAGAAAACTTCAAGCAAGCACTACAAAACATAAACCAGCATGGAATGTAATGCTAGTTTATTTAAGAATTTTAGGTCCCACATTATATTAGGTGGCCTTAAAAATAAATCATTTGATATACTAATGCACTTATTGTGTATCTATATACATGTTTTTACATTGTACTTATATTAAAAAAATATCAGCAAATAATTACATCTGTAATAAATTTCTGTCATTATATTTATAATTACACTGTTGACTCATTCCTTACATCTTAACCCAACCTTAACCTACACATACTACCTAAACTGTCCCTAATATTACCCTATCCCACCTCAATTGCAGCAAAATAGTTTTGTGATACAATATGATCACAATAAGTACACTGTGCTTATCATTAAGTACATATTATTTAAGACCACCTAATATAAAGTGGGACCATATTTTATAGATGTTTTTGTCCAAAAAATATTTGTATGTATACAGTATAGCATGCAACATACTTTTTATGCCAGGTGCTGACCAAAAAATGTAATCCAAAAGTTGCTGGAAACAGTAAGGTAGTCAATTGAAAGTTTCTAATATCCAGTAAAATTCTGCTATTTTACAGTTTTTTCCATGAGCGAAGCAGAGGAAATGCCCTTTAACTGCCCTACCGCAAATCACTTTGAATAACAGTGTGTGCTAAATCACTAAATCCACAATGCACTCACTTATCAGCACAAATGGTATGGCTTCTTTCAGACAAGTGGCTTGACAGTGATCTCTACAGCCTCCAAGCAGCGTCACTGGAGCTGAGAGGTGCTTTCGGCTATCATTAAAAGAGCTAAATCATGAATTTGTCAATTATATGCTTATTAAGAAATGAGACATTGAAAATAATCCATCTTCTTTAGGGTCATGAGCTTTTTGTTGAAGTTTTCTCTCTAGCATCTCAAAGTTCAGAGATTATTTTATGCATGGGATGATTAGTGGTGCCTGCTAATATAAACCATTATTACAACTGTTTATACCCAGCAGGCACTGGACATCTTTATAAGGTCCGATTTTGATTACACAACCTAAAAACAACAAAATATCAACGTCAGATGACATAAATTTAACATTGACATTAGACGTTGAATTTACATCGCATTAAATTCAGGTTACCTGATGTCGCAACTGAAATTTAACTTCTTATAATCTTATAATGTTGTGTGCCTGCTGGGTTGTATTGGCGTTTGAACAAAAATTTAACTTTGGTGTGTAAGGGATGACGATGAGAAAATCATACAGACTTTGATGGTAACATCCTAGTTCAAATTTTCTTGAAATATATATATATATATTTGAAATCGGCTTTATCACATCTTACCTTACCTAGACTCAATTATATGCTCCATGCACCCTTTGTGATTTTGTCAACATTGGGAGTCTCACTTTGGGAGCTTTAGTTTACTAAAAAGAGTTTATATTTGGCTGTAGTTATACCTTGACTCAGCAGGAGTATTTAATTTGCAACCGTTCGAGACTTTGGCTGAGATGAAGTTCAGTTTTCTATTTGTGCCAAGTGATGGATGACACGTTTATGTAAGAAAACATGAAGATTGATACAAGACCTTTTGTAATGTAAATATGGAAATCTTCAACCGCAGGAATAAATGTATTCATTTTATTAATCCCTCTTTTTCCTGATTTCTTTCGGACCCCCCCCCCAAAAAAATGGCTGCTAATGCAAATGTCACAACCACCTGCCAAAAGCTTTGCAAACCTGCATTCCAGATTCTT
Source organism: Gymnocypris eckloni scoliostomus (assembly GCA_027564155.1). Lineage (NCBI taxonomy): Eukaryota > Metazoa > Chordata > Actinopteri > Cypriniformes > Cyprinidae > Gymnocypris > Gymnocypris eckloni. The sequence continues at coordinate 8,853,458 of CM050416.1, read as the reverse complement.
TCATCTCGCCTTCCCTTTTCTCCCCCTTTCTGCTCGCTTCTCATCTCATCTCATCCTCTCTCCTCTGGTTTTGGCTGCTGTTTAATAAAAGTCTGATTCATTCTGCAAGCTCTCCGACGGCCCCAAAACACCTGCAGCACACCCCTTCCACAGCAAAAGTGCGTGCATCTGAAAGAGAGACTGTGAGAGGCAGAGAAAAAGAGAGCGCTGATACAAATACCACTAAACATAATTACCACTGTCCATGGGAATTCAAAATTCGTGGCCAGAGCCAAATTCTGTGAATCTAAAAGAGGTTTCGCATTCAAAGAGAATACGTTCAGAGTGTCCAAACTACCGTTTCCCTCAGGGCTCCTGAAGGAACAGAGTCAGACACATCTACACACAAAATAAGATGTTTCAAATGAGTTTCACTCCCCTTTGTGGCATCCAGTGTTTTGTTGGCCAGCACCGAGAGGCTCTTGAGACCGTATAAATGTAACCAGTCTGTTTCTGTGGTGGTTTGAGACCACGGATGCATGTTTGGCAGTTGAGCACTCTAATTTTGAGCCTAAAAGCAGCAGTGCTTTCAGGCAGCAGAAGAGCATATTATCCAGTATCTGAGAGCACTCCTCTACCTCCACACACACACACACACAGCACGGAGCGGACAGTGTGGCTAACTGATGATAGACTTCAGCTCCGCAGTCTCAAATCCATATGTAGGGCCACAGTCGGTCAGCCAAGGCTGAAATTGCAATTAAACAGTAAATTGCAAGTATAACTGCTGTGGTTTGTGTGAGGTTTTAACTTTACTGTAACTTTGAACTAAAACTTTGCAGTAACCTTCAAAAGCGACCTGTGGGACAATCCGTGGCAAACATTAGTCCACACTTTCTGTGTTAATGCAAAGGGTACACAGACTGAAGATACCCCATTTATCAATGAACAAGAAAGCATAAAGCCTATTTGGAAAATGAAACAGGAAAAAAAGGAAACCTTCAGCAAGAAATTCGGTTTCTCCTTGAGAAAACATTGCGGCTGAATTATTCAAAGGGTTGAGGTACAAGCAGTCACCTGAGTGTCACTGTTGATAAAACATTGCATATAGTGCAAGTGTATTTGCACAACTAATATGCATGTACATTGTTCAGAAACTTGACAATCAGAAAGATTAAGAAAAAAATTGGTTTTGATAGCTTTCTAGCAAGCAAATGTGTATGCAAAATGATGCTTTAATAGGTTTAAAGGCAATATGTGCACGTTTGTGAGTAAGAATGTTTCTTAATCTATCTAAGGTGGTGTGCAAGGGTTGTATTGATTATATCAACTGACAAGCCTGTGGAAAACTAATGAGAAAATGTAAGCAAGTAATACATTTATATTACATTTTGTCAAGTATGATGTTAAATTAGAATTGTTTTATTCTAATGACTGCTATGGATTTCTCCAGTTTTATACATTTTACAATACTCTTAATATTGGGTAATTTTAATTCAAATATATAATTTAATCTAATATATGTATTGAATTTTTTTTATGCTTATACTACGAATATTTTTTATTAATTGTTAATCTTGTAATTTTGTTTAACTAATTATAAATTAATTTAATTCCATTTTAATAAATAATTGTATTGAATTTAAAGGGATAGTTCCCCCAAAATGAAAATGATGTCATTAATTACTCACCCTCATGTCGTTCCAAACCTGTAAGACCTTTGTTCATCTTCGGAACACAAATTGATGTATTTTTGATGAATTCCGAGAGCTCTCTGACCCTCCCATAGACCGCAAGGATCCTACCACGATCAAGGTGGATATTCCAGCTAACACGATCATCAACTGTTCGTCTCCTCCATGTCAACCTATAGCACCATTTTGGAGAGTATCACATACGTAAACAATGTAGGTACGTGGATAAGTTGTTTACGTTCAGATCAAATTGTAAACAACATATCATTTACGTATGTGATACTCTCCAAAATGGCGCTATAGGGTGACACGGAGGAGACCAATTGTTGAATACATTTTTCTAATAAAATTGCGGTTGAACCACTGATGCCATGGATAACATGGATTATTTTAATGATGTCCTTGCTACATTTCTGCCTTGATCATGTTAGGATCCTTGCTGTCTATGGGAGGGTCAGATAGCTTTTAGACTCCATCAAAAATATCTTATTTTGTGTTCCGAAGATGAACAACGGTCTTACAGGTTTGGAACAACATGAGGGTGAGTAATTAATGACAGAATTTTCATTTTTAGGTGAACTATCCCTTTAAATATTAAATTACTAAATATTTTCCAGAAAACATGTTAATATTTTACAAATATTTGTAATGATTCTTTCATAATATAAATGGGACTTTAAATATGAAAATGTTTAGCAACTTAATTTTTAGGAAGGAGGTCCCTCGCAAGAGGATCATCCTGTTTGGGGGTCCATTGCATCAGAAAACTTGATGCCACAGCCCTCATGTCAGCAGTCAATATAAAGTGCTATATTAAACTGCTTATCAAAAAATAAGGTGATGCAAGATTTTCAGATTTGAATTAAGCACTGAAATATCTCAAATTCCGTTACAAAACTGTATGACTGTCTGGTTGAAAGTAAAAAAAACGAAAAAATGATGTACATTATTTAACACTGTAGCCTCAGGCAACCCATAATACTTTACGGTAATTTGTCCAATATGAGTAAGATATTTGTTTATTATGCATTCATCCCACCATGATTAATAAATGGAGAGCTCCTGTTGAGCTCCTGTACTGGAGACGCAAAGAGAAAATTCACATGTCTTTATGAGTGAAAATGCAAAACAAAATAAATCCTTAATTACGACTGCTACTGTGGGTGCAAATTTGGACATTCACCTCAAATGTTACTGACAGTAAAAAAGCGGCTTAAAGACACAATCCCCATCTTGTTTGAAGAAGTACAAATGATAGCATATCAAGTTAATAGTTTGTAATAGAGTGTACATTTGATATCTGTATGAAAATTACGACATTATAATAATCATATCATATTCATGAGCATTAGAGGTTTCCTCAAGAGATATGATACTAATGCATGCTGACTTGACCTGCTGTGATTATGATACAAGTATCCATATGATAACCCACAGTTATGGCTCAAATCTACTTGGAGAACAGCAAACAGTCACCATATTGGCCAGTGTCTAGGGACTTCAAAATGGCATGACTCAATAAGATATGCACACAGACGCACGTCCACGCAGACACATGCATATTGAGATATCACTTACATATTTCATGAGGAACATGCTGTATTTGTCCTTCCTGCGCTCAATAAATGTTACATGAGATCTCAGGGCTCCCTAATCAGAGCCTGGGCTCCATACATATTCATACCGAGAGAAATTTACATGACCTGGAATCACATGCAGAAAAACGTTATTGTGTTTGCACACAAGCTCGCTGTTGTAAACAATTCCCTCACTGTGGTTCTACAGCATCGCAGATAAGATTCACATTCGTACTTTGGCAGTTAAAGCACTCTTGACACTGTTGGGGGGATAATCTGATAGCGGAAACGTGACTGATGAGAGGATCCATTAATCTGCTAGAGTTAGTTGTGAGATACTGGAGGCGCTATCCCTCTATCAGGTTTTCTGCATTTTAACACACAACTATTTGACAGAAGTCTATTATCATTCTTCCAAGGAGACTTAAGAGAGCTCAGCCATTGCACAATGTGAAATCAAACAATGGAGAAATTAGGAAAAATTGTTACTGTACTATATACTGTCATTTCTATATAACACTAAGCTATACTAACATACTAATAAAATACACTATTGTTTACAATTATTCCATATTACTCTAAGTTACATTATGTGATACTATGCTAAACTAGTCAATACTTTTTATAATGCTATGATAAAGAGATAGCTCACCCAAAAATACAAATGCTGTCATCGTTTACTCATGTTGTTGACAGTAAACAGTTGACAGTAGCCACTAACTTCAATGGCATTTTTTCTCATACTATGGAAGTCAACGGCTACCATCAACTGTTTAGTTTCCCACATTCTTCAAAATATCCTATTTTGTGCTCAACAGAAGAAAGAAACTCATATAGGTTTGGAAAGACATGAGGATGAGTACATGATATCATTTTTGAGTGAACTATCCCTTTAAGCTACATTATGCTATAATAATATAATATGCTGTGATAATCAACACTCACCAACTGTATACTGTACATTATGCTGTATGCTATACACTGTGGTTTTTCATTCTACTATATATATTATGTTATACTTGTCTAAGCTACAGTGTACTATAATATGCTAATATATACAATAATAGGCTAAGCAAGACATTATTGTACAATATTCTAAAATGCAATTGTGTTTCTTCAAATGTTTGACTTTTCTAACTAATCTAATCACCCAAAACTTCATACATTTAGAGACATGCACATTTATAAAAGGAGTGGACAGTTACACTGGATATTCCAGCTTTTAAGTCAGATTTCCAGAAAATGTAATATAGGCTAAATCTGGTTATTCAAGCTGCGTTTATATGATGCTTACATAATACTGGTAATATAACTCAATTCTGATTTAATATACAGAAATGTTCCCTGCATGTAAACACAGTCTAAGCCAGGAGCTCTTTTTAGTACAAGCAGTGCAGTGTGAGTTTTTAGTTCTTTTTATTCTGCTCTCGTAATGTGAATAAAACAACATTGGCCTCGCAATCTGGTCACTTTGTTTGAATTAACAATATCTCATGAATTATTCCAATGAACAACAGCCCCCTAATTCTCATTCACATCTCTGTTCCAGTCTGTTTTCACAGGCATTTTTAAACTGAATTTTTCTTCATGTTCCTTCGCTTCTCATCCCTAGGAGCATTCTTTACTGTCAGAATGTTTCTAGAGTAGGGAAACACAACAGAGCAGAGACCGCAAATATACAGAAGCCATTTTGAACTATCCACCAATGTTTAAAGCAACAGTTTGAAAGTAAAAAGTCTTATCGATGGATTTGTTTCTTATAAACAGCTTTTTTTCTTCACAAGAATTATTTTTCGAATTGGAGTTATGCGGATTATTTGTATAATGTTTTGAATTCTCATTCTGACGGCACCCATTCATAGTAGAGGATCCATTGGTGAGCAAATGCGAAATTATTACAAATCTGTTCCGATAAAGAAACAATCACATCTATATATTGGATGGCTTGAGGTTGAGTAGATTTTCAGCAAGTTCAATTTTTTTTGCATGAACTATTCACATAAAGCAGAGACTTAAATAAGATAAGAGAGATGAGTTATAACACTGATTTTTTTCTCTTTTAAGGCCAGTGCAGAATTACTACATGAGAGACAACTGAAATTAATAAACATCAAAAACAGAAAAGAGGGATACAGAGGGACAAGGAGAGAAAAACATATTTCATTAGTTGGGTCAGGGTGTAATGCTGCATGCTCTCTTTGTCTCCGTCTTGTCCACACCAGCTGCCTCAGGCAGAGGCACAATTGCACAGTCATTTGATATCTGAGAGTTGCCTCCTTGAAATCAATTTTTTTCTCAGCAAGCCTTTGCCTGGTCCTTCCCCGAGACAGCATCCCTACATCCTGTCATCCTCCTGTGGCATCAATTACACATGCAAGCATACGAACATCCTTGCACACCAAACCAGTGGGAGATTGCTTGCTACAGAGAAGAGCAGGATGCATATTCCCCAGAATGCGATGGGGTTTCTTTAACCACAGCCACAATTTAATGTTTCATTTCCTCCGACCCCCATCCAATCTCTAGCTTTCCTTTCCCTCCTTTTTCTGCATCTCTCCTACTTTTTATTTTGCCCGTGTCTTGCTATCTCCCTGGTCAATGTTTTTTTTTGTGAAATGTTTTTTCTTTCTCCAATATACCTAGGCGTTATCATGGCATCGTCCACAGATATAAAGAAAAGCAAGAGAGAAGGATCGTGTGCGAGAATATGGGAAGGAAACAAAGGTGGCAAAAAAAATGAGAGGGGAAAATCCTCTGACTTCAGTCTGTCAAATAAATATTTTAAAGAGATGAAAACTCTATCATCATTTACTCAACCTCAAGCCACCTTGAGTTGGTGCTTGTTTGTGGGTCTTTCAGCCTTCAGTCTTGTCTTCAGTAACTGAAAAGCATTCATTTTTTTGCCTTAAAAAGTCTTGAGTTCCTTTCACAGTATGTTTAGTGTCATTAAGAGGCCCGGCGCTAGGGGTGGGGGTGGGGGGATACATTCCCCCCACAGGAAGAATTTGTGCCCCTCAGTTTTCTTAACAAACTTATTTATCTAAACCGTTAAAAGCTAATTCATTGGAGGAGCATGGGCGCACCGTCTGCAGAGAGCATAAAGTTGTGTTCGATTTGAGCAGATCAACCAGCGTCTGAAGCAGTGTAGCTAGCCTATCAAAGTAGGTTACCCCAAGTGCGATTCGCGGCAGATGGGCCGTCCAACCCCCCCAGAATTAATAGTTACATCATCAATAAACACCAGTGAGCCCATTCCACTGGCAGCCACATGCGTCCATGCCATAACACTGCCGCCACCAGGGGCCAGTTGCATAAACATATCCTCTATGTTCAGATGTCTTAAGAACTAATTTGAGCAACTAGTCATTTGCAAAGAGGTAATCAAAATTACTTTTTGGATTCAAATTATACCATTCTGCCTTTTCATAACAGACTTTAAAAAGTTATGACCAGCCTTAAAGAAAAAAAAATAGGTGACTAACTTTTTAAGACTAGTTTAAGCGGTTTATGCAACCAGCCCCATGTTTGACGCTTGATGTGGTGTGCTTTGGATCGTGAGCTGTTCCTTTCTTTCGCCATACTTTTCACAAGTGTGTTTAGGTCTTCCAGGTCTTTTATGTTGTTGAGCTCAAAAGTGTTTTCTTTCTTCTTAAGAATGTAGATAACCCAGTGGCGGATCTAGGATTTTTTAAAGGCAGGGGCCACAGTGGGGCCACAATTTACAGAGGGGGGCCGAGTATAATGCAATTTTTTTAGATAATTTTGTTACGTGGCACTGAAATGCTGTCATACTTTTTTATTTCTCACCCATCATTGTTTTAATGAAAATAAATGCTTTTCTGATGTGATTTGAAATTATGAAAAGGAAGAAAATACGCCAAAAGGCAGATTCGAACACGGGTCGATCGGCGTCACTTTTACCATCTGCGCCATTAGAGCTGATGATTACTATCTTTTGTAGTGTTGACTATCACAGTTAGAAATATATAAGGTGCCATTAAAGTGTAATATTACAATATACACGGTGAAGTAAAGTGCAACAGAATGCTAATAAATTGTAAATAAAATACTACACAGATATTACAGAATAAACTCTGTAATTCCGTATAATTTTACCTCAGATGAAACATGGTTAAAATCACAGCTATGTGCTGTTACATTTTACTGTTTTTTTTCCTTCTTATTTTCCACCTTAGCTTTCATACTTTTACATTTTATTAGAGTATTCTGTTGTTAAGTATGCGCATGCGTTTTAATGACGTGTTACATCACGCACGTGCACCTGTACACTTTGCATTACATCTATTTACAACAATTAATGTCTGGCTGTTTGGTATGACCGAATAGGGATGTAAGTGTCAGACACCATTATCTGTATTACTTCCCTGACCCTGAACTGTGCAACTGTGTTAACTAATATGTGAATCCTATATTAAATCTAACTTAGCTGCAAACAAATCAAAAGCTTAGGTAAAAATCCGTCGTCGACTATCCCGAGCATACCTGCCAACTTTTCACAAAACCTTGGAGTGAGATTTTGTCAGGGGTGATCAAAATTATGCCGCACATGCAGCCTCACAATTTGGTGACTCAGATATCAGAGAATTGGAATTAATTTGATGTTGTACATCCTGCATTCTGGTGGTTTGTGGGGAGGCCCAAAGCCGTTGATAGGGGCAGCCTACTGGAGATGGACAATATTGGTTACATTCTGTGAAGCAGACATAGCTGAAGGTCCACCCCCAGGACATTTTGGATTAAGTAGATTTGACTTCCTGCATTCTAGTGGATTTTTGGGTGGTCTGATAAAGATGTGCATAATGTTCGGCATAATGATTTGTAGGGCCTTCTAGACTTGAGCTGAACATTCAACCAGAAAACTATTCTTGTGCCTAAATGACTGCCTATGTACCACAATAAAGCCTTATTCATAGACCAGTGTTTAAGATTTGACCTAGGTAGGTTGATTGATATTTTGATTAGAATGGTATTAAACTAATTATTAACTGAAACCTAGCCTATGTTGTGAATAATTGTATTCTTAAGGGTACTTGATGATTAATGTTCAGCCAAAAACGACACAAGATTAGTTAGGGAGGGACATTATTCTTCATTCAAAGCCTCCCACCACATGGTCCATCAGAAACAAATAAAGTGCTTAAACAGTACACCTTTTTCAAGCAATAATACAGATGAATGCATTACAAAAATAACAAAAAATGACGCATAATCAGTATCAGATGCAGATCAGAAGCTGGGTAAAGTCCTTGTCTATGATCTGTGGGCATGGTTATACTGGCCTGTGGCCTTCTTGGAGGCCTTGATGATATCTGAGGGGGGCTCCCATTTGAAGCAGGGCTCCAGATTGGCCATCTTTCTGGTCATTATTGATGACAAGGTGCCATCCAATGCTAGGCTGTCTCTTCTCTTGGTTTTGTTCAGTCCCACCTCTCAGCATCTGCGTTTGCATGGGGCAACACCAGGACCAGTTTGGCGACCGCAGCAAGCCTCTCGAATTCTTTGGCTCCTGTCACCTATGGAAAATGCACCAAGAACACAATGGAAAAACATACTTTGATTTTTGATTGATTAATACTGTAAGTATACTGTAGGTTGATCCATCTGTCTTTTCTCACTTGGTTGGATGTTTAAATAAAATAAAAGGTTTCGCTTTTGTCCTGGCAAAGGTCTCTTACGGGACATCTTTGAAACCTTAAATAATTTATGGTCATGTTGGTTTAATAACTCTACTCTCAGTTACAAAAACATACCTAATTCTATTGCACAAATTTCCTGTATTTATGTTAAATTCTTTGGAATACATCTTACCTGTTCGAAGTGCTGTTTTAGTCCTACAGAAAAAAGTCTTCATCCACAGTGAGTCCTTTTCTTTGGCCTGTTAATAAAAAGATAAATGGCATGTGAGTAAATAAAAAATGCTATGAACTGATGTTTTGAGCATGCTGTATACCACGAAGTTAAAAGGGTGCTCTCCTGCTGCCTGTTATGACAGCTAAGTTTACATTCACCACACTAAATCATGTTCACAGACACACGCACAAACACAAACAAATAATTTATTTCAAGATTTAAAGTTTAAGAGAGTGAGTTACTCAATTGGACGAGATTTCATTGTTACATAACTTACCTAGTCTCAGCTCAGATTCATCATCAGACTTCTCGAGGTGGTCGTTTCTCTCGTTGTCTTTCGGGGTATCTCTTCTTCTGTCGCTAACTTCGGGGTGCGGCCAGCCATAGACGCCATCAGCGCCATCTAGGAGTTTGAAAAGGAACGAACTTGGCCCAAGATCGTGTTTTTTGTTTTTTGTGTGAGTAATTGGATATGTGGCGTGAGTGCGAGTGAAAACAGGCAAAATCGTGTGTCACACGGCGAAAGCGTGAGAGTTGGCAGCTCTGATCCCGAGTGGCTTTCACGCTGGCTATCGGGCACTCGTCGAGTCCTGAGCTGATTAGCTTTCTAACATTAGAGAAAGAGAACTTAAATGACATCAACCATAATATGCTTTTTTACTTTAAAGTTTTGAATAGGTACTTCCCGTAAAGGGGACGAAGACCGTGACTGAAAACACAGCACTAGCAGTTGTAGACAGAAACCATTGAGCAGGTTGATTTTCAAACGACGAACCAACGCAGCCAATAGAGAGCTTGATGTAAATCAGCGATGACTGACAGGACAGGGGCACTTCAGGGGCCAATCAGATTTCAACAGGGGCCGGTGCCCCTCTGGCCCCACCCCTAGATCCGCCCCTGAGATAACCCTTGATCTGGCCACACGCCTTGAGCAAGGCACTGAACCCCTAACTGCTCCCCGGGCGCCGTACAATGGCTGCCCACTGCTCCAGGTGCGTATGCGCTTCGGATGGGTTAAATGCAGAGAACGGCAGTCGTTGGCCTAATGGATAGAGCGTTGGACTTGAAACCCGAGGTAACCCAAGGTTGTGGGTTCGAATCCCGGCTCCGACAGGAAGTCCACGACTGCTCCCCGGGCGCTGCACAGTCGGCTGCCCACTGCTCCAAGTGTGTACACTTAGATGGGTTAAATGCAGAGAACACATTTCACTCCTCATTATACTCTGTATAATTGTGTATGTGATAAATAAAGCTCATCCGACACGCAAGGTTTTTACTATCTCTCTTTTAGATTTTGTTGTTTTTTCAGCTCAATGATGGCCTTCTTCACTTTCATCAAGATCTCCTTGGACTTCATATTGTTAGTACCAGCCAAACAGCATCCAAATGCCAATTTGATACCTCATATCAACTCCAGATCTTTTATCTGCTTAATTTATAACAAGTATATGATGAAAATCCCACACATTAACATCATTTTTTTTATATAGCAAAATTAGGGTGGGTGAACAAGAAGCTCTTGTTAGTTAGTTTAGCCAAAGCAGCACACAAGCATCCAAGACAGACCATCTGCTGGTCTTCTCAGCAGCAACGCTTACCATTATGCAGCTTTGTGCAGTTGGGTCAGAAAGACAAAGTAAGAAAAATAGACAATAAGAGGGAGAGAGCATTACAAAGACTGCTGTGATGATTTTGAGAAAGGTCACCTGGAGATCTCAGTCACGCAGGCCTGAGCGCAAACTCACACAAAGGCACGTTAATTAAGGCATGTTTAGGGGACCGCTGCTCTCTCTGCATGTGGGCTGCAGTGCTTCCTGCGTCGTCCCTTTTCTCTGTGGGATTGATGAAGCTCCCCTGAGCGACTAGTGATGTCTGTTTTTGTGGCCCAGTGGGAAACATTATGTGGGCTTGAAGCAGTGTGTATGTGTGCAAGTCTGCACTAGTGAAGGGAACAGTGGAGAGCTGAATGTCAACGTAATTATAATTTCAAATGATGCTCTGTTGATCAGAGTTTGATAAAGAGGAAGAAAAAGAAGATCTCTAAACATGTTAGTCTGCAGACACACATATTCACAAGATACAAATAGATGTTTTATGCATGTGTATATGCACAGAGGGTGTGTTAACAATAAGGAAGATCTGCAAAGCGGGTCAGCGTGTCTTGCCCTGCTGTCCCAGAACATGAACATATGCATGTGTTTGTGACGTGTGGCTTCAAACACAACAACTGGAAAGAACCCTCATACTGAAGCCTTGAAGTCTACTCCAGGCAAATACACGGAAATAAGCAAGAAATTGCTCACAGATTCATCAGGGAGGTCTGAGGCGTTAGTTCCCTCTCACAGGCAAAGTGAGAAGATGGAAATGTAACAAGATGGAACTACAGCACAATAGGAAAAAATAAAACTAAATTACTCTCTCACACATTCGCTCACTCACTCACTCACTCACACTAAAAAGCGCTATGCAAAGGTACAAAGAGGCTGTATTTGATTCAAAGACACTGAACTGAGATTTCTCCACTCAGCAGTTTGTGAACGTCTGAGCCAGCTCTGTGCAAAACTAATGCCTCCGTCCAAGAATAAAACTGCAAAACTAAAGCAACACAAGTGCTTCAAAGTCAAATAAAAACACCCATTAAGATGAAACAACTCGCTCAATAGAGTAATCAACGCTTTATTCTGTTATCAAAACCTTCACACAACCATGGAGAACATGTTAACAGAAATTCAACTGCACAGTCTGCACTGTTCAGCACTTCAGTCTTTGATACATCTGTGGATATAACAAAAACAAGTAAAAGGTATTTGGTTCTATTCTATTCTATTAAAAACCAATAAAAACATTTAAAAATATATATTTAATATCTAATACTCTGACAATTATCAGGTGTTAAATCCTTCTGAGAAATCTTCCAGGCAAAGTATTCACGCCGTGTAAAGGGTAATTCCCAGTGACAGAAAACCCAATGCTTTTGTGTAGTCTTTTTCACACTGAGGATGACATTTGCTCAATAACAAAGGAAGGTTTTTTTATCCTGTAGGTCAATTTATTTATTGACTGCAGGATATCCTTGCTCTCCAGGGGCAAGTAATATATAAATATATAAAGCTCTACAGGAAACAAACAAGTGTGTTTAATGAATATTTATACTTAAGTTACAAAAACTAGTACTGAAAGTAGTGGTACACTGTTTTATTGTCATTATACCTTTATATATACCCATATGAGACTATCACTATCACAGCATTAAATTGTCAGATAGATTGTTTTATTGGAATGGAATGAAACCATTAGTTATTATAAACAATAGGTTATTTTGTTTTGAAGTGAGTAAAATCAGTTTTTGTCAACATCATCTTATTAGTATTCCAACATGTACAGCATGTTTACATTTTCATAAATTACGATAGACATTGAAACAATATCACTCTATTGAAAGCATGTAAAACCCAAAAACCTTTTATGTATCAACTATAGAGAACAAATGTTTGTGAATCTAAAATTGTTTATATGTAAAAGGGTTTAAGCTTTCCATGCAATACATTGATATTGTACACTTTATATATAAATACTTACAAGCATACTTATGCGTATTATTCTGGAAAGCTAAGGAACTATTATCTTTCAGTAATCCTGCTTCAGTGTGAAAAGGTCTGAAAGACATCACCAATTACAAGACACCATCCCCCAGCATTGTGGAGAACCAACAACTGGCAGGCGATCTGAATGCGTTTTATTGCAGGTTTGAAAAAACACCATTCACATCTCCTGCAACCCCCCTCTCCCCCCTCCTGCACTGCATATCAGTGAAGATGATGTGCGTCAGGTCTTCAGAAAGAACAAGAGAAGGAAGGCACTAGGCCCAGATGGTGTGAAACCAGCCTGTCTGAAAACCTGAAATTTCATTGACGGCTCAATTATAAATTAGGATTTTTGTGCAGACTAACTTCATGGAAGCGAGAGCTGGTTATGTATTCTTAATGGGCTGTGTTTGATTCACTATTGCATATTTATCCCGTTGACTGACAACAGAAACAGTAAAATATATAAAGGAAAACATTTTTATTGAGAATTTGGCTGCATTAAAATACAGTATGAGCACAGTGAGAGAAACAAATGTATACGTCAGGTATATGCTAATTATGCATATGACGCGTATGACATCATCTAGCGAAATTTAGCGACTTTTCAAACTGGCTTTACTTACTTTCCATCGAAAGACATTGGCAACACTGCACGGAACGCGGCAAGCGGCGGAACCGAGATGGTGCCGCGGTCCCGGGGCAGACATTATCACAAAAGCCCAAATGACACCACACTTCAGCTTGTACTCCGAAACGGGAGCTGGAACAATTCCTTCATCCTCCATTACTGGCAGCGAACTATATTACCGCTAACATTAGTAGAGTGCCCTGATGCTTCCCTGATATTTTCTGTCACTGTTTAAGTTCAGAGATGAAGACTGCGATCTAGCAGTCGGGATATGAACTCAAAATGAAACAACTGCCATGATTCCTGTATGATTTTTTACATTTTTTTTATATCGATATTTCGTTTTTGAGAATCGATACAGTATCGCCAAACAAAATATTGCGATACTCACGTGTATCGATATTTTCTTACAACCATAATCTATATAGTGTTTTATTTTTATATTTGTTTATGCAGTTTTTTTTTATGCTCCTGCTAAATACACATATTGTACCTGAAAATAAAACACGGTTTATTTTATTGGCATATTATGTGTATTTGAAATGTGTACATTTGTTCTAATTCTTTTATAACAAAGATAAAATAATGACAAAGATTTTTATCTTCTCCCACTTTGGCCTAAATATCTGCCATACTTGTTTATATTTTGTTATCTTGAAAGACTTTGTCTTTATAATAGGTAAATTAGTTTGGCTGTACTGCACAAACAACTTGCAAAATAGAAAAACCACCATGACAAATAATCATGATCAAATTGTGAATTGTGATACCTCTAGCCGAGGGGGAACAACTCCCCTCACCCCCCGGTCCACGAGTGTTCCCTCGTGATGCTATTTCGCCCCTGCCCCTCCGGAAGCCTGTGCATGCCACTGCCTGTACATACATAATTGTCTATATTATACATTGTACTGCAAAAATTGGCTTATCTTACATAGTATTTTTTTCAAGATCGTTTACTAGATAAGCAAAATGGCTTAAGATTTTTAGTCTTGTTTCCAGTGGGGGGAAGAAAAACTAAATTAAGTGCATTTTGCTTAAAACAAGTAAAATTATCTGCCCATGGGGTAAGTCAAATATTCTTAAAACAAGAGTTACTTACCCCACTGGCAGATCATTTTACTTGTTTTAAGCAAAATGCACTTAATTTAGGTTTTCCCCAACTGGAAACAAGACTAAAAATCTAAAGCCATTTTGCTTATCTAGTAAACATATCTTGATTTAAGAATTTTTAGATATTTTGACTAGAAACAAGACAAAAATACTACATAAGATAAGTCTTTTTAGCAGTGTGTGTTTTTGATATTTTGTACATTGTCTATTTTGTATATTTGTATAGTATTCTTTTTTTGTCCTGTCCTGTCGCTGTCATTCTGTTGCACTGTGGAGCTTCTGACACTATAACAAAATTCCTTGTATCTGTAAACATGCCTGGCAATAAAGCTCATTCTCATTTATTCTGAAATTCAAACGAGAGCACCCTGTTTTGTTAGATGTGTTGTGTTTCACATTAAAGCAAGTTGTACTTTTATCATTCAGAAATTTGCTTTGCTTATTCCTCTCGCTCTGAACAGACCTTGACAGCTACTTCAACATTCAGGCCAAACATTACATTAAATAAATATGTTGAAATATGTTTATGCACATGCAAATGTAGCTACTTACTTACACTGACTGCCTTTATACAGGAAAAGTGGCCTTGATGAGATATGATAAATGAGAGTGCTTAAAAGAGTCAAGATGACCTAAATTCAGATCCTACTTGTCTAAAAAGCATTTTCACATCATGCCCATCTACATTAAATGTCCTCAAAAAAGAACGAAATACAAGACAAAAGAAAGGTAAAAGAAAAATAAATAGTAGATAGACTTTTTTTTATCCTTAAGGGATAAAAGATAACGAAAACCAGGAGACCAAATACCTCTTTTCATAACGTGAAGAAAACAGGAAGCGAGAGGTAAGAGGAAGAGTCAGCGACTCAAGAGTCCTTGAAGGAACAACAGCACTTTAGTTTACCCGAATATGTGCACACAGAAAAACCTTGTCACTTTGAACCTAAATGCATCTTACTGAAAAACTCTCCATTATAGGAACTTCTCTCCTAGTGGACGCTGGAAGATATATTTGTCTTATTTGAGAATACATGAGCATTAAAACAACCCTATTAATCCAACACAGGCACAGGGGCTAATATCAGTGTGGATATCTCTGGTCAGAGTATTACATGGAGCTGTGAGGACTTCAGCGCAAGCCAGGGGTCATATGGGACGCTTTTTAGAGTTTATCTCAGATAACATCTGCAGGATTTCTATGGAAACAAATGACCTTTACAAAATAATATTCCTATAATTACCATCGGCTGCAACATCTGCTGCAGCATCCAGGGATTGTCTGCAACAATAGGTGGTGATCCAACATATCCTCAATTATTTACAGACAGAAACAAAAATGAAGAGTTACAGGATGTTATCCAGCAGTATAAACAAGGTGTTTCAAAACACACAAGCTCCAGAATGCATGTGCGTCATATGGCTTTTTATTTTAATTAAAAAAAAGGTAGCACCACATTTATGTTTTTCTTCTAGCTGGACTCTCTTTTGCTTATTTGTTGGTTGCTTGTGTTTCAGAAATCCAGAGGGAGAATTTCCTCCAAAAAAAACTATTCGATCTCTCCTGTTGCTTCCAGCCAAAATCACGCTTATTTCCCCCATCCTTCTATATCTCGCCATGGGGAAGAAAGGGAGAGGAAGGGTTATGTAAATAATGGAAAAGGGTAATGGGCCTTTAAATACATTATTGAACTACAGGTGTCTGTGATAACACACAGAAATGCAGATAAGGACACAAACACAAACACACGTTTTTAGAGGCTTTCTGACTCTAGCCCAAAGCTTCTCGGATCTTCAATATCTCTTTATTGTGCTGTTTTCATTTTCTTAGTGGATCTATCTCCAAACAGTCTATTTCCCACAGACATTGTGAGTAGAGGACAATAATAATTTGAATAGCCTCAGTTATTCCCTCAGATGGCTTGAAGTAATATTGTGTTGCTATGAATACCAAGTTTAAAAAGCAACATGTAATGAACTTCATCATATTTAATGTATTTAGCACTCAACGAATAAATTATTACGATTAGTTTAATGTTATTTTAGTAGTATTTATATAGTATTATTACATGTATTATTATTTTGAATTAGCTTTTATATTTAAAATTTTCATTTTATTTTAGTTGAATCTTTAACTGTATAGCCTTATTTCACTTTTAGTCATTTTAGTAGTTACTTCAACTTATTTCGGTTAGTTGCAACATTTCAAATTTTTAAGTTTAGGTATTTCATCTAATAATTGTATATTATTATTTATTTAAATTACCAAAACTAATTTTTAATAGCTTTAGTTTTAGTTCGCAATAATAACACTGATCATGTCACATTGTTTGATGCATCTCCTAACCAGTCCAAATGAATGAGCTTTGACAGCTACAGTAGAGGGCAATATGTGGATGCAATAACATTTTTGCTGGGATAAATGGCTTCAGAAGTATATATGGAATATATATAGAATATATAATACACAAATCCACTTTTATGGTGCTTTTCTGTCCACTGTCTGCTTTTGTAAATTAGCACGTGTAAGTTATATAGGTTTGGAATAACATTAGTAAATCATAACAGATTTAGATTTTTTAGATTAACCATCCTTTTACATAATGCATTTTCACTATGCTTTCTGCAAACACACCTGTCTTTGTGTTTCACGGGTAGAGCTGTGATTTGGGCTGATGTTGATGAATCGTGGCCTGTGTATGACCTTCACTCTTCACTCAGGTGGAAAGGAGACTATCCAAGCATCTCTGTTCAACACCCTCAGACGAGTTCTTCACATCACTCCATCCCTCGGGGACGCAAAAGATTGTTTTTCCATGTTTCCCCTGTTTTCCACGTCTTTCCACTTCTCGCTCCCTCTTGCTTCCCTCCTTCAATTAATCCCACTGAGACTACCAAAGAGAAGAAGGAGAGGAGAGAGAAACAGAATGAGGAGAGAAATAACAAATGACGATCTTCCACGGCATGGTACCACTCAAGTGGCCATTAGTGCTACTCGTTCAATCTCTTTAATGAACTTATCCGACCTAATGACTCCCAAATACACCCTCCCTTTACACAGACTGATGTAGTGGTGGGCATATACAGATTCAAGGTATGTGATTGGTGGAGAGGAACGGACAGGTCTGAGTGATATAGAATAGCGGTTTTCTTTTTAGTTTTTGAACCTGTCCCCCAAGCAAAGTCCACTTGGATAGTTTATTTTCATATTTAAGCCAGAGTTGCTCTAATGGAGGTTAATTAGTTTCAAATAATCAATTCCCTCATAATTACCCATGAATCATTGCTAAATATGAGAATGAATACAATAAAAAGAGAGCAAATGGCTCAAAGCTGGCAATTTGTCCAAATCTAGCACATCATTACAGCATATAAGACAGAAAAAAACATTTCTCCCACTGTCTATCTGTCTCACTCACTACCAAATCATACTTGTTGGATGAAGTTTGACAGTAAACAGTCTTGGTATTAGGATGGATGCTGTCGGATGTCAATTTCCAGCATCTCTCTAGTCTCCACCACTAATGTCCATCTTCTCTTTGGCCTGCGTATGCAGCTCAGGTTGGTATTCCAGGTGTGGCTTTCTTTGGCAAAGAGGATGATGTCACCTTTCTGGGATGGGACTTTTTTTTTTTGGCTGTGTTTTTTCGGGTGCCATTGTAGCAGAATACAACCCAACACTGATTACTCAGCGGCATAGATTATGACAGGCCAATTTCGGTGAGAAATAGCAAGACGACGTCACAGTCAGGGTTAAGAGAGGGAGAGACAGAGAGAGAAGAAGATGGAAAAATGCAAAAGGATAGAGCTGAGAAGAGTAAGAGGGAGAAGACGAGAAATTAAAAGATGGAAGGAAATAAACACTAAAGAAAAACAAGAAAAAAACATAATAGCCATGGACGAGTGAAGACGAGAACACAGAGAGGTCACATAAAGGTGAAGGGGGTAGATAGTCAGAAAAGAGTGAAAGAGGTGGTTATTAAAAGAGGGACAGCCATTTCATGAATTACAAGAGATATAAGAGAGATGTTAAAATACAAATAGTATTGCCATGATTACTCCATAAACAAAAAGGTCCAAAAAAATAGAGAGTTACTTAAATGAAGCAAGTATTATTTGGCCGAATACAATATTAAAATAAAATACAATAAAATTAATCAGAGTTGAATAAAATCAGAATTTACTCTGCAAAATTACAGTGCCTCTCTCCTTCACACACACACACACACACACACACACACACACACACACACACACACACACACACACACACACACACACACACACACACACACACACACAGACACACGTAATCAGCAGTCCCACATTCTCTGTCTGGACCAATGACTTCATCATCATCTTCATTTACACAGTAGGGAGCCCACAGCAGGACAACTGTGTGTTTTCTGATGTGGAATTGAAATAAGTAGTGAAAATATAGTTTTTCCTGCATCTTGACTCTTACCTCTCATCTTTTCTTTCTATCCCTCATCAGTCCATCATTCTCTGTTCATACACACACCGAAACACACATCCTCTCCTCTCCTCATCAACCCCCTTCCGTCACCTCTAACTGCCCTTAACTATCGTCTCCCCACGTGTTCATCGCCTCCTCTCAGCTACGCTTATCTCTGTCCAACCGGTCAGCGTTTCTCCCTCCGCTGCTGTCTCCTCCGGTCCCCGGCTCCATTCATACACCCGGGTTGTGGCAGGCTTTTGGCCCTCAGCAAAGCCGTTTCAGAGCACTCTCATTTTCCCCCTGTCCTATCAGTGCTGATCTGCTGTCAGTTAACCGGGCCCAGGCCGAGCTCTCGGCCTGTTCGCGCTGATCTCCTGTCAGTCATCCGGACCTTCCCTTAGCTTCCTGACCATTCCCAGCTGCTTGTTATTCCGCGCAGGGAGCAATCTGTAGAATGCTCAAAATAGCAGAGTAATGGATTCCTGGCATCAATGAGGCACTTCACTGGTGTAGAGAACTCTGCTCATGTACACTGCTGGGGGACACAGTGGATCTCATTTAGCAAGACTGCATAGCATAAACTCCCAAGGTGGCCAAAAATCTGGATTTTAGAGCCAACTTAAACCTGGAACGAAGATTTCTGCATTCAAAACATACAACCAGCTCATACTTGCGGGTAATTGTTGCGCACGTTTATCGGTCGACTGGTCTAGCTAGTTAAAAATGAATGTAAAAGGCATGAAATGAGAAGAAGTGATGAATTTTAGATAGGTAAGACCTGGCCATGGGCTTAGAGGGCTAATTTTCTTTCTGGACTAAAGGAACACTTGGCTGTCACTCATCACCATGACAACGAGTCACCCCTTCCACTCTTTAAACCTCAATGAGCGAGCAAACGAGACAGCGAGTGAGTAAATAGATGGCAAAGTTCACAAGTTTACAGCCCACGGGGAGTTGTCAGACTCTGACACCTGAGCTCCCTACAGACATTTTGAACACGCCTATCACATCTATCATCTCTCTCTCCATCTCGCTCTCTATCCGTTCACCACGCAGCCTTTAAATCTCCTCAATCAGTCATCCGGCTGAGCAGAGCCCCCTTTCCCGCTGTCCCATGGGGCTACTTTACATATAGAGCTATGGATTGAAATGGCAACTGTTACGGCACCCAATCCGACGAGCTGGACCCAGACAAGCCTTCCTAAATTTTAACATCCCACACTTTTTCCATTTAAACCACCTATTTACATTTTAACCAACGTAATTCCATCAGGACCCATGCAAGCTTTCAGTGCGAACCCATGAAATGTAAAACAATTTAACTCCACTGCAAGAGAATGAAAGGATACAACAAAAGCATAATGTTCCAGCTAGTCTCAATACACAAGGTGAAAGAATAATTAAGAGATTAATGATCTAAAGGGATAGTTAGTAGGTATTTCACCCAAACTTGTCATCATTTAATCACTCTCATATCCTTCCAAACCTGTATGACTGTCTTTCTACTGTGAAACACAAAATATATATTTTTAAACATCTCAGTATTTTATCCATTCAGTGTGAGACACAATGTTGAGTATCAAAATATGTTATTTTGTGTTATGCAGGAGAAAGAAAGGCATACAGGTTTACAACAGCATGAAATTAGTAAATTATGACAATTTACAATTGTCATTTCTTATTGTTTGCTAGCAAGTTGTGTCACCCAAGGCATCTTTTCTAGTATCAAGTTTAAGTTTTTCATCTAATATTTACATTTTATTTTATGTCAGCTTTTTAATGTCATATGTCATGTACGAAGAACTTATTTTTGGTCATTTTAGATTTAAATCACAATTAAAAAGGTAAAAGCCTCTCTTGAAGCCATCAGTCTATTATTTCAGCTTAATTGTTTTTAAAAAGGCATGTCTTCTGTATTGTACAGACAAAAAATATAAAGAGGACATCCATCGGTTGTTGTGCTCAAAAATGAAAGCAAGTTTGCAGTCAACTGTAAAAAAGGGACACAGTTTAAACGGACTAAATGATTGTAGAAAACCAGCATACATCACCAGAGACATGTATGACCGGAAGATCTAGTTGAGATTTTGATTAAACAGGTCAAAAGGTAAAAAAAATTGTTCACAATAGCCCTATACATCTACAAAATACAGCTGGAACCACAAGAGAAGTGTTCACTGTTTTACTCCATTAGGTTTTCCTACTCACCAATAGTATACAGTTTCAAGAAGTGAATCTAATAATCACCACTATCAGCACTTTCATTAGTAGTCACCACAAAACTCACAAACTTGCAGTTTATACTGCTTCATTGATTATAGCAGGAGTGCTCCACTTTTGATGCATCACATTGCTCGCTTCCAGCTTGGACGGAGGTTTTTTTGTATTAAAACGAGTTGTGCACTCCAGTCGCGAGAGGTGCTTGTGTAACACTGTAATCCAATTCAGTGAATTAAAAGCACTGGGAAGTTTTCTCTCAGCGCGGCGATAAGAGCTGTGGATTAATCTGCCGAGTGTTTCTGACAGGCAATTTGATAAACAGCCACTTATCTCTGGGCCAGCTGCACAGGAAGAGAACAAATAAATCATCAGAGAGGGAAAGAGAGAGAGCGACTGTATGAAATAGGCTTTGTGTCTATGCTTCAGATGAATGACCATGGACATGTATATTCAGTTAAGCATGTAGCACAGGAGTTACCTACAGTTCCTACATTACTACTTAGCCTACTATAGAACTTGTGTGATGGACTGGGTTGTTTGTGATGTATGGGCCGCATTCACACTGAAGAGTATAATTCTTGAGATTAAAATACATTCTCCTATCCCAGCTGAGGCAGCTATAACTAAGCCACTCTTAATTCGATTACACCCTGTCTGTGAAACCGGGGCATTGTCTTATAGTTAATTTCACAATACTACATTATGAACTCAAAACTCACAAACCATAGTGTATGATGTAAACTCATATTTTTACATTTGAATCTCAAAATCAGCTCAGTGTGTATGGCATTTCTAACGTAGTAAACTTGCTTGGTAGCTCACCTGGTACACCACTACATTTGCTGATAAAATATGGTAAAAGAGCTCAAAGAATCATAAAAGCAAGCTGAAATGACATGGTTGCATCAGCAAATGTGTTTTTATCTTGCGTTTGCATTTCTTTAAAGAGGTAGGCTTCAGTGTAGGTGGTATGTTATTTTCAAATTCGATAAAGCGTTAAACTTTTAGCAACACATTTCCTTTTAAACCGCAAGCGATAAGTAGAAGAACCAACGCAATACGATATTGCCAGATTCCCATTAATTTTGTTTCAAATAATAACTGAATGCACTTTTAGAGCTACTCTCTGGACACTGTTTCTTTGAAAGTGTCAAAAAGCAACATAGTATAATTTTTAAGAAATGTTGCCACAGCCATATTTTATCAATGAGCTTGGATTGTTGTAAAAATAGGTACTAAGCTTGTATATATTCAGGAATATCAAGGTTACAGGATGAGTTATTGTGGTAATTACACTCTTCTTTGCTTATTATTAGTTACTACAGTAAATCGTTCTATAACCTTCATGTCTGTATAAGACTGAAAACAGGACGTTATGCAAAAAGCTTGGAGAATCCTTGCCAGACAGCATGTTTTTTTTTTCTTCAGAAGTTATAATTCTCACTACATATATTATCTCTATATGATGTAATGTTTGTTCTTATTGGATGGTTATTACACTGCATGCTGTTTTTCGTTTATTAAAGAAGTATATAAGCTGATGCGTACAATAAACTTAGAAGAAGTTTGAACCTAGAAATATTGTCTCTGTGCCCACCCCTTTCTCATGGCTATGCATTCTAGACTGAAGCGGCTGAGATTATTGTATGGCACTGAGATAAGGGAAATAATATAACAGTTGCTTTAATACCTAGAGGAAGCTAACAGTTAGTGCTTCCATTCATCTCAATGGTCAATGTACGCACACAGTCATAAGCCCCTCGCTAGCTACTATCCTGAGCTGTACAGTAACTGCAGTTCATTTCACACTTTTGAGCCTTCAAAAAAACGAATTGGTAAAACATAACGTACAATAACTTGAAAAATATGATACAAACACAGAAAACTATGTTGTCAGGATACTGTACATGAATACTTTTGAATTGTTTTTGGGCAAACATGATTTAGTTACGCCATTTACCACCAGGGGGATAAATGGATTGTGCGAACACTGACCACTTTGTCAATCTGGTTAACTAATGGTGCTTTTTTCCATGTTTGACTAAATTTGTTTGGAAACACACATTCCTTTTGCAATTCAATTAGGTGGCACTAGTGGTTGCATTATGAAATTTCTGTGAAATTTCTTACCTCACTTCCAGAATAAATATTTTCTGATAATTTACTCACCGCAGGATTTTTTCTTCATATAGTGGACATCAATAGGACGTAGTGGGTTGAAGGTCCAAAATTGCCATTTCAATGCAGCTTCAAAGGGCTCTATGCGACCCCAGCCAAGGAATAAGGGTCTTATCCAGTGAAACTGTAATGAAAAAAAATAAAAATATTTAACCAAAAATGCTCGTTTTGCACTAGCTCTGTGACATGCATGCACAACTTCACCTGTTACGCAATCACGTTGGAAAGGCCACGCGTGGTTAGCTCTTCGTCGGTGTACTACTTAAAAAAAGTAGAGTAGGGCGAAAAGCTAATTTTCTCCTCCAACTTTAAAATCATCTGACATTGTTGTTTTACCTTTTTTTGTAATGGGCATTTTGCACGTTCGCTTTGTAAACACTGGGTTGGCCTTCAGCCTATGTCACACGTGACCTATTCAACTTGACTATGTAATGTGTGAAGTTTATTTTGTATTTTTTTTCTAGTTAAGACCCATATCCCTCGGTTGGGTTCATGAAGAGCCCTTTGAAGCAGCACTGAATCTGCAGCTTGTAACTTCAAGCCATTGGGTCCCATTGAAGTCCACTATAATGTCCCTGTGGCTCAGTGGTAGAGCATTGCGTTAGCAGCACAAAAAGTTGTGGGTTCAATTCCCAGGGAACACACATACTGACAAAAAATGTATAGCCTGAACGGTAAGTCGCTTTGGATAAAAGCGTCTGCTAAATGCATAAATATAAATATATGTAGAAAAAATCCTAGAATGTTTTCCTCAAAAACCTTAATTTATTTTCGATAGAAGAAAGAAACGGGGGTGAGTAAATTATAAATTATATAATATATTATATTATATAAATTATAAATCTTTATTCTGTCAGTTAACTAATCCTTTAAAACACTGTCCCAATTGTTCAGCAAGGTAGTCCCACCTCAAAATCTTCTCATTGAGAAGACGAGCACATGTTGATTTGTCCGCTCACGCAAACAAACAGATTGCAATTTCTTTTTGAGCATTAGTGAAAATAAGAAAATACACTTTGCAACTTTAAATATCGCAAAACATTATCATAAACATGCTGAAGCTTAAAGCTGTTACTGTAACTGAGTTGTAGAAGACTAAGACTTCATGGCTCATTTGAGGACAGAACAGGAGAGGCATGTGCTGGGGAGGGGCAGCATACATCAACACACTTTTGCATTTTATGTCAGAGACATGTTCTTCCCAGATTAGTTATCTCTCCCAGAACGGTTTGAAGTTCCCCATAAACAAGGCAGATGGGCAGAATGAGAGAGGTAGATGGATAGTGAGAAACAGTAAAGAAAGATAGAGAGAGCTAAGTAACTATGAAAGAGTTCACCGGGCTGACAAACCAGCTGCCTTAAATTATCCCAGACAACCCCTCACCATGCTCCAGCCACTAAACTCACCAATTAAATCACACAAATTGGAAAGGAACCGAAAAAGAGAGGGAGGGAGGGACAGAGAGAGAGGAGAACAGAAGATGATGAGGCAGGAAAGAACGACAGAGAGAGGGAGAGAGGGAAGGTACTGGTCATTTTGAAATATGACTGTGCTAGTTCTGACAGCGTAGAGTTAACAGAAACTCAGTGCGTGTGTGTGTGTGTGTTAACCTGTCACAGGGCCAAACCCAAGGCTAAAGCAGCAATTTCTTTTCACACTCCAGCTCTGGACAGCACAGAGAGAGGCGAGACAGCGAGAGCGAGAAAACCTATCATCAGGCAACTACAGCACAGTGGCCAGATGACTGTCATAACCCATAAGGAGATTTGTGGTATGGTTATTGTAAGGCAGGGGAGGGTTGGCCGCATGTTTTTCAATCGCTAAGCCTTAACTCTCTTTTCAATTATACCTGACAAGAGATTTTTTTCTGAGGTTCAGAGCTGCCATGGCAATGTAATGTGTAGAGGAGGACAGTTAAACTGCAAAAATCCGTTTTTTTTTGTCAGTATTCTTTACTTGCTGTAATTAAAATATCTAAACATCAACAAGGTGCATTTAACTTCTAAGGGGAAAGAAAAACACTGGCCCAAAAAATCAGTTTAAACATTTTGTTAGATATAGTATATGTTTAAAATCTGAGTGAAATCTAAATTAATCCTTTACTCTGTTAGCACAAATTACTAGTAGTATGCCTTGAGTATATTTAAGGTGTTTTATGCATACGTTATTATATGCGTACAGTACAAATGACAAAAATTTCGTCATCAAGATATTTTTATTGGTCATAACTTCTGGAGAGAAATATTTCAGACTACTCATTCGGCTGTATGCACACGCTAAGTATCAAAACTGATAGTATGGGCTTTGGGAACAATTCACAGAAAAAAGTCTTTCTTAATCTGTATTCAAAATCTGTAAATGTCCTTCACATCTAGAATGGAGTTCCCTCTCTGATTGGGCAAGACATCCCTTAACCCCTACCCTGCAACCACTAGTCACTTTATTTTTTTCTCATTCAATATTCTGTTTCACTCAGAAATATGTCCCAGTCCTTAAGTTGGTCACACAGCCTTTAAAACAAACAAGCAATGCCTTCTGATTTTGATGCTTGACATTAGCATGTTTTTAAGCTAATACACACTAAAAGATAGAAGCTGCCATTTCTATTATCTCCAACATTCACGATTCAATTAATGCAAAGCATGAAGCAGAGATTACCTATGGACTACTTCCCACTATTAGAAATAAAAGAGCTCTCAGCATGTCTAGTGGGCGCAATAAAAGCATGTTGGCGATGGGCACAAGCTCTAAGTTGACTGGAAATACGGGCCTTAAAGGGATAGTTCACCCACAAATTTAAATTCTGTCATTATTGAATCACCCTCACATCATACCAAACCTGTATGACTTTCATATCTTGAAGGATTTGGTAACCAAACAGCCCTGGTTCCCATTGACATTCAATATAATGGACAAAAAAAAAGTACAAATAGATCCTTACACACACACACACCAGAACAACTTGATGATCAACAGGAGAAAGGAGAAAGAACATGTGACAACTTTGATGTTGACCAGTAATTCAAACTCAGTGGCATTTAAAGAGGTGGATTAGCTCACTGTCACACACATATATACTAACACAAAGCAAACTCTCACCTGGTCATTTATTGTTCCCTCACAGCATGAGAAAAAAAAGAAAGCAGGGGAGAGAGACCTGGAGAGTCTTTCCTCCCCATGGCAAGAGAAAAGAAAGCAATCAAAGAGGTTTGGTGCCACAACAGACCAAGCAATCACAGACACTCTTGTATAAGCCACAAGCTGTGCCACCTTTTTCAGCTAAAAACAAATGACAGACAGTATAAAGAACAACAACAACTGGGCTGCGGTTTCCCTACTGCTGTGCAACCCTCAAAAAGAATAAGCAAAAATATACAGACACCACGAAAACACCAGACGTGTTTTCAACCCCCTCGGTACGAATCAAATAAGTTGTTTGTCCATGGAGGAGGTTCACAGAAGAATGGGTGTGTTGAACAAATGTGTGCATGTGTGTGTGAGAAAGAGAAAGATAGGTTTTTTATAGCAATTGGGAAATTTCCCACTAAATTGTTTCACACAAAATCTTTGGGGAAATCTATGGAAAAACTATTAAACATAAGCATTTCATATTTGATCAATTTAGTGCATCCTTGCTGAATATGATTGACTGCCAATTGAGCCAGCCATAAAACAAGTCTGTCTTCAATTAGATGTAAGTAAATGTGTATGTATGTGTGTGTCAATTAGATGTAAGTACATGTGTATGTATGTGTGTGTCTCTTTAAGGCCTTTTGTTGGAGTGTTTTGTTGGAGTGTTTGCAGCAATCATGTCCTCTGTTTCTTATCAGTGACGCTGCAGTCTCTTGGTGTTGGAATGCTGCTTTTAGGTAACACTTGAAATCAAACGCACACTCTTATCTTCAATGGTTTCTTGTGAATAGCTTTACATTGCCTCCTGGCTTTCGCCCAAACTCCATCAGGAGTCCATCACCTCCTCCAGGCAACAAGTGTGTCTTCACTTAAGCAACGAGCAAATAACTGGGCTACTCAAATCCCCAGTCTGTGGAAACATGATAGAACATTTACATTTATCCTTTTGACAGATTCTTTCATCCAAAATCTTAAATTAAAGGTTTACCTTTACAAGTACGTGCAATGGGAACTGAACTGATTCCCTTAATATATTGTAACTAGACAACATGAAACAGCATTTTTAACAGCAGTGCATTAGCATGGGTTAGGAACTACATGAGGGTATGTAAATTGATGAGAGAATTATTCCTTTATGACAGGGTTTTTAACATGGGGATCACAAGAGTCTGCAAGGCAGTCCATGGAAAATTTGCTGAAAAAAAAAGTTTTACAAGGGCTGTATTTATAAGTGTTATCATTTCAATACATTTTACACCATACTTTTATACTCAGCAATGATATAGATACTATTTAACTTTGATCGAGCTGCTTAAAGGTTGCACATTTTTTGTCCTGCATATAGTTTGGTTGGATAGAATTTTGTTGTATCGTTTTACTGTACTCTATAGACAATTGTAACTTTATAAGTTAATAATACTTTCCGCAAAGCGGAATTGCCGTTACACGTCGGGTGTGCATTACTTTTCTAACAATTCAATGGCTCGGAGTCAATTATTCCGCTTACACTTCGGTTGCCACACCTCAAGACAACGATCAGTTTATATATTTCAATGCATTTGTCTGGTTTTTATACTTCAATCGGAATCCGCATCTCATCCAAAGCCTCCCTTGTTAATTCCAAAATGTCATTTTAAACCATAACGGAGGCTTGAGCCATTGATAGCAGACTAATGCAGTTAATACAGTTAATAACTAAGTTATGAGACAGAGAGAGAGAGAGAGAGAGAGAGAGAGAGAGAGAGAGAGAGATTAATGTTACCTCTGTGAGTCAGTGATCGGCAGCAATATCTATAGCGAGACTTTAAGTTAATTTTCTTCACGAACAGAGCCTTTGTTTCTACAGCGCTTGTGAGAAGTCATGTAGTTAAGTTCTTAAACTATGTTACTGATAAAATCATCAGAGTAGTGCTAACTACATTAGCGCTTATGTTAAGGTGTGTGCAAACTATATGAGTGTCTGTGAGAGAGACCAAGAGCAGGAGAGAGATGGTAGGCTATGTGCTTTCCGTACATAATAAAATGTAATTTTGTGGCAAAAACATGGACAAGATCTGTCGATTTTATCATTTTGTTTACTGTATTTATTTGTTTGGCCAGTTTTGTTGTGGGTTTTGGTTATTTTTTCTGTTGTAAGACCTTTGAAATAACAGAAAGCATTTGGCGAAGTGATACGAAACTGTAATGAGGTCAAGAACTACGTTTGCTGTGTGTTTCCCTGAAAATAATTGCACACCTCAGAACGTTCGTCAGCCAATCAGATTCAAGCATTCAACAGCCCCATGGTATATTCCTTAATAATTACTTATATTTCTTGAACATTACTTAGATTTATTCTTTAGGTCTTGAAATATATCACCGTTGTTATTGTTACCTAAAACTGTTAATTGAAATAAAACTAAAATAAAATAAAATATAGATGCTGTATTAATTCAAAGTAAATGTTCCCTTGGCATCTGAAATCAAATAAACTGAAGTTGAAGGTTAAGATTGCTAAAACTATAATACAAACAAATCAAGGATAAACAGAGATTTTTTGAAAATAATAAAAAATGACAAAATTAGACAAAACTAAAGTTTATAAAATATAAAATGACAGCTAATTCAAAACATAAAAATATACTATAACATTATATAAATAATTGAACCCACCGTATAAAAATATATGTTAACACTTCAGTATAGGGACACATTCTCACTATTAATAAGGTGTTTATTATGTAGTTTATTAACATATTGGCTATTTATTAATATAAAGTGCATATTCTGCATGACAATATTTTACATCCCTAATTCTACCCAATATCTAAATGGAACAACTACTTTACTAACTATAATGAGCAGCAAATTAGGAGTACTAATGTATTAATGGTACTAATGGCAAGAAATTGACCTTAAAGGGTTAGTTCTCCCAAAATTCAAATTAGCCCATGTTTTACTTACCCTCAAAGCATCCTATGTGTATATGACCTTCTTCTTTCAGACAAAAATGCATCGATTCACTACAAGAGGCCTTTATTCACCCCCCTGGAGCCGTGTGAGGCACGTTTTATTACAGATGTTCGCGCTTTATTTGACTGCTTTTGGACTGTTGAACAAAAACACCCACCTACTCCCATTCTAATGCTTGCAAAATCCAGGATCATTTTAATATAACTCTGATCAGATTCGTCTGAAAGAAGAAAGTCATATACACCTAGGATGCTTTGAGGGTAAGTAAAACATGGGCTAATTTTCATTTTTGGGTGAAATAACCCTTTAAAATAATTGTGATCATATATATTGCTTTCCCTGACAGAGGTATAAAAATATAACATTTAAATGTCATTAAAAGTTTTGAAAAACTCTGATTTGTTGTTGTTTTAAAGTCTCTGCACATGTTTATGTGCCGCTTGATTAAGCACTTATCCAAATAGTGTTTTTATTTAAGCTTGTGGCCTATTTGCAGCAGTTAGTAATTAGCTGCCGATTAGGAAGTCATTTTTAATTTGGCTGTTTAGACTAAAGGCATCCGTTTTCAACATGTCAGTCTTTCAGCAGGTCAGTGACTGAATTTCAGAGCTCCTTCCATACCTTACGAAACCTGATTAAAAGTCCTTTGATGGCATGAAGATGGCTCTTCAACAAAATAGCTGTCCTCCAGCTCAGGTGAGCAGTAAATAAAGACTATAAAAACTGATTTCAGGTCAGTTTGAAGATGCTATGTGAAGTGCATAAAAGGCCATTCAGTTTGATTTGAGGTCATGTGTGGGAAGATGTTAGAACTTGAGAGAAATAAAGATTGTTAAACTGATTTAAGGTCAGCTGGGGAAACCTCTTACATTGAGATGGGACAATCAAGCTGATTTGAAGCCTGCTGAATGGAGGATGGAAAAAAAAACACTCACACCTGTGGCTCACAGACCAACTTCCTGTTTGATAGGAGCTGAATGAAAGTGAAGGACTAGCTGAGAATAAAGCCGCAACACAATAACATCTGTTTCTCAAAGGAAGTAAGGACAAGCTCAAGTCGATGATGGATATTGTGCTACTCAAGTGCTCTTAAATAGCTCATTAGTTTTATTCTGAAACGTATGGTAAGGAGCTTGCATAAGGCGACTGGGGACTCTTTGAATTAACAACGAAGTCTGCAAGACCATTAAAAGCCCCATTATGTAACTACTTGAAATGCATTAAGTGCATTTGTGAATGTAACTTTAAAAGTCATTATTTTATTCTATTGTAGGATGTCTATTCATAATGTACAGAACTTACAACTGTGGCATATTAATATTAAACAGCAGTGCTGTTCCATTAATTTAAGAACTAGGCACTCTACACCTAAAAGTATCGCAATGCCAAAAACCAACAGAAGGTGTGCAGGTGAGTAATGCTTGATTACATGTTGGAAACTAATTTCAAGGATCATATTAGATCATATTATAGTGTCAAAAGTCCTGCAGCATGACTGCTTCTACAATGGCTGTCCGAAGAACACCAAACTGAAGCACAGAATTTATCATTAGAATAACCCTGAGTTCATTCTAAAGAGTTGCCCAGCTAACTTCCTCCAGACACTACAACATTTTCAGATAAACCATTACAAGCACTAGCAGAACCAGTACCAGCTGAACATTATTTAAATGTCCCAGCCTATCGAAGTATTGTTGCTGACCATGCCCATCCCTTCATGACCAAGTGTACCTGTCTTATAATGGTTACTTACTACCACGTTTTGGCCTTTTTGGCAATTTCATTAAAGGGATAGTCCGGGCCAAAATAAAAATCTTTCTCACCTTCATGTCATTCAAAACTTTGATAACTTTCTTTTCTTTGGAACGTAAAAAAAATAATTTAAAGAATTTAAACTGTACTGTAAATGCTTACAGTAAAAAAAAACTAACAAAAAATTGGTGCTTTCGTATTTACTGTGAATTTTTCAACATCTCTGTCAATAACTTTAAATTTTGTACAGAAATGTACATAGGAACATATGAAAGAAGATTTTGAATAACTATGTGTATATCCATATTATGGCAAAGGTGTTTGAAATGTATGACAAATGTTTGCTTTTGAGATGTGTTGTGATATAAGAGATGTGAGGCATTTTGCATTTTGTGTGTACAATTCTTGGATTTGTGTGTAAAGTTTTGAAAAAGAAATAATTAATTGAGGCCTAAGTTAATGGTTTATTAACAGTGAAAATCTGACCTTAAAATAAAGTGTGCCTGGAATATAACGGAAGCCATTGGGAACTGTTTAAGTAATCAACATTCTTCAAAAATTGTCTTTTTTTTTGTTCAGCAGAGAATGAAATGCATACCGGTTTGACATGACATGAGGGTGAGGGAATTATGGCATTTTTCATTTGGGGTGGGAGGCATAATTCAAATAGTTCATAAACAAAACAGGAAACGATGGGGAGAAAATACTTGAACATTGTTAAACTTACAAGATGAGTTACTTACTGAAATAATTAATGCATTTCAGTATTCTATTTATTTAATGTATTCACCGACAAATACAACTGCAAACCTCTGACTTCCTTATAAAGTAGTCACACAGATTTGGAAAAACACTTCAAATTTACTACTTTAAATGTAACACCTGCAAGCCAAGCATAGCAGCTGTCGTTGTGGCAGAGAAAGAGCTCTGGTCTGCTGCTGTTGGGGGGGGATCATTCCAAAGAGCTAGTTTACTTTTTTTAATGTAATTATTCAGATTTAATAGGAGTAATGCAATAATGCACCGAGTGTGACATTGCCTCTCTAGCCACAGTGATACCAGACAGGGCTGCCACCAGAATTTTAAATGCTATTTTTAAAATACTCCAGAAATTGGAGGTGCCGTTGTCTCTTCATGGGAATGTCTTCGTTGTTTAGGGTCTGGGGAAGGACAATTTCAAATCTGCAGCCCATGTAACCCCAGGCTGTTCACAGTCTCCGCTGTGGCCCCATTAGTGATGATTAGGGTGGAGAATCTGTCTGGGTGCACTGGAGTCGAAAATGAGTTTTTCTTATTGACATTCAGGGCCATGTTATTGTTGTGACACCACTCGGTCACATCTGCCTCCGTATTCTTGTCTGTGCATTCATCGTCGCTGTTGATCAGTCAAATTAATTTGATGTGTTGCTGAATACTGTGAGAGAGTTATTCAACTCTATTAAAATTCCTCCCAGAATTAATATGAAGTTTTAAAAGTTGAGTATGCTTTTTTTTATATAATATTTCTCCTCTGTGGATGCAACTACTAAACACACTGCTACACACTAATTGGAAGAATGTTCAAAAGCATCTTTTGCAACTGTTTAACCAAACACCCACACAAAATAATCGTATAATAGTGCATGTGCGTATAACAGTGTATATAACAAACTCCTACACGTGTGATATTTGGTCTGAAAAGCAGGCTATTCCTCAAGAGATGAGGATGCCATCTGAAACAGTTAGTGTTAGTGTTGTACATGAACAAACACCTTCCAGCAATAGCATATAACCATATGATGAATGCACTAATATGTATTATAAAACAAAGCTTTGTCTTCAGAGATAAGCTGTGTTGTACCAGAACGCTTCCAGCAATTACACACAGTAATTATAAAGTATAAAGGCATTTCTGGACCCACCTGGTGGCACTTCCTGAAGCAACACTGCCTTGAACCAAATGCTTTATGCACAAGTTAATCAGCAGGACAGCTGCAACATACTTTGCAAAAAATATGGGGGGATATTAGGTTTAATCTTCTTATTACAATATTACAATTCAAGGTCAGTTTTAAATAACTTTATTACTGTAGTTTACTTATTGATTTAGTATTTTAATAATTTTCATTGGATTTAGTGCAATAACAATATAAAAGACAATTTAATAACATGTTGTTCATACAATTTCCAATCCATCAAACAGTATAAAGAGTAGTAAAAAAAAGTAAAAAAGATTTTGTAACTATTTAGGAAATTGACCAGCAATTTCTGAATGAAAGGAGTTTAAAACGGATCATTGGTGTATGTTTTGAGTATATTTTACAAGAAAATAGAATTTCAGGTTTGCTACTTCAGAATTTCACATTTAATTCAATATGTTGCTTACTGTTTCTTTCTTTTTGTGATTGAAAATTGTTTCTAAACCATATTTTCAGTGGAGCTGTAAATGTCACACAACAATACTGTGTAAATAATTCAGATTGAATTAATCCAGTTATAGCTCCAGTTTTTTCTATAACAGGAATAACCCAATTTGAATCTCAAAAGGCATTGAATTACACAGGCACGACTGTTCAAACTGGTTGGAATATAACATAGCTCAGAAACAATAAAGTTGACTACTGTTTGAATGCATGCTGAAAGATGCATCAAAAATAATTCAATCTTAAGTGACTGCATAATTAAAGTGTAAAGAGATTTTAACACATCTTCAAATGTCCCACCACTCGTGACCACCTGTGTTCACTGAACACTGCCAAAACCCTCAGCCCTAAAATTGACCACGGTCACTTCCAATCTCAATGAAATCACATCAAAATACTTCAGCTCCTGTAGTTATAATGTGTGTTACTCATGTGTATAAACACTTGTACTTACACAGATGTGCTGTTAAGGGTTTCTCATTTACACTTGCTAAATTTGCATTTTAACTTCCAAACTGTCAGTGGTTCTAATCAACTTGTCCAGCCACCTGTTCTATATCTCTATTCCTCGTATAGTCACTTTCATTCTGACACACACATACACACACACACACACACACACACACACACACACGTAAGCAGATGGAGCCGCAATATTAGTTTTTATGAATAAGTTGCATGGTTGTGAGAAAGACTTATGAACTGGCATACTACTACAGTGAGGCAAAGTCATTGAGTTATTTTGTGTAGGGCTGCTAGAACGCTAATACACCTGTTACCCTGTTAATTTTTAATGACTTATATTATGTCTTACACTAATAATGAGCTGATAATTGGCTGAACACCATTTCAAGCCAATATTAAAACTATAAATCAGGGTCTGAATGATGAATGACAGAATCTATGTAATAATTTCCAAACATGGTTTAAAAAAATATATATTTTTGTAAATAAAACAAATATTATTTGAGTACAGTTTACAAGAAAGTACTATGCTAAATTACTATAGCCTTTCTACTTCAAAATGTCATATTTAATTCAATGTGATACTTGCCATTTCTTTGTAAATACCTGTTAAATATCCCTTCATACACCTTATGCCATTTTTTTGTGTGTAGCTGTCAGTTTGTCACAGAACAATGGATATTATGTAAATAATAAAATTTGAATTATTAACATAGCTAAGCTTTGATATAGCCTTTGATAGAATTTCTTCCTTAAATTACAAAAACATACAGTCACTTTTTTTTCCAGAACAGGGGCCGTTTCATAAAGGAGTTTAAGTGAAAACTCTGAGTATTTAAACCCTGAACTGAGGGAAACTCTGGGTTTTCCGTATCAAAATGGGAGGTTTGTCAAACCTGAGAAAGCAGGGCAAGTCAAGCCTGTTTCTAAAAGAGAGGTAACATACTCGGAGTCAATTACTGTGGTAACTTACTGTGGAAGTTTAAATACCTTATTCATTCATTCACACTGCAAAACAAAAAATATTTTTTTCAAAAAATACATAAATATAAATATCAAAAAATGTAAAATTATATATGAAAAAAATTGTCTATATTTAGTCTTGTTTCCTGGGGGATTTTCCTTTTAAGTGCATTTTACATAAAACAAGTAAAATTGATCCTCCATTGGGTAGGAAAAATAATCTTAATGCAAACGGAAACAAGAATATGTTTAATGTCTTACCCCATTGGAAGATAATTTGCAGAATAGGAAAAATACACTTTAAAACATTGGAGATGCAGAGCACATTATAAGTCAGCTGTATGCAGATTTGAAGGAAAGTGTGCATCGCTCTCACACTCATTCTGATCATTTTTCCCTGGGCACAAATCCGTCAAAGCTGAGTATCACAGGACTGTAGGTCCTTTGACTGTAGGTTTAAATGAGGCTAATCTGATAAATGACGTTCACTTGGTAACATCTTTCTGTGACGTCTGGAAGTAACGCTGAATTGGTGACGTAAAATGCATACGGTTTAGCAAAAATGTTATGAATATGTACGAGTGAGGTCGTACGAATTTGTATGAATTAGCCACTTCGCAAAATATGTATGAATTGCCATGAGATCGGGCTGGAAGTAATCCAAGTAACACACCTTCTGAAAATGAAACTAATTATTGTATGGAATGGAAGGATGCCAGATGGAGAGGTAGCACGAGCCGTAACCACCTACGCGGCTGTTAAATAACCTAATTATTCACTTTTTTTTTTGGTCATCTTTATCTCCTAATAGAAAAGCAAAACATTTATTCTTTTTAGTTTTGGATTTCAGAATTCTTACCATTCTTGACCACCTGCTCTTCATCTGTCAGTGGTGCTGGTTCTCCCTCTGCCTTCTTGCTGTCGACGAGTCAGTAGTTAACTGTATTACTCTAATTAAGAAATTTAATAGGTTGGATTAGAGAATATTTAATTATGTGAAAAGAGTGTTAGACTATGTGGAAAAAGCTGCAGCGCACTGAAATAGACATTGAATGATTTTTAATGTCAAATGTTTGTTAAGTGATTAAGCCAGTACCTATGAACCTTGCACGCTTAAAGCTTTACCTTGATTGAATTGTGTTTTTTATTCTTCATTTTTAGCTGCTGCACGTTCTTGTTTCTTGTTTCTTTTTTCTGTATTTTTCCTTTTTGTGGCCATGGGATACCATTAAAATGAATATTAGTTCAATAATTTACAGTTTTCACCTCTGATATTATAGCAGTTATTAAGTTATTGACAGTTATTAAGAATTAAAGTTACGCATTGTCGGAAGTATACGCACTGACGTCTTTTTGGCGGGAGCTGTTGCCATGGTGAATCGTAGTTTCGGTGCTCAGCTGATCATGACTTTTTATAGTCATGGTGCACACGCTTAACTCAGAGTCAACCTACTTAGAGTTGAGTAACTAACTCAGTTCAGCTGTTCTGTAAACGAAAACTCAGAGTTTCCCATCTCAGAGTAAGTCAACTCTGAGCTCAAGTTTAAACTCAGAGTTAGTTGAACCTCCTTATTGAAACGGGCCCCAGGAGTAATCCAATTCAAATCTCAGAAGGCAATAACACCGCTTGTGCTTTTCAACGGCTGTACAAAAAAAGGCTTTAAAAATATTATGATAAAAGAAAAATATTACGACAAATGTAAGTTGT
The DNA here is from genome assembly GCA_027564155.1 of Gymnocypris eckloni scoliostomus. Classification (NCBI taxonomy): domain Eukaryota; kingdom Metazoa; phylum Chordata; class Actinopteri; order Cypriniformes; family Cyprinidae; genus Gymnocypris; species Gymnocypris eckloni. The sequence goes on along the minus strand of CM050416.1, from coordinate 8,816,783 downwards.
AAGTTATATGAATGAAGTTGATTGGATAAAAGCAGCTGCTACATTAAATAGAAATGCAAATGTACATTTTAATGCAATATTATTTTTAATTTTGAATATGACTGAACAATGTAACGCTGTTTTTGACAGAAAACCTGTCCAATAAATAAATAAATAAAAATTCACAAAAACAATGTGGGGCAGGAACAAAACAAATCTGAACATCAAAATAATGTATTTTAGCAACAGCATGAATCACCATTAAAAAAAAAATAACAAAAATTACGAAGATCACAAACAATGCAAGCATATCATATGAAGTGGGACACTGCATGTTTGGATGTTAAAATTGGCTATGCTAATGTTGCAAAGATGCAGAAACCCTGTCAAAACAAACAAAAAATGGCAAATATAATATAACATGTAAATTAGGTTTGCTGTTTGCACCCTGTCTTTGAGCAAACCAACATGTTTTTTAGAGCATAGACGCTGGGGATCTGACCTATAGAGTATGTCACATTATGAAAGCATTAGAGTGAAAGTGTGTGTGTGTGTGTGTGTGTGTGTGTGTGTGCATGAAGTAAAAGATTGGGAGAGAGAGAGAGAGAGCATTATCGCTCCCTCATGGCCTGAAAGAACAAATCCATCCATTAAAGGAAAGAGACAGCCAAGGTCAACACCCATATGAGGGCGATCATAGCACAACACTGCAAAGAGTAAAGGTTCACTCTATCAATGAGGACTAATGGCTGTTCGACACACTCACGAGTGAGTGAGTGAGTGAGTGAGTGAGTGTGTGTGTGTGTGTGTGTGTGTGTGTGTGTGTGTGTGTGTGTGTTGTGTGTGTGTGGTTCAACACTCTGCCAAAGCTGAACTAATAAATGCTACAAAGTATTTTCATGCTATTGCCAATAAGCAACAAATGACAGATATTATGGTATTGTCCTCACTATCGTTCACATGTTTGTGGTTGTTCATTTGTTTTTTACTTATCTTATGCTAATCATGGCTGCATATATATGATCAAAATACCGCAAAACAATTACATTTAAATGCAATTTATTGATGTGATGCAAAGCTGAATTTTCAACAGCCTTTATTCCAGTCCTTCAGAAATCATTCTTATATGCTGAGATGCTCCTTAAGAGACACAACAATGACATTTGTGCTGCCTAACAGTTTACTAAAAATGTTTTGGCTTTTTTGTTTATTTTAAAGATCCTTTGATGAATAGAAAGTTCAAAATAACAGATTTCTTTTTTTTTACATTATAAATGCCTTTACTGTCACTTTTGATCAGTCAAATGCATCCTTGCTAGGGTGACCATATGTGCCGTTCATACGGGACATGTCCAGGCCAGGATTTTAATATTGCCTAAAACATCCAAAGTAGTAAGACCAATAACATGCAGGTATTGTACATAATAGACCAATCGTGGCGCTGCGTGTGAGAAGGTGAGATCTACAGAGAATGAGCAAAGCGATGCAAATATGTGCACGTTTGCGCGGGAGCGATTCGAAAGCATAAGGAACCGTCTGCTCTGCTCTCTATAGCTCTCATCAATGTCACACAACGATCGACCTGCACAGTACAAACAACCAAAACCTGGATATTTTATGCAATATAGAAATCCTGGCAAGGATGCGTCCTTTAAAAATGGCCCGTATGGTCACCCTTATCCTTGCTAAATAAAAGTAAAATGGCATAAATAAATAAAACATAACACACACACACGCACTATATGGACCATGTTAACTAACCACATCTTGATCCCTGGTTTTGCTATGATGTGACATAAAATGAAGTCGACTGGCTGTTTTCACCACAGACAGACTCATCGCTTGACTGATGGTAGGAATACGCTTGCATTTAACTAGTATACACTGTAATTAGACTCACTCATTCTCCCATCAGGGTTTTCTTTAAAAGAGGCAGTACAAAACAATTCAAAAATAAATAAAAAATATGATAATATAAAACATCTAAAACATAATTTGACCAGCAGATGTTTCAGGGGGAGTTTTCATCCATGTCTACATGATTGGCTGATCATGCGGTCAACAGCATAATGTGCAAATCGGACTGAATGTGTCAAACTGGTGAAAACGGACAGAATAATTACAAAGTAAACAACTCAGACATCACCACTTTTAAGGCAATACTTTTCACATGATCAGAAGTCGAAATTATCTCTGAATGAAATTTCTCCATACATGCCACCCTCCATATATATACTTGCAATATTTATGATGGATGACTAATTCATTCAAAAGAAGGTGTATATTAATAATAATTGATGAGCAACATGCTGTGGTAATACATTTCACAGAAGTACACTACTGTTCAAAAGTGTGGGGTTGTTTTTTTTTTGCTTTTTTTTTTGTCCCTTTCAGTGTTTTTGAAATGTCTCTTATGCTGCATTTATTTGGTTGCAAAAAATACAAATTAAAGTTATATTGTAAAATATTATTACAAATACAATTCAAAATAACTTTTGATTTGAATATATTTTAAATGTTTGCCGAACCTGAATTTTCCATGTCTTCAGTGTTGCATGATCCTTCAGAAATAATTATAAAATGCTAATTTTGCGATGTTAAGAACAGTTATGCTGCTTAATATTTTTGTGGATAAAGTGAAATATGTTATTCAGCATTCTTTGATAATTGATTTATTTTATATAGACATATTTTGTAACTTGTCTTTTCTGTCACTTTTGATCAATTTAATGCATCCTTGCTGAAAGAAAAAAACAATAAGGACAAAAACAACATTTCAGAAGACCACCACATGCCACTGTCTCTCATGAGTTTGCTCTCAATGTCATTTATTTTCCTGGAACTATTTGTGCTATTCACATTCTTCTCACTTGAGCAACTGCTGCATTGCCTATAATTATTTTGTCATCATATAGGAATGAAGGTCCTGTTCATCACTGCATAAAAGTCATGTGTTTCTTTGTCCTTGCCACATTGTCAATTGTCTTCCACTGAGGACCAAACAACAAGATGTCTAACTATAAAAAACAATGCGCTGTAGCAATGTACTGTAAATTACGAAAAAGGTTTGTATTTTTCATTGCATGATGACTGCACACAATGTTAGCACTTGCTATGCTTGGGTCTAAGTAAATACTTGTATTCTGCCTACTATGTATGTACTGCACACAATGTACTGTAGATAAGATTAGATCATGTTTTTTTTTACTATTTTATTATTTTGGGGTATTTTGCCTTTATTATTAGAACAGTATAGAGATGATGGAAGTGAAGTGGGAGAGAAAGAAAGGGGCGGGATCGGGAAAAGTTCTCGAGCCGGGATTCGAACTCAGGATGGTCATAACATAACTATATGTTGACACGCTGCACAAAAGGCTATTGTTATGCCCCTGGACATTCTGTGTGTGTGTTTTTCTCCCCATGTGCTCCCTGGGAACTAGATTTCCCTCCAGTTTGATTGAGTCATTCTGTTCACCTGTGTTCTGTTAATTATCCTCTTTAGCTCTCCTTACTTAAGCCCAGTTTTTCCTTTGTCCAGTGTTTGGTGTTATCAATGTTAGTGGTTGTGTTTTCCCCAGTTCTCGGAGTTTCTGTTTTAAAGTTAAAAAATAAATGTGTTTTCCTTATACTGCATTGTGCTCTTCGCAGCAGCCAAACGTGAGAGCTATGGGCCCCGACATTAATCCTTTTAATGTTTATATCTAAAATGACACATTTTCAAAAACTATGCACTTTCAAAAAATCTATTCTGTGGTCAAAAATTACCTGAATGCCTTATATCACCTTCATGTCATTCCAAACCTATAAGACCTTTGTTCATATTCGGAACACAAATAAAACAAAAAGTTAGGTATTCGAGAGCCCTTTTTTTGTGTGCAAAGAAAACAAATAGTGTTGATTACATTCAGGTAAAAGCGCACGCATGTGTCGTGATACTCACCAAAATGGTGGAATTAATGACAGAATTTTCATTCTGGAGTGAACTAATCCTTTAAGTCAGGGGTGTCAAACTCAGTTCCTGGAGGGCCAGAGCCCTGCACAGTTTAGATGCAACCCTAATTAAACACACCTGATCCAGCTAATCAAGTCATTAAGGCTTATTTGAAATCTACATGGTATGTGAGTTGGAGCAGGGTTGGAACTAAACTGCAGGGCTGCGGCCCTCCAGGAACTGAGTTTGACACCCCTGCTTTAAGTCATTATTCATTTCATCCATACATAGTCAAATTTCCTTAACTTTTGGCCATCATTTGATTTCTGATCCATCACTTAGCATTATGCCACCCAAGTAGATGCATAGAGATATGTACTATGTAGAGCGTACATTCGGCAAAACAACTGCAAAACAGTCAAATCAAACCATATTATACCATTAAAAAATATCCAACATCCGGAGATTTTCACTGTATTTGAGGTTTAATTGGAAGGGAGACCAGCTCAACTAAAGCTAAGACATGTTGGGTTCAGATGTGGAGTGCAGGGTTAACACTGCTGGTGGCCTTCTTCAGTGATCTCAAGTGCAGCACAATAACGCCTTTAACAACCTGCTGAAAAACATTAATGGCTTCGGCATGAGCTGTGACTGTTACATCAACTCTTCCATTCTGTTTCACTCTCCCATCTTTCTGTCCTCCTCCTCATTACTGCTTTCATTCTCTTTTTCTCATTCCCAGTACTTTCTGTGCCGTTTCTTTCATGAAGAATGAATTGGAGAGACGGGAATGAGAGTAATTTATCTCTCTAAACCTTGCATGCTGTGTTTCCATGGTTTCTTTATGCACTCTGTTACTCCCAATTCCATAACTCCTTACTTTTTTATAGTACATCACAAAAGACTGCACGAGGCTTCACTTTCTCATTTCCATTCTGTCTTTATTTCTTTCCAGATTCCTTATTTTCTTGTTAATCAGAAAATACATTTGTTATTCTTGCATTCTATGATATTTCATATTGAGTATGATGAATAGCTTTCCATGAATGTGCAAGCATTTCAAAATTATTACCACGATTACCACATTTATATTAATAAAAAAAACAGAAATTTTTTGAAATGTCAAATTATACATGAACTATAGCAAATAAATCAGTTGTAAAGCCAACACTGACCCAGAACACAAAGAGTGTTATATATATTTTTAAATGGTATAGCTTAAGAAACGAGTTTTTTGTTTCTTGTTTTTGTGCATGAAGATAAGGTTTGCAGATAATGCACAGTTTGAGAACTGAGAGCGAGATTTTCGAATTCCTCTTATTACATGGCTTTAGTCAAATGGACTACTTTTATATTGATTGATTGATTGATTTATTCATTCATTCATTGATTGATTGATAATCTGACTGCCACAGTTACTACGTTTGTTTTGTGGAAAACAACAGCTTGGATTCTGCACAATATCTCATTTTATGTCCCATGGAAGAGAGAAAAAAAATGTGGTATTAATCTTTCAGTTTTATGTGAACTATCCTTTAATACTTCATTAATAGGAATGTTAACCAACCATCTCGTTTCTATAAACCTCCGAAGCAGAACCAAATACGTGAACTACCAAAAGCCACTGAGCTTTAACTGCTTCTTTTGTCACTGAATAATTATAACTCTCTCCATTTCGTAATTACACTCCATGTGACTCGTTACGTTATGCAATACCATCAGAGGAGCATTATGGGATACAATGAACATCTGCTTGTCTTGCTGACACAAATTTTAACACAACACCTGTAATTATGCAAATGATACAGCATGTGATTACCCTGTGTAGCAATGACATAGGGTAATGATTACAGTGGGTTTAATCACTAACCCACTCGCACGTATTGATGAAATATATTTACACAAACACTGTGCAGACCATTACACACACAACTAACTATGTAACTACAATTGCATACTAATAAGTCAGTGCTCATCTAAACAGGCTCTTCTTCTATAAGCTGTGAAGTGTTTATCTTACATTTCCTCCCTTAAAGGGAAATGTCACTTAGCTCTTTATGGGATTTTGCCTTTATTTGACAGCATATCAGAGAGATGGGAGAATGTGGCTCAGGCCAAACTTAAACATACATCTTTGGGAATACTGTGACTCTTATGTGTCACCATCACAAGCACCACTGCTGCTCCACAGCTATCTAAGGAGAAATTTCGTTTTTGGATGAATTGTGACACTATATTCTGTATTTCATTTTTTTTTAAACCAATTGTTGAGACCATTATTATTGTTTATCATTGTGATGACCATTCTCATGAAAATTAAGTAAAACATAATATGATTTATAATGTTGTTAAGTATAATGGTGTTCTCACCCCACATTCCAACTGAAAGAAAAAGTAATAAAATCATCCTGTTCTTGTGAATTTCTTTTACATTTTTTTATTAAGATCCATCAGATTTGGTAGCCTAAAAATCAACCAAATATAATTTAATTTCAATTTCATAAAAAAACAAATCAGTAGCTGAAATGAAATGGAAGCTTTAGGTGAAAAGAATAAAGAATTATTAGCTATGTTGCCTCGGCAACTCTCTAAAATAAGATTAGGTGGAAGCACTAAAATTTCCAATTGGAAATAAGTAAAAAACTAAAACTAAAATATATTAAATAAACCTTCATATTAATATAAAAACTAATAAAAATGACAAATGCACATCAATTTCACAAAAATAAATGGTAAGATCATTTTAACTCTCTATGGGATATCGTGGTTTATAAATGACACTAAGAAAATTGCATGCAAAATACAATATTAATGTTCAACTAACAAAATGTTATTTTAGTGATATCAAATGACATCCCCTAAAATTAAAATGTATTAGCCATGTGCTTCACATTTTTGGTAACAAAGTAGTAAAGAAGGCATTAGCACATGTTAGGTCACATGCTCTCAAGACTCCATATCGAGCTAATTTTAGACTAGAAAATATATATATATTCAAGTTTATGGAATTATATTTGTGTCAATAAAAATGAGATTTTCACTTTATAAAATGTGAGGTTTATACAAAGCGAATGTAACTTTTCAGAAAGCGATCAAAAATATGCCATTACAAAAGAAGACACAATGAAAACGAAAAAAAAATGCTCAGTCGCACAAATTTAACATGCTCTTCAAATAGGCTTCATTCTTTGTTAATGATTTTTAGATTCATTTTTGCAAATCGTGGATTCTGAATGCGTGTGCCACAGATTTATCAACTCTTCCATTCAAATTTTCGCTTTGCTGTTTTGGCTTCTGTCCTCTCGTCAGGCTTAACAGCGATCCACTCTGATTGGCTAGTGAGCTTTTGATAGACAGCTGCTCTCTGACCTAGAGTACAGAGCGTCATTGGCCGCTTGATTTGTGTTCCATGTCGTTTCTTGGTTTGTATTATATTAAGTATGTAAATAATATTTGACCTTCGGTCGTCTCAGTCTGTAAAGATGAGCTCTCAGGAGAGACATGGGCGGGATCATCGTCCTCCTCAGTTTGTCCTCAAGGCAGCTTTTTTTATTTAACCAATAACATGATACAAGTTGTATTCATGTACAGTGTGCAACAGTTCGTTGCGGGTTAGCATCTGGAGGTCAAATATTATTTACATACCAATATAATACAAACCAAAACACACAAATCACCTTTGACAACTTTCAAATTATGCGCCACTGACGTCTGTACTTCTCAAGAGAGCTGTCATCAAAAGCTCACTAGCCAATCAGAGAACACTAAGAGTGTTATATATATTTTTAAATGGTATAGCTTAAGAAACAAGTTTTTGTTTCTTGTTTTGTGCATGAAGTTCAGAATCATTTGCAGATAATGCACAGTTTGAGAAATAGCAGAATGAAGCCTCTTATTACATGGTTATTCAATGGACTACTTTTTTTTCGATTGATTGATTGATTGATTTTCATTTTTGATTGGCATAATCTGATCGTTTCAAAAGTTACCGTTTGTTTTGTGCAACAGCTGATTCGCTCATATCTCAAATATAATTCCCATAAAGTTATAAAAAATATAATTGTAAATCCAAATGTTTTTTATAATTTATTTGTATTTTGAATGCACTTTTATGAAAGCAATCACTCAGAGACCAAAGAATCTGAGCATCGTGCATAACTGACAACACATATTTGCTGTAGCTGGCACTATTAACCAGCATTAGCAGGTATACTAGCCTTTATGGAATATTCATGTGTTTTAGGTTCATTTTTGGAAGATGGACAGACAAATCTGTACTTATTTCAGAAGGTATTGATGATAGTATTAATAGGAGTGCATCAGAAAATCAGGTTGTAATAATACAATAATTTTTTGAGGACTAAGAATAGGTTATGGAAGTCAGGCATTTGGGCACATTACTGTATGCCAGTTTAAAAGATGTGATGCATACAACAACCAGACGTCAGGAAAGATGCCAATGTCTATTGGCATTACTACACTGACAGACAGTGATGCTCAAGTCAACATCTACTTACATGCGAGATGTGTAGGGCAGTGTTTCCCAACCCTGTTCCTGGAGGCACACCAACTGAGAAGACAAGCAATGATGAGAAAGGATGGGTCGGGACTAGAATGCAAAAATGAACAGGAGGAAGTAGAAGGAAGCCAGTGACATAGCAAGTGAGAGAGAGAGCGAGCGAGAGATGAGTCCAGGAAGACCGCGAGAGCAGGCGTCAGACTTCTGGGTAATCTGCGTTATGAAGAGAGACAGTGCAGACAGCGGAATCAATGGACCTGTCTGTGTAGGAGAGAATGAAGCCCTGGTTCTATGCCTAGCTAGCCCCAGTCGTTCTGGAGCTCAGTAAACCAGACAGAGCACGCAAACTCATCTCCTTCCCGAGACCAGGGCTACTCACAGGGGGCATCAGAGGGTGGAGAGGAGGTCCCACGGAACAGTAAATCAGCCAGCGCTGTCGCTAACGGTTAGCACAGCAATATGTTCCAATCCATCCCAGTCAAGGGCACGGAGGCGAGCTGACCCGTTGAAGTGGGGTGGAGAAAGAGAGAGCTCTGACAAACGGGAGCAATTGAACCAGGAGGGGGAAAAATGCAAGAATAAGAATCAGTGCAAGAGAGTGAGTGAATGTTGGTGTTAAGGAGAAAACAAGGCAAAATGGAGCAGGATTGCCAGAATTCGCCAAACTGCAGCGGCACAACTATTATGGCACAAATGGGAAACACTTTGGTGTTTTTAAAGCATTAAAGGTACTATAAACTATAACAATAAATTATTTTATATAATATACCTAACTTATGGACTAGCTTTAAACACTTCGATTGTATTCGGTACAAAGCAAGCATTTAAATACAACATCAGTGTGATCAATTGACCTGTATGAATTATAGTCATTAATCTAAAAAAATAAATATATATATATATATATATATATATATATATATATATATATGAGCTCTTTTTCCAAAACGCGATAAGCATGCCAAATAAAAAAATGAGTTAGTCATGCCATTTTGCTGTGTACTGAACCTATTCACTGCTCCATCAATGTTTCATGCCAAATCGCTATATTTCCTTGTTTAAAATGTACCTCACTCTCCTGACCTCACAAAGAGGCGCTCTAGCGACTGGCGCTAAAAGCTGTAGCCTTTGGCATTCCTTGTTAGAGTGCCTGCCTCCATAGCAAACCGGGTTCGAGACCCGCTCGGTGTGATAGTGCGGACCGAGAGGTTAACAATCATTGTTTAACATGTTCAGACTGAGCCAACAGACCATTTAACATGATAAATTGAATATTAACAAAATGTATGGGTCTAGGTAAAAAAAATGTCATTTTCATGAAAACTATTAAAATGGATTTATAGCGTTTTGGAAAAGAGCTCGTCATATATATATCCATTGGACTACTATTTGTTACCCATCTTAACACTCTAATTGAAGTGCCATGTACATTCTACAATTTAGCATTATCACATGCTCAAAATTAGAACAACTAAGCACACTGACATCCTGCTGGTCACGGGAGCTCTTATTAGTCTGTAGCTATTAACGTAACTCGAGTCTTCATCTCAAACACTTAAAAAAATAATTCAAACGTGAGCAGCTCTCTCTGCCCATCAGGATGTTTTGACGAATGTTCTCCCCTTGCAAGCTCAAGATATATCAGATTCAAAAACAATATGTCTGTTAAATACAGAATTATACAACAGGGAGACGATGAAAAATGACAAAGGCAATATGTATCACTATGCATTATTCCATAAGGGGAGCCACTTGTAAGACAACAACCTGCTGCGCTGAGAACTCATTCAGGAGAGCCGACCAACCCGTCCTGTAACATATAGTACACTAGCTAATTCTCACTCTTCCTCTCAAATCGCCTTCATCTGTCACTGATTCAAATGTGTCAATGGAATCATCAAGAGCCGATTCAGTTCTCTAATTGGACACAGGAGACCAACGCCTTTGTGCCAGAGCTTAACACTTCAAACTTAACACAGAAAGTGTTTCCACTCTCGCACACGAATAAAACACCCCAACGTATTTCATACCTAAGCCAAGTACCCAGCTCTCTCCTCAAACATATTGGAATAATTTCTAAACCCACTGGTGGGAGAGAGATTGTGAAAAGTGGATTGCTCAGCTGTGTTAGGTGGAAGTGTGACATTTTATATAAGCAGAAAGGATATGTTATGTGTGGAAATGACACAGTAATAGATGAATATGCCTGTGGAGAACGGTGGGTACAGCGTGTCCGTCTGTGTTGACATGCCGCATGCTTAACTCAATCTATACGACCACCAAAGCCCAAAAGAAAACACAAAGGCCCAAATAACATGCACATTCACAAATCATAAACCTGCTGAATCTGAGGCTTAGAGGCAAAGCAGTCAACTTTATGGGATTGAAGCATCCTGACATACCCAAACTATCCACATGCACGCAGTCTTTAAGCTCTCTAAGAGCAAGAGACAAACAACGAGGAGAACAAAAGTGGTAGCGAAATCCCACCACCCTTGTTAAAAAAGCCCCAGAGCTCTGAATATGTATGAATTATGTATGTGTGTCTTCAGGCATGTCTTACTTTACAACTCATAAACACTCACACGTACACAAACCCACTCACAAAGATAAGATAAGTCAAGTGTCTCTGGAGCCTCTGCTAAGTGTAAGAATATGTTTTGCTGTTCATCTGATTAATCCAAAATAACTTCATAAATTCGTCATATGTTCATACACACAAACACTTACTGTAGGCTGGGTATTTACATTTGCTTTAATGTTCTCGGCTCTGAATCAAAAGAAAACACAACACAAAACTGAGTTAAGTTCCAGTACTTACAAGTGCTAACGAGAACACTATTTGCTTTGTTAAAATGTTTTATTCAAGTAGAAATGGTCAAGGATGAATTTATGGGATTGAAGCATCCTGACATACCCAAACTATCCACATGCACAGTCTTTAAGCTCTCTAAGAGCAAGAGACAAACAACGAGGAGAACAAAAGTGGTAGCGAAATCCCACCACCCTTGTTAAAAAAGCCCCAGAGCTCTGAATATGTATGAATTATGTATGTGTGTCTTCAGGCATGTCTTACTTTACAACTCATAAACACTCTCACATACACAAACCCACTCACAAAGATAAGATAAGTCAAGTGTCTCTGGAGCCTCTGCTAAGTGTGAGAATATGTTCTGCTGTTCATCTGATTAATCCAAAATAACTTCATAAATTGGTCATATGTTCATACACACAAACACTTACTGTAGGCTGGGTATTTACATTTGCTTTAATGTCTCGGCTCTGAATCAAAAGAAAACACAACACAAAACTGAGTTAAGTTCCAGTACTTACAAGTGCTAACGAGAACACTATTTGCTTTGTTAAAATGTTTTATTCAAGTAGAAATGGTCAAGGATGAGATTTAGTTTGTATGTAGTACAGAAGAATTTAAAATAAATTTGAAAACACATTTATAGAACAAGCTCTCTGGCTCTGAAATCTGATTGGATGAGCCAAGTTTGAAGCCACTTTTATTGTAAACGCACACCCATGACTTTACATCAAAATTATATTTTATTGTGCCAAATATTTGTTTCATAGAATGATATTTGATAGTTACAGCGCTTGGCAACTGTACACAGCCCACAGTTACAGTAGACGCATGGTGTGTATTGGCAGAAGAATTGTTTATTTATCATTATTAATGGATGTCATTATTTATTGAACATTAGTGTCTTTTATCAGCTTGCTGTTGGCACCGTTAAAAGAATGTTCTGGGTTCAATACTAATTAACATTTGTAAATCTCATTGCGTGATTCATTTTAATACTCTCCACCCATAAATTTTGCGTCTGAAAGGGAAATCCTACAAATGCATATTCAATAATGTCAGGCGCCAAAAATTCTGTCCATACCTTTTCAGTGCTAATTCTTCACTGCGCATCTTTAGTAAATCCTGACAGTAATATTTTAATGTCAAAAGACAGTTCGCGCTGGCGCAAGCTGTTAGTAGGCAACATCTGGCCCGATGTGTTAACATGAGACAAGTCTGATAAAATAGCTTTTCAGTACAAAGTTTTATCCAATCTTTTAACTCCTGTTCAACATTGATTAAATGTTTTTTGAGCATTGAATGAAACAATGAAACCTGAAAATTCAGCTTTCCATCACAGCAATAAATTACATTTTAAAATATATTACAATATATATATATTTTTTTATTGTAATGATATTTCACAATATAACTGTTTTACTGTATTTTGATCATTTTAAATATGAGTTGCACATTCCTTCCAGAATGCCTTACCCTGAACTTCCATTGTAAGTAAATTAAAGGAATAGTTCACCCACAATTTAATTGACATTAATCATGTCAAATAAAACACAAAAGGAGAATTTTGAAGAATCTTCACATATAAATGTTCTATATAACAACATGCAACAGAATGGGGGGGACACTTTAACACTTTTAAGAGACCTCCAGAAAGAATTGGTCACTGGTTAAACACGTATTATAAGATATAATTACATTTTAGAGAAATTTGTGAAACCCAAAGAAAATGCATTCCGTTAAAATACTGGGCATCAAAGGAGCATAGATGCTCGTTACTGCCAGATGGTGTAGTTACAACTTCTAGCGGCAGGGGCTAACAGGGTCACGCTAACCAGCCAATCCCTGCCCTCTCAGTTCAGACTGCAAAGAATTAAATAGATTTATGTGGGATAAGCCAAAAAACAGATTTCTGCTGCCTGTCTGAACAAAGCCTGTGTGGCCTCTCTTCCTCTAGGGATATTAATGTGAACGGAGTCCTCCTCCATCTCTCACTTAGACTTCAACTTTTGGATTTAGTATCTGCATGAGGACCTAAACTTCCTCTGTCCATGAGTGTCCAACTGTTTTACACATTTGTGAAGTTTCATGGTGCTGCGGCAGCACTTTGCCTTCAGCAGCTGGAACACCTCTACTTCAGTCTCTCCAGGGATTTCTACCCTCTTTAATTATTTTAAACCTCTCCAGTCCTCTTCCTCTCCCTTCACGCTCTATCTCCCTCTCTTCCTTGTCTCCCCATAATCCCTCTCTCTCTCCCTTGTCGAAACATCTGTTGTTTATCAGTTCTCCTCATCTCTATCGCTCCGTCCCGATGTGAGGGATGGGGGTCCCGTCCTGTGGGGTTCCTGTCACTCACTGATCACCTGCTCCAGGGTCTAGGAGACAGTAGTCTGTCCCTACGGCAAGCGCAGGCCGGTCAGCACCATGACAACAGAGCTAATGTATGCAGGGGAGATGAAAGATGACAATGGGTTGTCCCAGTGGAGGTAAGACCCAGTCAGCAGCAGAAAGAGAGAGAGAGAGGCCTAAAATGTTCAAAACCTAGCTATCTGCCTCACATGGGTTTCTCCTTTCTAAGACAGCAGTTAAACGGCAGTGAAATTTCACAAATAAAAAAGGCACACTGTCAATAAGGTGGTGTTTAACCGATTGACGCTAGAGGCTGTAGCCTTTGGCGTTCCTTGTTAGAGCGCCCGCATCCCGCACCGGAGATCCAGGTTAGAGACCCGCTCGGTGTGATGGTGCGGACCCGGGGGGGTTACATCAACAGAAGGCTGGTGCGATCGGTTTATAGTATGAGTCCCTAATGTCATATGTTGCATGTTCTCTTTTTTTTTAAAGACATATACCAACATTAAAAAAAAAGGATGGATTTGTAGCGTAAAAAAAAAAAAAAAAACTTTGCATTTATAATCGACAATATTGTTGTTTCATTTAACAATCATTGTTTAACATGTTCAGACTGAGCCAACAGACCATTTTAACAGGATAAATTGAATATTAACAAAATGTATGGGTCTAGGTAAAAAAAATGTCATTTTCATGAAAACTATTAAAATGGATTTATAGCGTTTTGGAAAAGAGCTCTTCATATGTTATTGCAGCAACTTTAATGGAGTTCTCACTTATGTATCATTTAACTATCGACTTTGTCCCAGATGCTCAAATTCCAAATAACAGACATAAATGATACAACTAGTGTAAAGCTAACAAATTAATGTGGATATCACAAACCAGCTCAATTGATTGATTTAATGAGAAATATAGGAGTTTTTCAAAATGATCTGCAAATAAATCTTTTCTGAGCACAGGTTAAGATCTGTTCTGAAACTTTTCTTATGAATTACTGCGGTATTTTTTTTCTTATAACATCTCATTAGTGTCAAGGTGAGCTAATGGAGATATCTGTGATTTTCCTTTTCTCTGGGTATTTATAATATATAATTTATTTTAAATTAACTTGTTGCAATGCATAGAATTGACTTCTTTATGAATGGTATATGTGACTGGCGGATGGAGGAAATGTACAAAAAGTTTTTGAAAGGTGGAAAAACACTATTCAGCCATAATGCATAAATTAATAAAAAGTGATGTAAAGGCAAAATGTTATGAACGATTTTTTTTCCCAAACAAATGCTGTTCTTTTGAAATTTCTATTCATCCATGAATCCTGAAAAATCATTGTTTCCACAAAAAAATATTTTGATATACCATTTTACTCTTGACTCTTGAGCACCAAATCAGCATATTTTAATGATTTCTGAAGGACTGACAATAAAGACTAATGGCTATGCCATAGCATGCATTTTTATTGTAAAAATTGTAATCACTAATCCACAATATTACAGATTTACCGTATTTCTGAACAAGAAAAAATACACTTCTTTCAAAACAATAAAAAATCACAATCCCAAATATACTTTTATTTTAACTGAACAAATACAATAAATAAGCCAGTCTCCATTTGAGCATATTTGAAGACATTCTTGCTTTGGTCAGATTCTATGAAATTACACATTCTATAGAATCTCCTAATGGTACATTTTGATAAGAGAAGAAATTAATATATTTGCTGTAGCAGACTGTATGTCACTTACATCAGCAAGGGTCAAATTACAGTGTTTCAAAACATGTTTTACATGTTTTGCAGTTTCCTAGTACAGTAATCAAGCAACTGCAAAAGTTTTGGATTTTGAAAGCCTTGCTGCCTCTCTGATCTTAGGAGTCATCATAAATATGCATGTCTACCTTTTTTAACAGCCTTTAATTTGGGAGTGCATCTATGATGCCTTAAAACACTGTCTAGAAGGGCAGCTCACTGGGATTTTGAAAAGAACTACAGAAAGAAGAGTAAAAAAAGGAGTTTGGAATAAATGAAGATCAAGAAATTGACCGCAAAGGTCAAAACATTAAAGCCAATGCGGACACACACAAATTTTGAAAAGACATTTTGAAAAACATCATCTCTGAATGGTCCAATGGCTACTTTTTTTCTTGAAAACTCATATTATCGATCTTTCCATCAAAGACTAATTGATGCTGTGATGTTGACATCTGCTGCCAATGTCCACTTGACGCTTCCTGATGTCTATGTCAGTCAAAATGATCTCAGAAAGAAGCCAATACTCTTAAATGGTTCCTCTATTCACTCTATTGATTTCTCCGCCATTCTACAAAAGCTAAAGGCAGCTTGTAGACTGTAGTAGAGCTGTATTAGGCTTGTTTTGGTCAGCACTTGAAGAAGACCTAGCAGAGAACAGTGATCTTCCTCTTTTAGTTGTGAGACAACAAAAACAATCAATCCAGTCCCAGAGAGGAAAAGAAAGCACACAGCCACTTTGTGCTCTATTGCACTACCCCATTTGATCTTTCAATCTTTGTCTCACAGGCAAGAGCTTGACCCAGCGAAGAGCACGTCTGAATATGTGTGGCGTGATCCAAATCTCAAAAACATGATGGGGCAAATTAAGGCCCAGTGCTCTGCATTTACCTCTAAAAGGTTCAAGCACTCCTGCTTCAATGTTAAGAACTTAAAAGGAACCACGCGGAAGGATGCACAAAATTGCCCCTGATTATTGGGCCCGGGATGCCTGGAAGAGATAGCAATTTGGAGAGGACTTATCTTAGCGTAGATAACAGCCGCCAACAGGTTAAGCAGCACAGCCCCATTAACATTAAAAAAGAGGTGCTCTCTCTTCATCTGGCTTCAATTTAAAAGTTCAAATGCTTTAGTACGCCCATTTTACAACCTAAACTTCATTCTAACTCTCTCGCAGCCTGATGCTGAAACAACCCAAGTTTTCATAGGCAACGAAAAGGCGTGAAAATGATTATTAGGGAATGATGTGACATTTGAGCTTTCCTCCAGTCTCAAATACCAAGTTGAATTCGGTCCCCCCTCGCATTTTCTGATGCCCAGCGCCACTCGCAAAAAGGTCATCTAGCTTGCATGCAAGACAAATGCATTCAAAAGTTGTAATCCACTAAAAGTTGAACAAAGTGACTGACTTTTGTTGATGACAACATATAATGGCGATAATGAAATTAAACTAATACTAAGAAAATGTGGTTATATGTGTATTAAAGTGCCCCTATTGTGGTTTTTAGAAAATTACTTTAATATACTAATATTCACCCTTCATTTAGGGGGTAAATACTGTATAGTGCATCAATTGTTGAAGGTTTTATAATAACTTCCATTGCAGGCAACAGTTTTGTTTTTTTACTGTGAACAAAACATTATGCAAATATTGTATTAAAGCATTGTAATCTGATTGTAAAAATGGGATTCATATTAAAATAATTAGGCTATATGAAGAAAATTAATTTTAATAACTTTTTTGAATTAAAATTGACAGATTATGGTATTTTACACAGAGATGTTGAAGTTTAGTTTGGTATGTCGAAAAACTCCCTACTCATTTTCTCCTCCAACTTTAAAATCATTCTACAGCGCTGCAGAAGCACCGACCAGTGTTTACAAAGTGAACGTGCAAGGAGGGTCAAACACCCTTTACAAAAACATTTAATACAAAGGTAAAACAACGATGTAGTATGACCGAGTTTTCAGACATACCCTGTCTTGAACCGTTGTACACAGACAACCATTGTACACAGTACACAGAGCTAGACAAGACAAGCATTTGTGGTTAAAAAGTGTACACATGTATACATTCTTTTAAAGAAAATGACAGATGGTTTAGCTAGATAAGTCGCGACTGATAAATTATTTACGACTGAAGAAAGGGAGACATAGACATCTTGGATGACATGGGGGAGTAAATTATCAGGACATTTTTATTCTGAAAGTGGAGTAATTATTAAAAAAACTGTCACTGTTATGTACTCTGTACTGTAGCATGCAAGAAACTTATTTAGTTGAGTGTGCTGTGTTCACTCCGCGCAGCTTGTAGGTATCCGTCTAACCGGCTAACAGCAATATCTGTTCACTCGCAATCGTCTAGAAATGTGTTGATGAATAGTCGTTGTTATTACTTGGAGCTCTGATAAAAATAGAGCAATACGTTGGTGTACAAACTGCAGTGCTTTACCGTTTCTGCATTAGGCTAACGCATATACCATGGCTGTTTACCACCGAGCCGTGGGCTCAGTAATGGTGATGGGCGTTCTGTTATTGACATCTGCTGCACGCAGTAGACCAATCATAGACTGGATCATCCAGCACGTCCAGCAAAGGGTTTGGAAAAATGAATCGTCGAATGAACCGCTTGGGAGTCGTGAGCAAAAAAGGAAAAATTAAATGCATTTTTTAAGATAATGAAAGTGTTTTTTGACCGTGCATACATGTCAACCTATTGTTGGGCACTCCCAAATCCAAAATATGAACCTTTCATAACCCTTAATAGGGGCACTTTAAAGGAGAGCTACCATAGAGAACATGGCAAAGGACTCAAAGGTACTCCCAAAGACTTCTAGATGCCTTAAAGAAAAAGTATTCTTCTTTCATCTCCATAGAATGCACATTTAGAACAGAAAAAAATCATAATAGTGGGGAAGTATAATACGTTCTCATTGAGCCTAAACTTTGCAAGGGCATTAAATAATGCGACAAGGTCCTGAGAAATGCAGTCACTTTTTCTCTCGTTATTAGAGCTGAAATACAATGCACTGGGGCAGAAGTACAGCAGTGGATCGTGAAATCCACATCAACCTTTAAGTAAGAAACACAGTCTGAAATCATTGAGCAACTGCTCCCGATGGGTTTCTGAACTAATATAAGGCCAAGCCATTCACTACTGCAGTGGTAAGGAAGGAAACACATATCACATTAGCTTAGCCTGAAGAAATAGATAAGGCCACGGGAAAGAAACTGGCTGGTGTACATGATTGGCAAGCTGCAGGGTGCCCTGACTGACAGTAGATTTTGGAGTGCTTTATTTTTAGCACCTAAAAACACTTCATCTAGTGGGTAGAAAACACTACACTGAGACCCGAACAAGAAGTGTGAAAGAAGAGGAAGGGGGAAAAGTGTGATAGAAAAAAAGAACATGTGAAAGAGAGACATGCGGTCATTTCTGTAAATGAACATTGGTATGCTGCAACTTTATCAATAGCTTGAGAAGAAGCCATACATGCTTAATTATCCTCGTCCTTGGCCACGAGGACAGGAATAGCGTTCACATGCAGACCCACGGAGGAAGAAAACATGGATCGCTTTCTACCCATTTGAAACCCCAGCAGACCTGTGCATCTTAATGCAACGTATCTCGCCCGAAACACGACTGATGCGTATGATGAGCTGGACTGGGCCGGGAGAATTGAATCTTTTAATCTTGCAAAGTGGGAGAGGAACTCACCAGGCAGAACTGATCGAATTTTTGCTCCTTTTTTCTTCTCTGAGCAAGTCCAGAATTGGGGCAATGAAGTTATAACAGCATTTATTACTTTTCTCTGAGTACTGGGACATTAGTGTCTTCTCACGTCTTTCTTTTTGCCTTTTTCTCCATCATCCCCACATCAGAGGGCCAGATGAAATTCAGGTTGCTTTGATTGGGACCATTTCCACATAGAGACATTCATCCACTTCAGCGCTAACCTACCACTGTAGGCTCCCGCTGAGTAGTTATTCATATACCCCTGATAGTGCTGAGCTATATCACTGCTTCCTAACAACCGAAAGTGAATGCATTGATACTAATAATTTCTTTAGAATCGTGTGACACTGAAGCCTAATGGATGTCAAAAATTCAGGAATAAATGAATAAATATTAATAAATTATAAACATTACTAAATAAATTATATTTCACAATATTGCTGTTTTTACTGTAGTTTTATTCAAATAAATGCAGCTTTGTTAAACATAAGAGACTTCAAAAAACATAAAAAATTAATTAATCTAACCAACCACAACCTTCTGAACAGTAGTGTATCTAACAAAATTTTTGCTTTAAAACAATAAAAAATGCCTGTAGGCATTTAAATCTTTAATATTACCCTTACATTCTCTTAAAACAAATCTTTTTTATTATTTATTTTATACAATATTCTTCAAGGAAATGCATCTAATTTACACTATATGGGCAAAAGTATTGGCACACCCCTTTTTTTAGAACAGAAAAGGGTCGTTTCAAAACTGAGATGAAAACAAGACTTGTATTTAAAAAATCTATTTCCATCTCTGTTGGAACAGTTTTGGAAGTGTCTAAAATGACTGTACACATATGTACAAATCACTGGTGTTTGGTTATGAGTTTTTGGCTCAAGGTCTGCATTTAAAGTCACAGCAGAGGTGTTCAGCTGGGATTAGGACTTTTCTTTCTGCAGACCAGTCAAGTTCTTCCACACTGACTGAATCATAATTTCTCTTTAATCCTTGCCTTATAAACAGAGCACTGTCATGTTAGAATAGAAAAGGGTCATATCCAAACTGTTGCTATAAAATTAGAAGCACACAATTCCCTAGAATATCATTAAATGCTCAAACATTAAGATTTTTACCAATGGAAATGACTAAAGCAGTCAAACCTGTTCATTAGAAGGGTGTGTCTCAATAATTGTTCCATATTGTTTATCTGGTTTAAATATTATTCCTAAAATAGCCCAAATGCGACCAAAAATACAGATTATTAAAATTATTTTTACAGTGCGTTTAGGGCAGTCGTGGCCTAATGGATATAGCGTTGGACTTGAAACCCAAGGTAACCCAAGGTTGTGGGTTCGAATCCCGGCTCTGGCAGGAAGTGTACACGACTGAGGTGAGACCCTTGAGCAAGGCACCGATACCCCAACTGCTCCCCGGCGCCGCAATGTCGGCTGCCCACTGCTCCAGGTGTGTGTGCACTTGGATGGGTTAAATGCAGAGAACACATTTCACTCCTCATTATACTCTGTATAATTGTGTATGTGACAAATAAAGCTCATCTGAGCTTAATTTGTTGTTGTTGCAATACAAAAGGCAACTCACTAGGTTTTGGAACAGAGCTTGTTTTAAAAAATATATGTATATCAAGTCTAAAATTATATGGCAAATGCGACGGTTGGTCTGACAACACACACACACACAAAACAGGAGATCAGTCAACATCCGCTGTGTCTTGACAATTCACAACATGGCAATTACAAGACAACACTCATAATTCATCTAATTAATATGCACCCCCTTCCCCCACACACACACCTTCTGTGTATCTAGCATAGTAGGAGGTTATATGAGAAGAATGACCTTTTTTACGGAACAGAAATTCCATCCAGCTAAATTTTTCAGGTGTAGCAAACTCTCATACAGAGAAAGAAAGAGAGCGTGCACTTCAGACCAAGCTAGACTGAACTAAAAAAAATCAAAGATTAAATCCCTTATATATAACCATGTACATTGACAAACTGTGCAAAGTTACTTAACATTAACTGTATGTAAATTACAGAAACTAATAGCAATAACGGTTGATACAATAAAAAAAGTTTGCTAATTGTATTGTTGCTTAATTGATATGCTGAGATATTGATTTGCTTATTGCCATTTTAAGTACCTGAGTCTACACCATTGAACTTACATAAACATATGATTCTTCTCCAGAGAGAAGGAGTTGGTATGTTTTTCATCTGTCATTTCATCCTTGCAAATCAGATTGGTGAATCTCTGTCAGTGAGGCAGCTGGATGTTCACAAAAATACTCTTCTTTGCTTAATAAGGTCAGAAGCTTTTGTTAAAACATCTGCCAAGTAAAGACTGTAACATTAGGCAAGGTTACACACTGTTACACCCGTCATGACAATTTTCAATA
Organism: Gymnocypris eckloni scoliostomus; assembly: GCA_027564155.1. Classification (NCBI taxonomy): domain Eukaryota; kingdom Metazoa; phylum Chordata; class Actinopteri; order Cypriniformes; family Cyprinidae; genus Gymnocypris; species Gymnocypris eckloni. The sequence continues at coordinate 8,795,300 of CM050416.1, read as the reverse complement.
TCCATTTTCATTCTATTCTCCTTTTCTTCTCATAAGTAAGACAGTGTTAATGGAATATTAGCATACAGCATACTGTGCTGTATAAAGTGTATACCACTTTACAACAGACTTTTTAAATAGCATGTCAAACAGTATGCAAAATGCAAAAAGTAACCGCTATATTCTGCATAAAACTGATACTACATTGCATAACTAAATACTATTTTTTAAAACAACAATATGCACTGATAATGGCAATATGCTGCATACAGTTTACTAGTTAGACATTATCCTATTATAATAAAGTATGTAACAATAAATATAGGCTACTGTATAGAATTTTGTTCCAAATAGCAAATGACAAAAAACATTATCACACAATGTCATTATATTTCAAGTTTAATTCAGTGAGTGCCTTTCAGTAAAAATAATGATCTAAAAATAACAAATATGGTTATTTTAGGCAATTATGAGAGAAAAAGATGTATTAGCTGTTGAAAGGAGATCACAACATTTTTAGTTAACATTACTTCCACTTAAATATACATTATTCAGCACTGCTTTGGATATATGCATTTTGTCAAATGTAGAACATATTGGTATTCTATGCATAGAACATTTGCATACTGTGCACACAGCATACATTCTGCATACTAATTTATCAATAATAGTAACTGGCATGCCATTCTGAACATACTCTGAGTCTTAATTTGTTTTCAGGAAGTCACAGTGGAGCTCTTGATGGTTGCAATTAATATGAGGTGTGCATATTGCACAGAGTCACAGCGTGTGGGAAAGAACCGAACAGGTAACTGTATTCAATTTGGTAGGTAACTTATTAGCAGGCTCTTGTAGGTATTAGCCCATTGTGTCCAACCCTGTCTGTCAGCTGCAGTGCAATACTGTAATTAAGTGCCTGGATCTACAGAGCATGTAATCTCCTGCTTCGCACCAGTGATGCGTTGCACTCTGGGAGTTGTAGTCAGCGACAGGATTGATGGCTGCCATATGTAGTCCATTTATCACTGGGTTTATTTGAATTCCCTTTAAAATGAGACAGGAGCAGCAGAGGGGATGGACAGAAACACACACACAAATACCTGCATTAAAATTGAAAGAAAGTATGTGTGCATTTACTATCAATCTTTACATCCTATGGAGAGAAGGATAAATGGACATACATAGAACCATTAATCAACAGACAGAATGACAGAAAATGACAAACATACAAAAGCATATAGAATGACAGAAATACAGATAGAATGAGAGACAGCTACAAGGATAGACAAGAAGAGCAATAAAGTGACAGAATAACAGACATAATGACAGACAGACAAAGAACAACATCCAGATATAAGGATGAACAGAACTGACAGATGGATAAAATGACAGATAGAATGTCAGAATGACAGACAGAAAACAACAGGTAGATTGACAAGTAGCCAGACACGCAGAACAATAGATAGAACATGAGACTGAAAGACAGACAGACAGAATGAATGACAGACCGAACTTCAGACAGAATAATAGGTAGAATAACAGGCTGATAGAATGACAGAACGACAGAGAACAATAGGCAGAATGATAGAAAGACAGACAGAACAACAGACAGGCAGACAGAAGGATATATAGACAAACACAGAGAGCGATAGAACAATGGATAGAACTACAGACAGAAAGAATGACAAAACAAAATACAGACAGACAGAATAATAGAGAATGACAAAAATATTGACAGATACAACAATATATAGAATAACAGACAGACAGACAGACAGAACAATACAGACAGAGAACAATAAAAAGAATGACAAAAAGATAGATAGAACAATAGATAGAACAACAGAGACAGAGAGAACAATGGATAGAACTACAGACAGAAAGAATGATCAAACTAAAGAGAGACAGACAGACAGACTGAACAATAGAGAAAATGACAGACGGATAGAATGATTGAAGGAACAACAGACAGACATTTTCAATGTTAATTAGGTCTAAATATATCCTATATTAGAAACCCGATGCTTCAATGAACTGGTGAAAACTTTTTAAGGAACTTGATGCCGTTCCTTGGTGGCCTCGTGCTTCTCATGTGAGTGTGGGTGTTTTTGGGGGGGTTTGGCTGGTGTTTATCTGTGCAGTTGCTGTACGTAGGGGTTCTGTAATGATTTGCCCACACACTGAGAAAGAATTGCCTTGTTATAGCTGACTGACCACTAACTGCAAACATACACACAGCACAGGATACTCTCCTTCTCTCTGACACAAACAAACTCTCAAATCACAAACTCAATTGTTCTTACTCTTATATCGAAGAGAAATGGCCACAGACATGAATCCGTTTTTGTCCTCTTTCTCACTCTCGACCTGTCTTCCTCCTTCTTCTGTATCCCTCCCCCATGCACACCCAGAGCAAAAGGCTGTGAACAACACCCAGACCCTTCTCTAAAGCCGCTGCATACGAAACCTCTCTGATAAGGGAGGGTGTCTTCTTTCAAAACAGCTTTTAGCACTCATTTCTTGGAAGTGTCTCTCTTGCTTTCCATCTCTCTCTCGCTCGCTCAGTCACTGGCACCTTTTCACGTATCAAGAGCTCCTCCTGCTGGCCCGAAACTGTGCCTGTGGCTCATCTCACTTCCTTGTTAACCAGATTCAAATCACTTCTGAATTTTTCTTAAATTATTTATTGACCAATTTCCATGATGTTTACCCGGAGATTATTAAGGGAAGCTACCCTAACGCGGCCTTGTCAGAATCCATCACTTCCTATTTAAAAGTCCCTCTCAGCCAATCATTTCAAAGAAGAGACTCTTCATCCAAACGATTGACTCAAATAAATGATATTTGCTCAGGTTTTGTCATCTGATTAGTCCGCTATTAAGTGTGATCGCAAACAATCGACTGCTTAAAAGATGGGGTTACAGGTTTCTATTCTGGTCCTCCAAAATAAACCGCCAGCAGTTCTTGACTCCAGAGTTTCCAAGTGTGCCTGTGCCCGCGACAGATATGAAAAGGACTCTGATAACAGCACGTTATTCATGTTTCTGAATAGATGTATTATGGCAGTGTGAGAGAAAGGGACTGTTGGTGCGTCTGTGTAGTTGGCCGCCTCTTTCCTCTCTAGACTGTTAATCCTATTTGGTGTGTGCAGTGAAAATGGCTGTCAATAGTTTAAGCTGATAAGCGAGAGGCAAAGGGTTTAACCACAGACCTCCAAACAGAGTCTGGTCTCCGCAGAGAAGGGATAGAGTACTTTCATTCCCCCTTTTTTCCCTCTCTCTCTCTCTCTCTCTCTCTCTCTCTCTCTCTCACACTTACTGTCTCATTCCTCCTGCTCTCCGAATCATTCCAGCATTGCAAAGAAGCTCAGGGTGAACAGAAAATCTCGTTTTTGTAAGTCATTTTATCCACTTCTCCTTAACACTCTAAACTCACACCCACTCGCTAAGATGAATGCATCGCTTTTGATAAGGTCAGACTGTATGCTGAACAGTTCTTAAAAACAGAAATAGTGCATATATACTATATCTCAACAGTTAATCCAGGAGGTTAAATAGATCTGGGTCAGGAGAAAGCCCTGGACAGTCAAATAAAGAATGTGAATAGCATATGAAATTAATAATACTGCAATAAAACGTGCTCTGGTTGCTCGAGCTCACCTTTCTGATGGACAACATAGCATTAATATGCCATGCAGTGCTTAATGCAACTTATATAGCGTTCATTAATGTTATTCGCTTTGAAAAGCCACATGTGGTGGTCTGGGTTACTGCATGTAGTTAATGTTACTTTGCTCTGCTGTCAGGATAGATGATATCTGTTCAAGGCACGTTTCAATCCTCTGGATGTTCTGCGGAGAACAGAACACAATTGTGCAGTGGGTTGAGTTGAAAAGCATTGATCTTGAATCTGACCCCTGCTGTAAGACAGGGGTTGAATATCCATTTGAGAAAATGGAAAGACTAAGATGTTGAGATATGGAGGTACGTTATACTGTTAGGCACTTTGATAGGTTGATAAACTGGCTGGGACTGTTCCTTTTTACTTGGAAAAGTTAAGATTTTGAATTGAAATACATGGACCAGTTCACATGTTTATCAAAGGCCTATGCATTACCATTCAAAGTTTGGAGCTAGTAATATATATATATATATATATATATATATATATATATATACACACACACACACACACACTCACCAGCAGTGTTGGGGGTAACGCATTACAAGTAACGTGAGTTACGTAATAATATTAAGTTTTTCAAGTAACTAGTAAAGTAACGCATTACTTTTTAATTTACTTGAAAACATCGGAGTTACTTTTTTCCATTTATTGACTGACAGTGCGCTGTGTGAACATGATCTTACTGTAGTTCTAATCTAGACTAAATGTGAATGTGTATTAATTCATCCCACTCGCAAAAAAACAGATTCAGTATTCATCAAAATGAATTAAAACAGTGAAATGCAAACTCAGAATATGACGCAAACCTGCTATAATTAAATATGTTAAACAACACAAATATATCTAATCTAATTGTATTAACCAATGTGTTTGCTGCTGACCTTTGATGATCCAGCTAATAAGCAAAACTTACTTTAGATAAAGTAAAAATGTTTTTTATTGTTGAAGAGTGTTGCACCTTCTTCTCCTGCTGTACAGACGTGATTTACTCTTCCTTCAGCCTGAGGTTATTCATTACACTTTTTGATGTGAAAGGCTTTTACATTTGCTATAAATAGAACTTATTGTATTAAAAACAAACAATGTAGCCCTTCTCATATTTAAAAAGTAACACGAAAGTAACACATTACCTTCCATAAAAAGTAACTAATTATCGTAATTAGTTACTTTCTTAGGGAGTAACGCAATATTGTAATGCATTACTTTTAAAAGTAATGTTCCCCAACACTGCTCACCGTCCACTTTATTAGGTACACCTGTTTAATTGCTTGGTAACACAAATTGCTAATCAGCCAATCACATGACAGCAACTCAATGCATTTAGGCATCTAGATGTGGTGAAGACGACTCGCTAAAGTTCAAACCGAGCATCAGAATGAGGAAGAAATGGGATTTAAGTAACTTTGAATGTGGAATGGTTGTTGGTGCCAGATGGGCTGGTCTGAGTATTTCACAAACTGCTGATCTACTGGGATTTTCATGCTCAACCATCTCTAGGGTTTACAGAGAATGGTCCGAAAAAGAGAAAATATCCAGTGAGCGGCAGTTGTGTGGACGAAAATACCTTATTGATGTCAGAGGAGAATGGGCAGACTGGTTAGAGATGATAGAAAGGCAACAGTAACTCAAATAACCACTCGTTACAACCAAGGTATGCAGAATACCATCTCTGAATGCACAACACGTTGAACCCAGATGGGCTACAGCAGCAGAAGACCACACCGGGTGCCGCTCCTGTCAGCTAAGAACAGGACACGGAGGCTACAATTCACACAGGCTCACCAAAATTGGACAATAGAAGATTGGAAAAACATTGCCTGGTCTGATGAGTCTCGATTTCTGCTGCGAAATTCAGATGGTAGGGGCAGAATTTGGCATAAAGAACATGAGAGTATGGATCCATCCTGCCTAGTCTCACCGGTTCAGGCTGGTGGTGGTGTAATGGTGTGGGGGATAATTTATTGACACGCTTTGGCCCCTTAGTACCAATTGAGTATCATTTAAACGTCACAGCCTACCTGAATATTGTTGCTGACCATGTCCATCCCTTTATGACTACAGTGTACCCATCTTCTGATCGCTACTTCCAGCAGGATAATGCACCATGTCACACAGCTCAAATCATCTCAGACTGGTTTCTTAAAAATGAGAATGAGTTCACTTTACTCCACAGTCACCAGATCTCAATCAAATAGAGCACCTTTTGGATGTGGTGAAACGGGAAAGTAGCATCATGGATGTGCAGCCGACAAATCTACAGCAACTGCGTGATGCTATCATGTCAATATGGACCAAAATCTCTGAGAAATGTTTCCAACACCTTGTTGAATCCATGCCACGAAAAATTAAGGCAGTTCTGAAGGCAAAGGGGTCCAACCCGGTACTAGCAAGGTGTACCTAATAAAGTGGCCAGTGAGTGTGTGTGTATATACCTATATGTATATATATATATATATATACATACATATATACACACACATATAACTTTTATTCATTAAGGACATATTAAATTGATGCACTGTGACAGTAAATACATTTTTAATATGAACATCAAATCAGCATATTAGTATGATTTCTGAAGGAGCATGTGACACTGAAGACCAGATTGGCTGCTAAAAACATAGAAATAGTTCAATCATTATTTACTCATCATGTCAATAATTTTTGTGAAACACAAAATACACATTTTGAAGAATCTTGACATACAGTAGAATGTTTCTTTGAAATGCATAGAAAAAATTTCTTTCCAAAAAGGAAAAAATAACACTATAAAGCTCTACTTGAAAATGTTGTTACTGATAATCTTACGTCGTCAAATGAAACATGACATCTGAACTCCATTGATGTTTCATAAAATGGCACCTGCAATCCTTAAAGCTTTAGTGGAGGGGAAGATTGAACAACATTTTGTGGAAATACACAGAAATAACTGCTTCTTTAAATATGTATCTATTCTTCACATGAAATGATCATATCTCTTCAAAAGTTCTATGTTAATCATATAGAATACTTTTATGGTGCTTACAGACTTTGAGGAGCATGAGGGCGAGAACATAAACAACTTACAGTATATTTGTGCGAACTATCCCTCGAAACATGGAAACATGGTCTGTTTTCTCTCCGGCAGTAATAGAGGCATTTTCAAGAGGGCACAAGCAGCAAAGCTAAGGGGGTCGGCATTCGAGGGCGATTTTTTTCTTTGTGAAGTTGGCTTGATTGAAGTGTGGAACCGGAGCAGGAGTGCCAGAGAAAGCGGCAAAAATTGCAGATACTCGAGAGAACAGAGACCAGAATATCACACATATGCAAACATAAACACCACAGTCATCAATAAATAACTGTGAGCGACTTGTTTGCTCTTCTTAGGGGTGTATACTTGTAGACGTTACTTTCCCTTTAGGCTGTTAGAGAAAAGGGTGGTGCAAAAATAGCAGTCGAAAAGAGAATATTATAATATGACGGAGAGAGGCTAAGAACAAAAGAGTGAGAGAGTCAGCTAGAGAGCGTGATATTATGTTATCATTAGGCTCAAATGTGGTCTCATAGGGCCTTAGTTAACGACTCTGTGTCTGTGCTCGAAATGTGTGTGATCATTTGAGACAACACCTTTTCATTTCTATATTCCCCATACACTACCTCATTACTGTATCTCAGCCATCAGACCAACACTTAATTACCGATCCCTCTGTAGAGCTCTTTTTCAGTGCGAAAGCATCCGCAGAGCAATAATACTCTCTTCTCTTCTGGAGTTTCTCGGCGCAGAGTGATCATGTGTGTCTGCTAAAGCACCTTGACAGGAAAATGCATCATCTATAGTCTGGGTTCCCATCAGTCCCTGCCATGTGCATTCTTGCAGTTTCTCTCGCACATAGAAGGCTCACGGGAAGCATGCACACTAAAGCTGAGAAAGGGCCAGCGAGCGGGAGAGAAAGGGAAGCGAGGGACAAATCTGTTTCTCTGGTCTCTATCCAGGTGACTGTGCCGCTCCGAGACCGTGTGAGCGGGATGATCCGCGCTTGGGCTAAACTGTCCTTGGGAACTATGCCACGTTCCCCATCAGCCAGCCCCGACAGAGCTGGCAGCACTCCGCATGGGTGGCACTTTGGAGAGTCGGCTTCGAGAGGAAATCGGGAAACGGAGAGAAGGAATGAAAAACAAGAAATAAAGCATAAAATAAGATCAAGTCTTTGTGTTTGTCTGAGCGGTCGGGATGCAGAGGCTAATTAAGAGATGGATAACAAAGATTAGAAAGAGTGAGCGAAAGAAAGACGCCATCGCAAATGGATTCAGGATGGATTAGGCACCACACTAGGATGTGTTGCTTTCACGCACACACAATGCACAAAGCCTTTTGTACGTTTTTGCCTTCCACATGCATTGCATTAGAACACAGCACAGGTTGGCAAATATCCTAATATTGTCTAATTCACAATTTAGCAGAGACTTTTATTTGGAGGTATTCACAATGGGCAAACTGAATTAATGGATAAGCAACTGTCTTTGTCAAGAGCAACTGAAAATAGCAGGATGCCAGTGTATTCATCCCTCAAAACCTTCAGGTTGAAACTCTAACCATAAGACTGGAAACCTCAAGGTACTATACTACAGTTACTTCTATTGTGTTTCAATGCATTTACAATATGGAGGCCTGTTCCCACCTCAGAGTGAAAAATAAGTTAATTGTGAAAACCTTTTTCTTATCTGAAACTCACAGTCTTGAGATATAATGTTGCAATTACGGTTTTTCACTATAAATTAGAGTAATTCATTGTTTTTATTTGCAAAAAAACAAAAGTTTTACAATAAAAAGGGTAATGCATTGTCAATCCTTTTAAAGTTGTTCTGCTGAATATGGTAAGGGTACTTACATTTAACACATTAACAGATTGTTCTGTAGCATTTTATAAAGGTTTTTTTTCTGTAAAAATTCTAAACATTATGATATCCTATGCATTATTACAACACCTTTGATATTTTATGTCAATTTCATTGGTGATTTAAATTAATTAATTCAATTCAAGTCTTTCTTATAATGGATAGCATACTGTGTGATTTTATTTGGCTAGATGAAGAAAAATGGCCTTATATAAAGATGTGCCTGAAAATAAATTCCAGGCCACAAATATTGACCCTTAATAGTTTATTTCTTACCCTGGTAAGGTCTAATTCAGTATTGGTTCCTCTTACTTACTTACTTACTCTTCTAAAAATGTTCTCTCAAATTTCTAACAAGCTATCAGCTCTATGTATATCCATGTCTGGGCAACTGCTCACATTAATTCATATCAGCTGCAGACTGAGATCGGCTTGTTCCATTTCACAGGAGCATGGAAAATGTCATGCTTGACAGAGAGCACATATTGTCAATGTCCCTGTAGTGTCTAAGGAAAGCATCACAATTACTATTGCTCAGACTAAGGGTTAGGTATTTGGGAAAAACCCTTAAAGAAAAGACAGTGCACCCAAAAACAGTTATTTTCAGTAATGCTGGTAACCAAACTGTTCTGGTTACAGTTTACTTCCACTGTATGAAAAAAATAAAACAATGGCACATTTCTCAAAATACCTTCTTTTATGTTCCGCAGAAGAAAGTAAGTCATGCAGGTTTGGAGTGACATTAGGGTAAGTAAAGGATGACAGAATTATCATTTTTGGATGAACTATCCCTTTACCCTAAGAATTAAAATTCATTGTGCTTGAAAATGTATTTGGTCTACATAAACAAATTATGCATTAAACCATGTGGCCTGTTGAGGAGAGGTGTGATCAGACAGTGTTTTTTTAGGACAGATATAGTCCAAAAAATATTCAATAAATTTCCTTTGAAGGAAAGACCCAGATTTTTTATTTTGGGACAGCACACTAAAACCCACATAGAACACCTTAGCAGTGTCCTTTCAATTATTCTGACAAGTTTTGCACAGACATTAACATTCTTAAAGAAAATGTAAAAATTGAGTTTTTCTGGTGCTCTCTTTCACGCAAGTGAGAATCCGTGAGCGCGCACTCATGCAGTGCTTGTGTTTCGCTCTGTAACAGCATTTCTCCATTTATAGAAGATGTCACGTATAGTAGACAGAAACGACATGCTATTGAGTGCCGCAGGAATTAGTTCTACAACGCACTTTTACAATGCACTCCCAGTTCTATCGTCCCAATGTCAGTGAGGTTTTTTGAATGTTGCATTTTTGGTTAAATGTCTGAAACAATGTCTGTGGTTAACACAAGCTCAAAATATTTTCACATTTTATTAAATGGCATTAAAAGCATCATTGATACCTCACTCGTTATTTTTGTAACTTTGACATGTCTTGAAAAAGGTGATCGCTAGCAAGTGGCTAAATGGGAGTATACAGAAACTGTTGGCGGGTATTAAATGTCATCACGCTGAACAGTTCTACTCCCTAGTACACATTTACAGCCTTTCTTACTTGAAAACTATTCTAACTCAAACTTTCCAACTTTAAAATTCGAAATAAACATTGAAAGAGTAGTGTAAAGCTTAGTGGTGGTGAAGTCGTGCAATCAGGAGTAGGTCTTCTTTATAGCCTAGCTTTAGCTTTTTACATCTGGTGATTGTATTCGGGCTTCAAAATTCAAAAAGTTGCATTCATTTGTGAAGATTATCATGATAAACAAAGCATGTAAGAATCATAAAAGCTTATTTAGTGCAATAATCCAAAAATCAGTCACACTTTAGTTTGCGGACCAATTAATACTATTACATAACTATTAACTATTACTTTTGTGCATCATGAAAAATTTTGACTGCAAAGAAGTGTGGTGTTGAAGAAGGTAATAGCGGGAAAACCACATAAAGATAATTAATCATCTGCATCAATAAGAATAACATCTCAGCTAGAGACCAATTACAAGAAAAGCAACAGCTACTACAGACAAAACAACAATGACAAACACTCATGCGAGAGCGTGTGGTGTGTGTGTCCCAACAAAGCGTGAAAACGATGGTGTTTTAGGTGACAAAGAAAAGAGAAATCCGAGACGAAAGGATCTGTAGCCTAAGGCAGAGTAGTTGGAGCCACAGATTCCCACTGCTCTGCTTGCAGTGGCACAACACACACACACACACACACACACACACACATAAAAGCCTTAGACTTATTTGGGGAGCTCAAAAGCATATGGTTGGGTCACTGCGTGTTTGTTTGTATGCCTCCACGTAACACCACCAACCTACACCATCCACAAACACCCCAGCCACCTCCATTTTCCACCACAGAGAATAAATACAGACACAAAGGCAAACAGGTTCCCACACACTTCTACATACAAACGGCCATGAACATATTCCTCAGAGAGCTAAGAAAAATCCTTCCACTCGGTCTCTCACACACACACACACACATTTTTAGACTGCCAAAAGCCTCACTGAGATGTTGGCACTGATGCCACGTCACAAAACACTTCCATAAATGAATTCTGTCAAGACACACACACAGACACATGCTCGCCAAGCGGCCCAGGCATTTGCTAATTTGTTGGCAAAGCGATGCTTCTTCAAGTAGACTCTCAGGAGAAGTTCTTGTTTGCTAACAGCACAGCAACAAAGCGTTGACAGACATGACTCTGGCCTGCTGGTACAAAACCCGTTTTTAGTGCCTCGAACGTGTTTTTTTTACAAAGCCGACTGATCCTTGATCGGTTGGCTGCGTATCATATCACAAACCTGTAGCTGGCTGCAGATCACTCTTGTTTAATTCGCACCTGTGATGCTTGAGCGCTGATACTCTTTTAATCATGAAAGATCGTGTGAAGAGGTAGAGTTATCAGTGAAGAGGATATTTTAAAAGGAGGCTTTTCAAACATTTTATTAGCAGGAGCCCCCAAGCATGTCTTCCTTCTGTAGAATGCAAATACAGCTATAGATTTTCATAAATAAAGATGCATTCAAACTGTGTGAGATTTTTATATAAATCGTTATTTCATAACATGTTATGAATGTATGTAGTTTATGTATTACTGCGGCAAACAGGGTTGTTGATTCTGAATTAACAGTAATGATATCAAATTCAGAGTTACATTTTATATATATATATATATATATATATATATATATATATATATACACATATACACACTCACTGGCCACTATAAATAAATATTTAAAGAAGCAGTTACTTATTCATGTGTATTTACACAAAATGTTGTTCAATCTTCAACTTTAGCGAGTCTCTCAGAGTGTCTCTGTGATCGATGGTAACGGCGCGAGATCAGCACGCACGCAGCTCTTTCTCTGCATCTGCTCTGTTCAGTGAGCGTCTGAGAGGAGCAAGTCCGTTCAGTTAAAAGAGACATTATTGCTTCTCTAAGTTTACATGCAAATATAGCCAAAATCACAGCACGTGAATTGTCTTTGTCGTGTCTTATATTGTGTATTATTTGATTTCATAAGACAACGGCTCAATAAAATTATAAATTAGGATTTTTGTGCAGACTAGCTTCTTGGAAGGGAGAGCTGGTTATGTATTCTTAAAGGGCTGTGTTTCAGTCACTATTTCATATTTATCCCGTTAACTGAATAATAAGTAAAATATATAAGTAAAACAGTTTTATTGAGAATTTGGCTGCATTAAAATACAGTATGATAACAGAGAGACAATTAGACAGAACAGAACAGTTTTATTTTTCTTTACTTTACTTTTAGTCATTTAGCAGATGCTTTTATCCAAAGCGACTTACAAATAAGAAAAAGTAACTCAAATTAAAAGTTAAAACTATAAATATTATATATACACATTTAAGAAAATAAAGAAATTAAATAAAAATGACAAATGCATAAAACAACATTTCAAAACTAAACATTTAAATGAAAACAAAAAATAAAGCTAAAAACTATTCAAAATATTAAATCAAGAAAAGGTATGAGTATAAAAATGATTCTAACATAACACTAAAGACCTAAGTATACTTATTTTTTTGTAAGAATTGGTTATAAAAACTGTAAATACTTATATATATATATATATATATATATATATAATGTTTAGTGAAATTATTTGGTAGTCTGAGGTGGGATGGGGGGTGCCGGATTTTTTTAATAGGTTTAGGAGGGGGGGGGGGGCGACCAAAGAAGTTCATTCAGATACAGTGGAAGATCTGATAAGAATCAGTGTAGAGGGTCAAGTCTGGAAGATTTTGATGCTAGAGAGAGTGTGGCCAGCTGGTTTAGCCAAGGCCAAAGATCAAAAAGGCTAAACTACAGGAGTTGGCCATCTGAGGGGCATGTGACTGCAATGGAGGATAGTCCATAAGACATTGAGCCATGAGATGTTCAGTTTGATGCCCTTAAAACACTTAATTTAGATTTCATTTTTATTTTATTTATCTTGAGATGTTTTAAGTTTAAATATCAGCTCAGTGAAGCATTTTAAGCACACTTTTATAATAAAATGCTTCAGTAAATTACCTTTCTTTTAGAATTGTGCTTCAAATAAAGAACGTTATGTTGACCAGATTGTTAGTTAATCATTTACTAGTCAATATTGCCTATATGAAAATTTGGGTGCACCTAACTTTTGTGCCGGTGCACCTAAGAAAAAAAAAGTTAGTCTAGAGCCCTGACATCTGAAAAAAAAATTGACAGCTATGAAAGAGCAACCTCTCAGCAATAACATTTCAGAACGGTCGCAGAATGAAAACTGCCAACCTCAGAAATGACCAGCTCTGAGCAGAGAGAAAGAGAGTGAGAAGGAGGAAAGTGCATGCGTGTATGTGTGTGTGTGTGTGTGTGTGTGTGTGTGTGTGTGTGTGTGTGTGTGTGTGTGTGTGTGTGTGTGTGTGTGTGTGTGTGTACGCCAGCTGTCAGTCCTGGGATCAGACCCAGAGTCTGTCCTCAGCAATACACATGCTGGCACACGAGAAATGGCCAATCAGAAGCCGGCTCCATCCTCTCGCTCTCAAAATACTTTCCGTCCAAACATCAAAATGTCAGAGATTAAATCACAGGCTGGGAAAATCTTAATCTGTACTGCCTAACTGCTCTGCTTTCACCATATCCATCGACTTTGCAACCAAGGCAAACACACACACGTTTGTTTCTGAGAATTGTGGGGACTTCCCATAGGCTTCTGTTTTTATACTGACCAAATTATTTTTTATCCCCTAACCAACCTCTTAAAGAAAACCTGTTTGCATTGTTACACTTTCAGATAAACATAATTTACTATTTTTAATATGTGTTTCCCCTTGTGGGTACACAGGACCCACAATGTCAGAAATTCAGATTTTACAAACCTTGTGGGGCTATTTGGTCCTGAATGAATTCCTTTAGTATGCTATGGAAGTCAATGGGGATGCTTATTATTCTTTAAAAAAATCTTGATTTGAGTTCACCAGAAGAAAGAAATTCATACAGCTTTGGAACAATTGGAGGGTGAGTAAATGACAGAATTGTCATTTTTGGGTGAACTATACCTTTAATCATAAGTACACAATGTCTTATGAACAACTAGTGCTATAATTGTTTTAAACAGTCAGTAAACATCACATACATGTGCATTAAAGGAGAGACCTAAACCATATCTCAAGGGGTCAGAATTTCACTGACTCTTGGGGTGGGCACTTCTACTTGGGCCTGTGAGCAAACAAGGAAGGAAACAACTTCTGCGCTGTAATCAGCACTTACATTTTCTTCAGAAAACATCTAATTAAACCATTTAAATGTATTTGTATTATCCATCCAAATGGTCTAAAGCAGACACACCCATAAGGGACAAGCCACATTAAAGCCTGACAAACATGTGAGAGAAACCAAACTGACAGAGAAGTACATCAAAAAGCTGGCCAGAAAGAGGTCATGGGGGTTAGATAGGGGACACGGAGAAAGAACAAGAGAAAATGGGGCAGAAAAAGAGAGAATGACACAGCTGACTTCTTTGAAGGTGGAAGCTTAGATGACATAGGGCAGAAGAAACAGTGTAAAGTTTTAATGACAGAGAGAAGAGTGAAGAGAAGGAGAGGCCTTGTAGAAGAGAAAGAGGGAGATGAAAGATGTAAGGTCATTCAGACACTGCAATAAGGCTTACAGAACTGAATAAATTACAGAAAAAGAGCAGTTAATGAGAGAAGAGGAGAAAAAAAAACTGGAGATTGCACAGGTAGGACATGATTAGGTTGAGACTCTTTGTAAGCCTGTAGTGCCCTCTATAGGAAGAAAGAAAAATGCATTACGAAAAGCAGTTGGGTGCATCTCTGTCAAAAATAAATAAATATATAAAACATTGACAAAAGAGCGAAAAGATCTAAGCCTTTTTTCTTTACAGGAAGGCTGTTTTTAATGAAAAGTTAAAAAGAAAACAACCCCCGACAGATTTCAGCACCCTGCGGTTTCATTTCACACTGATTCCAAAGCAACGCAAGCAGTGACTGATTTGGAAATAAAAGCTTTTGGGCTCCACACAAAAGGCTTTTGGAATCAAGACCGAACAATGCAAAACTAATTACACGATATGCAATAATGTAAAAGAGCATTTACTTGAACGCATTTATTTTTCTGCAGCTTATATCAGCTCATTTAGCAGATGAGATGAATGAGGGGGGAAAAAGATGTCTCAGCCGGTATACAACTTAGTTAAGCTCTAGATCACTCCTTTCAGTTTGTCTTTTAAATGTCGGACAAATTAAACATCCAGTTTATCAAAACCTCTAATCCGGCCTGAGGGCCTGTCTGCGTGCGTATGTGCGTCGGTACGGAATGGCAGCTGGCCTCAGGCAAGAAAATGCCAAAACATGAGCGGCTGAATTAGAAAATAAAAGGCTTGTCATTCAATAGTGCGAAAAAGAAATGAAGTGTGCATTTGTGCGCATGCTTGTACCCCAGTCAATTACTGCATCCTTGAGAGAAGGACAAGTGTTTAACTAGTGACACGAGGAAGTCAAAACAGAGTTTCCTACGCACACACACACACACATTCACAGTCTTATTTAGAAGCTCGGCTGTTATTGCCTGTGGCAACAACATCATATATTGATTTCCACCCAGAGGAATTGCGACTCTGATACAGAGAGGAAAGAAATGCGAGAGAGGGAAACTTTTGATTGGCTTGCAATGGATAAAGTTAACTAATGCAGTGCCTGTAGACAAGAGGAACATGACTTAACCAGCATAGACAGGGTAAAAAAGAAAGATGGAGAGCTACGAGTGCTGTCTAAGGGTGTGTGTATGAGGAGGAGGTAATCTGTGATCTTTCATTTCTGCCCTCCCTGATCTACCGTTGCAAAATCTGGATGACCAGATGGCCTCCACGCTCTCTTTCATCCAAGCGGCAAGAAGAGAGAGCGATGCGGAGACTGGAAAAGAGGGGGACAATGATGAAAGACGACTTCTTTTACTTGAGAGAGAGAAACTGCAAAGTGTGCAAAGATACTTTTTAGTAAAAAAATAGAAAAATATATAGAACTGACAGTGAACTCGCTCTCTTTGCACAGCTTGCTCTGTTTCCAGCGATGATTTCACTCTACCCTGAATGGGAAATGATCGATATGAGTGAGAAAAAAAAAGATCAGAAATGTTTCAGGCATGGGAACTGCTTTTGTCAAGATCAAATCAGGGAATCTATAGACTTCGACTGCAGATGTTGTACCTTTAATTAAGATGAATGTAGAACCGTGGATCACATGCTTCAAAACCCTGCTGGTTCAGGCTGGTAGACCTATCATAGCCATTCTATGGGTTGATCAAGAGGATATGATAACATTTGCTGGTGACCAGTTGTGGTCTTTGCTGCAGGGGCAGGGCTGGATTGGTAATCGGACTAGGGCTGAAACGATTCCTCGAATAACTCGAATTAAAAAAATTATCGAGGCAAATTATGTGCCTCGAAGAATCGTTTTGTCCATTTACTAGGGATGCATGGAATTTTCAGCCGCCGAAAATATATGCCGCGCCGCACCACCCAGCAGTGTCCAGGTTTCCCCTCTCACTCAACCGTCATCACTGCATCGTGTGACGCTCCACTCTATCATTCTGTTCAGTTACCGCTCAGGCTCACCGGAAAAGCAGAGTCTGCTCAAATAACGCGCCGATAAGAAATGTCTATGTAACGGTAGTATACTTGTCCCTTTTTGCAGTAGCGCTGCTGTGGTACAACGCTGATCAAATCTCCTTCACTGATCGGCTCCCCGCTATATGCTCTGCTCACATGCGATGATAATACAGCTTTGCATCACAGAATCATCATTTCTATTCATTTCCCACTGATTTACGTTATCTGATGAGCATTAACTCATATTAAGTGATCATATAAATGAATTAATGGATGGCAGAGACGCATATTTTCCTTTACCACACACACACTTAAGCGCGTGACGTCTCAATGAGGACATAAACACACAAACAACATCTCCAGAACTGCTCTGAGGGTCACTTAATGGTAGTTGCACCGTTTCATTTGAATAAAACTATCCTCATCATATCATATACACACAGAAATGTAAAGGTATTCACGGCAACCGTCAAAATAAAAGTCCGGCTTTTTGAAGACAGTGCAGCAGAAATATTTGTTCAGCAGAATGTACATAACACTACTACTAAAATTATGAAAACTTTATTTTTTAAGGAATTCTATTTCCAACATGTTTTAATTTTAATAGTAAATTCCCTTTGTTTGACAAAAAAAGTTTAATTTTCAATAATTTAAAGATAAATGAAATTGGTATTTTATGCCTTCGTTTGATAACTAGATACACAACACAGAATTTCTGAGGAAAGAATAAACATTATTTAAAAAAAACAAATAACAATAAAACATTAGGTGAGAGAACATAAAACATAACTTTATAATTGTCCTTTTCTTCAATCATATCATTATTATAACACCTAAAATACATTGCATGTAAAAGTGTTGAAGGGTGTAAATTGTGTGCACATGATCAGGATGGTACCACCTCCACCTCTGCTGCATTTTGAGAAAGAAAAAAAACTGTTTGCAGGACTATACATTATTTGGATAATTAGTCAAAAACAACAACAGTTATGTCTGATTCTGTTGCATAGAACTGAATAAAAATAATTCATTGATATTTAATATTAATATATTTTCAGCCCAAATTTCTTTCAATAAAAGTGTGGTTATTTTATTGGCTAGTGTTTTTTTAAATTCAGTGTCATTAAAGTTTAGTTAAGTTAAAAGTCTTACAAAATGTATTTATATTATTTAATAAAATAAATAATTATTACAAAGCATTTTCGGTTTTGGTTTTTGACCAAGCACATCCGGAATTCTCGGTTTCGGCCCAGAATGTTAATTTCCGTGCATCCCTACCATTTACTGTAACTACATCCAGAACACTGTGTTTGCAACTACATGCTCCTTTAAAGGATCACACACACACACACACACACACACACACACACACACACACACACTTAAGAGGGTTTATTCTCCAAATAACGTTACATTCATTTTTCTGAAAAATGTGTTAATGTTATGTGTATGGACTCTTGTTTTTGTTCCACATTAGCTTCCTTTCCACAAATGTTGCCTCTTACAAAAGCCACAAAGCCTTCTAAGAAGACAGTAAAGGCTTGTCATGCTTGAGCTTTAGTTAGGATCAAAGTTGGAAGTTAAGTTGCACAATGTTTAGGTTTTAATAATTATTTTTAATAATACTATTATTTTGATTTATGTCTTATTTTTAGGTTGCACTCTGTTTAACTTTTTTAAAGTAATTTGAAATAGATTTGTATACATTTGTATTTGCATGTTGAATGTAATATGGCAATTAAATGCACTAAATGGGATTAGTTTTCAGTTATTTATATGCAATTTCAGCAATAAAAAAAAAACAAATCTAAAAAGGAAACAACTTACTTGTTCATTTTAAGAGACCTGTCTTATTTTCTCTTGTATATTTAGTATTGCTCTTTAAAAAAAAATAGTTCTTGTCCGATTACTCAATTAACAGGAATTTTTGGTAGAATACTCGATTATTAAAATATTTGAGAGCTACAGCCCTAAATGGTACAGACGTATCATTTTCAGACATACCATTTTCCCGGTGGGCCGACAGTGGATCAAACTGAAGTGGCCGACATAATAATAATATTTTTTTTGCCAAGTACCATCACGCAGGGACAGCGAGCAGCCAGTGTCCCATTGGTTTGTCTCCTGTATTGACAGCGAGTTTAGCTCCTACCCTAATCAAACACACCTAAAGAAGATAATCAATGTCTTCAAGATCACTAGAGAATTACAGGACCGAAGTTGCCTATCCCTGCTATAGACAGACCGATGAAGTATTTTGCTCCGCCTATATAAAGATCGATTCACCCCAACTTCTTCCTCGTCTGCTTTTCCCACATTTTGACAGCAGCTTTATCAAGAACAGTCTTGCTCTGCAGTGAGTGATGCGGGCCATAGAGCCAGGCAGGAGGAGGAGAGGAGTTACATGCACGATGCAACGAAAGTGAAAAAGCAAATGTGGTAATTTGTATTGCTATTTAAATATGACAGGCTCATAACTCGTAAGACATGGAAAATACAGTTGTAAATGTAGCAGCCACTGTGTAACCTACATCCTAATGTGTGTGCGCGCCATTAGTGTAGAATATGAAAACTATTTTTTATAAAACTTTAAATTCGTCCCCCGCAATGTTTTGGCCACGTCAAGTCAAGTGAGTTCACAGGTTTCCATGGGCCAATGAGAATTAATCTAGATGTAAATTTGAAAAGACACAATATTTTCGGACGTAATGCTTTATTCTTATCCAAAACTAGATGCAATGATACATATCTACACTATCAGTCAAAAGTTTTTGAACAGTGAAATGTTTAATGTTTTTTAAAGAATTCTCTTATGCTCACCAAGCCTGCATTTATTTGATCCAAAATAGGAAAAGCAGTAATATTGTGAAATATTTTTACTATTTAAAATAACTGCTTTGTATTTGAATATATATGTAAAATGTAATGTATTGATGTGATCAAAGCTGAAATTTTCAGCATCATTACTCCAGTCTTCAGTGTCACATGATCCCTCAGAAATCATTCTAATATGCTGATGTGCTGCTCGAGAATCATTTATTACTATTATTATTACAAGTATTTAAAACAACAGTACTTTTTTAAGGATTCTTTGATGAATAGAAAGATCCAAAGATCAGCGTTTATCTGAAATAAAAAGGTGTTAGTAACATTATACACAATTCAAAAGCTTGGAGTCAGTTTAATTTTTGTTTAGTTTTTGGGGATAGAAATTAATACTTTTATTTAGTGAAAGTGATATGACATACGACCAAGTATGGTGACCCATACTCAGAATTTGTGCTCTGCATTTAACCCATACAAATTGCACACACACAGCAGTGAACACACACACCGTGAACACACACCTGGAGCAGTGGGCAGCCATTTATGCTGCGGCGCCCGGGGAGCAGTTGGGGGTTCGGTGTCTTGCTCAAGGGCACCTCAGTCGTTTTATTGAGGGTGTAGAAAGCGCTGGACATCCACTCCCCCACCTACAATTCCTGCCGGCCCGAGAGTCAAACTCGCAACCTTTCGATTACGAGAGGTTACAAGAGGTTACGATAAATGATTACGAGTCCGGCTCTCTAACCATTAGGCCACGACTTTCCCCAAGAAATTGATTAAAAATGATGATAAAGGTATTTATAATGTTACAAAAGATTTATATTTCAGATAAATGCTGTTCTTCTAAACTTCAAAGAAACCTGAAAAAATTCTACTTAGCCGTTTGCAACATAATAATAATAATAATAATAATAAATGTTTTTTGAGCAGCAAATCAGAATATTTTAATGATTTCTGAATGATCATGTGACTGGAGTAACGATGCTGAAAATTCAGCTTTGAAATCACAGGAAAAAATAATAATTTTAAAATATATTCTGGCATGGATTCTGGCATTTATAAATAAATAAAGGCAGGCTTTGTAAGCAGAAAAGACTTCTTTAAAAAAATATCTTAAAATCTTACGGTTCAAAAACTTTTGACTGGTAGTGTACAGTCATGGCCAGAAATATCGGCACCCTTGGTAAATATAATCAAAGAAGGCTGTGAAAATTAATCTTCATTTTTAATCCTTTTGATTTTTCATTTTAAAAAATTCACAAAAATCGAACCTTTCATTGGATAATAGGAATTTAAAATGGGGGGAAATATCATTATGAAATAAAAAAAAATTCTCAAATACACGTTGGACACAATTATTGGCATCCCTAGAAATTCTTATGAGTAATATATCTCTGAAGTATATTCCCATTCATATTCACAATTTTGCTCACAATTTTTGTTGATTATGAAGATGAAATTATCCAGCCATGGCTCCTTGTTTTACAGAAATATAAATAAGAGGGTAACAAAGCCCAAATTCCCTTAATCATCCAGCACAATGAGAAAAACCAAAGAATATATTGCTGATGTGCAGCAAAAGATAACCGAGCTTCACAAATTAGTTAAGTGGCTTTAAGAAAAGAGCTAGAGCAGTGAAAATGTCCATTTCCACCATCAGGACAATAATTTTAAATTTCCAATCAACAGAAAAAGTTACGAAACTGGCTGGAAGAGTACGTGTGTCCATATCGTCCTAATGCTCGGTGAGGAGGAGAAGTTGAGTGGCTAAAGGCTCTCCAAGGACCACAGCTGGACAATTGCAGAAAACAGTTGAGTCTCGGGGTCAGAAAACCTTTTAAAAAATTGTCAAAGTTAGGGTTGGGTACCGAACTCGGTAGGGTACCGACTGAATTGAGACAGTACTACCGAGAACCGATTCACATTAAATTATTCATTACATGAGAACGCATTTGGGCGCATACGAGAGAGAGAGAGACATGACGTCACCCCTCCAACTCTTTAAAACACAACAAACATGAAATGTTCTGAAGAGTGCTTACATTTCTAGGGTTATATGTTTACCGCCAAAACGCAGACACAATGACGGAGTCCATTCATAAAAACTGAATTTACTCTATAGCATGGAATGCCACAGAATTTGTCAATTTTTGGATAAATAAAAGAAGGCCTGTAACTTAATTTGAATCACGATATGAACTAGTGTATGTGTGAATATTAAAACGCAAAAAGACGGTTTAAATATGAATCCTGCATGTTCTGTTAGCCTCGGTGTGGATGAATGGCGGAAACGCGGTTTTGTTTACTACACAAATACTGAAGCACATGTGAACTCGTGGTGACTTTCTGCCTCTGCATCTCACGACATGAACTTACAGGGTGTGAGAGTCAATTCATAAGAATTGTACAGTTTCATTTGAGAAAACTAGCATCATATCATACTGTATACACAGAAACTTCACGGTAACCTGTCAAAATAAAAGTGTGGTTTAACTGGTTACAAAAATACATTACGCTTGTAATACTTTTGTACAGTAAAATGTACATCTTTATATATTCCATTTACTGTCAAATTTAAATAAAACAATTAAATGATACAAAATAATTACAACCACATTCACCACTTAATTGTAGTCTCTTTAAAAAAGAAACATGTTTAGACACATGACATATCATGGATTCTATCTAATGCCAACAGATAAAAAAATCAATAAGTGACTGACTCAAAAAAAGAAATCTTATTGGCCATGTTTGGAACCTCAAAAACAACACAAAAATGGGTCACTGAGCACAAAACCAAGCTTCTGCTATGACCATTCCAGTCCTCTGAACTGAACCCTATAGAAAATGAGTGGGGTGAACTGAAGAGAAGCACCAACATACAGCTGATAATCTGAAGGGTCTGGAGTGATTCTGGATGAAGGAATGGTCTGATCTCTTATAAGGTGTTCTCTAACCTCATCAGGCGTTAATTGTGGCCAATGTGTATTAGAGAAAAACATTTATTTCATAATTATATTTACCCCCATTTTAAATTCTTATTATACAATGAAAGGTTATATATATATTAATTTTTTATAAAAGATCAAAGGGATTAGCAATGCAAATTAATTGCCACAGCCTTCTTTGATCATATTTACTAAGGGTGCCAATATTTTTGGCCATGACTAGAAATTACTTTTTCTGGATCCGTAGATTTTTTGTCCTAGTCCAGCCCTGTGCAGGGGTTCTGAAATCAATAGCTCTTAGTTTCTACTCTCGTCTTGTCTCTCTCTTTGCTGCTTTCTTCAACTGAATATTTAAATAAAAATGGTCAGATCTTTAAGAATCAGAATTTCCTTGATCTTCAGAGATAAAAGTGTTCAATGTACTGTGAAAACATACTTTACATGTAACTTTCAGAGCTCAAAACATCCTCTCCAGTCCAAAAACACTGTTGAAACTAAAAGCTGGAATACACTTTGCAAATTTTTCAGATTTTTGCCCACAGTTTTCTGTCTGGAGGAAGAGATAGCTGGCGAAAGGTCAGAGCCTGTCTGGAGATTTTGGGTAGTATAAATTGGCAGATTTCACAGAAAAATGTGTAGTGAGTGATGGGCACAGACCACTCAGAGGATATTAAACATGTTTGATATTTTGATTCTATTTTAGAACTTATTGTTTTAAATGTTCATGTATCTCCCAGCAATGAGGCACATGTTTTTGCATGAGTTTGTTGTGTTCGGAATGACTTTAAAGTCTGGAGGTGATCTTCAGTCATTTCATGAATGATGCCCAGTTTTTCTCTGTAACCAGTTACAAAGTTGGCAAGTGTATGATGTACAGCATTTATTAATCTGTTCAGGTTTTAAAAGTCATGTAGTGTATTCCATTTTAAGCAGCAAAACTGTTTCTGAAATTGTTGAAAACATACATATACAACAAACGTGACATTAAAAGGATTGTTCACTCAAAAATAAACATTTACTAACATTAACATTAATTCACTTTATGATTATTATATTTATATAGTACTCCAAAGAATATGTTCTATGTACATGTTATATCATGGTAATGTCCAAATCATGGTAATGTCCAAACAATTACTCTGGTACAATGTCCAAAAAAACATAGGCTACTATGGTACTTAAGAACTTGCAAAAACAATGTGAATATAATGTATTTGTGCATTATTGAAACAATATGTATCTCTGTTATTCATGGCCAAAAAACAACCTCTCCTCTCTTTAGTTTCCTTGTTGCCTGTGTCCATAGAAAAGGATTGCGGATGGAACAAAACAGGAATGGAGGGAGTGTGAAAAAGAAGAGAACGGAGGGGTCTCCAAAAAGGTTATGTCCCAGCAACCAACCCACCTCGGGCATTACTCATTAGCCTAGCAACAAGCGAAGTCCACTAACAGCGATGACCTGAGGGGGGATCAAACCAGAGAACAGCTTCACCACATTTCAGAAATGTTACCATGATCTTCGTTATCCATGAATAATGACAACCTTGAGCTGTCCTGACTTTAAAATGAGTCAGCGTGATCCGGGTCACAGAAGTGGAAACCTTTTAAAAACAAGACAAATATCTGAACCTCCAAATGCCACATAAATTGCTTACCTCCAAGATGAAGAACTACACTCAAAATGACTGAGAGGCAGCTCTTTAAAGGGGAAAAGTCAATTTTGTGCAATCAAGAAACATCATACGATGACTAGATTAAGTTGTATAATAACCTTTTTTGGTACCAATTAAATTCCTTTTCATTTCAATCTGCCAATCAATCTTTTGGCTTTTTAGAACAGCATGAACATGTACTGAGCTCCATTCAATCTCAATGGGCTCCATTCGTTGAAAAATGCGTTGAAGTGTTCTTATGTGCAAAGAGAAAGTTCACAGAAAAAACAGGTGCATACTGAAGAAGTCTTTAATACCTGGAGTCATCTGTTAGCATTCCCGTTCATCTCAAAGTCCCAAGCCCAAGAACTTTCCTGAGCTGTGACATGAAAGACAGGTGAAAGACAGGGGGAAAGTCTATTTCATGCTTTTAAAACCCCTCCAAAAACAGATGGGGCATTGCTGAACTATATATTGTTTGCCCATTGAACAACATGTAGTTCCGTCATCTAACATTTACCTATTTCAATTTTTTGTTAAATAAATAAAAGAACACTAGTCAAAAGAATATAAAAGGTATAGAGAACGCTTGTGTTAGAGGGTCATATTTTATACTAAATAAAATAAAATAAAATAACAAATCAATTTATCCCTGATGCATTAGGTAGCCTGATGTGTTATCATTTACGATGACACTCACTGTTCTTACAAATCTGGCTCCATCTTGCATTTATGCTTCATTAAACCTCATACAGGCACTACAGGAACATTGGAATCCAAAGAGAAGTTAGACCCAACTGGTGAAAACATGTCAGATTGGTTTTGTAGGTATTTTCTATTGCTAATGAAACAGCTATCTGCTGCTGATATGCAATATGTAATAATCATTGGTTTCATTCATGAAACACAAGCAGAAAGGATATCTGTGAAAAATGTATCTGTACTTCCTCTGTCCTATTGAACTGAACACAACAATTTACAGCAAATGGATTTATGAACGATTCACGCAGAAATTTGCTATGCTCGTGTTTCATGAATAAGACCCCATGTGTATGACCGAGGGAGTTGAAGGAAGTTCAGATCAAACTAAAACTGGGTTTTATCAGCATTTGGCACCACCTGTTCCCATAACTGTTACTGTAGGTGTCAATATTTTGCTTTATCATCACCGAAAGCCACAAGATGTTAGAGGAAGAGCAACCGGGGGATATTATAATGGAAATCATATTTCACATCCCATACAATTATGCTCATATATATTACAAAACCGCTACAACAACAGTGCTTCTTCTTTAATGGCCTACTACACTTAAACAAAAAAGTAATCCTACAAAGTTGCATAAGGCATAAATTCCCAAGATGGTCAAAATATGCCACAGGGTCCTATATATGCAAGAATTAAGCCAGTTTTTTGTCTCTAATTTGACAGGTCTTTTATTTTATTCAAATAATAAAATTATATTATGATCAGGAATATTAAATTAAATGTACAGGACACAGGTGGCAATTTAATCACTACGCATTTGAAATATTGGTTTAATATTTTGTTAAATCATGTAAAAATTGCAATGTAATGAAAAAATTTGTGTAATTTTTAATGCTAATTTTATTTAATTTTATTGGCTGAATCATGGCTGAGACACAAGTAAACATTCTTAGCAAGAAAAACATTACAAAACAAGAGAAATACAAAAAGTCAAGAGAAATGTGAATATATCATTAACTTAGAGTGTTTCAGAGTTCACATACTAGCATAATGGTGTAAAATTTGACGTCATGGTGAAAAATTATTTCTGAATCCATTCTTGAACCTATTCTTTGAACTGTTTAAAAGAACCGATTTGTGGGAATAAGTAAATCCAATTTAGGAAGATAGGACGTGTAAATGTTACCTCTAACTTTTCTTAGAGCTCGGATAGTAATGTTTGTACATTTTGAAGATATTGAATCTTTTTCTACAACTGTATTTTTATTTTATTTTTGTGACAAATGCGACCTTTAGATCTTCAGTCTGTCTCTACTAAGCTATTTCGGCCACCACTGCTAGCCGTTTAGCCAGCAGGGATTTCCGAGAGACCACCGGTCACTTTGCCAGAAGAGCAGAACTGAGCTCCCAGAGAGTAAAAAAGGCTGGCCTGTATGGAGATCGAGCCCACAACCTTGGTGATATTAGCACCATGCTCTAACCAACAGAGCTAACTGGCTAACATGGAAGAAATTAAAACAGATGAAAAAAAGTCTTGTGTTGTTTTCTTTTCTCTTTGGAGTGTTACAAGCTGTTTGTGCATATATAAGATCTGTAAAGTTGCAAAGATTAAAGTCTCAACCCCAAAGAGATATTCTTTATAAAAGTTAAGACTCTGCCACGCCTTCCAAAAACGGCTCATTCAAACACGCCCCCACATGTCTTCATCACGGTGTGGGAAGATTTGCATAACCCCACCCAAATGTATACACAAAGAGGGCAATTTTTATTCTCGCTGTAGTATTGTTGTTGCCGCGCCATGTCGTGGAGACGCTGTGTGTTTCGTTGTGAAAGTGAAACTACTTTGTTTGGCCTTCCAAATGAGTACACAACTAAAAATCAGTGGTTAAGTTATATTTACAACACTGTTTCAGAACAGTAGAAATATTCGAGTGTGTGCAGCTGTTTCCTGATCCTGGGAGAGAGTAGCCTACAATGTGAACACTATGAATGCTGTGAACACTATAAAGTGGGGCAATTCCAACTTCGCAAGGCCAGTCTGGTGCTTCTGACTCACAGTCTTGTAAGTACGTTTCAATATTTAAAGAATCTGCTACTGACTATTCAAACGTGAGGTTTGAGTAGAGTAGTGCTTGTTTGGTGTTTCTACGATTACAAATGCAGACATGGTGTTATGTTTAGGCGCGGCGCAACACGCAAAAATACCATATGAGTCATTATAATCAGTAATTTTGCCCTCACTGAATGCAACAAATGCCTCGTTTATAGTGGGTTTTATTGTTGCTGGGACATGGCATCACAATATGTTAAGGGAGCATAACATTTCCGTCACATGCTTGAGGTATTTGGCCAATCACAACGCACTGGCTAGCTGGCCAATCAGAGCACACCTCGCTTCTCAGAACAACGAGCTTTGTAAAAATCGACACTTTTCAGAAAGGCGGAGCATAGAGGAGTAACAATAATGTACAGTATGTGGAAAATAATGTGTTTTTTGAACCTCGAACCGTGTAAACATTGCATTACAACAAATACACAAAATAATGTTTTTTAGCAACGTCATATAACCCCTTTAAAACTCTCTAAACTACTTGCAGTATATACTGATCAACACCCAGTTGAGAATATACTGTTATACTTTTTTATGCTGCTTAGACAACAACTGGGTTGTAATACAAGCATATTAGAACCCAGTAGTAATATGCTTTAATACTTTTTTATGCTGCTTGGATTTATTGTTTGTTTAATTTTTCTTATTTGAAGAAGTTTAATAAAGCTTATTAAAAAAAGTTTCTCAGAGCTGTTCAGGATAGAATAACAGAGTAAAAGAATAAAACAATAGGGAGAATGAAATACATTTATATTTGTATCTCGGTTACTAATGCTTGAAATTAACATTTAAATTATATTCTAGAATCTAGTCTTACTACAGTGGAGAAGAAAATTAAAGAACAATTCATGAACACTTGATTTTTTTTCTGCAATAATGTAATCTTCATCATTCAAAATTTGAAGGAATTTGAGTTGTGGCTATACCATTAGTTAGTAGAACAGTGTCTTACAAACTAACAGTGACCAAGGTTTTTCCAGAGATTTTCCCATCAGGACTCTAGCCTGGCCATTTCATTATGTCAGTGTTTTCAGCTTCAAGGAAATGCTTTACCCGTTTTGCTGTGTGACAGGGGCATTGGTCCTGCATGAAAAGTGCTGGCTGATTGGGCGATGATACAGGGAAGGAACCACATGTTGCTTCAGGAGGTTCTGATAAACATTTTCATTCACTCGGCCATGTAGCTGTATAAGAGGCCCAACTCCTGCAGCAGAAAACATCCTTCAAACCACGACACTTCCTCCTTAACCTTTCACTGACTTCTCTACACACTAGGGTTCAGTCTTTCCCCAGTTTAACGACAAATATGTTTCCTTTCTAACCCAAATAAACTTGCTTTTATCACTGAAGTTAAGTTTGGACCAGTTCTCCTCGGTCTACACAACATGCTCCTCAACAAAGGTTAGTGTAGCCATTTGATTCTTTCTGCTGATGAGAGGGAGCGGGCTTTCAGTCCAAATTCTCTTGAAGGTCGAGACACTGTATGGCAAGACAGATCCTTAGTCTGATCAGCGATGTACTGACGAGCCATCACAGCTGCAGTGTTGAACCGATTGGCCTTTGAGATTCTCCACATTATCCTGTCCTCTCTTGCATTTGTCTTTTGTGGATGAACAGCCTTTTGAAGGGCTTGAATGAGTGAGTGGCATCTTGCAAAGCCAGTGAAAACTGGAAAGTTAGGGCTGCCGGTTAAATAGTGTTTATCAGATAATCAAGGCAATTAGCACCAAGTGCCAGATTAACACCAATAACTGGGAGGTATCTGAAAGTGTTCTCTAATTTTGTTTAGAATTTTTTTATACGGCGCTTCAGAAAAGATTTAACTCATGAAATATGCTTAACAAACTGTGCTTTTACTGCTGTTATGATAACTTCAATTGGGATTAAGCAGTGACCTAACAATTTAGGAATTGTTCTCTAATTTTGTTCTCCACTGTATGTTATGACACAAACCCCTACAGAAATATGAATGCAGGCGCCCCCTTGAGGACGAATCCTGTGTTTGTACATGCATTACCGCCTCAATCCAGCAGACAGCAGTGTAACACCGTCCATCTGGAATCACTGGTCCTATGACCTTGCGTTAGTTTACAGCTGTTTTTGTGCCGTGTGTATGCTCGAGGAGGTCACTTATGTTTCCAAAAGGAGACAGATCGCATCGACACACGCAATAACCGAGCTACAAGAGGAATATTCAGTGTTTGAATCCAATCTGGTGAGTGACAAAATCGGCTAACCGTTACGCATAGCCACGCTTACCTTTAATATGTAACGTTACGCTCTGTCGTCCTTTATGTCTTCTCTGCATTAGTTTCTTTCTGTTTCATCGATGATCGGTCGGCGCAGGGCACATTATTGATTCCACACTGTTCTCCAAACTACCTCCATGAACTGTAACGTAGGCAAAGTTCTTAAATCACAAATCATGTTAAAGTGCTGCATGTCCTCCACTAGCTCTTGTGATGGTCTCTGTTTAAGAAAGATCCGTTCGACTCAGTCCACTTGTTGATAAACGTATCATTCACATAAACATAACAGAATTCAACAAACAATTATATAACGTTACATCAGTTTAAATTCGATCTTACTACGAATTAATTTAATTATACAGTTATTGATGCTTCGATGTGAAAATGTTATCCTATGACTATTTTATTATGAACAGTTAACGTCACGCGGTATCAACCAAGTAAGTGATGTAACGTTAGGCTAGTTCTAAATACCAGCATGGATGTGTTCTTCTGGAAAGCGCGATGCTGCAGGTGTTCATAATCATATCAGCACTAAGAGTGATATAGATTTCATCAAACAGTTCAATGAAGATAATACTGAGTAACTTGCACAATGCCAAAGCAGGATATAGAGCCTCACTGAGAAACACAGCAATGGCGTCCTTTCTCGAATTAATTGGTTGAACGAATCTAATGTATTAATGATTCAATGACTCGTTCATAGTACATTTTCGCCATCTACTGTCTTGTCGATGTAACAAACAATCCCAGCATTGAAGCCTAGTAAAGGGATAGTTCACCTAAAAATGAAAATTATGTTAATGTTTACTCACCCTCATGTTGTTCCATACCTGTACTATATTTTTTTTCTGCAGAACATAAAAGGGAAATATTTAGAAGAATGATGGGCTAGAGGGCCGGTGTTCTGTCGATTTGTCCTACCCTGTCAGATTTTCCTACCTTCCATTAAAACAGTGGGTAGTACAATTCGACAACGAAAAATGCTACCTGTTAAATTATGTTTTATTAATATGTATACCTACCACAACCTTAAACCTACCCTTAGAGTAATGCACATACAGTAATTACGTGTTATATTCGCGGTTGTGGATATAATGGATACATCTAGTACCGGAAACCAACAATAAATATTTTTTCTACCTATTAGATTGTGTTTTATTAACGTCTACACCAACCCCAACCCTATACCTACCCTTACAGTAATGCAGATACATTAAATATTGTTGTCCAGCGTGAGAAAAATTATTAAATATTCATGCGCAGTAAGCAGAGGTAGGAAAATCTGACGGGTAGGATCAAATGTCAGGACACCGGGACTAATTGTTACACGACGGTCTCTTCACACTAACTATCAGATATATCATAAATGTACATTTTACTAGCCTATATTTTAGTTGGGGTCCTCAAATTGGTCAAGCATTGTTTCAGCTTTGTTTTGCTGATATTAAAGGGATAGTTCACCCAAAAATGAAAATTACCCCATGATTTACTCACCCTCAATCCATCAGTACCTGTGACTTTCTTGAAGTTCAATGAAATGCATCCATCCATCATAAAAAAGTACTCTATGCAGCTCTTGGTGGTTAATAAAGGTCTCCTGAGATGAATCGATGCGTTTGTGTTAGAAAAATATCCACATCCCTGTTGAAAAAAACTATATATGCTGGTTAGGTATGTTTTGAAGAATGGCTGCTGGTTTAAGCAGGCTTAAATTGAGTGTTAAATCCTGTCATTTTACATTATTGACAAATTTGCCTATTTTGATATTGTGCAGTGCTTTGTTACAATTTGTATTGTTAAAGGCGCTATATAAATAAAGGTGACTTGACTTGACTTGACTTAAACTGGGCCTTAGCTGGTCAAGTGCTGGTCCTGAGGAGGAGCTAGATGCTTAGGACCAGCACATGACCAACTAAGGACCAGCTTAAACCAGCACACGACCAGCTAAGTACCATATTAAACCTGCTCAAACCAGCAGCCATTCTTTAAAACATACCTAACCAGCATGTGCTTTTATTAACAAGGGATTTCAAACTTTATAAATGATCATCTCTAGCTTCTGCTAACTGTTGTATGTATGTTAACGAGAGAGTGGTGTTCCAGAGGATGACGTAGGATGCATTTTTGGGGTGAACTATCCCTTAAATCATTTTGGGTAATTTTCTTTGACTAGTAGCAAGCTGGAATGGGAGTGAAGCGGACACCTGTATGTTGTCAGATCAGTGTTTGGTCTTCATATTCCACGATGATGCAAAGATGTATGGTTTTGCTTTGTTTTGAACTTATTGTCATTTACCTTTTTTGTCTGAAACATAACTTGTATGATATCTCATGACCGCTTCAGCTGTCACTTATAATTAACTGCTTCTTTTATGGCATAGATAAGCAGGTTAACTAGGAGTCAAACTGAATGAATGAAGCTGGAATAAGATACGAGACAATATCTTAATTTATTACAACATGCATGGGGTGGATCTTTTTTTTTTTACAGTGCCATGTTATCCCTTTAGTAGTCAAATTGTTCTAACCCTTTATCATTAGACAAAGATATGATACTCCCTTACATTCCAGCAGTGGTGGATTGATGGATTGCAGTGTTATGGTACTTTGATATACTGAATGCATAAAGTACCATATTCACATACTATTCTATTCCCATTTTAAAAAAATGCCATTCAAAAGTTTGGGGTCAGTAAGCTTTTTAATATTTTTGAAATAAGTCTATTTTGCTCACCGACACTGCATTTTTGGTGAATAAAATACAGTAAATCCAATAATAGTGAGAAATACTATTACAATTTTTGCTTTTGATACATTTTGGAGGACTCTATGATGAATATAAATGTCACACAGCATTCATTTATGTAATTATTTTTCATTCTTTTGTAGCATTATCAATGTCTTTACTGTCACCTTGCAATCAGTTCAATGTGTCTTTGCTGAATAAAAGTAAAACATAAAATGAAATGCTGTACTTATACTGACCTCAAACTTGTATTCAACCATGGTGCATTGTCAGAGATTTTAAATGATCCCTTTTAAGCAACATAACATAAC
Source organism: Gymnocypris eckloni scoliostomus (assembly GCA_027564155.1). Classification (NCBI taxonomy): domain Eukaryota; kingdom Metazoa; phylum Chordata; class Actinopteri; order Cypriniformes; family Cyprinidae; genus Gymnocypris; species Gymnocypris eckloni. The sequence goes on along the minus strand of CM050416.1, from coordinate 8,763,082 downwards.
GTGAGACAGTCAAAATGTAATAAACATGTTAGAATTAATAAATCAACGGTGTTTTTTGAAGCATATCATAATCACATTCTGACTTAGTAACATCAAATGCGTGCCAAAAAAAGACGTGACTGTTGCCTCAGATTATTGGGAATGTACAAACCGCTAACGCTGTAACCTTGCCTAACTTCCTGAATGCCAAATCACACAGTTAAGAGACATTCGCCATTCAACGAATTACACCATATGTTATTTATAACAATTTTGCAAGAAAAAAATATTGACGTCAGCATTTTGCTTTGGTATTAAATGCGTATAGTGTGAGTTGCAAAAACCACATGTGGTGACATGGTTGCTTTATGTACCCTGGGCCATCCTTCTGACCTATGTACTCTGCGTGTGTGTGTGTGTGCGTCCATATGGTCTCCTGACTTCTCAAGTCTGTAATCTTATTCTCTTAGAAGCAGTTTAACACATGCAGCCAGTTGTGCATTTCTGCTGAACATCGCTCACACAACCTTCAACAAACACACACAGACTTAATACAGACTTGAAATCCAGACCTGAAACCATGGAGGTTGTTGGTAAGATTCCTATAATTCTAATGATAAATGTCATTTTTATTGGTAGTTATGGTCATTTTAATGTTTAACTTTCTATCTGTGCTACATGGTTTTAACTCAGTTGGTTTTAACTCACTTGGTTTTAACTCAAGTTGTGTTTTGAGGACTTGAGGTGAACCAAATATAATATATTGAGGTCATAAATGGACATGTTTTTAGATTAGAAGTGAATAGTAGTGTTATGTGTGTACTTTACAAATAAGTACTATGCTGATACCATGGTGCAGTGATGGTATCAAATAGCAATGGCATGGTATATTGACATATACACTACCATTCAATTGTTTGGGATCAGTAAGATTTTCGATATATATATTTTTATATAATATTGTGTAGTGTTATTACAATTTAAAATAATGGCTTTTGATTTTAATATACTTTAAATATAATTTATTCCTGTGGTGGCAAAGCTGAATTTTCATTAGCCATTGCTAGAGGCTTCAGTATCACATGATCTTTCAGAAATCATTGCAATATGCTGATTTATTATTATTTTTGGAAACAGTTTTGCAGCTCAATATGTTTTTGGAACCTTGTTACTTTTTCAGTATTCTTTGATTAATCAAAAGTTAAAAAGAACAGCATTTATTTAAAATTGACATTTTTTTTTAACAAAATACAAATTTACATTTTATATATATAATACATTTATCACATTTTATCAATTTAACATGTCCTTCCTAAATAAAAAAAATATATTTTTTTAGCATACTGACCCTAAACTTTTGGACAGAAGTTTGTTGTGCAAAATCATATGCAACACGAGATGAACAGCAGTGATATCAGTATCCTAATAAATGCGGTTTTATTTTATATAGAGCAGATTGCACTATGAAGGTAATGCAAGGCTGCAATGGTGTTGTTAACAGTTGTAACATTTGCACCGATGAATGTCAGCACAAAAGAATAACTAAAATAATTAAAATCATAAAATAAAAAAGAAATACAATATTTTAATGAAAATATGTATAATTTTATAATTACAATTATTCATTATTTTAGTTACTTTCGTAATTATTTTGTTTTATTAATTGTATTTAGTCCCACACTGGAATGCATTGAAGTGCTATTAAAGATTATGATATGGTTAAATTAACTAATTTAACAACATTGAGCAGCAAACCCCTCATCTCAGAGGCAGAGTCCAAAGCTAACCAGGCGTTAATCAAGGCAAGTTTAGTTATTTAAGGTCAAGATGAATTATTAGGAACCTACAGGCCAACAGAAAGCTCTGGTGTAGCCAACCAGGACATTCATTTAAAGTAAAGAAGTCTACACCTGTGAACTTCTGTTACTGAGACCTTGAGATCAATGGAGCTATTACATGCCTGAACGCGTCTCAGCTCTGGGTGCGATTTGTTTTATACAACTCATGTCTGGCCGGTCCTACTTGCTGCTCTCAGTATAAATTAATGAACCATGTGTTTGCTTGTCCTATTTGAAGAAGATCCAGGATAGAATGTTAAAGTGGAAATAGGAGGCAAAGCCTGATTTAGTTCAGCACAACTGCTCCTTGTAAAGGAGTGTTCACACTGACAGTTATTTGCAGCAACTCGACAGGTGTTGTTCTTTATTTTATTTTCTCAAAGAGAGTTGGCGATAGAATTCCAGGGGGAAAAAATCAAGAAAGATCCTGATGGGATATTGTTTTATTTCTTTCAGCATGTTCCATGGATAGCAGCACTAGCAGTCTCTACAGTTCCCTGGCTAAGACCGTCAGCAGACCTGCTCTCCCTCACCCGTGTGACTCCACTCACAATCCAGGTACCGATCTGGATCAAGACCCGGCGGACCCTTTGCAGCTATTGCAGGAATGTAGAGAGGTTTTGAGAGACCGGCCAGCCCAGCTGCAGAGAGCTTTCGTTCAGACCGGGCATGGAGACGCCAGGCAGACGATCAGAGTTATGCAGTGGAATGTGCTTGCACAAGGTATAAATATTCATAAAGAAATGACACTGAATGACATATATGACCCTGGGCCACAAAACCAATCTTAAGTAGCACGGGTATATTTGTAGCAATAGCACACTGTATGGGTCAAAATTATCGATTTTTCTTTATTTTAAATCATTAGGTTATTAAGTAAAGATCATGTCCCATGAAGATATTTTGTATATTTTGATATCCTACCGTAGATATATGAAAACGTAATTTTTGATTAGTAATATGTATTGCTAAGTACTTCTGATCTATGAATTTATGATCTATGGAACTGTTACTTTCAGGATTCTTTGATCAATAGAAAGTTCAAAAGAGCAGAATGTTTTATTTAATTTTTGTAAGTGCCATTACTGTCTTTTTGAGCTTTTTTCATCCTTGCTGAGTTAAGGCAAGTTTGTTAAAACTAAAACCATTAAACCATTAAAACCATAAAAATCATAAAAATGGTTCATTACTCAATAAATGTTAACTGAAAATAAAATATTAACGAAAAAAATAAAAATAAGGCAGATTTCGCTAATTTTCATTTAGTTAACTTGTAGTAGTATTACTAAAACTGAAAACAATCTTTATAAAAATATAACTTTATTATTATTATTAAAACAAAATTACTAAAACTTTACATTAAATTAAAACATAAAATATAACAATTTAAACTAATTGAAGAAATATTGTTATACCTGTAAGGATATTTGAATATTAAAATATAACTTTTTCAAGTTCTAAATGTTTGGAATTTCTTTAGCTGGGATGATTTAAAGTCATTTTCATTTAAACAGTTTTTTCCTAACTTTTCTTTGTCCTCTATTGCAGCATTAGGTGAAGGTATGGACAGTTTTGTGCAGTGCCCCATGGATGCTCTGAACTGGGATGAAAGGAAGTTTTTGATCCTACAGGAGATCCTAACCTACATACCTGACATCATTTGCCTAGAGGAAGTTGATCACTACTTTGACATGTTTCAGCCTGTCCTGGCAAGTTTGGGCTACCAGAGCAGTTTCTGCCCCAAACCGTGGTCCCCATGTCTGGATTTGAAAAACAACAATGGCCCAGACGGCTGTGCTCTGTTCTTCAATCACAAACGCTTCCAGTTACTAAACACAACACACCTACGACTATCCGCCATGATGTTGAAGACCAATCAGGTGGCGATCATCGCCGCTCTACGCTGCCGAGCAACAGAACGTGTATTTTGTGTTGCGGTGACGCACCTGAAGGCGCGCAGTGGTTGGGAGGTCCTACGCAGCGCGCAGGGCTCGGATCTACTACGCAACCTACGAAACGTTACACAGAGAACCGAGACCGAAGAAAAAACAGACACCGACGTTCCTCTGATCGTATGTGGCGATTTTAATGCCGAGCCGTCAGAAGACGTCTATTGGAATTTCGCAAGATCTAATCTGGGATTGGACAGTGCGTATAAGCATTTGAGTACAGATGGGAAAACCGAGCCTCCTTACACAACGTGGAAGATCCGGCCCAGTGGCGAGTGCTGCCACACGCTGGATTACGTGTGGTTTTCGCACAGAGCGTTTGATGTTAAAGCGCTTCTGGACTTTCCTACAGCCGAACAAATCGGACCCAATAGACTTCCTTCCTATAACTACCCTTCAGATCACCTCTCCCTCGTCTGCGACTTCAGCTTCAAGGATCCGACGCTTGTTTCCCAGTAATTACAGATGTGCTAGTTCTTTCGCAAGACATTTACCACGAGTCAAGACTTGTGTTGGCACAGCATTTCTACATATTTTGCATTGTTCATGACTTATTAACAATTTAGTCAGTTTATTCCGAAAGGGACACGGAAATGAAAATGCTGTCTTCATTTACTCACCTCTGTTTCACCTTTCTTTAAAGATTTATTTTCATTTTCATAGAAAATACAGCACAATAAAAACTTAATGAAGCATACAAATCACTGTCAAAGTAGTCAGTACAGTACAAAGTACAGTTTGTTCATACAATACGATATCTTCGTGTTAAATCTTCTATTCCATTTTTGCTCAAACTGCAATAAAGTGTTGCCTTGAGACAGGTTTGACATTAATAGAGACGTTAAGAGCTACAATGAATGGATTATTTGCAATAAGTAACTTAAATATCAGTCTGTTGCTCACACAAAGTTATAGCATTGCTTCAGAAATATAATCATACTAGAGCTGCACGATTAATCGTTAAAAGATAGCGATGACGATTCAAACACCCACACAATCCCATTTTTAAATGACAGCAATTCGCCATGTCTATTAAACCTTTTGAAAAAAATCATACTGGATCATTCAAATCTTGACTGCAGAGCAATAATATTTTGTCACATTATTTTGTTTAGTTCAGAATCGTGGGAGGATCGTGAACTCTATTTGAGAACAAAAATTGTTATTCTCAATTTATCCAGAATCTTGCAGCTCTAAATCATTCTATAGTCATGTGGACACTTTCTGTGGAGCTCACACAAATTGTTGTTTTATGGAAAAGAGCAGCTTGAACATTAGGTGAAATATCTCCTTTTGTGTTCCACAGAGGAAAGTAAGTCATAAAGATTTTAGACATAAGAATAATTTCTAGCACAATATTCAGTTTCGTGCAATATTATTCCTTTTAAGCTCTTGTATGTTCCTGACTTTGAGAATGTAAGTTTAAAAGCTAAATGTTATTTTTTTTTTTATCCTAATATATGACCAAAAAAGCTGTAAATATTTTTGGGGGCTTGTGGCTGGTAATATCATGACAGTGTACACAAATAAAACTGTTGCATTGTGGTATTTCATATTGATGAAAATAAAGTATGTTTGGGAGGGTATCAAATTCTGCATATAATGTAACAGTCTTTTTTCACTTCATTTACTTATTAATGAAAAAATTCCTTTGGTGAAATTAGCTGTGAAATGATCATTTTGAGGATGTCTCACAGAGTATACATAATCAATTTCAAACTGTTAAACTATTAGTACCTGTCGCCTGAGCTCTTCATTTTATTGTCATGCATTATTACTTCCTGTAAGGATTTTGTTTAATTTTTTTCCAAGTAATGATAATGGTTTTAATGGGTTTAGTTTTAGTTAACTTAAAACCAAGAGTGAAACCTGAACGGGATGTCTTGAGGAGCTTTATGAGATTGTGTTGTAGAGTGTCTGTGTGGAAAGGTCAAGTTTCTCACCAGGGGTCGTGGCTCTAATGGATAGAGCGTCAGACTTGTAACCCGAGGTTGTGGGTTCGAATCTCGGCTCCGGCAGGAATTGTCCACGACTGAGGTGAGAACCCCCAACTGCTCCCCGGGCGCCACTGTGTCAGCTGCCCACTGCTCCAAGTGTGTGTGCACTTGGATGGGTTAAATGCAGAGAACACATTTAACATTTCACTGCTGGTTATACTCTGCATAATTGCGTATGTGACAAATAAAGCTCATCTGAGCATAATAATAATTATTATTATTATAAAGGTCAAGTTTCTCACCAGGGGCCTGTTTTATAAAACAAGTTTACCAAATAAGCCAGGCTTATTTCAGTTAGTCTGACTTATTATCAGTTGATTTGGTTCAAAATAAGTCAGACTAGCTGAAATAAGCCTGGCTTGATTGGAAAACATGTTTTATGAAACAGCCGCCAGATCACACAACAAATGTAACCATAAACACATCTATTAAACACTACCCCTCGAGGCTGAATATATAACTGCCAGATCACAGCCAAGAAATACAGCTTCTAGCTGCAGACTGTGGCACAGTGATGTAAGGACTAGATTTCCATTGAAATCTCTTTTGCTAGAATGCAAAACCAGTAAAGCATGTGCTCCTATTTTGTGTGGGTGTATGAAGTGAAATGTGTAACTCCGTTTCTGCCTCGTTTTCGGTTCACTTGGGGCCTAACTTGCCGCCTTTTGTTGGCAAGGACTATCTGGCTTCGTTCACCAGGCCTGGCTGATTTTTACTGTGCAGTCATTACTTCTGTCCTGTTTTCATAATTTTCTTGTTTCAGTTTGTCTCTTTGACTCAGCTGGCATTTTAAGAAGTAGATTTTTTATATCAGTGGTATTATATGGAGTTTTTATCTCCTAGGATATAAAAAGGTTAGCTAGAAGTCCCCTAAAGCCATATTTGCATAGGATTGTTGCATTTTAGCACCTACAACTTAGTTTTATTAGTATGTCAGTAATTTTTGTAATACTTACTGGTCTAATTTGAATACAAAAAGTAAGATTGACGAACAACACATTGAAAAGTTTATGAAACCATCCCCAAAACTTAAAAAAATCGGTTGTGAAGTAGCAGTTGGCCTCCACTTACTGTAAAATGAAAATATGCACAAACATGACAGAAACCATTTTCAAAGAATAATGTTTTAGTGGAAAAGTGTTGGTAATTCCCACTATGTTTTTAATCTAATTTAGATTAGAATAAATAGCATTTAGCCTGGCGGTTGCAAGCGGTCTAGCAGTAAATGTTCAAATATTTCTATGCATTTGTTGGTGATCATTATAATCAAAATAGCGATATAAGATGCAAAACAAAACACTTCTGCAGCTGACAGATGTATCAAAAACAACCACTCAAATTCAGGAATATTTTTTTTTATTGGAGTAAAATCTACTTGAGTACACTTTGAAACAAGAGTACAGCAAAATAGAATATACTTGAAATGTTGAATATACAAACTAGATTATTCTGAACACAAACATCTTGTTCTCCCTCTTTAAGCACTAATAAAATAAAAATGCGAAACAAATAAATTTGAAGTGAGGATGCACGCTGATGATGATTGACCTTTTGTTTGTTTTTTTGGTGTGGGGCGGATTGGCATCATTACAGAGAATTTGGATCCAGATTTACTTGCACCTAATCAGTATGTTTTTTTTTTTTTATCTGGATGATTGAGACGAGAATGCAAAAATGCTTTGCAGTTTGTTTGCCAATAACACTGTGCTTGGTACAATGTGTGAGAAAAAAACATCAAACAAAACATGAGCATAACACAAAAGCTTAATAACCTTGACTTAAAAGAATAACGACAAAAGCAAAACTGTTCTAAGGCTGCATTTTAAAATTCACTAAACTGTATAATTCATATATACAAAGTCCATTTCTTCCCTTAGTAGAAGGGACCCGTTCCTGTGAAACACGGGCAGAAGCGTGCGCTCACAGTGATCGTCAAAACAACTGCTGGTTTTGCCTTGCAATTTAAATGTTAAAGAAAAAACTCTTTATACAAGTTATAAAAAGTTGAATTTATCCTCCCTCAAAGGTTCAAATACTTTACTACTTCAACTACTCACACCTTAGTGTTCTGCTTAGCTGTTATTAGTGTCAAAGTTAGACTGAAAAAACAAAAAAACAAATGTAGTGTCCTTTACATTGGTCCCTTTAACAACTCATAATTGAAATGACAGACATCCAGATTTAATCCACATGATGTGAGAATTGTGGTCTTTGCCTGATTTTTTGTTGTTTTTTATATATAAAATGAAACCACAATTGAACTCCGAAACTGTACAAGTCAACAAATCTCCAGTTTGTACTCCCAGAATGTGATTGAATGGTATCTGGGGAATATACGTTCATTTATTATTGTTCATGACTGACTAAAGGCATCACTCTTTAGCTCTCTGCTTCAGACTGTGGATTTGAATCTACCACTACTGCTGCTGCTTCCTGTGTGGGATTGTCCTGCTTAGGCTGTTCTGCTGAAGTGCTGTCGGGTTTCAACTCAGCTTTTGGAGAAAGCTGGCTCTGATGAATCTGGATCTGAACTGGAACTGTCGCCTGAGTAGACGCCGTCTGAACGGAGATTGGGACTTGAGTTTGCGTCCGGATTGAAACAGGGACATGCGTCTTCGCCTGAGCTGGACTCTGCTGGGCTGGAACTGCTAATCTGACCACCTGCGCCCCCGGCGCCACAGACATGGGCGCAAGGGCTCGGACGGCGCCCATCAGATTGATGCTCGTTGGGGTGCCCAGTTTGGCCTGTAGCTGGCACTGCGTGAGCTGGGTTGCGGGGATGGTGAATATCTTAGCGAGCTGGACTGTGATCTTGTCACCGTTCTCAGCTGTGGCGGGAACCATCGTTGGCATGGTTTGGATTAGGACTTTAGGTGCATTCGCACCAGTTGCTGAGCCGGTGTTGGTGGGCGCTGTAGTGAAGAGTGAAGAGTTTGCTGACTGCACAGCCACCGTGGAGATCTTCTGTCCCAAGGAGTTTGTCATTACGATTGGCACTTGCATAGCAACCCGCACAGTCCTGGACACAAGATAATGTTTTAAAACAAGTCGAAATATCTTTTTTTTTACACAAATTTAAGACTGGTTACCTGGCTGCATTGGGATTGGGGATAATAGTGGCATGGGACGGCTGCAATGAATCCATTGACGTAGAGACCGTTACAATGCGCTGAACAGGAGTTGCAGTGAATGCAGCGTTAGCTTTTGGGGAACCCGAATGGACCACAGTCCTACCGCCCCCTCTCAAGATGGAAGGGGTTTTGGAGAGGTCAGTTGCCAATAGAGTGTCAGATGAGGGAGGAACACGCTCATAGGTCTTCTCTCCGATTACGTCATCGCCAGGGTCGCACTTATCGTCATCGATGACGACAATGTCTTTAGGCATTTCCTTAAACTGATACACCAACCTCTGACCCTCTACTTTAGCCAAGATGCCTCTCTGATAGTAATACCTAAAAGAGAAACAAAGACAAATACAACATTAGAACAGATCATTCGAGTTATGGATACCAATTGCTAGCATTGCAAAATGTGTTGGAAAAATGATGTTTGCACACACAAGCTCCTCACCTGAGAGCTCTGCCCATGGTTTCATAGTTCATGTCTGGTTTATTCTTGTGTTTGCCCCAGAGCTTTGACACAGCTTTGGAGTCCACCAGTTTGAAGATGCCCTTCTCCCTCTGTGTCCACTTAATGTATCTGGGACAGGTGTTCTTATCCTGCAGTAGGTCCAACAGGAACTCCCACAGGTATGCACTTCCTGTAAGAAATCACAAATATCACAAAAGTTCAATATAAACGTTACACTGATTATTAATTGCAAATAAAACAGCCACTGACACGCTAGCAAAACACAACAGATGTAAAATATAGATATAATAAATCCATAGGTTCCATTTAAAAATACATATTGCCATGGATGTCACAATTACCTAGAAAAAAACTTCACAAACATAGGAGCCTGATAAAAATGCTCATTTAAGAAAATTTAAAATGGCACTTAGAAGCTTTTGCATCTGAACTCTTCATATATATATATATATATATATATATATATATATCACGATCAATAGTGTAATCATAACAATTACACAATGTACATTGCTCTCTAAAGTACTGATTACCCAAAATTGAGTACAACAAATACTACCATACAGTTGACAACAGAAATCTATCAAAGTAATTAGGGAAAAATGGATTACACTCCATTACATTACAGCTCCTTTTTAATTTTGCAGTTAAATATGACCTAGATGTTGTGATATGACCTCATGCATATAACACTGAATGTATGAGACACACCTTTCCCTTCTCTAGACTTCTTCTTGATGCCCAGGTCTGGAGATCCGTTTGAAATGTGATGGGGTTTGGGTTTCCGCCCAGCTAAAAGGATTAAACCAACAGTTAAAAGTTTAAGTAAAAATAAATAAATACAAATAGGGTTAACAGAATACGTTGACAGATATCCCATTTAATCAAAAGAATAATAATCTGAATATTGCCTTTGACAGTGTTCATGTTCTCACATTTTCTTCTTTTGGTGGGTTCCGTCTCCAGCATCTCAGGCTCCTGGAAAACCGTAACCACCTCCATGGGCTCCGAGTCCTCTGTGCTGACCTCCACCACTGTCTCTGTCAGCACGTCAGGTCGCATGGCAGCATGCAGGAACTCCGAAGTGTTGACACATGGAGGCACAAACACCTCTACACAACAGGGAAAAAAATTGAAAATCATGTTTTTCCCACATTGTGGCTATCTATCAATGTCTTGTTTTGTGCTGTGAAAGCTAGATGTGAGGGAGCAGTGCTCACCTGGGCTTCGGTCTCCACGCAAGCTGGAGGGAGAGTCCATGTGTAGAAGAGCTTCAGCAGCCTCAATGGTTTTGTCAGAGCAATGAACAGAGCCATGAACTGATGCTTCCACTGCAACAGACAGAGCACACACACAAAACCTTTTAAAGACAAAAATACAGTAAAAACCATAATAGTGTGAACAATTATTACAAAGTAAAATAAATGTTTTCAACTTGAATGTACTTAAAAATGTTATTTATTCCTCTCAAGAAAAAGATGAATTTTCAGAAAAAGTCTTTTGAAAATGTATATATATTAAGTGTTACTTTTGATCAATTGAATGTACCATTGCTAAATGAAAGTTTTTTAATCTTCCCAACCTAAACTTTTGAACAGTAGTGTAATTATCAAATGCCCTATGCACTGGACTGCTGGTACATAAGCAACCTCATGTTTCAAATGTAATATCTGTACAATTAACTGACAATAGAGGGTGCTAGTGGGTGGAAAACATGCATTCATGATTACTCAATGTCATAATATAAAATAAATGTAATTAAATCACAAAATCAAACCCAACAGAATGAGTGATATGTTAAAGCATGAGTGATGAGAAAACTGGTCTCGCAATGGCTTATAAACCAAAAACAAAAAGTTATTTTTTTTTACTCTTGTAAAATCTTTAAGGTTGAACAAGTTATTTTACTGATATCCATTAGTATGGAGACTAAATCAAGAGTGTGACTGACACTTTAATATGGTACTTTAAAACACTACTACAGATAAAGAGGAGTTAACACTGAAAATATGACTTCCAGTCGCATTGTCACTACAAATAATCAAAAGTTAAAGTTGATATGAGTGGCAGACAATGCAAGTTGAGCACTCTAACAAGGAATAACTAAATATAACCAACACAAATGGTTAAGAGAGAACATTATATGTGAATCCCATAAGGACCTATTAATACAAAAGTGCAACCTCTGAACTATACAGCCTTCTTGAGATTCTGCCTTTGCACCTAAATAGATCCAGGGGTGTCATACCTGCAATCAGTCTACTCAAAGCCCAATTAGTGTGCTCTGAGACAGTTTGGCTAAAAGCATCTGCTAACCGACAAGCCACTTTCCTTGGAGGCATTTATTTAGAAACAGGTGCGGAGAGGCTGATCTCAGACAAGCAGTTTGTGGATATATAGGACAGAACCTCCAGCCCTGCTCCCTTTGACGTTAACATCCAGAGCCACTAGCACCTGTGCCAGTCTATCCAAACCGTCACTCAACTCCCATTACAACCTGAGCCTGCCCATGTTTGGCTATGCATGTTTGTTGCTGTACAAGGGGGCTATCTTTAGGTAGTCCCAGTCATAAACACATACACACGGTGTGTCCTCTAGAATGGGTGACCCGGCATGCATTTACTTCCTGTATTCAGACAGATCTGCCCTTGGAGACAGGACACAAATCAAAGTGCAGAAATTAAAACAAAAAGCGTATGATGTACACGATTACACACTGCAGAGTTAATATAAGGGGCCTGCTTTCAAACTATTACTATAAAACAGCAAAATAAAAACATTCGTTTTGAACTACTTGTCTTAAATATTTCAGTCCTCGTGAATATGCATTTAAAATGATAGTTTACACACAAAATAAATTACATAATTTACTCACCCTCATGTTGTTCCATACAATTATTTTTGGAAGAACACGAGGATGATAACTGTGGACTATTTTTATTTATGTTTTAAACATTCCTTTAAAGAGTCCAAACAACTACTTCAGAAGTATGTTTTCATCCAAGAATAAACTAAAATTAAAACCTAAACATAAAAATGTTAAAGCTCGAAACAATACTAAAAGCTCTTTAAACAAATAACTTAAAATAAATAAACGTTCTGCCGATAAGAACAAGTAATGGACATTCACATAAATGTTCATAAAACACTACAACAGCTGCTAAATATGTAAACACGTCACTGTTTATATAATAATAATACATACATTATTAGTAGCAATAATTCAGCAAATCGTTAACAACCAGTACAGAATATTGTGGGACTATTTTTCTGTCACTAAAATAGCGGTCCACTAGAAAGTAGTGCTGTCCCTCCTCACTTCCGTGTTTACAGTCGTCAGAGCTTTCCCTCCAGTTCTTTCTGAAGACGCTCTCCGAGCTTCCTGCCACTCAATCCCCGCCCCGAATCTGATTGGCCTCTTCTCTGATCAACGACCCATGAAAAAGGCAAGCCGATTGGTCAGATGTAGGATTTCGAACGCGACGCCAATACTATTGGACAACAAGCGCTGTCACTCAAACTGTAGACAGCCCAGTGGAATAACAATGCTTCCGCCATCAAATGAGCTCTAAAATCTAAACATTCACAGAAAAAAGGCCAAATATAACTCGACACGTTTACAGCATTCTAGGTCATAAAAGACAAAGTGACGTTTAAAGGAATAATGAAGCGATAAATGTTGCTCACCGAGCTTAACATTCAACGCTGAAATGTGCAGAAAGCAGTGCGACCACGTTTAGATAACGGTAACATACATCTGCGACATGAAGCAAACATGGATTTTATTACTCAAACTCAATGATTTCGACATACATCGTAACAGTATTATTAAATTACAATGCGGTTATAATGTAGTTGCTACGCGTGTTTTTTTTATCCGACATGCCACATTTCCTTTGACGATGAGGCATCAAAATAAACCAATCGTTAAACGTAAAGCTCTCCTACGATATTTTATATAATATATAATTCATTCAATAGATCAACTAAAATTACAATTTTAGTAAACTGTATTTCAGAGTTAAAAAATAAAACTCCGTGTCCTTCCGACTCCAGACAGCGTGGCAAAGACGTAGGAAAGACAACATCTCTCCCACTTCCTGGTTTCAGAGCAGCGCACCACCTCCAGAGAAACCCGTTATTCTAACACAGTCCATATTTAAAAACGCCCTCAGCGCAGGGCAAACTCAACACTGTGCACGCTGCTCACGCATAACATAACACACAGGCCTTCGCGCTAATTTTCAGCACTCCAAGACAGCAGATAAGAAAATTAGGCAACGCCATGCAGGTTGCCAACCAAGGTGATCACTTCCTGAAATGCCCTCCATTACTTTACAGCACAACTTCACGGATCTCAGCGCTGCGGCGCGACAAACAGACCCACGCTGGCGAGGTTGAGCAAGCGCTTTGGTCTTTTTACCTGCTCGGATAAGCAGGTCGAGCTGGTTAGCGGGTCCATCATGCAGCGACATCGCCATGTTTCGTCCAGAGGTGCAGAATTCAATTGACTTGCACTGAAAGCGTATAGAGACGCACAACTCACGTATCACTCCGCCTCCACAGGAAATCTCCACAAACCCAACAGCACGCACAGATCCTTCCGCGCCAAACACAGGAAATCCTCCGCGCGCTCTGCGTTACGTTCGATTTACGTCAACAGCATTTACAAATAAAAATACCTTTTAAATCTTTTAAATACCCTTTAAATGAAAATAGCAGTTAAATTACGCATATATGTATAGTAAAACACGGGCATTTATTGAAGTTAGTTATTTTTGTTTTTTACTTTCGTCTGTTATCTAAAAGTATCTAAAACATAAATACTTTAAAATAAATATTATGAACAGAAAATGCTATGTGCATTTCATTTTCCCATATTCTCTTTGCGTCTTATTCTGTATTTTATTAACAAGTGGTACATACTTAAAATTATATATATAATAAAAAACAACTCTTCTAAATAGACACGGTTGTGTGCATTTCTTTTCCCTTTTTTGAGTCGTATTTTTTATTTAATTCCTATCCAGAGGGACATACTTTATAAGCATCTTCATATTCAACATCTTTGTTATTTTTTATGCATTTTTGTAACTGTTATTTCAAAGAATCTAAAATATTTCTGGACGAATAATAAAGGGGCGGGGTATTATGACACTTGTAAGTATTAAGTATAAGTGACTTAAGTATTGTTATAATACTTCCAAAAAGTACTATGAGACGAATGAGCATATTCTGTGCAACCCTTTAAAGAGTGCCCACAAGAGAGCAGTAGAGATTTATCACAAGACAGGGCCTTGGCAAATCTACACGGTTTATACGCCCTCCTCCTCATGTTGCTCCTAACCATTACTTACTTTCTTCAGTGGAACACGGATGGAGATTATCACAAAAAACTGTATTTACTTACACTGTTTTAGTTTTTTTATCCCTACAATGAAAGAGGTGAACTTTTTTAACATTCTATAAGAAGGCGATTGTAAAAATAGAAGCTTAGCCCTGCGTTTGACTGTTAGCTTTCTTTTTTTAGTTTCCGTTACTATCTTTGGGTGACATGGTTGTTTTTCTATAAGAATTGTGCTTAAGTGGTTACCCTCTGAAATGATGCATCACTAAATAGCCCATAAATCCTGGCATTCTATTAACGCAAACGTATACTAACAAATCGTCTGCAAGCACCAAAATAACCAGGGTACGATTAACATAACTGGGACATAAGAAAGCAATGTGCAACTATTATGGTCTACTCTCCCTGTAGCATTTAATGTCCATTAACATCCACCCATAAAGTATTTTCATTGGGCGATTCAGTTTAACAAATGCATAATAATACTGGTTACAAGTCATGTGTTCACAAACAGTGGCTTCATAAAGTCTCTCTGCCAACAGCAACTACTGGAAATCACAGGATTCTAAATATTTGAACATGCAATCAGGAATAGAGAGCATTTTGTTCAAGTGAACAGAAGACATTAAGGAAGGCTGGTAGTTGTGGTAAAGTGTGTGCAAAGGGTTTTTCTGCCACTTTGAAGGGAATTCAATACAGATGTGTTTTGAATAGCTAGAAGTTGATGTATATCGAATTATGCAGACAACTTTTTTATTTGTAATGAAATGTGTCAATAATTAGAATGCATCTAAAATACAGGTCCTTTATAAAGGCATGTGACAAAAAAAGAACCCATCTACTACTAATAATACATTTACATGTACTGAAAAAAAAAGTATAATCTGAATGCACTGTAAGTCGCTTTGGATAAAAGTGTCTGCTAAATGCATAAATGTAAATGTAAATTATTAGTAATTATATTATTCTAGTATCATTCAAATGATAAATCTATAGATACATTACTACCGCAAAATAAAAACAAGTAGTTATTGTAATTATTATTATTTTATTTGACAACAGAAGAACAGTAAAATTGCATTACTAGTATTTATGTCTGTTGTAATTCCTTTCCAACATTATGCCACAGAGCTTTTATTTTGGTGGAAAACTGCAGGGAGTCTATAAGCAACCCAAACTCACAGCACATGCAGAGAGGCGTTTGTATGGAACACTGAATCATGAGCTGCTTGCATGTAAATGAACACGCTCTATAACATGCAGTGCATATATTTATTCAATTAAACCGCAGTCTTTATGATTTTATAATTGACTAAGCCTATGAGGTAGTGTAACAATTTATGTTTAGTGTGTTACATTAAACATTGTGTATATGTCTCCATGCAGTGATGCTGAAGCACAAAAGGGTTTTATCTTCAAATTTGTATAGGCTGAGTGAAAATCAACTGAGAAAGACAGAATAGTAGTTGTTGTAACAGTATTCTCACCTGTCTCTAGCACTTCAGTCTCCACTTCCGCTCCTCTGCAACTCCCTGCATCAGGTAGGTCTCATCATCATCATACACCAGCACCTGAGCAGCGAAGCCCTGCTCCAACCGCACACCGGGCACCTGCTCCACAATCACAGCAGGGTACTCCACCTCTTCTTCCACCTCTCCCTCAATCTCTCCCTCAAACTCATACACACCGTCCTCCTAGACAGAGAACAGAGGTTTCATGAGCAAGAAACCTGAAATCTAAAAATAAACTTTCTAAACATTTATTCTAATCAATTAAGATTTCAAGAGTTGTTAAGTTTTAATACACTATAATGAACACGTTGGACAATTCTTCAAAACACTAAAGGGACTTTCACAGGATAACCACAAATATGACTATAATGCTAACTATATTAGCATCCACACCAATGGACTATAACATTATGTTTATTATAAGCACATGATGCAGATTGGCTTTCTGTGTTTTTATTGTTCACCAGCTAGAAAAAAATTATATTTCTGAAAGGGATTCCATTCCAACGATATTGTTCCGGTGTCATTATCTTTAAAAATGAGACCCTGGTCCACAAAACCAGTCATAATGGGTATTTTTCAAAATTAAGATGCATACATCATCTGAAAGCTGAATAAATGAGTCTTCCATTGATGTATGGTGTGTTAGGATAGGACAATATTTTAACATCTGTAATCTGAGGGTGCAAAAATATCTAAATATTGAAAACAATCACCTTTAAAGTTGTCCAAATTAAGTTCTTCGCAATGCATATTAATATATAAGTTTTGATATATTTACAGTAGGAAATGTACAAAATATCTTCATGGAACATGATCTTTATAGCCTTTCTTTATGACAAAAATCATTAGGACATTAAGTAAATATACCCCAGTGACTTAAGACTGGTTTTGTGGTCTAAGGTCACACATGTGGTGTATATTTCCCTGGTTAGGAAGATTATTGAAATCCTATTGTTATTAGTAATTTATTAATTAATAGTAATTAGTTATTTATTACTATTGGCATCACATTTGCAGCTTATTCTGACCAAAGCGGCCTACTTTTACTGGAAAATTCTGACCAACATGTAAAATGACCACAATACAAATAAAATGTATTTTTTTACGAGACATGCTATCAGAATTCATTTACTCTGTCAGGGCACATCAGTGTTGTTATTCTGAACTAAAAATCATTTTCAGTAACTGAAATAAAGGGGATACAATATGAAATATAAAATACTTGGCAACTAACTGAAATAAATAAGTTGAAATACAAAAATTACTAAAACTGACAAATGAATTAATACAATTATTAATAAAAAGACAAGATGACTAAAACTTAAAATAAAATGTAATCAGTTAATAGCCTATACAAATAGTATAGACGAGAACAATTCATCCATGCAATTTACAGAAACAGTAACTCTACATAACTCTACATAACCTTTGGTCAAAATCTGAAAATGTGCTTCCACATCAGAATGGCGTTCCTTCTCTGATGATGAGATGCCAAGGAGGTGTGTTAACAGGGGTTAATGCTAAAAAAATCCTGAGCCTGAACTTTCCCCAAGGGTTGGGAATCATACACAGGGTTATTTGGCGAACAAACAAACAAAAACATTTGAAAATGATTTTCCTTGAAACTACCTGGTAAATAAACTAAAAAAACGAAATGGTACAAATAAAGTGCTGCACACGCAAAGAGCGTAATGACTGGCAGCTTTAACATTTGAAAGGATACTATGGCAAAGTTACTGCTTTCCTTACTCAAACTGATTTTTGTTTTCATGAATATATGATTGACCTGAAGAAAGAAAGTTGTATCATACATTTGGAAAATTATGAGCTGAAAAACAGGCTTTAATATGACTATATTTCTATATAAACTAATGTGAGGCAATAATAATTGGCTCAAATAAAGTAAATCACAACCAAGTAATTACATGGTTTCACTGTTAAAATACATGTAATATGCCTATATTATTAAAAATACCTGCAGATGATGTTTCATGTGATTCAACGACGTTTAAATCCATTTAATTTAACTGTTTGGCCACATGCAAAGTCAGAAACTTTTACTTTGAAATCGCGATGTACAATCAATTGCATAATTAGAAACATTTATAAGGTTTATAAATTATTTAGGTTATAAATCGCTTGTCTCGTGTTTATAAGAGCAAAAACTTCTGATGGCTAGTAATATTAGTTTGGTTGAGAAATTTTTTAATAAATTGGTACACTGGTGAACATTTCAACAACTTGTCTGTGTTTCAAAAAAGGAGCACTCTAACTCTTAGGCCTCGTGTCCACCAAAGCATTCTGAATACGCTCAGCTGTGAGCACTTGAGAACGCAGCGTTTGTTTTCTCGTTGAGATGCTGTGATTGCTTTGATTTGAAACATGGCAGACGCATTGCAAAATAAATGTTTCTCCAAGCGTTCTTTTTTATAACAATATTAAGGTAGTCCGGCAATTTGATCTAATAAAGAAAATAAATACTCTTGAGACAAGCAATATTAACTTCTCCATTGTTGTTCGGCCGTAGTACAGTCGGTAGTCCCACCCCTCCTCCACTCTGATTGGTTGGCTGACTAGAAAGTTACAGTGATGAGTGCAGCGTTTTATCCTGGCATTTAAAAAAATGTGCCGTTCCCATTGAGAACAATTGAAAAAATACACCAGCCATGGGAAAAAAAAACGCTTTGATGGACACGCGGCCTTAGCATCAGATGTTATCGTTCCATCTCGTTAACCATCTGATGTAAACTGCACACAAAAAATTGTAAACAATTTCTGAATCTGGCAACCTCTAATCTGATTGGTTAATCTTCAGTAAATTCCTGCCAGAATAAACTACAATAAAGTCAGTAATAAACAATAAACGTCAGGCCAATAGTCAAACCTATGACTGTGCAAGATTATGGCAAGTCTAACTCCTGCAAATTGTGTAATGTTAGCCAATCACATTGGAGCTCACCATATCTGAGAACATCACAGTCAGGGACAGAACTCTGTGGATGTGCCATTTTAACGTGAGACTAGCAGCAAAGTAATATAAAGTGATAGATATGCAAAACAAATATTTTGTAGTGGTCAAAATCTTACCGTAAAATGGTCGTCTTCTGCTGTGACATACTCCACCACCGCTCCTCCACTGTCTACAAGCACCACAGATGTCATGACTCATACCCCACACTCCGCTGACCCCCTGTGGCAAACTCCAGGACTGCAGTCCGACAGCAGGATAACAGACAAAAGACAAAGTGAAAAAAACATCAATAGCCCTGCAAAAATAACATCTCAAACATTCATGAAACTCATGTGCAGAGCCAAAGCAACCTGCTCTCCCATTCTCTCGGTCTGGTTCAACAGGAAACTCACTCTTGCTAAAGGAACAGAACACCAAAACAGGAAGCCTGCCTGTGAAACACTGAGGCCATGGCAACAGCCAACATACTTTGGTTTGTGGAGCTGAAATGACAACTACTGCAGCTTAAAAAAAAAGAGAACTTGCAGATTATAAGTCTCTCAAATCATCTTCTTAAAAAAAAAAGAATGGGAGAGAAACAAGAAGCGTCAGCAGGACAATCTAGCAGCTAAATTATTGAGTGACTGCAACCACACTCCAGATAGCTAAAGTGACAGAGCGACGCAACACAGTGGTAACATGCAGCTCAAACCACTGAAAACTAAAGGAATGATTCAACTAAAAAAGAAGGCTCTCTCATTATCTATACACTCATGCTGTTCGAAATCTATATAACATTATTTTATCAATGAAAACATGGTTTGGCAAAAAAACACCATCAAAGAATGCCAAATGACTAGGAATGAATTACAATTTCAGTCACTGAGAATTATCAGCCTAAAGTGCCATTTCAGGTTTCCAGAAAGAGTAAATGTTAATGGAAACCATTACTTAGGTTAAATGTAAAAAACATGCAATTATGTTATACCTATTCAAGATAGACTGAATACTAACAGAGATGTTTTTTTCTTATTTTGTATTACAATGAGATTTCGCATGCATTCTCCTATTTCTCAAAATTAGTGTTTTAGTTATCTGATATTTAAGATAAAAAAAAAATGTTAAGAGCTTAAATGTTTGGGAAATAATGCCAACTCAGGAAAAACCAACTCACGTAGAAAACCTGTGTCCAATCAAATTAAAATGTTAAAATTAAATTATCCAAAAAGTTGTGCTCCAAATGACAGTAGATAATATGCATTTAAACTGTACCATGTACTGTCTAGCTTATGACATTTGAATGGCTAGTTTGTATCAGAATCTGATAGCCTGTTCCCTTCCATAATTAAAGTGTCTAACATTCAACACTTCATTTTTTTTATAAATAGATATATAATCTAGGTATTTGAAGTGCACTTCTTGTTAAAAAATATTATAAGTGTAAACACACTACTTGAACAATGTATACAGTGAACTGAGATGCACTTAAAGTCTTCTGTTGACAGACAGTTTGGTACCAAATGTTTTATTTTAAATCGTCCCCTTCACTGCAGCACTCAAATCGCATTCACATTCATGTACACTCAAATAATTGCACTTATGGTGTAACCACTCACATTGCAAGTCGCATGGGCTACATTTATGGTGCTTTTTTGCTCATTTTTGGAGATCGCTTTAATCCGCATTCAAATTTACTGTATTTTCTGTTCATAGTAGAAAGTCATAATAATTAATGAGAAATCTTTCTGGAAAATGTCTTCATGGCAACACATATGTCTGTTCTTCCTCTCATTAAATCGCAAAGAGTAAATAAAAATGGCATAGCAACAGACACTAAAGATTGTTAAAAGTGCTCTAATAAATTCCCTGCCCAATTGCCACAGCAACGCAATCACAAAGTCTGTGCAGGGACATATAGGGGTGTGGCAACGTGACACACACACACACTTCCTCACACATGCATCTGGATCATGTATCCGCAAATCACAAAATGACAAGTTTCAGCTTCCCCTTTAGAGCTTTCTCCATAACTGCTGCTAAAAAACAACTTAGGCGGTGTTCACACTTGGCAAGTGTGACCATAGCCTTAACTTGTATTTTCAGCTCATTAAATTAACATAACTCATATATATAGCCTACAATAACTCAATCTACACTTTCTGGCTGAATAGCTTCATGAGTGTACTATTACTTGAAGGGTATGCTTCAATTCAGCACAAGCTATGTTATTAGATAGCATCAAGGAAATTCAAACAGCAATTCATGTTTCCAACCTATTGTTCCTGGTGCAGCTGTGGAATTCCACAGAGTTCCCCTTCCATTCCAAGACGTATTCCAATTCCCTAGGAAACGTTCTTGATCCACGTCAGCCATTGCTTCTTGTCCTTGCAAAATCTCCACATTCCAACAAACTGACTCCACAGAAGACAGCCACCTTCCCACAGCACCATCAGGTAAATAGCGAGTAAGGACCGAATGAGAGAATTGCACGCAGTCTGCACCGTAGGGTTGTTGCACTCTATTGCTTTCATTTCCTGTTTTGTCGTCCACACTCGTTTTTCAACGTCTTCCTTCTTTAATGGCTCTGTATCATTCCCTTCTCACTCTTTTTTTCTATCATGCTCACATCTCAAGGGTGAGGCAGCATTTGCAAGTTCGACTCAGCATTCTGTGAAGCAGGATCACATGGTCGGAGCTTTCCAAACAGGCATCACATGACCAGGGCACAACGCTGCTTTTGTGTCCTCAACAGACTCTCCAGTGATGCAACGTCCCACCTTTAGAAGCACACACACGCAAAGGACGCCAAAATTCAGCCTCCACCCAACAGACCTCCAGATGCAACAAATAATTCAATGAGAATCAACTGGCCTGAGTTTTCTGTCAAAACACATCACCTAACTGAAAAAAAACCACTTCTGTTTTTACTAGATTCAGTCTTGTAGCTGCCTTCTCCATTAAAGCGATACTTCACCAAATATAGGAAAAAATGTAGCCATATATATGGCTTTCTATCATGAAACATATACGGAGACATTTTAAAGAATATGTATGCTGCTATAATCATAAAGTGACAAATGACTTTCAAGCTTTACAAAACTATGACTTGTGCACTATATTCAAAGTCTTCTAAAGCCTTTTTGTGAGCAATACACTGTAGTTGTTTTATTTCAGAATTGTCTTTTTCTCAGCATTATCTAGTTCGAACGAAAGTTGTCACTAAAATACTGAATGATTTTGCTATTATTAAAGAGCACAGCATTGCATGGATCAACCGTTTACTACCGAATTCTTTCAAATTGAATTTCAAATTTGATGCCTGCTACAGGTCTCAAAAAAGTCAGCACGGGGCAATAAAGGGCTGAAAAAGCAAGAAATTATAGGCTCATTTAAAATGGAGTGTTTCAAAATGGAAGTGTTCTATGCTCGGATGAGTCCAAATTTTACATCTTGTTGGAAATCACGGACGCCGTGTCCTCCGGGCTAAAGAGAACGGAAACGTTCCAGTGTGTTATCAGCGTTCAGTAACATATTCATACAGTATATACAGTAACATATAACAGCGTTTTAGAGCAACATATGCTCCCCTCCAGACAACTTCTATTTCAGGAAGGCCTTGTGTATTTCAGCAGGACAATGCAAAACCACATTCTGCAACTATTACAACCGCTTGGCTTCGTAGTAGAAGAGTCTGGGTGCTGAATTGGCCTGCCTGCAGTCCAGATCTTTCACCTATAGAGAACATTTGGCGCATCATTATACAAAAAATACCTCAAAGACAACCACGAGTTCTTCAGCAGCTGGAAACCTATATCAGGCAAGAATGGGATCAAATTCCAACACCAAAACTCCAGAAACTCATAAACTTGATGTCTTGGGGCCTGTACCATGATTGTAGATGAACAAATTCAGAGTTATAGGATAAGTTGAGTTGACAAAACCAAACCACTGCAGATTTTTGGTACCATGAAGCTGATCATCAACTTTCTCTGTCAACTCAGGCTTGATCCTGAGTTAATGGAGCACGTGCACATGAATGTGACATCAGCAGCGAACAGCCAATCACAACACCGAGCAAGTGTGATTAACTTCTCGCGAGAGAGCCAGCGAGATTCAAAACTCGTTTGTTAAAGGTTAAGAGATGAAAGAATATGAAAAAATGTAAACGCATTTCCACTGAAGTACTTGTTCATGAAAGAGGACAAATAAAGGAAATTATCTTGCTCATTATCTTGCTCTATAAGTGCAGTCACAAGTGAAACTTGTGAAGTTACTTTATATAGTTGATAATATATGATAGAGACTCAAACATGTAAGGTCACATGTAGCCATTTTTAAAGTGTTATCTATTGATTCTACCACTTGTTTATTTTACATATGATCTGTATATTATTAATATCCATTTAAAATAAATGCTTTATAATAATTTTTTAACTAAAAGTGCTTGTGTGTGATATAGTAATAATAATATAAATCATATTATAATTATACAAATCATATGTCAATTTTAATTATCATTAAAGCCAGATAATTTTGTATTATTTCTTTTTTTTGTTTAAGGTACTTCATAGTGACCTTTAATTTGTAGGAAGAGAAACTGGGGGAGTGACTTTTTTTGTGTCAGATGTGTCACTTTGCTCACATCGGATTGGTCCAATTTCAGTTTGAAATCTCTAACCCAGAACATAACCTGCCCCGGAGCAGGTTAGCCGTGGGGTGTAAGTTACCATGGCAATGAACACAGCTAAAAGCCAAGTCACTTTCATGGTACCTAAAACCTAGGATTGGTGCAAGCTAAACTGAATCTTACCTGGCTAGCCGTAGCCAGCAAATCCGGCTTCATGGTATAGGCCCCAGAGTCAGACGTTTTCAAACTGTTTTGAAAAGAAGAGGAGATGCTACACCATGGTAGACATGCCCCCGTCCAAATTATTTTGAGACCTGTAGCAGGCATCAAATTTGAAATGAGCTAATTTTGTGCATAACGTTTTAAAATTTCTCAGCTTAAACATTTGTCGTCATCTATGTTCTACTGTAAATAAAATATTGGCTCACGTGATTTGAAATTCTTTTATTTTTCATTTTATTAAAATGTAAAAAACGTCCCAACATTTCCGAAATTCGGGTTGTAAAAAAAAAACTTAAATATACAGATTGCTAATCTATCATCTAATACTGTAAACTTGTTCTGTAACAAATTATTGATCTAGTATCTCAATGTAAGTTGTTTGTTATTCAAGATATAAGCATTAATTTTCACATCTCACATGCAAGGTGCATATTTTATATTACCCCATTGCGATTGGTTGTGAGATACAAGGAACCAATGGCATTTTGGCCAAATTAATGTTAAACCTAGTGAAACTTTCACAAACAAAGTGAGAATATGGACAAATCTAAATTGTATTTGGAAATGGCGGGAGAAGGCAAGAGGTTTAGTGAGTGACAACTCAATGCGACACAATGCTGTGGCATTTTTAAACTTTTTCATATGTTTTTGCAGCATGAAAAAAGCATTGTCTGGAACAGTGCAGCATGAACCAGGGCTCTAGACTACCTTTTTGCACTGGTACGCCTAACTTTTTTTCTTAGGTGCACCAGCACAAAAGTTAGGTGCACCCAAATATTCAAATAGGCAATATTGACTAGTAAACGATTAACAAACAATCTGGTCAACATAAAGTTCTTTATTTGAAGCACATTTCTGCAAGAAGGTAACTTACTGAAAAAGTGTTTAAAGTGCTTCACTGAGCTGATATTTAAACTTAAAACATCTCAAGATAAATTAAATAAAAATAAAATCTAAATTAAGGGTTTTAAGGGTGTCAACATGAACATCTCATGGCTCAATGTATTATGGACTATCCTCCATTGCAGTCACATGCCCCTCAGATGGCCAATTCCTGTAGTTTGGCCTTCTTGATCTTTGGCCTTGGCTAAACCAGCTGGCCACACTCTCTCTAGCATCAAAATCTTCCAGACTTGACCCCTCATACACTGATTCTTATCAGATCTTCCACTGTGTCTGAATGAAGGGATGCTCTAGTGCAGTGGCTCTCAAACTTCTTTGGCCGCCCCCAGACTACCAAATAATTTCACTAAACATTATACAAAAAAATAAATAAAAGTATTTACAGAACAAGTGAGACCTCAGATTTTTTTTAGTCGCACCATTGAGAAATTAGGTCGCACTCTAGAACCCTGTGAACATTCTGCCCGATATCTCCTTTCATCTGTTTCTTATCTCTACATCACAGTGGACATAACACGCAGTTTCTTCCAATCTCATGTTCATCTTGAGTACCAATACTATAGTATACTATCGTGGTAAGATTCAAGACCATGCAAAGCTTTTAAGTAGTGATTGTCTGCAAGCTGTGATTTCGACATAAATAAAACAAACTAAAACTTTGACTTAATTTAACAATGGCTAATGAATTAACAAATGAAGCATGTTGATGGGCATGCTCCTGCTCTCGCTCTGGTTGATTTGTGTGCGCAGGCTCTTCCTTGAAGTGCCCATACAAGGAATTCCACCCTTTATGACATCATAAGAGGGCCATACTTAAAAAATTCTAAACTTGTACGAAATATATAATCAGTTTTACTAAAGGTGTTCCTTTTTTATATATAAATAATGAGTCAGTGTCACACAAAAGTGCAGATTGCAAACAGGTGAAACTGTGCATGCGTGAGTGGGGATCAAATATTTGAGCCAAACACAGACCAAATGTTGACTGACCTTGTGCAAAATTGGTTCACAAAGCATACAAATGTTCTTGCATTCAAACTCAGTTATTTGATGACTAAAAATTAAAATGGCAGGTTATGTTCAGTGAATGGTCACATGTCACATTGCCTCCCACAGTCCTCCACAGCAGTGCACAGAATGCTTTGCAGTCTTTTGGTAAGGGATGTGTGTGTTAGTGAACCAACTACAGTAATAACGCAAAAAGTATTCACCCCTTGGACTTTATCATGTTTTACATCACAGTGGGGTTAGTTAGTCTGATCATCTAATTAATCAAAACATTATAGTCACCTGACAGCAGATCTAATATTATTTAAATAAATACAAATAACTTGGAGACATCTCTTGAAGTACAGTTAAATCAATAATTCAGAAATGGAATAAGCATGGCTCAGCTGTATAACAATCATGCCAATGACAACTCCAAGGGAACAAAGGCTTTGCATTTAATCATTCCAGTTCCAAAGAGCACTGAACCACACCTTAGTTGTTTATCTTGCATGGAAACCCAGCTCGATCCAGTTTTAATTCAGTCAACATGAAATCCATCCACCATGAAATCACGTGAAAACATAAATTGTAGTTATTATTTATGAGTTTATTATTCAAGTTGCTTCCATGACAACGTGATTTGTAATCAAACATCATCCTATGATAAAGTCCAAGTCAGTTTAGTGGAGAACTGAGATGTGGACTGCAGGAAAATAAATAAATACAAACAACTCAATGCAAACATGAACATAAACTCACCCTACTCATGAGTATTCAATCTGCAACATCTGCATATGGGACTAATCCATCTCACACACACGTACTTTTACACTCCACCCTCATATGAATTAATCTCTGCTGCCTTTGACCTGTCCAGGCATGCTCATTTGTCTCAATAACGTTTTGCTGCTTTAAGAACATGAATTATCATACTGTGGTATGGAAGCAGACATGTTGGTTATGTATTTCCTAATGGAGTGAATAAATCTATTCAAGGACCTGCACCTTTCACAGACCTTATCGGCTGAAATCAGCAACTGCCGATTAGGCAGATCAAAGTCCGCTGTTGTTAACTTTAGCACTTCCCTCCACTTTCACTGGTGTATTTTAATCCAATGCTTATTCGTTTATTTTAATGTATTTTTTTTACATTATTGTCAGAGTTATGCATTGATTTATTCATCCATTTACTTTAATCATTTTTTTTATAATTCATTAATTTACGTGTTTCTTTATTTTAACCTATTGATTTTCAGAATCACTTTTTCTGTAAACATTTCTATGGTCCCCCAGCATTCTTTTGCAGCCCCCTGGGGGTCCTTAGACCCCAATTTAAAAAGCCCTGTAAAGATCAGTGGCCTAGATAGACTAACACATGCCTTGCCAAGGGAATTGATCAAACCCTATGAAAAATGTCTGTAGCATGTTTTCAACACTAAGAAATGCTTTGCATATAGCATCCTTTTAGAGGAATGCACTTCGCTGTAACACTACTGTTACATGTCCTGACATTTATCATGAAAGTGCGTGTAAAATCACTGTTTACACCACTGACTACAACAAAGCCCTGACCCTGCTGTATGCTCTCCAAATAAGTGGGCGTTACAATATAAACACTGAAGGAAATACCACACACCAATGTTATCTAGGAGAACTATCATTTAAAGTATTCATGTGCTCTTTAAAGTAAAAAAAACTGATATTTTGAGCATAACGTTAAACCTTGTGAACAGTGTAGCATCACTGACATTAATGCAACAGTACCAAACCAGAGACACATTTCAAAGCTAAATTATGATATTCACATAAGCAAGTTTAATTTCTAAACACTTTACTACCATAAAATCTCGATCTTCATGGGAAAAAGGAGATATGAACAGCGAATCGTAAATGCTTGTAGTTGTCAACTCTCTGCTAGCATTTAGCTTAGCTATACAGAAAATACGACACAGAGGAGCTCACATCACAACAAATAAAGACGCTTCTAAACCTACACACGATAAACATGTGGCTACATATTGAAATTACTCTATAATGTGAGTAAAACTAAAAAGCGCCGTAAAGTGCCTCATTAGCTTCGTTAGACAGAGCTAAGCTAATATAACCGCATAGTCCCAGCTAACGTTAATGCTTCTACAGAGTAACTTATGGAATACATAAAAGTAGATCTCTTACCTTGAAAAGCTGATTTTCCAAATGAAACCCACACTCTGTGCTTGTTTGGTTTACACAGACACAAGAACCCTTCAGAGTTTGGTGGCTGTGGCGGGTGAGAGTCCGTCACACTGTGACCGTTAGCGGCTAGGCGCTAACACACCTGATCATCACATACACACAGATACGGGTTTAAAGCAAAGAGACACACTGAACTACACTGACTGATGTGCCGCGAACACAAGACCACTGGTCCAAGTCAACTCAGTCCCTTACAACGATCGAGCAGAGAGGACATGGAGCGGTTGTGTTTGCAGACAGAAGGTCCAGGTCAGAGTCAGTCATGATGTAGTAAAATGACAACCGGGAGGGGCGCACGCCCTCAGAAGCTATTACCTTGATATATATATATATTAATCACTATTGAATAATACTTATGAATACTTCACTACTTAGCACCATACTTATTTGTCATTGTTATGTCGTATATTTAGTTTCCTTGTATGTACAATCATGCCAATAAAGTACTTTTTAAACTGAAGTTTAAAACGCCCTAGAGACGCCTAAAGACATTGTCACAATTAAATAAATAAATACTTTTTGTTGTATTGTTAGAATTCTAAAACGCAAAGGATGAGTTGGTGAGGGCCAAACAAAACAAAATTAAACATTTTATAAAAACTAGCAACAAGGACGAGACTGGAAAAACGAAAGTGAAAGTAACTTTTAAAAAGGTAGACTGCCATATAGCAATAATACTTCGAAACAAAATCATTCCACATTTTCACATGTAGAAAATATATACAATGGTCTTGTTTAATATATACTGCAACTGCACCGTAATACATACCTAGTATAATCAATTTAAAATAAAATTTAAACCATTCTTTAAACAAAAACAAAGTTCACAGGATGTATGTCACATAACTGGTAACAATTATGTAACCATATTAGTATTCATGTTCTCGTTATATTGCACAAATAATGCCTTTGGTGTTTTTGTGTAACGAGGGGCATACACATATGCAGCGCCCTCTGCTGTTTGACTTCTGGCATAATGTAATACATACGTTTGATACTGTCAAACACACATTATTTTATGTAGAAAAAAAAGTTTTATTAGTAACAGGTTTAAAAAATGACGACATTCTGATTCTACCAGGACATTTATCAACTCCAATGAGGTCTGAAAACTATTTTACAGTGGATTTTAGTCAGTTAAACTATAATGTAGGCTGCAGTGCATTATGTGAAACATTACCTTTACATTTACATGTGAAACAACACTTTTATTGTTTCACTCATGTGCATATGTTTGCTTTCGACATTGGTGGGGACATAAATCCCCAAAATATTGTGTGGATATGTCAGCTGACTGTTTGATTTGTACATTCAGTTTAACAACATTAATTTAAAGATAGACTGTCCGTGGCGACTCAGGATGCTCTTCCAAATCCTGTGTAAGTGTCACTTACATAGTTTACCAAACAATTTAAAAATCACATTATATTTGTCCCAAATTATTGTTGATATTCATGACTTTATCCTAGGCTGAAAGAAGGCTGTGTATCTTTCCGCACGTTTGTCTTTCTCTCCGTATGGGAGTTAATAATAGCTATAGATCGCGCTTTCTCTTTCCGTTTGCTCTGTTTTGTCAATCAAACACCACTTCAAACTCATCGATGCACCTTTGTTCATTCCTGAAGTGGGCTTTTATATGAACTGTGTTGGACTGCTGTCTTGAATTGGGTGCATTACCTGTGAGTTCCAAACGCGGCTGCTTATATCCGGTGTGTGACTACATTTCGCACATGTAAATGCAGTTTTCTAACGTATTTACTTTAACTTCTTTGGTAATATCAATGATATGACGTTTCAAATGCGTCTGAAATGACAAAAAACATATACATGTATTTAATTATTTGATCAAAATATTGCTAGGGACAGTTTGGTAGTGGCTGGATATTGTAGGGACACCTCCATAGCGCCCCCCCACTAGTTAGGCTACTGTAATTAAAATTACTTATCCACTGAAAAAGTGAAGTAAGGGATTACTGTTAATGTTTAGCCAATTTAATTACAGTTACTTATAAAGTGCTTGCAATACAGTAAATAATTTAAACAGTTCTAAAATCAATAGGCCTATTGCATTTTAAATCTAAATTTACAGTTTAAAGATAAAATTGAATGAATAAGACAAAAATCAATAGCATCTAAAAAAACTTGGTGCATTCAGGCTATACATTTTTTTTTTGTTAGTACATGTGTTCCCTGGAAATCGAACCCACAACCTTTGCGCTGCTAACGCAATGCTCTACCACTGAGCCACAGGAACATAGGAACCATAGGAGCCATAGGAACACAGGAACACTGAGCCACAGAAATAGAAAGAATAAAGAGTTTAATTTCTATTAAGGTTTAAATGGATTTTAAGATGTAGCCTAATTAGCAATTTGAATAATTAAGTTACTTGTTGAGTAACTAAGTTACTTTTCAGACAGAGTAATTAGTAAAGTAATTTAAATACAATATTGATGAAGTAATTAGTAACTGTAATTAATTACTTTTGAAAGTAACTTACCCAACACTGGCCTAATGTTTAAAAAAAATACTAAATGATATGGATATTTACTCTCGAAGCGATCTTTATGTCTCTCTCTCACAGTGAAGATCAATAATGAAGTTTTGCTATGTAGGTGTCAGATGGGGTTCAGGTCAGCTTCTCGCGGGTCGCTCACAGAGGGATGCCAAGCCCCTGGCTGTGGTGCGCTGGATCCAGCTGAGCAGGACTCAAAAGTGGGTGGATAAATAAATACTTGGTAGTGTTTGGGGGACCAGGGAGGAGGTGTGGCACGCTGATCAAATATAAAACTGCATGCATGCCCCAGGGGATAAAGGATGGGACAGGGGTTGGTGGTGGTTTAGTTTTTTTGTGAACTACTAACTGGACCATCACCTTTTTTCAGAGTGATTTATAAAAGGAAGCACTAATAACAAATAATACCATCAATAATCCAAAACAAACATACAAAAAAAAAATAACAATAAAAGAAAAATGTATTTGTTGGTGTTGATTGGTGTCATTGTGATTTTTTAGGGAGGCAGGGCCTATCCAAAATGATTTATTTTTAATACTTTTGAAAGTATACTTGCCAATGCAAGTGGCCTGTTATTTTCCATACTAGCTATTTTACCGGCTTCATCTTTAATAAAATAACATATATAAATAACTAATAATTAACAGAATCAGGTAATACACCATGGGAGATCAGAGAACACAGCAAGTAATATTCCAATTATTTGTCTAGATAGAATAGATGTTCTGCCGCTATTTTGACTACATGTGAATTAGTAACAGAGACAATTTTGAAAATCAGATATTGAACGAGTTTAATGTAAATACACCTTTTCTATTAATAATGACTTTACATGTATTATGCCTTGCCAAGAACTGGTGAATGCACATAGTGGAGATTCATTTCACAGTGCTAACACTATAAAAAACTAACACTAATTAATTTGGTCAAAAATCTATATTTTCAGATGAAATAACAACATTAAGGAGACCATAGTCATTCACAAAATTTGCGATTCATCTGGAAACAAGAAGTAATTTAGAGGTCTCTTTGGTAACACTTAACAACAAGGTAAATTAGCGAACATCATTAATGAACATGAACTAAGCATGAACAATACTTCTACAGCATTTCTTAATCTTAGTTAATGTTAATTTCAGCATTTACTAATGTATTATTAAAATATTTAGGTTTAACACTAGTTAATGCACTGTGAACTTGAACAAACAATGAACAACTGTATTTAAGTAATATTAAAAAGATTAATAAAGCGTGTGATACATGTAGTGTTCATTGTTCGTTCATGTTGGTGGGGCGTTGAGGAGAAACCCCCACAGGATTATAAAGCCCTTTGGGTGTACAGCAATACACAATAAAGCACTATATAAATGCATCATTCATTCATTCATGTTAATTAATACATTATGTAATGTTAACGAATGACACCTTATTGTAAAGTGTTACCGTCTTTTTATGACTGTAACACCACTACTATATGTTAACTTCAGTGTATTACATCACAGATTCAGTTTCACTGGTTTTCAGTGTCTCAGGTGTGGTACATTCACTTCAGGCTTGTGTCATGATCATTGCAACATTTCCACTTTCGACAGCTGTGGAAAAAGAAATAAAAATGATAAAATGTCTAAAACTAAAGTATAATAAAAAAAGGAATAGTTCACCCAAAAATGAAAGTTTGCTGAAAATGTACTTTTCCCCTTACAAACATGCAGTTTTTCCACTTCACAAGATGGAAAATGATTGACTCGAAGAAATATTTTTATCAGCTGTTCTGCACGCTTATTCTGACAACACAGCTTCACTGCAGAGGATTCTTGGGTGGCTTAAGGGTGAGTAAACTTTCAGCAAATTCTTATTTTGGGGTGAACCATTCCTTATGGTGCCATAATCATGTTACCTTCATCTGATGCCTCAGCGGGCTTAGCTTTCTCCACAGTATCCTGCATCATTTGCATGCCAATGACTTCTTCTGCAGCCTCTGTTGCACCCAGCCTGTAATGATTGCTCCAGGTCTGTTGGTGGTGCTGGGAGGTCTGCTTGTTCTGTTGGCTCATGACACATGGCTTTATATTCTTCCATTTCCTGACCTACTTCCTCGACTGTTTCTGAGGTCAACTCTGCAGCTCGGGAGGTGATGTGATCTTCCGAGAGCATCACCACAGGGCTTGTTGAGTCTTCCAATTCCAAAATGTTCTCCATCTCTGTAACAATGGCCACCTCTAATGAATCAAGGCTTTCAACATTAACTCCAGGCACAACAGGGCTATCCGCCTCAGACTTGACATGGTCATCTGCCACAACAATAGTTTCTTCTACTGCATGAAGTGATGACGGCAGTTCCTCCAGTTCTTTTCCTTTTTTCAGATTCAATCTACCTATCATGGCCTCCTCAACCACAGCTCCCTCAGGCACTTCTGATGGGACCTCTGCTTTATCATCAGAAACCTCCAGCCCATTGAGTGTCTCCATAGAATTGTTTTCCCCAGACAACCTCACTGCAGCCACTAGGTGCTGATCACCGACTGAAGCAGCTGCAATCTCTGCTGTAGATCCAGCCAGGATTTTCACAGTGCTCAGTAGGTCAGACATTGGGATAACTGCAACAAGATTTGTTTATTACAGAAACATGCAGGTAAATATGCTATCAATAGGCCTACAGAATCAATGGACATTTTCTAATATTTATTTGTCTTCATGGGTGAAAGGTTGAAATCCCACTTGGTGAACCAATGATATTAGTTAATGAGTGTTACTGTACTTTCAGATTATATTGTGGTAAAAAAAAGAAACATTACAAATGAAAACATAAAATTCCCTCACAAAGTTGTGCTAAGTGAAGCTCGCTAGAACATCCGTTTCTATCCATTTCTGAGAACCTCGCACTTGGATTTAAAGGAGATTTAGATCTCAATATCATGTTCCTGAAATTTGTTTACAATATATGGCAATGTATCTACAATACATATAGTAGCAGAGGGCAGCCGAGTGCCATTTGGTAATGGGCACACATATAGGACATTGCATGGAAATATCCCACCATTTAGATAAGCTAGATTTACCATTAGGAAATATCCTTAAGCCACCATAAGTGGCACAAACCTCTAAGATTAGCGAGGAAACAACCAACACGCATTAGAGAGAGATTTACTCAGATTAACTGTAAGAGATGCCTAAAGTCATTAAAATCAAGCCAGAATGCAAACTAAAATGGACGTTAAGAGCAACAACTGGGATGGATTTGCAGCATAAAGGAAGTGGGGTTTAAGCTTTATTTACAGAAACATTTAAAGCAGATGAGCAAAACTAAGCGAAGCATCCTGATTCAAACACAGGTAGGAGCTATTCCACAAATGCACACAATACAATGTAAATACAATTTGATTACTATTTTTAATTTCATTTACAGTTTGTGACGTAAAGGGATCAATGAAAACGGCATTGAATTCAGACTAAAAATTGCAATCAACAATCAAAAGTTCTGAGTTGGTTAAGTCTATAAATAAAAAAAACATCATTGAGATTAAGAGCAAATGTTTCCAATGTAAGTAGTATGATATGTAAGTGACACTGGCATTGAGTTTCCTTGTGATAGTTCACATTTTAAGAAATATTTAAGCTAATTATAAAAAGGCATATTGTCTTTCATCCCAAATAACTGAGAGACAACTCATACAGGTAGAAAAATGGCAAGTCATTTAAAAAAAAAAAAATACTAAAACACACATCTCTTATAAGATTGATAAGACCACAATGGCTTGGAATGCATGTGTGTTAATACAATGTATTAAATATAATTTTAGAAGAATTATATATAAATGAAGAATTCATGTCTATCCACTCTGTTTTTAATCGAAGTTCGGGCACAGCCATTTTGAACTTGAACTTGCAATGCATCTGGTGTCAGCCATTTCCAGTTATTTTAGCTGCACAAAACAGTCCGTTATTCTGCAAACTGGCATTTGTAGTATTATTTTAATTTGTTTTAGGTTATTGAAAATTTGTATTCTACCAGTTATTTAATTGAAGTACACTCTAAAAAATGCTGGGTTAAATACAACCCAGTGCTGGGTAAATATTGGACAGAACACATGCTGGGTTGTTGTTAACCAACAGTTGGGTTAAATGTTTAACTCAACCTTCTGGGCAGTAACCCAACCGCTGGGTTCATCCATATTTTACCCAGCACTGGGTTGTATTTAACCCACCATTTTTAGAGTGTAGTTAAAATTACAGTTATTGCACTTTAATTAATTGCTTCGACTTTCAGTTCATTTTAATTATACTTCCTAAAAATTACAAAACACAATTCTGAATGCCGTTTACTATAACAAAGCAAATTTAACTAAAAAATAAGAACTGGCCAGGAATTTAAAAAGCATTTTCAATTCAGTTATACATGCATAAAATGTTAGCATATTCTTATTGCCAATAAACATTATGGTCTATATTAAGTTACTAAAATGCCTCCCTGCCACGTATGAGACACAAAATGTTACAATGTGGGTACACAGTAACAAGTATTACAGCAGGCACATGCACTGAGGGTGAAGGAGGAGAGATTCAAAACTTTATATGTTATTTAAATTAGATATTCAAGTGTCAAAACACAGGCTGAAATAAAAATAAAGTCCTCATTTTGTTTGTTTAAATCTCCAACACTTATTTTTGGACTCTCAACCTCTCCTCCTCCACACCTCTGGGATTAACACCCTGTGGAGTTCACAATTTGAAAAGAGACACTTCTTTCCGTTCAGAAGACACAGTTAATTACTTAAAAGGAGCACAAAAATGGGAGTCTCTAACAACTTAATGGAGCATTCCAAGGTGGGTAGGGAAGAATCACATATCTAGACTGCTGGGGACTCGGGCTGCTTCCTCAGCAGAAGATGCCTCACCGGTTGTTTCAGCAATGGGTGTAGCAGCCTCAGCAGTGGCATCCTCAACAACAGGTACAGTAGGTTCCTCAGCATCAGCTGCTACTGCTTCTACAATTGCGGTTGCTGCCTCCACAGGTTCTGGGGTCTGTTCTGGCTCTGCATTAACCACCTCAGCTGCTGTGGTTTCCACAACTGCATCTGCTTTTGCTACTGAGGCTACCTCGGCCACTGCTCCTACATGAAATACAGTTAGCAGGACTTGAAAAAAACATGATAAAAAAATTATCCAATATCAAGTGTGAAGTTAAAGCAGACTTAGGAATTGTGTTCTTATACTAAATAAAGAGGGTTAGCATTAAGTGTTACTAATTCCATCTGTCATTAATAGAACAACATTAGTGAGATTATAAGAACAGGACAATATACAAATAGATAGCAGAAACCATTCATTCAGATTATAATTCAAAGAATCTAAGCTCTTAAGAGTTAGCATTAGAAATGTATTTTTTATTTATTAATACTTCAGAATTAGTCAGATTAGTTTTTAAAGAACTTGCATGGATGCTTGATTGGCTTAAGAAAATGTAGACCATTGGTCTCAAACTCAATTCCTGGAGGGCTACATGGTGCGTTAAGTCATGTCGGATACATCGTATTTACAAGTTGAACACACATGAACGCCACCACAAAGTCGTTGTTACAAATGGGCAACTCCATTTTCTTTAAGCCCCGAGTTTCCCAGTTGGGGGCATGTCAATGAGAAAACGTGTCAGATGCAATGGACACAGCCAAAGTGTAAAGATATGCAGCCTCTGTAAAGTTGTAGAAATTAATACAAATGTTTTGTTGTAATGTACAATAAAACAGTTACATATACAAAATATTATATTATCGTATAATTACAATAGAATATATAATTATTCAGTTTACATCACCTTCATAAATTAAATCAAGTAATAAAACAATGCACATTCTTAATTTTGTAGATGATTAAAAAATTGTTGACCTCCATGCCACGCCGTATTGAGACAGTAATTAAAGCAAAAGGAGCCCCTACCAAGTATTGAGTACATATAAAGTAAATTAACATACTTTCCAGAAGGCCAACAATTCACTAAAAATAATTGGTAAATTTTTATTAAATGTGAGCCAAAATCATCACAATTAAAAGAACCAAAGACTTAAACTACTTCAGTCTGTGTGCATTTCATTTATTTAATACACGAGTTTCACAATTGGAATTTAATTACTGAAATAAATGAACCTTTCCACGACATTCTAATTTATTGAAATGCACCTGTACTCTTGGAAAAGGGTTTCTGTTCTGAAGTATGTGATGCCTGTTGCTGCATGCACAACAAGTAAAAGGGGACAGACCAAAGTTAATAGAAAAGTTTTGTTATCGACTAATGAGTGCTGCTCAAAAACAGACATGCTGCTAAAGACAGAAGCTAAATGTATACTTACCCTCCTCACCTGATGGGAGAACAAAAAATAAAGTTGTTAACAACACACAAACAAGAGAAGTAAACAAGTGAAAGCTGCTCTAAATGTAGCTAGCTTAAAGGCTGTGGAGTAACTGCAGAAAGAGGATCAAGCCTGAGGAACTGCACTAACATACACATACCAGAACACCGGCAAAACCTGACACCCTGCCTCTCGGCATTCATCAATTCAGAGCATCCAAGAATAAAGAACTCTGAATAGGAATCTAATCCCATCTGTCTGTGTAAATTGTTTCCGCTTTACTGATGCTGAAAGATTAACTGTGATCTTGAACAGCCAAAATGAAAACCGGTATTCATAGACAAATACAAAACTATACCACAAAATAAAATAAAAATGAACATACTTTTAGGTCTGGCCTCGAGTTGAGCAATTCTTTCATTATATCTTTCACTGTCAGAGTTTATTGTCTTATAAGCCTGTGGGAGGATAAAAGTGGGGGAACAAAGTTAAATGAGGATGAATGGTTGCTTTTGTAAAAACGACAATAATAGCACTTACAATGTATTCTAAATAAAATAAATAAAAATACATACATAAACAAGAGCAGCAGTAAGTGAGCTTCCACCAAGTAGCATGTAAGCCATGTTTGTGCCGGATGCTGGTAGACCAAAGGACATCTGTCGTGTAGGGAATACAGCTATAACAAGATTAACGGAGACATGTATTAGTTCATGCAAATTAACGAGTTACAAAGTATTTTTGAGTAGAAGAATTAATTGAATAATTCATAGTTTCCCTACAGTTTTGAAATATGAAAATCTAATACAATATTTTTTATTATTAAACCTATAAAGATTACTGTATCATATTTGATACTCAAATTTTAGGGCCTCTAAATTGTCAGCAAAATCCAAACTTTGATACAATCTATGATATGCATTCTGTTATCTGATAGTGCATCTATTTTTGATGAACACTTAATGGGCTTTAGCAACTTGGTCTAACTTGATTATCCATACATTGTTTTGTTTAGAAAAATCATGTTAAAATGTTTTTATACAAAATATGATACATCAGGCTTTTTAGCTCTCAATCATCAATTGCATTATACACTGAACAAAATGATGAATGCAACACTTATTTTTGCCCCAATTTTTCATGAGCTGAACTCAAAGATCTGAGACTTTTTCTTTGTACACAAAAGGCCTATTTCTCTCAAATATTGTTCACAAATCTGTCTAAATCTGTGTTAGTGAGCACTTATTTTCTGAGATAATCCATCCACCTCACAGGTGTGGCATATCAAGATGCTGATTAGACAGCATGATTATTGCACAGGAGTGCCTTAGGCTGGCCACAATAAAAAGCCACTCTTAAAATGTGCAGTTTTATCACACAGCACAATGCCACAGATATCGCAAGTTTTGAGGGAGCGTACATTTGGCATGCTGACTGCAGGAATGTCCACCAGAGCGGTTGCCCGTGAATTGAATGTTAATTTATCTACCATAAGCCGTCTCCAAAGGCATTTCAGAGAATTAGGCAGTACATCCAACCGGCCTCACAACCGCAGACCACGTGTAACCACACCAGCCCAGGACCTCCACATCCAGCATCTTCAACTCCAAGATCGTCTGAGACCAGCCACCCGGACAATCGGTTTGGATATCCAAATAAATTCTGCACAAACTGTCAGAAACCGTCGCATGGAAGCTTCGTCTCATCTGCATGCTCGTCGTCCTCATCGGGGGTCTCAACCTGACTGCAGTTCGTCTTCGTTACCAACTTAAGTGGGACAATTCTCACATTCGATGGCGTCTGATGCTTTGGAGAAGTGTTTTCTGCACAGATGAATCCCTAATTTCACTGTACAGGGCAGATGCTAGACAGCGTGTATGGCGTCGTGTGAGTGAGCGGCTTGCTGATGTCAATGTTGTGGATCGAGTGGCCCATGGTGGCGTTGTTTTGCCATTCATCCACGACCATCACCTCATGTTGCAGCATGATAATGCACGGCCCCATGTTGCAAGGATCTGTACACAATTCCTGGAAGCTGAAAAAATCTCAGCATACTCACCAGACATGTCACCTACTGAGCATGTTTGGGATGCTCTGGATCGGCGTATCCGACAGCGCGTTCCAGTTTCTGCCAATATCCAGCAACTTCGCACAGCCATTGAAGAGGAGTGGACCAACAATCCACAGGCGATGGAGTGGCCTTTGATTGTGGCCAGCCTAAGGCACACCTGTGCAATAATCATGCTGTCTAATCACCATCTTGATATGCCACACCTGTGAGGTGGATGGATTATCTCGGCAAAGGAGAAGTGCTCACTAACACAGATTTAGACAGATGTGTGAACAATATTTGAGAGAAATAGGCCTTTTGTGTACATAGAAAAAGTCTTAGATCTTTGAGTTCAGCTCATGAAAAATGGGGGCAAAAACAAAATTGTTGCGTTTATAACTTTGTCCAGTATATATTTTACCCTCACAATAAAAACCACAGAAAGCATCTAACTATGGTGCATTGGAATATATAGAGTGACAACTGATATGTACATGCATTTTATAATTGCTATACTGTAATAAATATCTCAATAATTTACATTAAAAGCTATCAGAATTCAATCATACTTTTTGACTATAAATATCAGCAAATGCACCAAATTCTCATTTAAGTGTTAGCCACAAATGTTGAATTAATTGTTGAATTTCATTTTCAGACTATTATTTAATATGCCAGGCTTTACTGGTTTAATTTTAAAATCTGATGATCCAAAAACAAGTGAAAAAATATTTAAGTTTTTATCGGTTTAAAAAAAAAATGTCCTCAGGTGTTGTAATGTACATTTTCTCCACAATGAATAATTGTGTCGATTATAAAGTTGTATCGGTGGATGAGTTTGACGAGTGGACATTTTAAGTGACATTAGACGGGACCAGACAAACCTGATACAGCAAGCATGTTTTAGGCTTTTGTGTCTGTGTATGCATTTAATCAAACACACATCCTCTGTGTAGCTGCAGTGAAGCAGCAGAAGGGAACACAATGTACAACAGTTAAACTGCCCCTCCCACCCGCTCTCTAAAAGCAACACTTCATCCCACTGGAACACATGCACAGGACAAACTATACTGTCGAATCACAAAATCTAGACTTTAAATAGTTATTTACTACTAGAACCCAGCATGAATTTCAGGAGCGACTCCAATAGCAAGTTGACCATCTGCACCAAGGTGGCTGTGCCTAATTTATACAATTAATCTCATTTACGTTTGCGTCAACAGACTGTTAAGGTAAAGACAAGCAGGTGTCCAGGACAGCCCTGCTCTCTGAAAGCAGTGATCGCTGCACACATAAACACTGGCATAGCACATACAGTAGACAGGTCAATGTGCAGAACCGTAGGCAAATTCATGTTGGGAGAGAGCCCTGCATAGGGCCCTCTTCAAATATTTGGGTTGCTTTAGAAAATGCCTGAGCAGATTTTGTGAATACATCAGTTCAATCATGCACATAATGCTGTGTCAGCAGAAAAACTGATCAGCACTCTCAAAGTCAAATGGGCCAGAAGATCTTCCGATTTTAAAACAATAACGAAGGGGCAAAGTTTAAAAAAAAAGAAAAGAAAAAACATTGCACGCAGTTCAAACCGAGTGAATCCTTTGACAGGAAATTAACTTTAAACAGATCAAACTCAGCCATTTCCCACAGATGCACTGGAGCAGGGAAGGGTTTACATGTCCTGGCAGTCTGTTATGGAAAACTCTGCATTAAAAACAAACTTCAAATTCAGAAAAATGCTTTTGTTAAACATTTAAAAAGATAGAACGCCTTAAAAACAAATGTCATAACTTTCTATCTGTTACATTTTAAGACAATTTATATACTGTAATACAATGTTTTATATAACAAATATTACTAATACCAATCATAAAATAATACATTCTAGACATTGTAATACAACACACACACACACACACACAGAATATTCTATAAAACACTCATGGGTCTCTTCCAAATGCAAAGACAAAATAGGTATTTCTAGTTTACTGATAAATAAATAATAAATGTTGCATTTTCTATATTTTATGTTTACTCTGAGATGAATTTGATGAGCATATCTCACCTGTAACATAACAAATAGCAGAACTCAATGTTCTAGATTGGGGTAAAGTCGTAACCACCGATACGCCTTCTAAATGAGTCTAATTAAAATAGTCCAAAAGTGTTCAGTAACTTCTCCCATTTTCACCGTTTTCATTTCATTGTTTACGCGCTTTTTATTTTTGGAACATGCACTCTTATTTTGTAACATTGCTCTATTTTAGACAGCTATCTTAGCCTGCGTAGGCTGGTGAATTTTATTTTTATTTAAATCGAAAAAGCATTGAATATTGATTCTTACCATTGCTGAAAGGAGTGAGTGTTTTGCGTGCCAGAGGTGCAAGTCTCTGCCAAGCCGCTCTGCAGAACATCATTACTATCGGTGTTCTGGATCCAGAATCCGAGTTACTGAAAACTTTAACGGACAAATGTAGTTGTCACAAGCGTGTCTATCTCACAGACTGATCCTTTTAAACTCCCAGTCACCTCCCTCTGTGC
Organism: Gymnocypris eckloni scoliostomus; assembly: GCA_027564155.1. Lineage (NCBI taxonomy): Eukaryota > Metazoa > Chordata > Actinopteri > Cypriniformes > Cyprinidae > Gymnocypris > Gymnocypris eckloni. The sequence continues at coordinate 8,721,489 of CM050416.1, read as the reverse complement.
ACGTCATGCGTCATTTAGGCGATACGTGGTGCGTGAATAGTCCAAATATTTGATTCTGCCAATGTCGTACATTCTTTTAGTTTAAAAGACATTATTTTTTATTATGATAATACTAAAAATAAACCCCTGCAACATACTATAATTTTTTTTTATATGGTACATTTTTAATTCACAAACAAAAATTTGCAAATAGTCACCCATCCTATCCCCTTTTTAAAATCGAATTAAACTCACTTCTAAAATCTCTTCATCTCATAAAGAATTAAAAAAACCTAAGATTCCTAAAATATTATACAGAGACATTTAAAGAAAATCCATGTATTTAGATGCTTTCCTTATATACGATTGTTTATATATCCTTGTAAAGTCATTCAGTTTATTTTTAATTTTTTGTAACTATTTTTATTTTATTATTAATGTCTATACGTTTGTGTTTGTAATTTGTTTAATTTGACAATATCTGTTTATTGGTCATTACTTTATGGATTTGTATGTGATCCTTTGGCTGTTCTTATTGTATTGTCTGTTCAAGCATTAATACAAAAAAATAGTCCAAATATCTCATTTACACTGCTATAAATACAGAACTTAAAAAAAAGAAAAAGAAATGAACAACAAAACATTTTTTTATTGCAGTATCTAACTGCAATGGGAAATTATAATAAGATAAAGTAAAAAAATAATATTTATTTGCATACTTACTATAAACATGAATATACATTTTACTCTAAATATTAAACAACAAATATTCTAAAAATAATATTTGGACAAATATAACCATATGCGTTTGTGCATCTTATTCAGTAGGGACAAAAAGATGAAAACAAATCACATGTCACGACTTTAATTTTGAAGTCGTCACCGGATGTTCAGAGCTCTTCTACTGGCTGCCTGCAGCGCTTTACGTGGAGACTGCGGGGAAAAGCAGCAGGCATGGCGGGGCGCGGGAAAAGAAAACCCAGATCTTCTCCGCAGGTACATCATATAAACTTCATCAGTTCGTGGCCAGCTAGAGTAAAGTGTTCAGTTAAACTATTACTTTGAGTATTTACTCAGAGGTTATATGCTGTTGCTCGTTTGTGAATGATTGTGGGTCATATCCCTTTAGCATCAATGTTATTTTGTTTGAGCAGTCAATAATCAATGCTGTTAAATATTGTGTCAATAATCACCATATAAATCTCTGTTCGTGACTTCAGTGTCTACCCAAAACGTGTCAAAAGCAGAAAATTGTATCAGGTGCTAAACAGTTTATGTATCCTTCATCTGACTTTAGTTCATTGTGACAGGTTACAGACATTGTAGTGTTTGTTCATTATTACAGTAATTTCGCTTTAGACTAAAACAGACTTGTCTTAATATAGGGCGTTTCATTAAACACTGTTTCTTTTTTTAATGAAGAGCAGATTATTTCAATCTTTTTGTTACTATCATAAAATAATACGTTTAAGATGATCTCCTGGTTGACAAGGGCTCAAAATGTTACAAAAGTTCCTGTTGTATTTTATGTATCATATTATTGCTGAAATTGTTTATTTCTGCTAATGTAACATTCAAATGTTGCCTGTTCCAGATAGAAACACCAAACGGGGAGGTGAAAAAAGCAAAAGAAGTGCAGAGGGACGAGAAGACCACTGTCACCGGGGAAATGAGGGAAGAAGTGGAAAAATTATACAAGCTCCGCTTGCCTGATGAGTTTTTCCAGTTTTGGGAATTTTGCAAGGGTCTTAATGCTGACTATCCACAAGGTATCTATTATATTGATTGTTCCATATCCATACCAGCACTATTCACATGTTTTTTTGCTGTATTATCATATGCATCCTCAAATTATTAAATATATTCATATAAATATATTACTATTAATTGACTTAATTTTGTCTTTTTGCACTGGTGTTTAATCTTTGCATGTGTTTTTGTGTGTTTTACAGATGCCCTAAAGGAAACTCTTGGGCTTCGGCTAGTTGGCCCGTTCGATATCCTGTCCAAAAAGCACAAAAGCTCATCTGCCTCTCAACCCAACTTTCACCTTCACTGGCGTTATTTCTATGATCCTCCAGAGTTTCAGACCATTATACAGGGCAATGTAGACACCCAGCACCACATGGGCTACTTCAGGTGACTGTTTACCGGTTGCAAAAAAGTTTCAAGGGTGATTGCATTAGCTATTCTTGGCACATCAAAATGCAACATTGCAGGTTTTTGTGGCTAAAACATTGTCTCAATGTGAGTTCCTCACTGTACTTCTCCCTGTACAGAGATTTGCCTGATGCTTTGCCTGTGTTCATTGGGGAGAATGAAGCCAAAAAGGGCTGTACCATCACACAGATGGGGGACAACATCTTTGCAGCTGTTCTGTGAGTGTCTTCAGTAAATAACATGAGTATAAATTCAAATGTATATAGATGATGTCACAGTCACCATTTCAGGTTCAAGTTCCAAGTTTTATTTTTCTTCATTTTAACAATTCTGTTGCCTTCATTAGTTTATTTTAAATGGTCCGTTGTGTGACAAATGATAAAATAATAAATGTATGTGTGTAAAAAAATAAAATAAGAAAAATAGCTTTACAATATTTTTTGAAGAATTTTAAATGTGCCGTTTGTTTTTAATATTGTATAATATTTTAATATTTAAAACATATTTTTCATCTTTCTCTTTGCACAATGTTATCTCTCTCCTGCCACACCATCTAGGCTGTTTTTGCAGAAGAAAAGGAAGGAGAGGGGACAACAGAACAACGACGCAACTTTGGACCAGTTAGAAGATGATCTAAAGCGAGAGGCAGAGAGGTTGGATTTGCCTCTGGAGCAGAAAACTAAAGCTATGAAACAAAGAGAGAAAAAGGTATGTTTTATAACGTGATGTAAAATGACTTGACAGAACCACTAATTTGTATTTGTAAAATATGTGTGGAAGTAACTGGGATGTGTTGAGCTTTCCTTAAACAAATAAATGTGACCATGGACCACAAAACCAGTTATAAAGGTCCATATTTCAAAATCATCTGAAAGCTGAATAAAATAATCTTTCCATCGATGTATGGTTTGTTAGGATCTAACAATATTTGGCCGAGATGCAACTATTTGAATATCTGGAATCTGAGCGTGCAAAAAAAATCTAAATATTGAGAACATCTCCTTTAAAGTTGTCCAAATGCAGTTATGATATATTTATAGGAACATGATCTTTACATAATTTCCTAATGATTTTTGGCATATGGGTCATTTTGACCCATACAATGTATTCTCGGCTATTGCTACAAATATACCCCAGCGACTTAAAACTGGTTTTGTGGTCCAGGGTCACAAATGATAATGCAATCAGTAAATAAAAATGATTTGCTTATTTCCAGTCTGTTTCTTTGTCTGTAGGTGGTCGCTAAGACATTTCATGGTTCAGGAATTGTGGTTCCAGTTGATAAAAATAATGTTGGATATAGAGAATTGCCAGAAACTGATGGTAAACCTGAAAATCTCTCACAACCATTAACAGTGGCTACTGGGCTAGTGTGTGGGAAAAAATGCTGCTTTTGCACTGTATTATGCAACATCACTGTCAAAATGTTATAATGGGAGACAAAACAGTAAGACTTTAGTTTACAGTTTTTCCTTCATTTTGTTTACCTGTAGCAAGTCTGAAGAAGATCTGCAAAGCGATTGCAGAGGCCAAAGATGATGAGGAGAGAATGAAAGCTTTTGCGCCCATCCAGGAAATTATCACCTTTGTTCAATTTGCCAATGATGAATGTGACTACGGCATGGGCTATGAGCTTGGGATAGATCTGTTCTGTTACGGCTCACATGTAAGATTAGCACACACACACACACAAATAATCAATTAAGGTTCAACCTTAAATCCTTGCACAAATTTATATTTATACTTCTTTATAATCGAGCATTTTCAATTAGTTTTTGCTGTTATCTTTACCTTATGTATCTGGATGCCAAATGTTAGTCAGGAACTACTAATTTACTATTGAACATGCTCTTTAACATTTTTATCAATTTAAACTGTAAACAATAATGCTAATTACAAGCAATAGAACAGAGCACTTGACCACATTTGAACACTTGTATATTATGTAGCTTATGTATGTATTACATTACTTGTCAATATTGCTGTTTGTTTATTGTTCAAAGGATATTATACCTCAGCTGGTCTTTAGGTAAAGGTTGGGTTTGGGTCTTTAGGTCTCATGTCTCAGCATAATGAACAGAAATAATTGTTTTTTCCTGTCTGGTTGCCACTTATGATTTACATTCACTTATGTTTACATTAATTTGCTTGCAATTTTTCAATTTTAGTTCATTTTAAGTATGGACTGTGCATTAAGCCTTGCAGGCAAATGTAGTGTTTGTGGCCAGAGATTCTCAGAACATTTCTTTTAATGCCTGCATAGCTGTTACCTTTAATAGCTTTCTGCTTTCCATCCAAGGCCATCTTCCAGCGAGTGTGTCCTTGCACTTTGCAAACACTTTAATAACCATTTCTGACAGATTTCTCATGATGTAGAGATATCCCGGACAACTGACCTTTTTTCTTTTCTTCCCCTTTTGGTAGTATTTCTATAAAGTGGTACGTCAGCTGCTGCCAATGGCCTACAATCTGCTGAAGAGAGGTCTGTTTGGAGAGATACTGGAGGCGCACATCACCAGCCGTTCCCAGGACAACCTTGACCAACTCGCTGCTGTCTGACGTATACTGAGAGGATGATGAGATGTTCAGAGTGACTTCCTGTAAATGGTGTTGGGGTGGGGTCAGAGACCGATTACACTGCACTAAATTACGCTGTTAGGTGCTGCTGCTTCATTGGAAATGCTCCGAATCCCAGGAAAGGTAGTTTCTTAAACCTAATTTACTATTTTCTAAAAGATGTAAAGTAAGCGAAAATGTAAACTTTTCGGTTTAATTGGTTTAACATAATTAAAATGAATAGGCACATATATCTTTTTTTTTTAGCTCTCGCTTCCCAGTCATGCATTAAAAGTGAAGTCAAATTGAGTTTTTTTATCCAGAGAATCAGCATTTTGTGAGTAATACTGTGCCTTTCAAAACCTGAATTTATTTGATTCACACTGTCAGTCCAGTAAATCATAGACAAATGAGTTATAGCTGCTTAAAGTTCAGTACATTGCATACATTATTTATGATTCTGCTTTTCTGCATCTCCAATAACATATTTTGCTTATCCCAGTTGCATTAAAGCATTCCTTCAATTTGCCAGTTTATTTGAGCAGTGACTGCTGAGTGCTGATCAACATCTCGGTTATGGTTTCTGATCCGTTTGTTTATTTTGTGAAAGCGGAACGCACTACTCATAGCAAAAGTGAGCTGATTCTTGTTCAAATGTTACCTTAAGTAATCTGTACTGTGAAACTTTAAGTTAGAAAATGAGTTTTGGTGTCAATTTCTTACTGTCTCCATCATAATTCATTGTTGTTATGATCATTCCGTTATTGTTGTCCAGTATTGTTCCAAAGTAGATGTTTAATAAAGTGTATATTTTTGTTTTTTTAATTGTCTGTGCTGTGTGAAAGATGAAAGTGAATCATAATATAACCAAAAGAGAGAATTCTGCTTACATGTCAAATTTATGTCTATATCAGAATACTAAATATAGGTTTCAGTGGCTTAAAAAGTGTTTATAATATATTTAATAAATGCAAAACATTTCATATACAGTCAAACAAATTCAAGTGAGGATAGCAAAATAAAGTCAACAGTGGCAAACCCAAAATTATTGGACTACCAGTCAAATTTGGGACAAAATATATTTAGATTCTCTGACCTGACCATGTTTTTTTCAGAAAATTAAGCATTGCTTGGTAATTGGTTTACCTAAATTGGTATTATCTAATTTTGTATTTAAATTTAACAGCTGACAGATATTTAACCTAATTCATTACATTCCTTTCTATCAAAGTGATCTGACATTATCAAGATAATTTTTTTCTGACACAAAATTTTGAGTCATATTTTATTACTATTTTCTAAATTATAGTGAATAAACTGATAATTTGAGAAATGTTTAAGGTGTCTGAATACATTTTGTTTTGACTATGTAATTTTACATATTATTGTATTTTAATAAACAAAGAGAGGGGATATATTCAATTTATTATCAACATGAAGTGCATTAAAAATTAAATCAAGAATTCCCAGCCTGGGGTTAGCGAGTTTAATGTAAAGCTAATTGCTTTGTAAAAGTGGAAATAAGTCATTTTAAACCAACATTCAAAATAAAACACTATGAAAGATTAAATATTGTATATATATATATATACACAGACACACACACACACGCACACTGTATTGGCGGCCAGTCGTGGCCTAATGGAAGAAGAGACAGACGTGTAACCCAAAGGTCGCAGGTTCGAGTCTCAAGTCCGGCAGGGATTGTTGTGGGGGTAGTGAATACCAGCGCTCTCTGACACCCTCAATTCCATGACTGAGGTGAGACCCTTGAGCAAGGCACTGAACCCACAACTGCTCCCTGGGTGCCCATTGCTCTGGGTGTGTGTGTGTGTGCACTTGGATGGGTCAAATACAAAGCACAAATTCCGAGTATGGGTCACTTTATTGGCCACGTCACGTCCTTTCCTATTACTGCAACGAAGATAGCCAAATATGTTGACATGGCAATAAAAAAAATTGCTGCTACTATATTTCTGATATTTGGGGTAAGATGTCACAATGGAAATCTGCCATTAAATACCCTATTTTAAAAAAGTACACACAAAAATGCTGGGTTAAATACAACCCAGTGCTGGGCAAATATTGGACAGAACACATGCTAGGTTGTTTTCAACCAACAGTTGGGTTAAATGTTTAACCCAACTTTCTGGGCAGTAACCCAACCGCTGGGTAAAAACAACCCAAACTCTGGGTTCGTCCATATTTACACAATCTTCTGGGCAGTAACCCAACTGCTGGGTAATAACAGCCCAATCACTGGGTTCATCCACATTTTACCCAATGCTGGGTTGTATTTAACCCAGCATTTTTAGAGGTTAGGTATCTCCCAGATAAAATATAGCATAATTGCTTTGCACATACCTTGGTTTGAAATTTTGCTATCAAATCATGTTCTGAAATTCATAATTTTAAGTGTGCCTTAACTGTCCATTTACTATTGGGTTACTGTATATTCAAAAATACAAGCTATTATATCGATTTTGATTTTGCCTCGTCATGTGTGAGTGGGGGTTTGGCTTATGGAGGAGGGGAGTGAGGGAGCGAGAGAGAGAGGAGCACGGGAGGGGGCTACTCAACACAGCGATGAGAACATCGCTCATATTGCGCCTCTCTTACACCATCGTGTATTTATCTCAGGCTTATCGTTAATTACCCTCATTCTTCCTTCATATCAGTCAGTTTTTCAGCACTGCAGCATCGGTGCCTGTGCATGTGAGCAGCGGGAGTGCCGCAGGACACCGCGCTTGAGACCCGCACCGTACCGTCACGCCACAGGACATTCGTCTGTCTCCACTCTCCAATACAACCACTACATGAGTCGACTCGGAGCTTCAGCCCTGACATCTGAGGCCTGAGGCCGGAGCACGGGTCTCGACCACCGCAGTATCTGGACTGCCATATTCAGTTTCGTGGACGACGTCACGCGCTGAGCCTGAATGTCAAGAAGCTCGGCAGAAAGTAAGAGCAGGGGCGGCTCCGTCCGAGACGTGAGGATGGCCTCTCCCAACAATACCTCACCCGAAGGAGACTCTCCACCCCACCAGAACCGCATTCGCCAGGTCAGTGTGTGCGTGTGTGGAATGGACGAAACATTCCGCTTTCTGGTGTTCTGTGTGTGTGGGGGGGCGAGCGTGACACCCGTGTTTCGCGGTCTTGTGGTCCATGATGCGGAGGATGAGGCGTTGTCCTGGTTACCGAATCTTTCTAAAGCATCGTTAAACTATCGCAATGTAGCCCGTTTATTTTCAAATCTATCTATCTATCTATCTATCTATCTATCTATCTATCTATCTATCTATCTATCTATCTATCTATCTATCTATCTATCTATCTATCTGAAATTCTGGTAAATTTTCAGAAATAAGCTTTACAAATACACTAACAACCAAACTTTAAGCCTATCCATTAACTATAGCCAATATTCAGTCATATTTCCTTTTAGGTTATGTGTATTTTTCACTGTAAAGCCTATACGGTGACTTATTTTTTTACTTACAAAATGGTTTGTCTTGTAAATAATGTACATTTTAGCCATAAATGTACAATTCATACTTCTCACACCTCATAAAACCATATTTTTACAATACCTAACAATATTTTGCCATTTTATATATCCCCCGTATGCCTATTGCATCTTGGTCCAGCCTATATGTGATGCTGTAGTGACCGTGTGTGTTGACTGTTAGTGAGGTTTCACATCTGACAAACTGCACGGTTAGAGCAGCATTGTTTCGATCCTTAGGTGCCATTCTGGCATGTTTCCGAAGTAGCACTGCTTGAGATTCAGTTTATTAACTGTGGTGTTTTACGCATGAAATCACAGATGATGACCCTGCAGAGCTTGATAAATAAATAAAAAAGAGAATATCCAAACAGTGTTTTTTCTATCACATTCTCTTAAGAGCCCTACAATAACAAGCTTAGCCTCACTCACCTTCCCCGTCTGCTTATTAGAGATCTCATAAAGCCAATTCATCAATAAAAACTATGGCCATAAATAAGTGATGGACTGGCTGAGTCATGTAGAGCATTAGCTTGTCTGCATGGATGCATAGATGCCCTTCCGTGTCACTCAAAGGTGTAGCCTGTTTGATTTGTTGCTCGGAGCTTTCCTAGATATATTTTCCACTCTATTTTCTTTATTATTTCACTTTTAGAGCTGCCAAGGCTTAGTGCCTGCGGTGGGTTTTTCTTCATGGTCGGTTGAACTACATTTAAACTCTAGGTCTAAATTCCCCTTCCATCGCTCCATTCTGATGTATCTTAAATCAGTCTTCTAAGCTGGTATGAAATAAACTGTTCAGCCATGGCAATGCTTTGTATAGCTCTTGTATCAATTCTGAGTTTATATCCCACAATTCCGACTTTTCTTCTCAGAATTGAGAGGGATATAAACTGAACCTTTGAGAAAAAAGTCAGAGCTGGTAAAGATAAACAATAATTATTTTTGTATTATTATTATTCATTGGCGGAAACAGGTTTCCATATAACACAGACACGCATCTTGAAATATATTTTTTTATAATGATAACAATAATTCTACTTATTTGCATAAAAGGCCTGATATTACCTAATTTGATGATGCTGGGTTGAAAAGATAAAAAACAAAATAATGATGTACATGTTTTTGAAGAATGATTTTTCAAACAATGATGTTGTCAGCTTTAATGCTTGTGTCAAAATAACAAAAGCAGTCAAATGTGAGGCGTTTTAATGACATGAAGTATTAAAAATGTATCTTTTTACTTTCAATCTGCAAAAGAGTGGAAAACGTTTTCCTCGCAAAATATGTCATTTTCTGGTAATTAGTAGATAATACAAAACTTCTTCACCTTACAAATGGTTGCCGCTAGTAAAAATGCTACAAAATGCACATCATGTTGTGAGAAAGGAATAATTTTTAATCAGCACCACAAAATTAGTAAGAAACAACATGTATTGGATTTCATTCAGCAAATATGATACAGATATAGATTATATGGAATATGCACAGCTTAAAAATATCTGTTGTGCATATGCTAAAAGACTGGGCAGAACTCGTTTTCCACAGCTATTTCCTGTCAAACCCACTCTAATGCAGTTTCCTATTGGGTCCTGAGTTATTATGATATGAGAGATATTCTGTCAGGGTCTCTCTCTCTGGGTAATTCGATTTCAGTAATGGACCAAGCACTGCAGGCATATACACCCAGGCGTCATCTTATTGCATGAATACCATCTACTGGCACTCCTAAAGTCTTTTTTCACTGGCTAAAACAATGTTCAATGAATGAATGAATATGTGGAAGTCTAGCAATTAATAAATGCAGTGTGATCTTAGTTTAGAAGTAATCACAGCAGTCAGTTTAGGAAGTAATATTGCATCGTTTAATTCAATTAAACTGCAATCTATTCCTAAATTCTGTGCTCTAAATTCTTGAGTGGGATGAATAAAGGAGGGGGGTGGTCCGAGAACAACAGGCCTACTAAGTATTGGTGCTTGTGATGCAGGTCTAAAAATATACCATCAGTCTAGCCATTCCTGCAGCCATACTCCGGTTCCCCTCAGGAGTGGGTAGTGTGTTTCTACCTGCAGGGCTGGTTGGGAGGGTGGTATTCGATTGCACTTCAGCAGTTGTGAGTGGATGGAAGGGTGGCACAAACCCTGCTGTACACAGAGCACTATAGTTGGCAAAGTGTTTGATATTTTCAGGTGTGCTCCCTGGGAATTGAACCCATGACCTTTTGTGCTGCTAATGCAATGCTCTACCACTGAGCCACAGAAACTTATATTTTTAAGTATACTGCAAATATATGACAAAGAATGGACCTTTTCAAAGGTAATAATGTGATTAGATTTAGCCATAAACTGGCATAGTGAGACTTTTGATTGTCAGTCTAAAGTCTGGTCTACTTCACAGCTTATTCTACTAAGAATGCAGTCACATCAGTGAAACTTCAGTAAAAGGTCCATTGTCAATAGTATAGTGATCTATGAAGTATACAGCTCACACAGAAATCACTTTCAAAACAAGCAGCTTTCTGTTGAATTCATGTCAGCAACTTAAAATCTGCAGACCTCCTGTTGGGATTTTGCATTTTTCACTCTCACGCGAAAATTCTTTTGAAGGGAAATTTCACCAAGCAGCAGTAAATATGACCACATCTCTAGACAGAAAGAGACCTTCTGACTTATAGAGTGTAACAGTGTCTGTCCACATTTTCAGTGCCTAAAATTTATCTTAAAGCATCGCAAGTCATGGACCAAACCATCTATGAGGTGAATCATCACAAACTTTGATTTAAAACAAAAAAGTATTTTAAAATCAGACAAAAAGACAAAGGTGCAAGACCGTTTACTTGACAGCTGTAATGAGGGAAATAACTACAATCACATGACACACCGTGAATGACAATTTAGATAAAAATTATTGATTGAAAAAACCTGCATATGTTGGTTAGCTATGTTTTGAATAATGGCTGCTGGTTGAATTGGTTTAAGCTGGTCATGTGCTGGTCCTAAGCAACTAGCTCTTGCTCAGGACCAGTTTAAACCAGCTCATGACCAGCTAAGGACCAGCTTAACCCTTAAATGCATACCTCGGGTCTTTAGCGACCCGGGTACTCTCCCTCATTAATTTTTAAAGTTAGACATCAACTTTCTAGTGTTCCTCAATCTATTCAATATAAAGAATATAACAAGAAAAAAAATTATACTATTTAAAATAATGTCTGTTTTCGGATTAAGTTTTTATAAAAAGTGTATAGGGTCGCTTGAGACCCGAGGTGTGTATTGGTGTAAGCATATTTTTTCTGGACCCAAAAATATCAAATATCTTATGACTGAATGCATGCAATTCTCCTTTACTCCTCGAGATAGCACTGTTTAATAGACAATAATGATGTGACGTTTCGCTCATAATCACCGCAGGAATAAAACAAAAGAATATCATAAGCAAAAATTGAACTGGTTTGAATGGCTATACTGCAGAGCAATTACTGTATGCCATAAACTATACTATAAATGTAATTGTCATGTGATGCTGAATGTGGTGAATAAGCTGCCAGCGATCAAACTATTAATTTAGAAGTCACTAAAAATGGTAGTTTTGTGAATATGGTCGAGATTGCGAATATGAGCCGGATGCTGAATGTACTGTGGAAGTGCGCTCTGACGACGACGGCGATGGTACAATCATCTGCTCAAATTGAACCCTTTTAAGTTTCAAAAGGTAACGAAATATGCTTTATTTTATTCTTCTGTAATTGTTCTTAAAATATCAAGAGAGTTTATTTTGCTATTGCAGCAGTTAGAGATCCATCCGTGCTGGATATATAGGTCCGGGTCGCTAAAGACCCGAATATGTAATATTGATTAGTGAAACATTCATGCATTAAAGGGTTAAACCAGCTCAAACCAGGCTGAGCAGCCATGCTTCAAAACTGATTTTTTCAACAGGGGATATATAAATATTTATTCAAAGATGGTTATATTATTTATTGCTAAATGTTTTAGTTTAAGAGCATTTAAAGATTGAGCTGTTTTAGTTATTTGCAATGCTACATGGTAGACTGTAGGCACTAGAGGGTTATTTTTGCACAGTTTGTTTGTTTTGATTCTCTGATTGGTGAAGATTTTTAGCATCATGGTAATATAGGTTTCTCACCAGGAATTTAGCTGTTAATTTTTTTTTATTATTATTTTTAATGAAATAATGCAGGCTGATAACTTCAGCTGAAGTATATGCCATGGATTAACAACCTTGTTAGGTTTATAAGCAGTTACTCTATGGATAATTCCTCTATAGGCTTTTGAAATGTATTAAAGGTACTGGCCACAGCCCATTCTGCTTAGTAGTTTCAGCAAATTTTCTCATTTTCTTTTAGATTAATGTACTAAAATAACAAAAAATAAACAAACTGACTATAATTAAAATAACCATTTAGACTAATTAAAATTAAAAGACAAGCTAAAACCTCAAAATTAAAATGAAAACAGAAAAACCAAAGTCTTGCTCTTTCTGTGTCATTTGCATCAGGTGGTCAGTGAACATATACTGTGTGTGATCTAATAACATGAAATATTAGTATATCTTTGTATTCATGTCACATTTATTTTGAAACTCTTTTGCAAATATTTAGATCCAACAGAAATAATTATGTTATAATTTTTTGTGTACTGTATGTATTAATGAGAATAGTATTGCCTGTCTGATATTCAGAGGACTCCACCCTTTCTATCATTCATTCTCTTATACTGAGGCTAACACATGCTCTGTAATTGTGCAACCCCTTCAAGTTCACAACAAGTCACTAATAGTCTTTTGAATAGTAGGGAGTGGAATTATCAATCTGCCGTAATGTCTTTAAAGTTTTCTCATTAATATATCACCATGTTGCCAGCATCCTGCTGTTTCATGTGCATTATGATATATTATACTCAATAATTTATGGCACTGCTTTCAGCTGTAACTTATTTTACAGCCAAAACTATCTGGACAGGTTCTATACAATGTGTAGATCTTGTGTGACTCTCCGTTTCTGTTCATCATTTCTCTCTTGTCCTCTATTTGTCCATAATTCACTCACTCACTCAGTCTCTCTCTCCCTCCTCCCTGTGGGGGAAGTAAGATGTGATGTACAGGAAGGAGGCTGTAATGGAGCAGAAGGGTTTTTATTGCATTACACAGCTGCATGCTGTTGCATTGTGGGTAGTGGGTGCCAGGCCAGGCCTGCCCTCTGAGGACTGTTTCTATAGAAACCTCACTGTCAAGCGCTGTCTACACACAACTTAAAACTTTAATGATCATCATTATTGACCGTGATCATCCATTATCATCATTGCCCACATTATGATTTCGATGTCATATGATACTTTGCACAGAGTCTATATATGTTGATGTTTGCTAAACTACAGCAGGCTGTATGGTAGAGTTCCACTTCTTTGTACCACTGCATTTTAATAGTATTATAACTATTACAAGATTATAGTGATGCGTGCTTGACGTACTTTAAAGTGATGAATCATTCCTCCTTATACACCGTTTGACAATAAGTCTGTAAACGGTAGCTGACATAAAACATTAATTACTTCAAAATTACTTCAAGCATTGTTTTTTCTAATGAATTAGTTAATAAACTCATCATGTTAGATTACATAGGTTATTAATATTTTTTACTAACTTGGTAACACTTTACAATAAGGTTCTATATTTTACTGTAGACAATGCAATGGCTAACAGGAAATAACAATAAAATATAGCCTACTTTAAAAGTGTTTAATGGTAAATGTTTTTAATGGTAAATTGTATGTAATTTTTTAGCATTCCAAGCTAAATTAAAAAGAACATGCATGTACAATAATATATTTCTAAATCAGTATTAACCTATATTAATTAAATCTGTAAAAATTGTTGTTTGTAGAAAATAAGCTCTTGTATATGTCAGGTGTAAGATAAGATGGCATAGCATGACTGACAATATGTACTAGATATTAATGCCTGAAAAAATTATATTATATCCAAATCATAATTTTCTTTTAAACCTAGCCAAGATGCAAGATATAGGTTTTGTTTGTGGATTTGGTGTAATGCTAATTCACAGAAAAAAGCCCATTTGATTATTCATAGTATGTAATTGTTCTGTATTATATGTTTTCTGAAATGCTATGTTAAATGCAAATGAGTTTTTTATTCATTTTGTTGACATATTGTTCAATACAGAGTTGTGAAATACAGTGTTACTTTGGAAATGTAATTGGTTACAGATTACAAGTGACCCTATTTAAAAATGTAATAAGTAGTGTAACCGTATTAAAGTAAAGTAACTAATTGCATTTGATTATATTTGTATTGCTTTTCTAAATTTATAACTAATGTTTTCAACTGTTAATCATTTTGAAACATTTAAAGCAGGCAGAGTTAACCTTACAGTAGTACTCAACACTGATTACTGTCAGACTTTCACAATCCTTCGTCACCTGAATTAAGATTATAATAAATACATTTTAAAGCACAGCCGCCACAAAAGTCAGACTTTAGCACCTCTTTTTACTTTGAGATCGTTCTGAGGTTAAATACAGTTTTAAAATCATAAGATATTTATATGATACTCTTTTTGGAATGAAATCTTTGCATAGCTATACTGGTATCTAACAATGATTTGGGGGAAAAAACATTTAATCTTAAAAAAATAAAGCATATACACATACCCAAATAGGAAATAAAACAGTTATCAAATAAGCTTGTGTGCTATTCTTTGTCTTAAACTCCTAAAACATTGGTTACTCCCCAACACTAGTTAAATATGACATATTCTTAAATATATACATGTATTAAGTTATATACATTTATGTAAACCAGGCAAATGAGATAAACACAAATTCCTCATAATACTTTCATAATACAGGAATAAAACGGTACAATTTGGTGCATGTATGTGCTACTGAAGTGGACATTTCTGGCTCAGTGCATGACATTTTTTTATAATTTTGAGAAAAAGCAAAATAGACCACAACGAACTAGTGCAGGGGAAAAATATATAAATTTGACTGCAGTGCCTTGCTTTAATCCACGTGATTGGCGATTTTTTTGAGGGGTGAGGGTATAAGAGTGTGGGACATGGAAATGCATCTCATATGTTAAAATATTTATGAAACACCAATCAGGACTTCCCGCAAGAGTGGAAAATGGATCAATGAAAGCTTGAGGATGGGTGAAAAACAGATGGGTGGATGGATTAGGAACAATTTGAAAGATGTGGTGTATGCATTAAGGAACCGGTCCTTGAGAAGTAATCATTGTCTTCTAAAAAGTAGAAATTTGAAATGGTTTGCAACCCATTGGAAGGATACATAAACAAATAGACATAGTGTCATCTTTAGGTCGATTATCCTGTTAAGTAGAAATGATAGAAATACTCTATGCACAAATAGAGCCAAATACAGTTTCAGCTCACCTCACACACTTTAACAAATGGAAAGCGTCCCAAGAATTACGTGTCTGCTAAGGTAATGTCCTATGCTGCATGCTTGAAAGCATCTATAAGGAGAGGACAGACAGAACGGCTCATCACACACACACATGCACACACAATAGCCTGCCCTTCCCAGAGAGCTAATTGATTAGAGTGTGTTTACAGAGGCTTGCTGATGCTCTGATGTGATTGCTGTCCCGTCTGCTGTCTGCACACTTTTATTGATCCCTACTTTCTTTCTTTCTTTCTCTTCCCCTTAGTCGCTTTTTCTCAGTCCTTCCAACTTTTTCAAAGTTGATTATAAAGTTACTATTTTGTCATTGTCAGGCAGAATTAAGTTGGCAAAGCACTTCATTTAAGGTCACATGATTTATTATTTATCAGTTGTTTTAGGGAGTGGCTCTTTCCACTACACAATAGATCTGAAGTTTTAGTAACCACCTTACATGACTGCAGAACATATCCTCTGCATCCAAATCACATTATGACAGTGTGTGGGAAAAGATATGTTTTGGAAATTCAATAATTTAACATCTTGATACTCGATACATTGAAAATTGAGATTTCTTACAGCTTTAAAATTGCACATACTAATGCCATTTTAAAGCTGTAATTGTATGCCTGATAATTAATCTCTATGATATATACTACTGTTCAAAAGTTTGGGTGCAGTAAGATTTTTTACAATTGTTGCAAAAAAACAAAACAAAAAAAAACATTTCAAATAATAAATAAAAGCTGTTTTTTGAACCTCATATTTATCAAAGAATCCTGATTTTTTTTATTGGTTTTCCTAAAATTGTTAAGTAGCACAACTGGTTTCAACACTGATAATAATAGCAGCAAATCAGAATACACTAGAATTATTTCTGAAGGATCATGTGACACTGAAGACTGGAGTAATAATGCTGAAAATTTGTTATATTTTAAAATATTTAAAAATAGAAAACTGTTATTTTAATTTGTAATAATATTTCACAATATTACTAGTTTTACTATATTTTGATCAAATAATATAGCTTCTGTGAATATAGAAGATTTATTTTGTTACATCCTTATTACTTTTGAGAAATACATCCCTGAAATGTAAACAAATGTGGACTGTTGTATGAAAAAGCCATATAAATCAAATGCTTATTAAACTGATACTTACAAACATACTACGTTCAATCCAGTGAGAAATGAGGTGTTTATGGATTCTTCCTGAACTGGCATGTGGTGGTCATTAAGACATTCATGACATTTGTCCAGACTTTTGTCTCTCTGCATTAATTCTTGTCCATTTTGCAGTTAACTCTGTCCAAGAACCACCTGACTGGAAAGAAAGTGACTAAGCTAAACTCAGACCAACACAGCGAGTGAGATAGAGGCCCTAACTGGAAAGAGTGCTTTCAATTTCATATCTTCCAGTCACATTCATTTTCACAGCACGTGTCCTTCCTTTCCTCCAGAGTACAGGCAGAATCAAATGAGCTGGGCTAAGAAGAAGAAGCTTCTGGATTCAGAAGCACCAGCCTTTCTGCTTTTTGATTTCTCTAAATGTGTTGTCTTTTTTTTTACAAGCACTCTAAGTTAATTTAAGATGATTCAGACACTAAAGCAGTGAGTGAATGGTTTATCATGTACTGTATGCTGTTGGTGTAGATGGCAAAGTCATAGTCTATTGTAAAGTAGTATGATAGGATGCAGTAGGAAACAGCAATGACTTGAACATATGGGTACAGTCATTTAGACGCTTCCAAAACTGTTGAAACGAGATGGAAATGCAATTTTTAAATACATGAATTATGTTTCCATCTTTGTTGCCACAGTGTCGGAAGTGCATTTTTCTGTTCTAAAGAAGGGTGTGTGCCAATACTTTTGTCCATATAGTACATTTACAAGTCATTGGTGTTTGGTGATGAATGTTTGGCTCAAGGTCTGCATTTAAAGTCACACCAGTGATGTTCAGCTGGGATTAGGACTTGGCTTTCTGCAGACCAGTCAAGTTATTCCACACTGACTGAATCAATCATTTCTTTTTTAACCTTGCCCTATTACATAGAGGCATTGTCAAGTTAGAATAGAAAAGGGTCCTGTCCAAATTTTAGCTATAAAATTAGGAGCACACAATTCCCTAGAATATGCTTAAACATTAAGATTTGTACTCATTGAAAGTGGTTATACCCGTTCATTGGAAGGGGGTGTCCCAATACTTTTGTCCATTAAGTGCATATATATTATTTTTGTACTGCCACAAAAGACGACAAATTGTTAGTGGTAGGACATTTTAGGACAGCGTACTCGAATAGCATAGTGTTGTTTAGAGCAAAGTGAATTCTACAAGGGTGCTGTTCTCTGGAGTGCATTTGCATTCGTCTTTCTCGCTCTCTTGTTTCTGTCATAACACTTCTTCCTTCATTTCTCGCCTTTTATGCAACTTTCTCTCGCTCTTCCTCAGCGACTGCCCTCTTTCTCTCTCTGTGCATCTGTCAGTGTTTGTGATTGGGTGTGGTCTTTACTGATATGAACTGAGTCTGTGATCATTGATCTATTTATTTCTACAGTGACATTTGAAAGCAGAGAGAGGTTTCCACCCAGTGTCTTGATGATGAAATGAAATGTGAAGCAAGTTCTCTAACCGGGAGAATTTGCAGCCCTGTGTCTGGAAGAAGTGGAGCTGTTTCACTGTTAGCTGCATGACTTTTACACTTGTGAGTGAAGGAAAGAAAGAACAGGATTACCTTCGTGTTTACTAGGGCTGTAGTTAGGGTGAAAAGTCCAAGAAATGTATTATCAACTCAATTAATAAGATGTACAGGAATAGAGATAAGAGAATCGTTCTGAGAGAAACACTAAATATGAAATGTAGCACATCTTATAATGATAGTATTACTAGAAATAATTTCCTGTCAACTACTAGACTACTAATAGGAATCTTGTTGGATTGCATTACAAATAAAGGATATTTGTGTGAGAGTTGCTGTCTCTCTGGACAAAATTAGACGTTTTTTCTGGAGGCTACATCATTTGATGGCTACAGTTTCAGACATTGGGATTGTGCCTAAATGATGCCAAAAATGATGTCTAGGCAGGTAACTCTCTAAGGGTCGAGACTGTGCCAGGTGTTTGTCTGTGTGTGTGTCAGTCTTTATTGAGTCTTTAAAACTAGTATTTGTTTACACCAATGCTTTTAAATAGGAATACAAGACATATCTGTGACTGTATTGGCATTGGCCAATTTAATGTTTTTGTAATCATTTTCCCAATTTTTTTTGCAGATAATATTAAGGTTTAGTATACTGTTTCTTTGTGCTAGTTTTCAAATATACTAAGCAGTCATCTTTTCTGTTCAACAATTTGGGATCTGTTATTTGAAAGATGCCACCATTTATAACACCAAGTTCATTGTGTTTTTTTTAATAAAAATAAGAAGTCTTTTGAAAGTAGTCTCTTGTGCTCACCAAGGCTATATTTATTTGTCCAAATAATGAAAAATCTTTAATATTGTGAAATATTACTACAAATTATAATAATTTTATATTTTAATATATTTTAAAATGTAATTTATTTGTGTGATGGCAAAGCATTTACAGCAAAATGTTTTTACTGTTACTTGTGATACATTTTAATCTGTCCTTGCAGATTACTTTTTTTATTAACAGTCCTAATTTTGATGTTTTAATGCTTTGATTTCATCTGCAGTATGTTCTGTATTGGAGTTTTAGTTTAAATACCTTTTTTTCTTTAAAATATCAGATATCAGACATTATGTTGGCTATAGGCCATAATAACTACTGGCTATTGTATTGGCCAAATATTTCAATATTGCTGCATTCTTGCCTTTACATTAAGTGCATAAGAGAAATGGATCTGTGCAGAGAAAAAGGATTGAGGGTTGACTGTGAGTGAGCTTTTATGAAAGATCGATGTGTTGACTAATGGCTTAATAACAAACACTGTAAGAGCTTCAAGACTGAATAGGTTTTAGATGATGTAAGTCAAAAAGTGCAGACTCAGCTATGAACATACACACTAACACATCAACACTATACACACATACACTTATTTAAAACATTTCAAGTGTCATCGTTCACTTTTAGTGGAGATGTTTGCATGTTACAGATGTTATAGTTGTCGTAAATATACTGTACACTCTTAAAAACAAAGACTCGTAGTCAGCCTTGATGATTCCATGAAGATCCTTTAAAATCCATGGAAACGTTCCATTGCACAAAAGGTTCTTTGTGTTTTTACACTAAGAAGAAAAGGCTTCTTTGGGGAACCAAAAATGGTACTTCTATGGCATTGCAAAAACCTCCTTTTAGAACCTTAATTTTTAAGTCTCTGGATAAAAATCATCTGAGAAATGACTACTTAGTACTTGCGTACACATAAAAAGCTCTCGTTGTTAACAAAGCACAATTTGCCAGTCACAGCAGCTGTGATGGGCGAAACATAAGCATCCGGAGTAATGATGTCCAGTAAGTGTAGAGATGATGATAACATATTCCCCTGGGAGCATTGCTCTCTCCACACAGAAATCTGAGACCTGGCGCCTCTGCATACACTGCTCATGTTTATCACTGTATTGATCCTGTCCTCTGCTTGTCCATTTATTAACATGACAAGACCTTTTCAAGTTTAAATGAACCATATGTCAAACATCTCTGTCGCGGTGTGGTGTTTTTAACATATTTACAGCAGTCTTACTGCCTGATATTTATCTGTTACATCATAATGTCATATTTAGGAGGTTACAAATACAACCGCATAGCAATAGCAACATACTGGCGACCAATCACAGTTCCCTAGCATTGTTGCAAAAACATTGGTTTTAGATTCTGTATGTGGAGTATTTAAAATTGAAATAGCTCATTGTTATCTGGTTGAATGGGTCTAAACTCCAGGTTGAAGGAACTTGATTGATGGTCTATCTTTGCCCTGCTTTCTGTGTAAGTCTGTCTCTCTTCTAATTACACAGCTCTTGCTCTACCCTGGAGACTATCAGTTGTCATAAAGGATCAATATTTTATAGTTTTTTTCTCTCTGCATCTGAACAGATTCTGCCTACACTACATATGAAAAACACCACCTGTAATTAGCCATCTTTATACCACAATATAAGTTTGTGGGAGGATCATCATCTTCACTGACTGGTTTGTTTCATTTCAGAGTGAATCTGGTTAAAATACAGTTTTATAACTCTACTAACTACTAGCAAGGCGAAGTGTTGGATCCGTGTCCTCGTTATTTATGACAGACTGTTGCGTCTTTGCATATCATGGAGCATGTCGGTTTCGTGCATGTCCCTCTTTGAGCGATTCAAGACCCCAATACCTAATAACGTGGGGTTTATAACTGGTGGCAAGATAACAGAAAGGTAAGTTTATTGAGACAAAAGTGAGCTGCTATTATTGTGATGATGCGATCTTTCTGACATCATTAGATGCAGCAGCTAGTGTGACCACGAGTTTTATAGGTTATGGATTATAAAATAAATTTAAATAACCAGCTGATAGTGGCATCAGTGGTTTCACCTGTTCCTACTATGATATTACATAACCATGACTATGGTTAATATATAAACAAACTACAGTACTTCTCAGGTGCCTTAGTGCTTTCTTGTCTTATAGGTGTCTTACCGGAAGGACTCACACAGAGGTAGATGTATGGATCTCATGTAGTGCGCGGTTTAACCAGCAGGTGGCAGTGTGCTGAGGTGTAGTTACTTTTGCAGTCCAAAAGGTGGTGTAGAAGTATTTTGACCGAGAAAATGCTTGTTGTGTTGCAGTTTTGTCTAATGATGTGTGTGTACTCTACTGGTATTCCCTCCATTTTGGGGACTTATTTGGGGACTTTGGGGATTTATTTGAAATATAAATATTTTGTAATCTTTACTTACATTACAACAAACCGCTTAAGTGAGATGACACAAAAAATTGTTTCCTCTCTCCTGTCTGTAGTAGTTTAAGAAAACACCTTCAAATTCAGGGTGATTTTTAGTAGTCTCACTGGAGCATCCTGCAAGATTAAATGACTTTTTTAACAAGTATTGACCCAGCAATTCTCTGATTATCAGCCCTGGGCATTTACATATGCCACCCAACCCCACCAGGTCGGGTCTTTGACTACAGCTGTGTGTTGGAGCATACAATTACCCTCCTGGTAAACTTGTACATGTGGCTTACAGTTGCCCCAGTGTATTTATTCCCAGTGTTCCTGACAGCCTCCACTGTGGTCTTCTCCAAACTCCTCCCCAGCTCAGAGCAGCACGCTATGTGCCTCAGGCGTCTCTGTAGACTGTCTGTTTGTCACACAGTTTTTATTAACATTTCATATTTTTTCTCTGAAACAAACACATATTAATTGTGTCTCTACTCTTACACACACATTTGTGAAACACACACACACACACACACACACACACACACTGCAGTCAGGTGGACTTATGATGACATCAGGCGTAATGGTTTTATACCGAACAAACTGTATGTTCTGATTGCCCTACACCTACCCTACACCTAAACGGAGACCTCACAGGAGACTTTGCATGGATCTTCAGTCATGTATGGTTTACCACTGCAAGTGGGGTAGAGCCAGTAATGTCCCGAAAAGCAACTTTCAATTTTGTAATACCTATGTTATATGTGTCATTATACAAATTTATTTTCATTTGTCACAAAACGCACACACACACACACACACACACACACACACACACACACACACACACACACACACACACACACACACACACACACACACACACTCAGTCCTACAGCTGAAATATACTGTAGCTGGATGCCTCATTCTGGACAGGAATGAGTTCTCTCTCTCTCTCTCCCTCACTCTCTCTCTCTTGTCCCTAGTTCACACATGGCGATATATATTCAGATTTAGCAAGTGAGGCTTTTCTCTCGTCAGCCAACCAATAGACTGGAGTACACTCTGTAGAAAAAAGAAACAACAAACTGCACTGAGGAGGGAATTCAGAGCGGATCAGAGTAGTTTAGCCTAAAGAGTTATTCGGATTGAATTGTGGGAGGACACTGGGACAGTGTGTATATTATCACCTTATTCAAAGGAGCCATTGGGAAAAGCAGAACAAGGACTCCAACATTTACTTTACATTAATATGATAAATGATATAGGACTATTCCACATCTGAAGCGATAGAGGAGAACCTGTGTATGGTCTCTGTGGCGGATCCTCCTGGATCTTCAGTCAGCACCACCTGCAAAAGAGCCAGCGGAACTGGAACAACCTCCTGAGATAAAGGCTCTCGCCAAAGCCAGAGAGTATGCGCAAGAGCCCTTCTGAGAGAGAGAGTGCTTTCATTCTGAGGAAAGGTATACTCCACTTAAAAAGAGCCTCAATAAAAACTCTAATTGCCAGCTCAGATAGATGTGTCTGTTTAAAGAATTCCGCTCAATGTCAATATCTGAGTTCAATGCAAAGTCAAGAATGAGTTCTCCGCTCCTCAGAGCTCTGTGATACTATTTCTCCTTTATTTAATAATATCCTAATGTAGCAACTAGTAATCCAGTTGTTGTTCTTCAGATTTTAATCTGTATTTATTATATGTGAATTGTTTGGTTTTTGTGCTTTCATTGTTCACAGAAGTAGATTAAATATGATGAGAGTTAATTTCAGTAGCGCAGAGGGTTAATGGAGGTCAGAGGGTATAACAATATCATACAAATATTGTATGTATGTGTGTGTATATATATATATATATATATATGTATATGTACAAATATAATTCATCAGCCCGTCAAACAACATATACATGATTTTTAATGCAAAATCAAATTATAAAAAAATATATTATTTTATTTTACTTTTGTTTTATTTAAATTGCCTTTATGATTTCTTTATTATTAATAATCATTTTAATTCTCAATTGTGTACAGAAGATTATCACCACTGTTACCTGCAGTATATAATGATTAATGCAAATTTTTATGGTGGCATTTGGTATTTTTGCACTGCAGATGAGCTCCCGGGATAAATCCTGTAGTCAGCTGTTCTGCACCTGTTTCAGAGCACAGATACTGGAAGAGGCTTTGGAAATCGGATCATCCTGTAT
The DNA here is from genome assembly GCA_027564155.1 of Gymnocypris eckloni scoliostomus. Taxonomy (NCBI): domain Eukaryota; kingdom Metazoa; phylum Chordata; class Actinopteri; order Cypriniformes; family Cyprinidae; genus Gymnocypris; species Gymnocypris eckloni. The sequence goes on along the minus strand of CM050416.1, from coordinate 8,697,767 downwards.
GCAGATTTGTCTCTAGAGTGCAAAATCTCATTGGCTACATATGAGATGACATAACCTTTAGAGCTCCTCATTGGTATGCTTTAGTTCTATCAGTCGGTTCTCCGCTCTCAGAGCTCGCCGTCAGGGCTAGCACTCTCCCGCTTAGAGACCTATCACCTATGAGTGTAAACTCCGTCTGCATGGCATGACATTGCATCCAGCCCCGCTGAGCTCACAGTGTGAGCATCGGCAGCAGGTGCAGCCAGCATTGCTCCCCTCAACCAGAGGGTTTATCGCTCTGCTCCAGACTTACCTATCTGAGTGCCTCAAGACTCCAGAGGCGATTCAGAGTGGTGGTCTCCTTCGTCAAGTGGATTGCACACATCAGGCTGCACTACCCCCTGTTGTGTTGCAGCACCATCTAAAATCCCCTTAGTGGTAAGTCAGCACATTAAAGAGCAAACACTTCTCTAAAAGATCCGTAAGGGTAGGGTTCTTTTTTAAGACGCGTCTTTTCAAATATGCCCTTCCGCCCGGTTTGTGCCTTGGGCCCGCTCCTGTCCCATATATGTTGGGTCGGGAAAGGGGGTACACTACCAAGAGGTCTGTTGAGACAGTTCCTCAGTAAGCTTGGGAGAGCAGGTGAACCCCTGAGTGATCGGCCAGGACCTGGTGAGCCAGGTGCCTGGCCATCCCCTGAAGGAATCTTTCCTGCAAAGGCAAGACCCGTGCTCTGCCGAGATCTAGGGTTCCCCTGGTGCGCCTAACAGGGAGGCTACTGGCAGTAGCCGGGCTGGGCCTTTGGTGAAGGGGATAATATCACTGACAGCCATCGAGGGCTCCTCCTGTTACCGGGTATAGTTCGCTACCGATGGAGCTGCCTAGAAATTGGCTGGCCCCTCAGCATGGTGAAGTGGGTATGTATCCTGGCGACCCCGACGATCGGATGTCGATCGCTACATCGGAGGGTGAGTCAGACCAATCCGGAGATGATGTAGTACCATGGTTCCCCGGGCGGTCAGCGGTGTCGTTCGGATCCGGAAATGGTGGCTATGCTGGGCGCTGAGAGCTGATGAGGCCTCCACCGTGTCCCGAACCCTCAAGGCTGGACGATTGGTTTCGGTAGTACGCTGGGCTTCTCAGGGCCAACCCCGGTGCCTTTCTTCATATGTATCTTCAGAGCACTGGAACTGAGGGGCGCCCCTTGCACTGCCAGGGCCCAGTGGCTCATCCTCACTCGGAACCAGCGGCGCGTATATGGAGGTCCCTCTGCATCTGAACAGATTCTGCTGCAATTGTGTCAGGACTGCTTTAATAAATAACATGAGATGCAGTTCTTGTTAAGGATGAGAATGACTTACTGTAATCTAGCCCCATCTTTAGCCTAGTAAAAAAATGTTTGGTGGGATGGCACTTTACACGAATAGAGTTGTTGCAGGTTCACCAGGCCAAGGCACTGAGGGACCTGCTAATATTTATAAATCACGACCCAGGAGTTAATTTATTGACTACTATGAATTACGGACCTGGGACAAAATATGTATAAAAAAATTTAGTAATGATACAGTGCTTGGTCTCTGTGTGATGAAAATCCACCATGGTGGTCCAGGAATGCCAACCTCTGGCTGTGTTATCAGATATAACTAAGATAGTTCCTGAATGCATATAAATTGTTCATTTTAATATATATATGGTAACCCTTTGGAGAACTTCGGACCCAGCAGTTCTCCGCTGCACAGAAGCTTGTTAGCGGCATTATTAACATATTGGTTATAAAGCACATAATTCTGCATGACCATATTCTACATCCCTAATCCTACGCCAATACCTGCTACCTGCTATCAATAAACAGCGCAGCCGTTTAGCCAAGTTGTAATTAATAGTTTGGCCCATCCAGTGATAATTGAACCAGGCGGCAAGTGTGACCACGTCCATTCTATATAACCAGGGATAGTTTCATTGTTCTAACCAGATAGTGGCATCCCCGTGGTTTCACCTGTTCCAGAATCTTTTGTTTCCTTTTCACCACTGGCCTATGGTTAATATATAAACAAACTACAGTACTTCTCAGGTGCCTTAGTGCTCTGTTCTTGTCTTATAGGTGTCTTACCTGAAGGACTCACACAGAGGTAGATGTATGGATCTCATGTAGTGTGCGGTTTTACCAGTAGGTGTCAGTGTGCTGAGGTCTAAATTACTGAGGTGAGTTGCGCAATCCAAAAGGTGGCCGACCCCAGACCGAGCAAAACGCTTGTTGTGTCCCTGCGTTCCCCTCACTGCCCCATATGTGTGTGTACGTCAGTGGGTATTCCTCCATTTTAGGACTTACGGTTCTGGGGGCCTGGCTCGCTGAAATATAAATATTTAGTAATCTTTACGGCTATGCGATTCAGTTAAGCGAGGTCACACAAAAAGTGGCATCCACTCCACCACAGTGAGTAGAAGCATCCTTCAAATTCAGGGTGATAGTACAGTCCTCACTGGAGCATCCTGCAAGATTAAATGACTTTTTAACAAGTATTGACCCAGCAATTCGGGTTTTACAGCCCTTACATTGTACCCAACACCAGGTCGGGTCTTTGACTACAGCTGTGTTTGAACCGGGCCCTTCACAGGCTCCCTCTTCTGCTCAAACTTGTACATGTGGCTTACAGTTGTCCCCAGATTGGTTTTATTCCAGCAGTGTTCCTTACAGCCCACTGTGGTCTTCCAAACTCGATCCTTCCAGCTCAGAGCCATTCGCTATGTGCCTCAAGGCGGGCATATCAGTACAAAGTCCTGCTGGGCTGTCCCAGTTTTTCTTAACGTTTCATATTGTTCTGAGAGAACAAACACGTTTTAATTGTGTCTCTACTCTCTCTCACACACACACACACACACACACACACACACACACACACACACACAGGGACATGGTCACACACCTCAGCCAGTTGGGCCTTCAGGTCAATTTGGGAAAAAAAACATCCCCGGTGCAGAGGTTCTCTTACTTCTCGGTATGGAGTTAGACCTACACCTAGTCACTAAGACTTAGCGCCTCACAGGAACTGTGCTCAGTCGGTGTCTAAACTCTGTATGAATACATTCAAGAACAGGATGCGGCACCACTGAAACAGTTTCCCCAGAGGCTCCTGAAAAGTCAACTTCACCTTGTAATACCTATGTTATACCTATGAGACCATTATACAAATTTATGGCTCCATGGCCGCACACACACACACACACACACACACACACACACAGTCACACCACACACACACACACACACACACACACACACCCAGTGGTCAGACCTTTATACTGTAGCAGGATGCCCCTACATCTGGACAGGCAGGTCCTTCCTCTCTCTCTCTCTCTCTCTCTCTCTCTCTCTCAACGGGCATGCAGTGTCGGGGTCTCTCGGGTCTCTTGTCCCTGTTCACTGGCATATCAACTGCCTAGAGTTGCTGGCAGTACAGGCCTTGAACCTCTTCAAGAGATAGACTGGAGTACACTCTGTAGGGGCAAAAGGACAACAAACTGCGACTGAGGAGGAATCAGAGCGGATCAGAGTAGTTTAGCCTGAACAAGTTATTCAGCCACCTGGTGTGGGAGGACACTGGCACTGAGTGTGTATATTATCACCTTCATTCAAAGGAGCCATTGGGAAAAGCAGAACAAGGACTCAACATTTACTTTACGATAAATGAATGGACTCCATTCCCAGATGGTCCAGCTGAGAGGAGAACCTGTTATGGACTCTGTGGTAGACCTGTGGTCGTCCCTAGGCACATGCAGCATTGCCAGTTGTTCTACTCCTGACCGATGGAACAACCTCCTGAGATGGCTCGGCACAAAGCCAGCTGAGACACAGAGAGAGAGCATGCATTTCGCAGGTATACTAAGCCTTCCTCACAGACTCTGTGCAAGGTCAGATACATGTGTCTGTTTAAAGAATTCTATGATCAATTAATGTCAATATCTCTACGTTGGTTCCCAATGCAAAGTCAAGAAAGTGTAATCACAAGCAGCCCTAATACTATTCTGAGGAAGGATTTAATAATATCTAATGTAGCAACTAGTAACCAGTTGTTGCCAGACCTCTGTATTTATGTCTGTGAATTGTTTGGTTTTGTGCTTTCATTGTTAGCAGAAGTAGAGTAAATGTGATGAGTTACACCAGTAGCGCAGAGGGTTAGAGGTCCCTCCATATGTAGACACGTACGCCTTGAATTCAGCAGCCCCAGTCGAATGGTGCTCTTCTCACATGACCCCGGAGATGCCCAATCAAATTATAAAAAATATTTTATTTTTGTTTTATATAACTTGCCTTTATGATATCTTTATTATTAATAATAATTTTCCTGTAGTCAGCTGTTCCGCACCTGTTTCAGAGCACAGATACTGGAAGAGGCTTTGGAAATCGGATCATCCTGTATGCAGATTTGTCTCTAGAGTGCAAAATCTCATTGGCTACATATGAGATGACATAACCTTTTGATTTAACTGATGTAAGCTTTAGTTTTGCAATCTGCCAACCACTTCCAAGTTTTGAAAATGTTTTACTGTATCAAAGACTGGATTTTATTTTATTGGACTGATTTATTCATTTGTATTTTATTCAGTTAAATTGTATGAATTTATAGTGAGAAACAACTAAGAAGTAGTGATTTTTACCACTTTGTTCAGCAAAAAGAACAAATCTTCAGTCATTATGTGCCCAAGGTTCCCACTACTCCATTTAGAGACCAAGTGGTGAGCCTGCAAGCTCATGTTACCCTTACCCTCATGTTGTTCCAAACCTGTAAGACCTTTGTTCATCTTCGGAACACAAATTAAGATATTTCTGATGAACTCAGAGAGCTTTCTGACCCTCCCATACACAGCAAGGATCCTAACACAATCAAGGTCCAGAAACGTAGCAAAGACATCATTAAAATAATCACGTGACATCAGTGGTTCAACCGTTATTTTACTAAGCTCCGAGAATACTTTTTGTGCACAAGCAAATCAAAAATAACAACTTTATTCAACAATTTGTCTCATACGCTGCACCTATAGCGCCATTTTGGAGAGTATCCACTGAACGTAAACAATGCTGTTCTGTGTCATACATTGTTTACACTTTGATCTCAATGAAAACAATGTTTCTGCGTGGTGCTGCATACGTTGTTTACATTCAGTGGATACTCTCCAAAATGGCGCCAAGGTGACGCGGAGGAGACTAATTGTTGAATAAAGTTGTTATTTTTGTTTTCTTTGCTCTCAAAAAGTATTCTCATAGCTTTGGTTGAACCACTGATGTCACATGGATTATTTTAACGATGTCCTTGCTATGTTTCTGGACCTTGATTGTGGTAGATCCTTGCTGTCTATGGGAGGGACAGAGAGCTCTCGGAATTCATCAAAAATATCATGAGGGTGAGTAATTAATTGCATATTTGAATTTTGGGTGAACTATCCCTATAAAATTTTATATTTTCAAAAGCAAAATGTACATCTCCCAGTACACATTCACATAAAATCTTTGATCATATTCAAATCAGGAAATTATTATAATGCAGCCAAGGGAATTTATGAGAAACACAAATGACTACTTCACCTCCAGAGTCTTGTTCATTCGTCAAGTGACAGACCTAATGAACAAATCATTCATGAAATACCCATCACCTCTAAGGAGAAGTTGGAAAGGGTTGAATAAGCAACAGTGTTAATGGGAGTAAAAGTATTTGTCTTGTCATCACAGATGTGTCATAAAACATATTTAATGTGTTAAGCTATTTGACCTGGATGGCCTGCTGCAACCTATAACTACTTGACTGGCAGTGTCATCATTACCGTGTTTTAAATGCCAATGAAACTATAAATCTTAGCAGGTTATCATAACCGAGATACATAAAAAGCTGAGAATATTTACATAGAATTAGAATTTGCATGTGGACATTTTCATGTATAATATAATTTATATGTAAATAGTATAATATACAATTTTATAGTTTTTTTATAATGTTAGTTCCTCAAAAATATTGCTATTATTTTTTAAATGAGAAAGCCTAGTTATATTTTACAAATACACTACATTTTGGGACAAAATTACTTTATAAAGGATGCATTTAAAAATGTTTTTAATTTTGCATTTATAAAGATTTCTGTTTCTAAAGAAACAGGTCACTGTAACCGTGTTAATCAGCATGTTAGAATGATTTATGAAGGGTCATGTGACTGGAGTAATGTCTGCTGAAAATGCAGCTTTGCAATAAATAGATTACATTTTAAAACGTGATAAAGTAGAAAACAGTTCATAACAGTTTAAACTATTATAGTATATTCACATTTTAGTGTATTTTTCATTAGATAAATGCAGCCTGGCTAAACATGAGATATTTAGTTTTTTAATATTTCCTGAGAATGACACATTTTTGTATATTAGTCTAGCACAGTGAAATAAATTTGAAAATATAAATAGAGATGTCTCAAGCTGCTTTACATTGTCAGCTGTACTTGAAAATAGAGTTCAATATGCTTTGTTTTTAAAGGCTAATTATAATGTGTTCCTTACTGTTTAAACACACTTGTCATTATTGCCCCATTAACTGTAGTAAAACCCATAGTAGGATGGTTAACAGGGGGCATGGCATTGATCAGTCAATGGCAGGTCATTATGTCTGTAGTGGAAGTCAACTTAATGCTGAATCCTATGGTCTGGTCAATGCGGACTGCCTCGGGACCAGAGATGACCCACAGACACTGATGCCTTGATGCTATTTGGTGTGATTCTGTAGGCATTGCTATAGCTGTTTAATCTCGGATACACTCCTCATGGAAGATGAATTGGATTCATGTGGTGTTAAATCATTTTGGAATGATAAGACTTGAGGATACTTGAGTATAAGAACCTCTTTTAGATGATGTTCCACGATTTACATAGTCTTCCAAATGTATGGCATTTTAAAGACCATGGATGGTATGGTATGACAACCAAGGGTTTATGTAAATAACACCCTCTTCATCAGTTGTCTCGGTGGATGCACATTCCTGGCTGTCAGGAGGAAAAGGACAGGTTTCCCAGCTGGCTCTTCCCCAGTAGGATTGCCCCTTGCTGGCCCTTGCTCTGTCACATTGCTGCTTGGGCCTGGAGGGGTTAAAAATAACCCAGCCCTGGATCCTGGACGGGGCGGATATTCGGCCTGATATAGCAATGGGAGACACGTTTACGGCCACAGTTGTCAGTCACGAATCCAGGCGGGAAGAGAGACAAGACTGGAACAGAAGAGGAGAATAGAGCCAAGGCTCACAGATTCTCACAGAAGACAAGGGGCAGGAATCAGAGAGAGCATATAAGAGATGATGTTCGGGACCTGAGAAGAAAAATAGACATGAACGTTTGGGCGATTTCACATTAGCTGGATAGATGCTCTGAAGCTGATAAGTGAATAGGCTCCTGGGTACTACCTGAAGACTGAGGATAATGCAAACATAAAGCTAAGTGCATGTGAGCGAGAATCAATCTCCCAGGGAGCGATTAGTGAGTGCGGAAACTCGGTTGATGTCAAGTGTAGTGCAGTTTTTTTGCTGAGCGTTAGGTCACTCTTTACCATGGGCAATGCGGCAATGTGTAAGGCATGTGGTTCAGGTAAAGGCCTGCGGACCATTGGAAGTGATCCATCTCTGGACCATTACTACTGTTCTGTGGTAGATACCATGGTAAGACAATCTTAATAATATCTAGGTTCAGAAGAGGATTGTTGAGGTGATTTTTTGCAAGTCCAGTTGTGTTTGTTCCACAAAAAGTTATACAGGTTTAGAACAACATGAGGATGGGTAAATTATGACAGAATGTTACTTTTTGGGGGAACTAACCCTTTAAGATGTAAAGCTTCCAATAGTCTTCTTAACTAGTTTAACCAGCAATACTTCTTTGTTCAACTAGCATTACCAGAAAGACCATGTTAACTGACTAGCTTCACTAACTAAGATTTGCTGGCCAACAGCATGTAAGCTGATTAAAGCTGTTTGATATATGGTAGTTTTTTATAGTCAGTATTTCAAGACTTTGGTGTTTAATACATTTTTAGATTAGATTTGTATCTAATCTGTTACAATTCTGTTTCCATTGGATTGGTCTTATAGACCCACATGTGTTAAGATGTGACTTCTCAACCTCAGGAGCAGAGGTCAGGTCTTAAAAATGTCGGTCAATAGTCTGTGATGACCTAACACATTAATGCCTCACGCTCCATGTGACCTGAGAGCTACTGAACTGTTCATTCTTAAATAACGCTTCCAGAACCTAGCACCAATGCTATTGTCGGTTCTAATGTAAAAAGATTCAAATAAATGCCTTAATGCTTGCTTCTATTATTGAAAATGCTCGACTTTAGAGGTTTCTTGAAGTTTAAAGGTTTTAATATTTGCATAATAATACTGTCTGTATGTTTTAATACATCTTGTGCAACTTTTGAAAGGTAGGCCTAATTGAAAGGTGCTCTCTACCTGCTCTGTAGTGTTCATAAATAAGATGTTGTGTTGTTATTGCACATTCAGGTTTCATTGTCACAGTTGTGACTCTTATGCCAAAGGCTTTAAATGGGATTGCTCTGAAGTAGTATAATCAACACATGTTTGCTTGTTGATGCCAAATCTGAGATTTGATCTTGGTATTCATTTTCTTCCTCACATGGCCATGCACACATGCAGATCTCTCTCTCTCTCTCTCTCTCTCTCTCTCTCTCTCTGTGTGTTTGAATACATGGTTTTTACAATGGCACGTGTACTACAGCATACACATGGTTTATGAGAAATGCACACGCTTCCTGTGTCCTCGTAAGCCAAATGGCTTAAAAAAATATACTAAACCATGATTTAAAAAATCCCAGTAGTTTTCTATGAAGGGTAGGGTTAGAGTTAGGGGTTATAAAATACAGCTGAGAGTCCCCATAAACCACATATACAAGTGTTTTTGTGTGTGCATGTGTGTCTTGTCAGCTGCCTTCATTCTGTTTTGCTGTCTATATTTAGCAGAGTCACATTCAAACACAATTCTGATAAAAGGAGATACGCCCACTGAAATCACAACCTACATACTCGCTGAGATTTAAGCACATATCACAATCTTTGAGAAAATGAGAAATATTTACAGTGCTGTTCAAACATTTGGGGGAAGTAAGATGTTTTTTATGTTTATGAAAGAAGTCTCTCATGTTCACCCAGGATGCATTTAAAAAAACGTAATTTATTATTACAAATTAAAAATAACTGTTTTCTCTTTTAATACATTTAAAAAATGCTATTTATTCATGTGATGGCAAAAATGAATTTTCAGAAATAATTACTACTTTTGAACAGTAGTGTATATTATCAGAAATGTCACAGATCTCACCCATTTGTTCTTGTTTAATAGCATGGAAATATGTCACATTATGGAAGTAAAATGAATCGCATTGATCACTTGAATATTGCTTTCAGTTTTTTTACTAGTACTGAGCTGATGTTTCCTAATGTTTTTCTACGTGTTGTATATACAGTCGGACAGTAACACCAGCTTCCTGAGGGCAGCCAGGGCAGGTAATATTGAAAAGGTGCTGGAGTTCCTCAAGAGCGGACAGGACATTTCCTCGTGCAACCAGGTAACTTTTTACATGAAACAGAATTTCAGTGATGTAACAATCAAAGAAATAATTGCAATGTCCTCTCATTTATTTTATTCTCATAATAAATATACAATTTACTATTATTTATATATATATATATATATATAATATATAATTTTATGAATTCACCAATTTGAGGTTTTGCACATTGTTACATCTGAAGCCATTTAGATTATTTATATGATCTTAATCTAATCCGTTGCGATGCAATCTTTTGAAAGTCCATGGTTTTCCAGGAAGTTGGCATATAGTTGCATTGTTATGATGTATAGAGAGCCATACTGATTCCTGACAAATGCTGCATTACATTATCAGCTAGTCCTCTGCCAAGCAGTTCTTTCTAGTACATCAAAGCCTTTTTACTCATGCGTGTCCCTGGCAGCTGTTCCCACTCCCGACCTTCTGTACCTTCTGCCTAACTAAACCCTCCCACTGTCACCGCACTGCTGTGTGCAACCATTCCTTACAAATTACCCCTGGCATAACAATGCACTGATATCACAGATACATTGAAGCAAATTGATCTCCAAATGTCTAAAGAATCTATTGATCTTAAAATGTGTAAAGTCAATACTAAACTGATTTCTTTTTGAAATCAAACATAGTCAAATGCAAACATGCATGTAAAAAAAAAAAAAAAAACCATTTCCTTATATAGTCATATATACACTCAGAAAAAAGATACAAAGCTGTCAGTGGAGTGGTACTTACTAAGATGTACTTTTATGTATTAATATGTATAATTTAGCGGTAAGTAATGTACAAAGATGTGCCTTTAACTTTTGTACCTAAGGGAATTGCCTGAATGACAGCTTTATACCTTGTTTTTCGGAGAGTGTATGATTAAATTGTCCTTTCATGAATGTACAGGAGATACCACATGCAAAATACATTCAGTGAGGTTTTGCAGAGGCACGACCTGCAAAATGTTCAACCAATCATCTTCACAGTTTTGGTTTTAGCAAGGTGTGCCATATAAATATTATGTAAATAACTAAATGTCGTGGTTATCATACTGCCAAACAAATACTCTTGAGCCATGGAAGCAACTTTGAAAACCAAAAAAAATTTAAAACAATGTTTTAAGTGCTTAACATTGTTTTTTGTGTAAGACTTTTTATGATTGTGGAATAAGGCACATTTCACTAAGTCTATCTGCCATGTGTCCAAATTAAATAATACATACAGTATGCTGATACATGATATAAACAACCTTTTGTGAAGCATTTTGCTTGAAAGTGTCATTATGCTGTTGTTGTTGTTTTTTACATTAAATGCAACTGGGTGTGAAATAGCTAAATTGTTTTTGTGTAAGTGACAGGTCTAGTCAAACTAGTAACATTAAAAATAGTCTATATAATTAAGTTAATTTATTCAAATTTTCAGTTGAAATGGACTGAATTGATACCAGAGACAAATGTCATAGGGTTGCTATAGACCCCTTTATTATGTAATGGGCTGAATTTGCCTCTGCTGTGATGTATAATAGATTTGACCATGACATTATCCATTATGATGTCATCTGGAGTCGCCAGTAATGAGCACATCAGTACAACAATGGACAGGCATTCCATGCTGTTTTCTCTAAAGCCCACTCTTCTAATCCTCACTGAGTGATATTGCAATATAATCTGCCCATGTTTTATCTGTTTTTCTTTCCACTCTTTCACCGGAATATCTCTCTCCTGATGTGAAAACTCCTCCAGCTTTCATTATCCAAATAAATGAGATTAGTATTTCGTTAATTCTCTCTGCTTTTAATGACGAGTCTGACTGCCACATTGCGTTACACAAGAGCTGTCATGATTTACCCATCAAGCACGGAATGAGGTGCATTAGTAAATGAAGACAGGTGGTGATGTTTGAATAAAAGGAATGCTTATTTACAGCTTGAGAAAAAGGATTAAACACTAAAATTCCATGTTTAAACATTCAAGCTTTATTTACTAATAAGTGGCTTTTTACATGATATAATGAAAATCACATGTTTCATAATGACAAAAATTCACAACGACCATTTTTCTGATCATCGCACGAAAATAGAAAAAGCTGCTGCCAAACTTAGCCATAGTAAAATCAGTCATAACTGTTCTTTACAAATATGATTTTCAAACAAAGAGTACAATAAAATAAAATAACATTTATATACTATATTATGTTCTAATATATTCAATATGAAATTTCCATAATTAATCTTTTAGTCTTTTTGTAGTTAATCATTTTCAGTCTTTTTTCTAGAGCTGTACATAACAATTCTTTATATTTATTAATGAACTGCATATCAGAGATCTAGTATGGGGAACATTTTTATTCTAGCATTATAAAATTACCCTGGCAAAAGTCTGTATATTGCTATTATTAAAAAAATGTGTTGCAAAATTTGTGGTTGTTTTGTTCTGTATCGTAGCTTGATATCAAATGTGTACTGATTGTATTAATCACAAAAACATATTAATCACACCTCCCTCTGTGCATAGAATGGACTCAATGCGCTCCATCTAGCAGCCAAAGAGGGTCACATGGAGCTGGTGGAGGAACTTGTGGAGAGGGGTGCGAGCGTGGACTCTTCAACCAAGGTTAAACACACATTAACACTGATAAACTGGAGGGAGGGGTATGTGATTCCCAAATGGCGAGAGAGAGAGTAAATCTGACGGAATGCCTGTCATCCAGCTCTGTGTATGATGAGTACAGTTGGACTCTGGTGACTCCTGTCATCTGACACACACAGGGCCAAACAGACACACTCACACAAACCAGGAACTATAAACATGACCAGCAATCACACTGACTGCAGGGAGTTCATGAGGACAAGAGCTTTTGAAACTTTGTGTTGGGCAGAACTGTGATTGTTTTAGTGTTTTTCATTCATTTGTTTTATTATGGACTAGATTTGTAAAAGTCCTTTTGTAAAAGATTTCTGCAGATCAGGTCAAATATCTCATATAGTAGTGAAGTCTTCATTGGCAAATAGCTGTTCTTGTTTTATGCATACACTCTAGGAAAAATATGTAACTATACAGCCCACATTTCACATATATTGCATTTTCCATATTGTTTTCTTACAGCTGTTTATCCATTTTTCTATTTCTTACAGTGTAAACGTCACTGAATTGAAAAGTCAAAAAAGATTAAAAGTTGCTTTTGGTGTAAGAAAAATACATAAAAGTCAAAAATGTGGAGTTATAGATAGTTGAATTATTTTTAGAATTTGTCATTTATTTATTTAATGTAATTTGGTTTGATATTTCTTTCTTTTTTCAGTCTCATCCTTTTGTGCTTTTAATAATTCACACAATTACCAGTGAATTCATACACAACAAGTGCACAATCACAGTGAATACTGTAAGTATCTCCCTCTCCTTTCCAGAAAGGGAACACCGCATTGCACATTGCTTGTCTGGCTGGGCAGAAAGAAGTTGCGAAGTTGTTGGTGAAAAGAGGAGCAGATGTAAACTTGCAATCACAGGTGAGAAAAGCCTGTAAAATTATAATAATATAGACTTTTTAAATATATAATTGTATTTATTATGATTAAAATATAATTCAATAAAATGTTATGATCTTATGTTTTACGCTACCTGTTGTTACTACAGAATGGCTTCACTCCACTTTATATGGCTGCTCAAGAGAATCATCTGGATGTTGTGCGATATCTTCTGGAGAATGATGGAAACCAGAGCATGGCCACAGAGGTTTGTGATCATGAGGGTTGTGTGTGTGTGTGTGTGTGTGTGTGTGTGTGTGTGTGTGTGTGTGTTGAAACATGCCCATACCTGTGTCTAAAAAGAGGAGAATCTTTACACATTTCCATAGATTGAGATTTTGATAACATGCTTATTTTCTTTGACAACATGTGATAGAATTGTTCAAACACGCAAGGTAAAGATTGCATAAAACTGGATGGAAGTAAATTCTCAAATCCTGATTGATTTTAAATGATATTCATCCCTACTAGAAATCCAGCCAATAGCATCAGATGGTTTAAGGTTTTACATGGTCACTTGGCTGTTCATTTGCATGTCCAAGCTAGTCTAGGTGGTGGATCATATGGACTTCTTACCATTGGACTTAGCTTTAACCTGCATATTGGTCAACCTGTTTGTGGCCTGTGTGGGTTGTGTTTTCTTAATCTCTGTCTATCCATTGTCTGTGTTTGTAGGATGGCTTCACTCCTCTGGCCATTGCTCTGCAGCAGGGTCATAATCAAGTGGTCTCTCTGCTGCTGGAACATGACACAAAAGGTAAAGTCCGCCTGCCTGCGCTCCACATCGCTGCCCGCAAAGATGACACCAAGTCTGCTGCTTTGCTGCTTCAGAACGACCATAATGCTGATGTCCAGTCTAAGGTGAGGAAATAAGTAGTGAGGATTTAATGTCCATGCTTTTTCAAAGATGGAACTATAGTAATTCTGTGGCTTTTTTTTAAGGGTTTCACCATGATAATACTATTTTTGGACATGGTGTTATTAGAGCATTGTGTGTTGTTTGAACATTTGAGCATATGATGTTTTGTCATACCTGTACAGTATCATTGTATCATGGTGTTCTTTGAAGATTACTAAACATTTCTATACTATCAGTGTACCATGGTACCACAGTTCATTTGTGAAGGATTGTTTATGATTATTTTGACTGATTTTATTAATTCATTCATCTTTTAGGAATAGTTCACACAAAAATGAAAATTTGCTGAAAATGTACTCACCTTCAGGTCATCCAAGATGTAGATGACTTGAACTGAGGAACTGATTTGGAGAAATGTACAATCACTTCACATGGATCCTCTGCAGTGAATGGGTGCCGTCCAAACAGCTGATAAAAAAATCACAATAATTCACAAGTAATCCTCTGTATGTTTGTAATAAAATCATCATGCAGATGTTTTCAACTTCAAACTGTTGCTTCCAGATAAAATATGTGTCATCTTTCTATAATATTACTTTCTCCAGTGAAAAGGTCATCTTGTCTGATTCAGGAGAGAAATAGGCACAGATCAAACACTGTTTATGAATAGAAAATAGTCCAAAACAGGTCTAAACAAAAATGTAGATGGATTTCGATGTGAGAGAATAACAGTGGATTTACTTTTTCATTGGAGGAAGCGCTATTATAGACTGGTATTTTAGTGACAGTTTAAAGTTTTTAGTTTGGACTCTCATTCTGACGGCACCCATTCACTGAAGAAGATGCATGATGAACAAGTGATGTAATGCAACATTTCTCATAATCTTTTCTGATGAACAAACAAACTCATGGATGGCCTGAGATTCAGTTCATTTCCACATAGTTTCTGAAATGAAAATAGTCTGTGAACTATTTCTTTAAATAGATATTTTCAGTGAGGTTCAAGCTTGCTAGCTGCTTGTTTTGCATTATTTATTATATTTTTGCTTTTGAAATCCCTCCTTTTAAGATCAAATGTTAAAATTGTTTTAAAACGTCATATTAATAAAAATGCTATATTTTCCTCCTCGTGTGCGACTCCTTCAGATGATGGTCAACAGGACTACAGAGGTATTAAGATTACTCAGCAGAATCCTGCACCTCCATTCGTCTCGGCTCTTATAAAGCCTAGTGTGCTACTTAACACCGAATCTTTCTTTTACAGTGCATGGGAAGAGAGTCTTGTCCTAAATGTTGTAGTGCATGACACATAGTTGTTTTTATTTTAGTAGCAGCACCCTATTACCTCAAGAGGTTTTTGGGTGTTTCTAGCTCATCAACATGTTTTTATGCTCCTTTATTTCAATGAACATTTTTGAGCAGAAATTAGAGGTGCATTATGTTGTTTATACACCACTTGTGATTTTACTAGCAGACTAGACAGACGTTTAACTCCTAATTGTGCATGTGAACTCACGCTGACACTGTGTAGAAGTCTCTCGGTCACATTTTGCTGCACCTTTTTGTTAATTCTGTTTTTTTAAATTGCACCATGTCTGTCAGAATGGAAAGGTAAGAAATGAATGAGTAAGACAGACAATGCCAATTTCCTATCTATACTTTCATCTTTAGTAATATGTAGTGAGTAGTTGCTGATTAACATTTGTTTGTTCAGACACTTTGTTCATAATCTTTTTTTTTATTCATTGTCACTGAGAAACTTCTCATCTCTCTCATGAAGACTCATATTACACGGGAATGTGCTCAGATATTATTACATACACGTACAAATCTAATCTTTCTGTTTCTTATTTCATCAGTTTATTTTCTTTATCTTCACTCCAGTGCATGGTGTGGTTGGATCCATTGGTAGCAGATGAGAATCCAGATTTATTTCATTGTTTTCATTTTTCTATCTTTTATGTTTTTGCACAAATGTGATGGTTCATTGGAATGCTGCATGGTAAATCATGAATGATGGACGTTTTAAAACAATCCTAACAGACCAGCACAGACATTTACCTTTATTCTGTTTTCTTCTTTTCTTTGTTCTATCCCTTCTTTTATCCCAATAATACTCCATCCCCTAACAGAGTGGCTTCACTCCTCTGCATATTGCTGCTCACTACGGTAATGTTAATGTGGCCACGCTGCTGCTCAACAGAGGGGCTGCTGTAGACTTCACAGCTAGGGTATGATCTTATACTGCTAAAACCTTAAAAAAGCAGCAACTTATATTGACAAAATTAAATACTTTAAGGGATTGTGCATACTTTGAATTGTTTGGTAGTAAGTCCTCTAAATCAGTGGTTCTCAACATGTATTGTTTTTTTTTACTTTAAGGCCCCCCTTGTCCAACACTAAAATCAAAGTCCTCCCCCAATATAAGCTAATATATTTCTTCTGCATCAATTATGATGTTATAATAATAATGTATTAATTTAAATATTATTATATATCCTGCACCCCCTGAAGTTTACTGATGCCCTCTAGTGGGCTCCGGCCCCCTAGTTGAGAACCACTGCTCAAAATCAGTGCTTTCTGTATTGAATAACAGAATAATATTTAAGCTGTTATTCACTCAAATCACACATTTATCATTTGTGGGTAAACTTCAGGGATATGTTTATGTGCGTGCTTTCTTTTATTTATTTCTGTACAGTTAAAACTCTATTGGAGGAATGAATTATCTTATGTTGATGTATAAATTGTATCCCTTGATTTTAGATGACAGTGTGTGTTGATGGTTTATTACGTTTCTATTTTTTCAAGTATGGAAATATAATCTCTGCTAAAGAATGTATTGTTTTGTTTAGAATGGTATAACCCCTCTTCATGTGGCCTCCAAACGAGGAAATACAAACATGATTGCTCTGCTGTTAGATAGAGGGGCTCAGATTGACGCCAAGACCAGGGTGAGTATAAACAGTACCATCAAAATACAGTAAAACAAGCGACCTCTAGTGCCTATACCTCTAACAGCAGTTCAGAGAAACATTTACTGTATGTACTCAATAATGATAATGCTAGCTTTTTGTGAGCTGTGCATTATGAATGCTGATTTTAGCAGTGGTAGGTGTTTTAGTACATGTTGTCATGTGCATTTGCCTGAGTAGTTTTCATAATGAATTATTTATGTGTGGTTTCATATTTGCTGTTTGTCTGTATTCGTGACCCGGGACCACAAAACCAGTTTTAAGTTGCTGGGGTATATTTATAGCAATAGCCAAAAATACATTGTATGGGTCAAAATGATCGATTTTTTTATGCCAAAAATCATTTCGATGTTAAGATCATGTTCCATGGAGATATTTAGTAAATGTTTTACTGTAATTGTATCAAAACTTCATTTTTGATAAGTAATTTGTATTGCTAAGAACTTCTTTTGGACAACTTTAAAGGCAATTTTCTCAATATTTTGATATTTTTTTGCACCCTCAGATTCCAGATATTCAAATAGTTGTATTGGCCAAATATTGTCCGATCCTAACAAACCATACATCAATGGAAAGCTTATTTATTCAGATTTCAGATGATTTATAAATCTAGATTTAGAAAAAATGACACTTAAGACTGGTTTTGTGGTCCAGGGTCACATTTATCTTCTCTCTGTTGAACAGGATGGGCTGACACCGCTGCACTGTGCAGCCAGAAGTGGACATGACACTGCAGTGGAAATACTGCTTGAAAGAGGAGCTCCCATGCTGGCACGGACTAAGGTACAGGGAACTAAGTGGTTCCATGTTTGTATTTTTTAATCCATCTTATATACTTACTAAGACTGAATTTATTTGAATTTTTAAATATAAAAATGCAGTAAACTGTATTATTATTACTTTTTCTCTTTTTCTCTATTTCTCTCTTTCTACACACACACACACACACACACAGAATGGCCTGTCCCCGCTGCACATGTCTGCTCAGGGTGATCACGTCGAGTGTGTGAAGCACCTGCTGCAACACGAGGCACCGGTTGATGATGTCACACTAGACTACCTGACCGCCCTTCATGTTGCCGCCCACTGTGGTCACTACAGAGTCACAAAATTACTGCTGGATAAGAAAGCGAATCCTAATGCCAGAGCACTGGTAATTCTTTGTCTTTGAATGAAAAAAGTCAAAGGAATGTGTGCTAGTGTTAATGAGCGTTACTGATGTATTTATTGTGTGTCAGAATGGTTTCACTCCTCTGCATATTGCCTGCAAAAAGAACAGAGTGAAAGTCATGGAACTGCTGGTTAAATATGGAGCCTCGATTCAAGCTATCACTGAGGTAAGAGCCTTAATCTTGCATGCTGTTTCTGATAACAATATCTGATTTGGCATGCAACTTTTTAGAGTTTATTTCAAGCCTAATAATGAAACTCTCTGTTAGCCCACTGTTCTAATAATTAAACTGTATCTCATAAAGGAATGTTTAGAGTTCATATAAACAGAACTTTCAGAACCTGAAATCAGAATGGATTAATACAGATTGATGCAATTTGGTGCATGTATCCATAATTACATCCTGTTCTCTTTCTTCCTAGTCCGGCCTGACCCCAATCCATGTTGCAGCATTTATGGGGCACCTCAACATTGTTCTCCTGCTGCTACAGAATGGAGCCTCACCTGATGTCTGTAATATTGTGAGTACACAGTCATCATGATTGGACATGATTTGTACCACATTTAAATACATTTCTTAAGATTTCTTATAGGGGTGTGTGATATTGACCAAAGTTTGGATTTTTACTTTGTTTTTGTGCCGGTACCTTGGCTGGTTTAGGCTTTTAGTGGAGCTGAATCCGAAATCTTTTAATATTCTTCATATTTTTTGCATTGGTTAGATCACAGTAGCATAAGGTATGTTATTTAAACCACTAAATTGATTTGAAAGCAAATCTTCTTTGTCAAATTCTTAGGTTTTATCAATAAATTAAATTATAATAATAAGACACTATAGAGCTGTTACCAATCAAATTAAATCAATATTAACTAAATCCATTTTTGCACTGCATAGATGACATACTGTAAGCTACATTTGATATGGCATTCAGATGTACATGTTTATATCTATAAATATGAACAAAAAAGGATTAATTCAGTAAGGAAACACATTTATGTTGCTCAGACACACGGATCAGTTATTCTCTGCATCCTATCTGCATTAATAGACTACATCACACAGTGAAACAGCAGCTATTACAACATCTGCCTATACATATCTATATGAAAACAACTATTACTATAGTATTCTAGACGATATAACTATTGCACACCCCTACTTTCAGAGCCTAATTTTTAACTCATGCTTTATCACACTGTTTTGCTAATACTTGGAGTTTTTGATATCATTTGCTGTCTTTTCTCCTCTCCTCTAAATGAACACATTCAAAAAGGCCTAGCAATGCATTTCATGTAGTACTAATTGTGTGTCCTCAGCGTGGTGAGACAGCATTGCACATGGCCGCAAGGGCAGGACAGATGGAGGTAGTGCGATGTTTGCTAAGGAACGGCGCTTTGGTGGATGCCATGGCCAGAGTCAGTTGATAAAAACACTCACTGAATAAAGCGAGAATACAGATATGAATGACTACACACAAAGCTTTAAATACTATATCTACATTTCATCTCCCTATTTCTCTCTTGCCTCCAGGAGGACCAGACACCCCTTCACATTGCGTCTCGTCTGGGTCAGACAGAGATTGTGCAGTTGTTACTGCAGCACATGGCTCATCCTGATGCGTCCACCACTAATGGATACACACCTCTGCACATCTCCGCTCGTGAAGGTCAGGTGGAGACGGCTGCAGTGCTGCTGGAGGCTGGAGCATCTCACTCACTCGTCACCAAGGTGGGACTGGAGGGAGATCTGTGAAAGAGATATGGGGCCTTCATTCTAATATACTATCAAATATTTTTCATTAACTCTACTATTTTATACAGAGCCCTGCACATGATATGCAGACAAAACTATATATTCTCTAGGAATTAAGAATTTGTTCTGTTATTTTAGGCAACTTTGTACTAATTTGTTCCCTCATTTTAGTAAAATGTGGCCATGTTGTGCAAATTTGTTTCCTCATTTAAATGAATACAAAACATGGAATGAATTAGTACAACATGCTCACAATTTACTAAAAATGAGGGAACTAATTAATTAAACAAGGGAACAAATTGTTGTGTAATAATATTTCTCAATCGTACACACACACACACACACAAACACACACACACAGTATAAATACTGTTAAATACTGTAAAATACTGTCAAATTGTGAAATATTATTACAATTTAAAATAGCTGTTTTCTATTTTAGTATTTTTTAAATGCGAGTTATTACTTTGATGGCAAAGCTGAATTTTCAGCATCATTCTTCAGTCTTCAGTATGCTTATTTAGTGCTTAATATATATTTCATAATATGATCAATGTTGAAAACAGTTGTGCTGCTTAAAGTTTTTGTTAAAGCTGTGATTTATTTCTAGAAAATTATGAATTGCTCAACAGAACAGCATTTATTTGGCATAAAACTCTTTTGATAAATGTAATGTGTACTTCATGAATAAAAGTATTAATTCAAAAATATTCATTAATAAATATATACATACAAACATACTGACCCCAAATTGTTTTGAAAAGTGTAGAGTGAAGAGTATGTATTCATCTATAATCAACTAAAGACAAATATCCTTCCCATAACAGAAAGGCTTCACTCCTCTGCATGTTGCTGCTAAATATGGTTGTCTGGATGTGGCACAACTCCTCCTTCAGAGGAGGGCACTTCTTGATGACACTGGAAAGGTGAAAATCAAGTTTTAATCACCTACTCATTGAAATGTATTTTGTAAATATGTTCACTTTAGTCATTTTTCTTTCTGTCTTTGGCTTTCTGAACCAGTATGGTCTCACACCACTGCATGTAGCTGCTCACTATGATAACCAGCAGGTGGCGATGATGCTCTTGGATAAAGGGGCCTCACCTAATGCTACTGCTAAGGTGAAAATCTTAAACTGACTGCAAGATATCTCTGTATCAGTTATTAAAAAACCTAAAACCTGAGGGTTTCTGTTTCTCTCTTCTGTGTAGAATGGTTATACACCTCTCCACATTGCGGCAAAGAAGAACCAGACAGAGATCGCCTCTGCGCTGCTTCAGTATGGAGCAGAGACCAATGCATTGACCAAACAGGGAGTTAGTCCTTTACATCTGGCATCCCAGGAGGGGCACACAGAGATGGCCACCCTGCTGCTGGAGAAGGGTGCACATGTCAATGCTGCCACTAAGGTAAGATCTAGATCATTGAAGACCACACTATGTATCCTCAGCATCAGGCTATTAGCTATTGCTCATAAATAAATATAATAAATGTACTTTGTTTTTTGTCATCCAAACTGACCATTACAAATGTCAGCCAAACCAATTAGATGTAAAATGTTTACTTGATGGTACCTCATAAGAACGGAAGTTTTTTAAATTATTTTGAGAATTTAATGACACTACAATGTCAGTTAATGGTGACATGGCATACAAGTAGCCTAAACAGATAAAATATTTATTCTTTATATATATATATATATTTGTAGCTAGACTTAAAGTGGATTAAGTCTTTTTTGTGAAAGTCCCTTTTTTGTGATAGTGTCTCATTCCACATTACTGTCACATTGATATTTTTGGAACTCAAAATTGAATATTTCTACTACTGAAGAATTTTTGAAATTAAAGTTAACCTAGTGTGCATAGAGTTAACAAGTGCACATTAAATCCAACACATGCAGAGATGGAGTTTGCTGCATTTACTGTGAACTAAGAGACTGTACACGCAAACAGTGCTATATCACAAAGCCCTATTTATTTATTTACATTTTACATTTGATATAATTAATAATAAGAATTTGTTCATGAACCCACTGTAGTTCCCTCCCCCCAGAGTTCACGATTCCCAGTTTGGGAAACTCTGCCCAAGACCTACACAAATTTATGCAGTTTACTATTTAGAACAATTGCAAGAAAAAAAAAAAGTTTAACTTGGAAATAAAGATTCGTAACAGGGATACACAGGGCTTAAATACTACAAACTAAACAAGGTTAATTAATACAACACAGGTGGGTCTGATCTAACTAAATGGGAACTAAACAGGAACATCAAATATGGGCATACACGAGGTAAAACTAGGTCAAGGGGAGCAAGAGACAGAAAACCACAATAAAAGACAGGACACAGGTCTGAGGGTACTCCCCCCTCCCGGAAGGGGGGTGGGCACTCTGGAGGCCCCTCAAGAAAGACACGGGGGAGATCTCCAGGACGGATCAGGGTACTGGGGTAGGGAGCTCAGGAGGCCATGGCTGGCAGTCTTCATGGCCAAGCCCTCATCCTTCGCCAGTCTCTATGGCCGGATCCTATTAGCCCCCCCAAAAAAAATTACTGGGCAGAAATTGGGGCTAAACTCAGGAACAGGAGCCTCTACATGGGCTAAACTCAGGAACAGGAGCCCTCTTGGGGCTATCCACAGGAACAGGAGCCTGTTCTGGGCTAGACTCAGAATCTGAGGCCCTTCTTTGGGCCGGACATGAGACCAACAGCCCTCCTTGGTCTGAACATGGTGAGAGGGGCCCTCTCAGGGGTGATCTCAGGAACCGCTTCCATCGAGGCAACACGAGAAGCAAGCGGCTTGGGAATGGCCTCCATGGCCATGAAAGGAGAAAGAGCCTGCTTCTGAGGAACCCCAACAGACAAAACCAACAAGACTGATTAAAAATATTCCTGTGGAAAATACTTCAGGGGACATGACTTGACTCTGGACAGAGTCTGGAGCCTTCACTGGACTCTTGGTCAGGGACTGGAGCCTTCACTGGACTCCCGACAGGGACTGGAGCCTGCACTGGACTCTTGGTCAGGACACCGGAGCGAACTTTGGAGCTGAAGTGAGCCGCAGCTGGCGGGCTTGACTTCGGAACGGCCGGCAGGCTTGAGGGAGCGACGGCCCTTGATCTTGACTGATGAGTGGCCGGCGGGCTTGGGTTAGCCGCAGCCGGCAGGCTGGACAGATGAACGGCCGGCAGACTTAAGTGAGCTGCAGCCAGCGAACCTGACTGACGAGCGGCCAGTAGACTCGCAGCACTCACAGCGATTCCGCCGAACTCTCACACTTAATTTCAGCAGGCTAGGGTGGAATGCCGAGCTGCGACTTCCATGCCGCGGGAAAAAAACTAGGTAAACAAAAGAAACTTGAGGAGAAAAAAACAGGGAGATGGGGCGCCGCTTTCTGTTGGGTCTGGTATTCTGTCACGATCAAACACAAGGGAAGCGAGGAGACGAGGGTAAAACTCAAAGAAACAGTCTTTTATTGATACACAAGGCAGGTAAACACAGGGCTTAAATACTATAAACTAAACAAGGTTAATTCATACCACACAGTTGGGAATGATATAACTAAATCGGAACTAAACGGGAACAGGAAAACCAAATATGGGCATACACAAGGTAAAACTAGTTCAAGGGGAGCATGAGACAGAAAAACACAACACAAGACAGGACACAGGTCTGACAGTAATAATGGTGTATGTTTTCTTTTTTTCAGAGTGGCCTTACACCTCTACACCTCGCTGCTCAGGAGGACAGAGTGCAGGGGGCTGAAATACTGGTCAAGCACGATGCAAACGCAGACCAGCAGACCAAAGTAAATTTAAACCTTTTTTTTGTTACCATGGGCTGAATTATTTTTTTCAATAAGGTTTCAGTATGTTACACTTCAGCTAATGTGAGATTTGGTTATTTCTTCTAGTTGGGCTACACTCCTCTTATTGTTGCCTGTCACTATGGAAATGTCAAAACGGTTAATTTCCTTTTGCAAAATGGCGCTAATGTCAATGCAAAAACCAAGGTAAGAGTTTAATATATTTATTAAAGTATATTCTTTCATTGTGTGACTTGGTAATCCAATTAATTATTACTTAATAAATTATTAATTTAATGATTTTGTAAGTATGAGCTGTGTGACCATGCATTTTGAGTTTGTGGCTGAGAAATATTGCTGATGTCTATGACAGATTGCAATTTTGTGCAATTATAATATTTTGTAATATTCTATCAGAATTACAATATTTTAAATGTAGGACATGCTTACATTTTTGCATTGCATTCTCTGATTGTTATTATGATAATTATTTCCTGTTTTTTATTTCAGAATGGCTACACACCACTTCACCAAGCTGCTCAGCAGGGAAATACACATATTATCAACGTCCTGCTGCAGCATGGAGCCAAGCCTAATGCAGTCACTATGGTGAGAAACACTCAAACTCACAGAAAGGATATTAAATCTGTATCTTATTTCTCTAACCTCACACTCTTTCTCTCTCAGAATGGGAACACAGCACTCTCTATTGCTAAGCGTCTGGGGTACATCTCAGTGGTGGACACTCTGAAAGTTGTTACAGAGGAAACAATCATAACGACAACTGTATGTATACATCCCTTTACATATTAACAACATTTGATGCATTCATAAACCATACAAGAATATATGTTGAATGCCTTTTATTTCAACTGTTGTAGACGGTGACAGAGAAACACAAGCTGAATGTACCAGAGACAATGACAGAAGTTCTGGATGTGTCTGATGAGGAGGGTAAGAAACTCTTTTATTACTGACTTTTATTATGCATAATTGGGATTTCATATATCTGTGTAAAAGCTACTGTGCCTCTGTAGCCCAACATCAGATGGAGGAGGAGTTTTTTACTGAAGTCTCTATGGAGATAGAAGGTATACAGGGTTTAGATATAGAGTGAACCGAATTGACCCATTGAAGTTACTAACGTTACACTTACTGCAATAACAAAAATCTGCTCAGTTCCTTCCATATCTATTCCAATGTGTGGTTTGCAATTTGTGTGTTAACTGGAACACACAGGCATGATTATTGCGTGTAGAAAACTAAACTGTGAAAAACTAACTTTGATCTCAGTTATTTGTGCTAACGCTACTGTCAATCAACTATTGTGAGAGGGCTTGGGTCTGTGTAACGTCGCACAGATAAGAAGCTGAGAATGGCTTGATTTGAGAAAGGGGTAATGATTTTAGTAGATTAAAAAATAAAAAATACTGGGTGGATTTTTATCATTACAGGGTGGTTATGTATGCACTGCCAAAATCATTTATGTTCAAACAACATGTAAAAATGCATTTAGCATCCGATGACCCCTTTAAATAATGGTGCAAATACCAGTAATCTGACAACCGTAAAACCAACCTGATCTCACAGCAATTCTTATATATTTTAGGGTTGGTTTAAGTGGCTAATTCGTACAAATTTTGTATGACCTCGCTCATAGAAATTCATACGTTTTGTGAAAAATCATACGTATTTTACAAGGTGGCAAATTCTTAGGAATTTGTACAAATGACCACCCATAACCCTGCCCCTAAACCTACCCCTTACAGAAAATAAAATTGTACAAATGAGGTTTTATGAGTGAGGTTGTACGAATTCGTACTAATTAGCCACCTTGTAAAATACTTATGAATTGGTCGTGAGATAGCATTGGAAAAACTTAGTAAATTATGTTGCGTGATTCACTTAAATACTCTCTTCCCATAAATGTTGCATCTGATAGAGAAACTCCTACAAGTGCTCATGCAAAAATATATTTTCATCATAAATGTTTCACTGCGTCTCTTTAGTAAATCCTGACAGCAGTTTTTTAAAAGCAATAGAGGGTTTGAGCTGGTGCAAGCTGTTAGTGAGATCTGGCATTTTGTCAGTATTTTGATCAACGAGTAGTTCATTGACAGTGTTAATCAGTTAGTCAATATGTGTATGAGCAGGTGAGGACACAATGACAGGTGATGGAGGGGAGTACCTGAGAGCAGAGGACCTGAGAGAGCTTGGTGATGACTCACTACCTGGACACTTCCTGGACGGCATGAGCTACACCCATAACTTAGACCGGTAAAAAAATAAACCAAGGCACATTCACAAACAGACAAACCAATATTTGAATATTCCATAGACAAGTTCATTCCTGCTAAACAGATTACTGTTACTGTTTGCCCTGCCTCCAAACTCACATCATTGTTTGAGCCAGAAGTTTTAAACATTTGTTGCCATTTTTGGGAGGAATTTAACTCTCACAAGTATAACAGTTGCACACAAATAATGCTGCTTTTCTCACATGTTTACATTGTCCTACATCAGGTCCCATGAGACCCCCAGTCATGCTTACAGAGGTGAAGGAATGCTTATTGAGGATATAATCCCAAGCCACCAGCTTCATAAGGTGAACCTTGAACTAGCATACCTGATATGTACTCCTGACATTTGGCTCAGTGCTGTTAGCCAAAGTTTACAATGCTAATTGCTAAAATTAAATTTTTGCATTGTTAATAGCTTATTAGCTGTTCTACATTCACTGTAAACCATGGATTCACAGGGCTTATTGCGTTTATACAACAGTTATGCCATAAAAAAATTTAGCCCCCCATTAAGACAAAAAGACAAAAACTAAAAAATACTGTTGTAATGAGGTCACAGGTTGTCATTTACAACAGCTTCAAACACGAGTCACGATGATATATTATAGTCTGATTATGTTGTTTGTTAGGTTTCTGCATTCTCTCGAGAGCATGAGAAGGACTCATATCGACTGAGCTGGGGTGCTGAACATCTGGATAATGTGGTGCTAACTAGCACTCTTCTGCAGTCAGGGTTAGTAGGTTTCACACACAGACACACACTAAAACGGACATGAACACACACACACACACACTTGCCTTCCCCCGTCGTTCATGCTAGTACATACTAAGATATGTATGTTTATTCAAAGCTTGCATTGCATCAGATACCACTATTGTGGATCATGAATGATAGCTGCTCAATGTCCTCTTTCTTTCTTTCTTTCTTTCTTTCTTTCTTTCTTTCTTTCTTTCTTTCTTTCTTTCTTTCTCGTTTATTACACTCACGTCATCTCCCTAAATCACTCTCTTCTCTCTCTGCTGTTTGTGATTGTGTCTTTTGTTCTGCTTTTAGCCGATCCACCCCATGCCTTGACAATGACAACAGCAGGTGATCCTCCACTTCTCTTCCTTGTGCCCTTTTTGCTTCCTCACTTCATCTACTTTTATTTAATTATTGCATGTATATATACCAACTGACTGCTTTGAGCTTTTCAAATGAGCCTTTTTGTGCCTATTAAAATTTGAATAAGCATGTTTTGATGAACACAGTGAGTCATGTCCCAGTATGCATAGAGATCCCCATGAAAAATATTAAGTGTTATTCAGTATTTTTCACATGGGTGGTATGAAACTGGAGACATCGTGTTTCTCAACTACTACTTTAGTATTTTCCCCAGTACATCTTGAGCATGTTCAACAGTTATCATTCTTTATTATCTAATTTCTGCAGTGACTTATCTGTAGATCCTTTTGGAGACTTTCTCCATAAACTTCATGAACAATACATAACATAAAGCAACACTTAAAATAACATTATACCGTTCAAAAAACTGAGGTTAGTACGATTTTTTTTAAAGAACAAAATGTATACTTTTCATTTGGAAGAATGCATTAAATTGATAAAAAGTGATTGTTATTGTTATTCAATCTTATAAAGAAATGTGTCATGGTTTCCACAAAAATATTGAGCACCATAGCAGTCTTCAACTTTAATAATCAGAAATGTTTCTTGAGCACCAAATCAGCATAATAGATTATTTTTGAAGGATCATGTGACACTGAAGCCTGCAGTGATGGCTGCTGAAATCTGCTTTATCATCACAGAAATAAAATGCATTTTAAATATTAAAATAGAAATAGTTATTTAAATTGTTATAATACTTTACAATATTACCAATTTTACTGTTTTTTTATTTTATTTAAAACAAAATATTACCAACCACAAACTTTGGAACGGTAGTGTACACCAGTGAGTCTGTAATTGTACAACACATAATGGCGACACAATCTGATAATAAAAACGATGGTTAAGGTTTAACAGAAATTACTCCTTTTGATCACCGAAGAAAACTATTGGAGCCCAAATGTTTCTGGAAAAGTGTGTAATTTTAAATGGGAATTGCAAAAGTAATAACTGTTTACAAACATATAGAAGCCTACAGAGCCTATAACGTAAGTTTAGAAAAATAGATATCATATGAAAAATAATATCGCATGGCCTAGGTGGCTTCTGTAAGTTTATAAACAAGCATGTAATGCATTTATTGCAGGATTTCATTTCTGTATAGTTTTAATGAATATGTTAAACATTGTGTTGTGTGTTTCACTGTCACATGCTGTTCTATGAAAACAGCTTCCTGGTCAGTTTCATGGTGGATGCTCGTGGTGGAGCCATGCGTGGCTGTCGTCACAATGGACTACGCATTATTGTGCCACCTAGGAAGTGCTCAGCACCTACACGGGTCACATGTCGTCTGGTGAAGAGGCACAGGCTGGCCTCTATGCCCCCTATGGTGGAGGGAGAGGGGCTCGCAGGAAAGCTCATTGAAGTTGGACCCACCGGAGCACAGTTTCTTGGGTAAGGGGTTGTCTAAGTGGATCTAAAACTGAAAATGTATACTGTATCGCCATGAACATTTTTGTCTATCTTTGTTTGTGTATGATGCAGTTATATGTTTTCTATTTTGTCTCGTCTTGACTGATAAAGTTGCGCAATATGTCATCATGTTTGACGTGTCCTAACCAGGAGCGATGTTACACGTTTCCAGCGACAATCAATTTATTTGTCTATGCTAAAACAGCTGTCCATGTAATCTCATGTAATGTAATCTCAGCCAGTAAAATTATGTTTGATGTTTATTTTGTGAATTTTGGAACCAATGAGATTCCGTGGATAGATTTTAGTTTTTAAGTTTTAGTATGTCTTTATTTATTAATTAAAGAACCAATTTTAGGTAGATTTAACCAAGCGATGAACAAAATGCTGCAGCTGGTTAGGACAAAAACTCATGGATGAGCTTTTAGTGTTTGTCTCACCTGGTTGGGACACTTGTCATCTCTAGTTTGGAGGAATGACAATGATGTTCCTCAGTCACTAAATCTGAGTTCAGTAAATCAGGTTCACAGTGTGCCTTCTTTTTTACATCTTTTTTTAATGGCTGCGATCGGAACAGTAAACTCCACCTCCCAACAGCCCCTCCTCCTCTTAATGAGGGTGAAAGTCTTGTCAGCAGAATTCTGCAGCTGGGTCCACCCGGCACCAAATTCCTCGGGTAGGAGAGATCCTAATGCCAAATATCCACTGGATACCGGTCACATATTCCCCCTAATTCTTTTAAATTCACCTCCATCTGTATTTTATAATTTTTTGAGTTTGTTTTTATCATTCCAAAAATAGAGGTGTTCCATTAATTTACCTTTACCTCCCTTGTTGACTTTTTAATATCGTCTGAGTTTAATTTAGTTATTTTCTTGCATTGGTATGCTGAAGATGTCGTTACCCATGGTTTTGTTCCTACATTGCTGCATGCTACATTTACCTGTGTTTATGTCTTCCACAGATGCGATATCTGTTTCTCAACAATCCTCACTTTGACAAGTCCAAAGCCATACATTTGGCTGAAATAACACCCCTTATTTTTCAGGCCTGTGATAGTGGAGATCCCCCACTTTGCTGCATTGCGTGGGACAGAGAGGGAGTTGGTGATTCTGCGCAGTGAGACAGGGAGAGCTGGAGAGAACATCACTGTGATCATACAGAAGAAGAGCTGAATCAGATACTCAATGGCATGGACGAGGGTGAGTGTGTCCCAATACACACGGAGACAATTGTTTGATGTAACACACCTTAAATTGGCAAGTGGTATGCTAATAGAACTGTAAGAACTGTACCATTCAGAAGTTTGGGGTTAGTAATGTTTTTTATAGTTTTGAAAGATGCTCACAAATGGCTAAACAGCAATATTATGAAATAGCATTACAATTTAAAATAGCTCTTTCTATTTTGTTTGATGAACAGAAATTTCAAAAAGATTATTTGTAATATTATACATGTCTTTACAGTCACTTTTAATCAATTTAATGAATCCTTGCCAAATAAAAGTCTAAATTTGTTTATACAAAGAACTGTTTTGCATTGCATTGAACTGTGCGACAGTTCTTTTCAAACATTTTAGAATAAATCTGTGTTTAGTTGAAAAGTTTAGTTTGATACAGAAGGATAGCATCTTTAAAATGAAATAAATTAAGACTTTGGTCAATTGGAACAACTGGATTTGTCATTTTCATACCAGAACTGGACACTCCTGAGGAGCTGGAGAAAAAGCGAATCTGCCGCATCATCACACGGGATTTCCCACAATACTTTGCAGTGGTGTCCCGCATTAAGCAGGACAGTCATCTGATCGGTCCAGAGGGTGGGGTGTTAAGCAGCACACTTGTTCCACAGGTCCAGGCTGTGTTCCCAGAGGGAGCATTGACTAAACGGATACGCGTTGGGCTACAGGTAATCCACTATGCAAAGCAATCTTCATTACAGACCTTTTAATGTTTAAAGAAGGAATTTCAGTTACACTTTATTTTAAGGTGTCCTTGTTACAGTGTAATTATATATTTAAGTACAATTAAGTAATATTAATAACCAACATGTACTTACTATAAGGTTAGGTTTAGAGTTTGGTTTAGGGTTATTGCATGTAATAATGCATAATTGTTTACTAATTCTATAGTAAGTACATGTAACGTGTAACAAGGACACCTTAAAATAAGGTGTTACCGGCATTTCTAATTTTGCTTTTGATTTGTGTTAGACAGTTTTTTCACAAGAAATGTTGAGGGCAACACTGTACCATTTTTATGATTATTTGCACACTAGATCAGTAGTACAAACTACTTTTAGTATCTTATCGTATCATTAAAGCTGACTCAATTGAGATTGAGCTATATATCAATGCGCTGGCAATTGTAATTTTTTTATGTAATGGTAAAAAATTATTGATACACTGAAAAAAGTAATACTAATGATTTGTTATTTTGTCTTTAAGTCTTATTTTAGGGTTCATGTTAAAAGTGTGACTTCATGGAAAACGTTAATTATTATTATATATATATTTTTTAGCTATGCCCTTCTGTAAAATTTTAATTAGCAATATATTACTCTTAAATTGGTTAGAGGGAGGGGATGAAATTGAAATATATATATATATATATATGAGACGTCCATCCTGCCACTTACATCGCAATCTCATCTTTTATTAGGTCCAGCCCATCAGTGAGGATCTGGTAAGGAAGATCCTGGGTAATAAGGCTACATTTAGCCCAATTGTTACTTTGGAGCCCAGAAGACGCAAGTTTCACAAGCCCATCACCATGACTATTCCTGTCCCTAAAAGCCCAACCAGTGATGGGACAAACAGTACACCCACTCTACGACTATTATGTAGCATTACTGGTATGTGAGAATAAAGAGTAAAACATATATTTTGTAAGTAAGTGCCTTTATAAGAAGGTGTAAATAGTTCTAATCATTTTCTTTTTCTAGGTGGGACGACTCCAGCACAATGGGAGGACATAACTGGATCCACACCGCTAACATTCATCAACCAGTGTGTTTCATTTACCACTAATGTGTCAGCAAGGTGAGTTCAGGCATAGTGACAAATGTTTGTTGACTGCTTTCCCTTGACAAATCGTTAAATACATGTTTTTCCTCCCAGGTTCTGGCTTATAGATTGCCGTCAGATCCAGGAGTCTGTGAACTTCTCCAGTCAGCTTTATCATGAGATCATCTGTGTTCCCTATATGGCCAAGTTTGTCATCTTCGCCAAGACACTGGACCCTATAGAAGCACGACTCCGCTGCTTCTGTATGACGGATGATAAGATGGATAAAACTCTGGAGCAGCAGGAGAACTTCACTGAAGTGGCTCGTAGTCGAGATGTCGAGGTAAGTGTGGTTTAGTTAGTCTTGCTTGCGCATTTGACATGAACTTTTTCTATATGATGGTATGTTTATCTCTACAGGTTCTAGAGGGAAAGCCAATCTTTGCAGACTGCTTTGGAAATTTGGTCCCACTGACCAAAAGTGGACAGCACCATGTGTTCAGCTTCTATGCCTTTAAGGAAAACCGTCTTTCTCTCTTTATCAAAGTAAGTTATTATTTGTAGAACTATTTATATTAGATAAATATGTAGATATTATATTGAAGTTTGCACAAAAAGCACTGAGTTACAGATTTAAACATATGTTACAGTATGCCACAATGTTCCCTTCTAGTTTGACTGCGATGCCACAGTATCGTGTGTGTAATTGTCAGTTGGTGGTGAACAAAGTTACAGATTGGTTGTTTTCAACAGATACGTGACAGCACTCAAGAACCATGTGGCAGGTTGTCTTTTACAAAAGAACCAAGAACATATCGCAGTATAAACCAAATTGCAATATGCAACCTGAACATCTGCCTACCTGTTTACTCAAAGGTAAGATAAACACTTTCATAAGGATATTACCTCACAACAACTATATACTGTACATATGCATAAACACAACAAAAATCAATACATTTTGATCAAAATATATTTAGTTTAGCTCAATTTAATCTGGTAGTTGATTTTTTTACTCTTACCTTTTAAGGAATCTGATTCTGACCAAGATGCAGATGAGGAGGTAAATACTGATATTACACCTTATAAATACATATTTTTTATAATGTTGTCTTTGCTAAAAAATCATTTCCATTCGATTAACTCTGTTTCAATCTAATTTATTTATAGAGTGAGAAGACACATGAGCAATGTAAGCAATTTTTAAGTTTAAAAATATATATACAGTATACACAGCTTTATCTCCTATTCTTTTTAACCCAAATAATACATTAAGATATTTAGCATATTTATAAGTGATTTTAAGAGAAATTGTATTTGTGGATCCCTGATTGCTATGCTATGGCTGATAAACATCCCTTCTTCTATTTTAATTTTTATGATCTGCTGTTCTCATGAAACATTACATCCAATTCTATTCTCTCACAATGGTATCTTTCTTCTGGCATGATGGTTTCTAAAATGTTTAGTGTGTTACATGCCAAAAGAGATACTGGAAAACAAACCATTCTCCCTAAAATCTAAATCATACTGACCAGGCACATATTATTTTGCCTGTAATGAAATCACTTAATTTGCTTGCCACAAATGTCACCTTTGCATGGATCATTTCCTTTGCATGGAAATAACTTGACTTACACATATTATATTATTGTATATGTATGTGTGTGAGAGTGTCTGCTTGAATGTGAGAATATCTTTTTTTTTTTAAATATGCATAATTTGTCACATTTTTTATCCCTATCACTCACATTCTTTGTTTCCTTTGTTCACTTGTGTTTATTGTTTTCCTAGATTTTTTTTTATAACTTACCCCAGACGTATAACAAATTCCCATATGTCAAACAACTCCATGTTTGACTCAAAGATCTGCATAACTAAAAATACATAGCATTTAATATTTGAATGTGTTTTATTGGAAAAGCCTTTGATTGTATCTCAGTGTTGCATAAGAGCATTGTTTTGAAATGCTATCTGTGTTTGTGTTGACATGAGTTCTTCATGTCGAGAACAATCTTGAGATGCCTCATTGGTACAGCTCCACTCTGTGTTATGATTACTTTCCTCATTTGTTCTTTGTGCACAGGTTTCTGTATTACTTATCCTTTGTTTTTCTTTATACTTTCCCTCTTGTGTAAGTGTATGAGTGAATCAATATAACATGTTTAAGCAAGGTATTTCCTGCCCATTTCCTGCCCTCATTTTGTAATTATCTTTTACTTTGCTTAACTGCTCCCATGCCTTCCCAAATCCTTCGGATCCAAATCTAGATAAATCTAGCAATGTTCTTCATTCTGTTAAGTAGTTTCCTCATCAACTGAACTGAAGACAGTTTGTATTGCTCCTACCCTGACTAGTTTTCCAATGTTTTTTGTCCACTTAATTTCCCCCTTTGTTCTTTACAAACTATTTGTGCTGTTCAAATGGAAGATTATGATGGATCTGAGACAACAGAGCTTTCCATGCTACAAATCATACATGATCCTGCCACACTCGCAAGTCCAGATCTACTTTCAGAGGTTTCTGAAATGAAGCAGGACCTGATTAAAGTGTCAGTCCTTCTGACCTCTGAAACGTTGGAAAAATCTTACTCCTCTGGTCCTGGAGAGCGATTAGACAAGCCTGGGGATGAAGAAGTGGATGAGCCATTTGAAATTGTTGAAAAAGTGAAAGAGGAGTTAGAGAAGGTCGAAGAGATCCTTCGTGACAGAACAATGGATGACACAAAGAGGGAAGGTGCTATTGGGAGATCTGTAACCATTGATGATGAGGAGTGGGTACTTCTCAGTGAGACAGATGTAGAGGAATCCAAAAGCAAAAATATCACTGAAGTCCAAGAAGCACTCATTCCAGAAGTTCGATTGACAAGAGTCACTATATCCAGTTCTCCTCCTAAGAAGGATATTTCAGGTATGATTTCATATCTCAGCAGTGACTTAGAATATTGTCTGCAGGAAACTCCTGTACCATCTAATGATTCACAAGATGTGGATAGTGTTCAAGAAAGCTTTAAAGAGGTTGTTGTGACACGTGGTAAACATCGTCCAGTAGAAATAAAAAAGCCAGCAAGGAAAAGGCGTAAAGAGAGGGAGTTTGCAAGCGGCAGTTCAGAGGATGACTTGGAAAGGATGAGTAGGAGTCAGTCTGAGGAGTCTCTTGATGAAGATGCTGTTATCGGTGGATCTGAACCTGTCTTTGGACCTGTTCCTGTGTCTCCTAGAGTTGTAGAAACTCCGATTGGATCCATTAAGGACAAGGTTAAGGCACTGCAGAAGAAGGTTGAAGAAGAGAATGAGGTGGACAGTCAAAAGTGGAAATCCCAAACAGTGAGTACTTCCCAGAGTAAGCCATATGTAACAGAGACAGAAACATCAGCCAAGCTTCCTCCAAGATCCCCAAAGTCACAGACGGAACGGCTAGAGGAAACTATGTCTGTAAGAGAGCTGATGAAGGCTTTTCAGACTGGCCAGGATCCATCGAAAAGCAAGTCTGGACTTTTTGAACATAAAGCAATTACGACTGTAACCTCTGAAATGCCAAGTCCTGATGTTGTGCAGATTCCCTCAACATATGATAGCCAAATGACAGTAACAACTCAACATTCACAAGAAAGAGCAATTACAACTATAGCCTCTGAAGAAAGTTCTGATGTGATGCAGGTTATGTTTGAAATGCCAAGTTCTAATGTGGTGCAGATTCCACAAACATATGATGGCCAAATGACAGCAACAACTCAACATTTACAAGAAAGAGCAATTACAACTATAGCCTCTGAAGCAAGTTCTGATGTGATGCAGGTTACTCCAACATATAATAACCAAATTACAGAATCAACCCAGCATTTACAAGAAAAAATTGTTATGGAAGACAAGATCCTTCAAGAATCATCACATATTGACCAAAACACAATTCAGCATAAATCAATGAGCAGTGATGGTGAAGCAGTACATGAAAAAACACTGACGATCATCCAAATCGAAGGTGATCAAGCTATAACTTCCAACATTATCTTTAACTTTGAAGATAAAAGCTCTCCAGAAGAACTGCTTGGTAAACATACAGCAAATGACCAAAATGGAAAGCCATATCAGGAACCAGAAACTGAGGCACAACAAATATGGTCTGAACTATTAAGAAACAAAGACCCACAGTTGATACGTGAGAGAATGTATTACGAAGATAATATCTGCCAGAATAGGAGATTATCTGTGGAACCTCAGATCAGCCCAGACAGGAAACCATCAGAGGATTTCAGTGCAGATATTAAGGCAGAACTTGAGGAAAATTCTGAATATCTGCTCTTTAGGCGAACTTCAGGTAAAGTAAGTAAACATTATTTAATGTGTAGTGATGGCCTTTCTTTGGAAGATGAGGAGCAGATACACCAGGCAGCAGTGGATCCAAGTAAATCAAACATAATCACTGCATTTGCTACTGCAATGGTGCAAGGTGAACCCTTAAGTCAATGTGAAATACAGGATGGAGCATTGGAAAAAAGTCCTAATATCGACAAACATGAGGCATTGGCAGACTCTCCTGGCAATAGTATAGGGACAAGGACTCCTCACTCCAGCACAGGTGAAAGTGAGAAACATGAGGGACTTGCTGAAACCCCTCAAAATAGTCCTGAAGTCCTTGTTTTTTCTTCCAGTACAACTAGTAAAGAAACAGAAGACAGATATCCAGGGGATCAGGAGAAAACTCACCAATCAAGTTCAGCATCACATGAAAGAGCGGAGAGTGACAAGAGTGAATTATGTTCAGCAACCTCCATAAAAAGCAAGACTGAATCACCTTATGATCCTAAGATTGAATCATCTTCTCCATACACCAGTATTGAGTCACCGTCCTCTACTAATTCAAAGACAATAGTTCAAAATATAATTCAAGTTATGAAACTGGAGAGTGAAATATTAGCACATGATATGAAAAGTGATTTAATCTGTGAAGATAGCATGAAGCTGATGAAATCGGTTGTAATTACGGAGTCTGAGAAGATACCACAACATAGCCATCACAGTCAAGATGCACCAGAGAGACCTTCTAGTTTGGATTCTCTGCAGCCTGCAACCATGAGTGATACTAAAACTCTTTACAGAACAGACTCGCTTGAAACTACTCCCATCAGAGAAGATGGATCATCCCAAAAATCCCCAGACTCTATTGAGCCAAGCCCAACCAAGGAGTTCCCATGTCAAGACTCTTTGGAGGGAAGTCCCACTGGTCAAGAATCTGGGCAGCTGAGTTACACTGAAAGTGTCTTTTCAACAAGTCAGGCTTTCATTTCTGACTCCGGGGAAAAAGAACTAATTTCTAAACAAAATGTTTATTTAGAAAGTGAGTCATCCCAAGGTTTCCATGATACCTTAGATATGCAATGCATTTCCATGACCCTGGAGAAAAAAGAAAAGGTGATTGACAGTGGGGAGCTTCATGACTTTGATGCTTTACAAAGGCAATTCACTCCAGACGAAGAGATGTTTAAGATGGCTGCAAAGATAAAAACATTTGATGAAATGGAAAAGGATGCAAAAGTTAAAAAGGTAAAATTTGATTTTGATTGTGATTCTAAGCAACCAAAAGAGGAAGAAGTGCTGTCACCACATAAAGTTTCACTAGACATTAACACAATGTTAACCATAACATCAGAAGAGCAGTACTCGGAGAACCCTGCTGAATCTGGCCCGGTATTACCCTTACATTCCTCATTGTCAGATGATTATTATGACAGTCCTGAGTTGGATAAATCAACTGAGTGGTTTCTCTCAGGAGAAACCACTGATGTTTTAGAGACCACAGACAAAATGGAGGAGGAACAAACTCATTTAAAGATTGTTGATTTACAGACATGCATAGACATACCATCTATGCAAACATATGTAGAGAACAAGGAGGAAGACTATGAACAGTTACCCTCAGAGTACCATCATATAGTGATTGGTGAGACTACAACTAATGAGGATATCATTATTACATCAGCAGAGAGCAAAATGGGCATTGAGAAGGATGGTGATGTTAATTCTAAGTCTACTGGTGAGAGAACAACTTCTGAAAAAGTGCTTGAACCAGTTTCTCCCATCGACAATGTATGTGCTACCACTGTTACAAAGGAAGTACAGGATGAATCCCAGCCAGACTTATGTATTTATCAAGAGGACATTGAAGGGAAGCCAGAAGAAATCCCAGGATCTATTCCAAGAGACTTGGTTCCCTGGAGTGCTGACGTGGAAGACGATGAGGCATTCGATGCAAAAATTGAGGCTGAGGAGCAGAAGATACTCGCTTTGTGTATAGACAGACGTTCCCATGGAACCACACCTGACACAACTCCAGGACGAACCCCTACTGAAGAGGGGACACCAAATCCTTTCCTTTTCCAGGAGGGAAAGCTATTTGAGATGACCAGAGGTGGCGCTATTGACATGACCAAAAGAACCATGGAGGAAGAAGAAGAAAGGTTAGTCTTTTTTCCAATAAATGAAGATTCGGGTGAAGAATTTGAGCAAGTCAATTTCAGTGCTAGTGAGTCTGTTGCAGTAGCTTCATTTGAGATGCCTACAGATGGTTTAGTGCATCAAGACAGAACTACTGAGGAACATGATGGCTTTAGTAAAACTGGAACCAAAATTGTTCATCCAGAACATTCAGAACGGAATAATTTTCCTATCCGAAGTGAACCAAAGAGTACCTCAGAGGATAATGAAATCTGTGAAGACACATTAATACCAAATGTTGACACTGCCACTTCTACAGTAACACAAGCGGTTTATTCTGAGCAAGACCTGAATCCTCTGACTCTTCGATGGAAGATGAACAGCATTCTGTTGTTGAAATGCCCATATCCACCCAAGTGTCTGCAATTTTCCCTAGGGCCTCAGTTCATACTGTTAGTCAACAGCAATTCCAGACATCACCTTCAATGTACACTCCATCCAAGGACCTTTTTGATGAAATTGAAGACACAACATCTAAACCAAAAATAGCTGTAAAAGCAGCTAGCTTTGACCAAGTTTTAGAACAAGGGGACTCCATTGAACAGAATCAAAGGCCTAAATCTGTAGCATATATTGGTGACTCAGAATGGTCCATGTCTGTTGGGGATGATCACACTAAAATAGACAGCAGCTACGCCAAACCAAAGACTTCATCCTCCCAGATGCCTGTATCACCGACACCGTCTCCTAACCTACCGTATGCTGTATCCAGTCAACCTGAATTTCCTGCTGAACTCTCTCAGGATTTGGACTCTTCAAGGAGCACAGAACGTGATGAAACCAAAAGAGACAGAGCCTCTGTTGAGTTAGGGATAGAAAGTAGTTTGAAAGCAATTCGACCCCCATCTGTTGGCGAAGATGTCTTTGAGTCAAGGCCCAACTGGGAAGATTGTGTGGAGACACAGATGCAGAGAATCTCAGACAGCACTACCCCAGACCAAAGTAAAGGTACCTGTACTTGGCACTTGCCCCCGTATTAATTATTCCAAAATTTACTCTATGCCAGTCTCTTTTCTTATGATTTTTTAAAAATTATTTCTTGTTCTGTGTTGTCTTGTGTTTTGTGCTGTACTTTGTCTCTTTGTCTCTCAATGATTTATTGTATGTCATATTGTTTGTGTGTCATATTTTGTGAGTTTTGTGTCATGTTTTATTCATTTGCATATCATTGTGTACATGAAAACTGAAATCTCAAGATTGATTGTCTACATTTATTTGCTAATAATACAGTTTCCTGTTCATTGCATGTTAACTACTGCATGTTTCCTCTTAGGAATAATAAAACAACCATGACAAGGGCACTTTTTGTGTAACAAGTTTAAAAAAAAATTGTGGCATATATTATTTCAACAGATATTCAGTCACCATGTTGTCCAAGCTAGCTTCAATTAACATTTCTTGATCCCACTGTTAGAGGTTTAAATGATTTTTAAAATAATTTATAGACATATAAAGACTTTACAACAACTCTGCTCACACATTTACGTGATATCTCAAGTATTTTCAGTGCACATCCCATAATACAAACTCATAAATAGTCAATTTAGTTTATATCAGAAATGAAAAGCAATTTGATGTTTAATCTTCTTTTTTTAATCTTTTAATTTTTTTTGTTGTGTGTGTTTGAATGCATTTCATTAAGTATAAATAAAAATACTCTGACTGATGTTTACAGTGGACTGGCATGATGATGCAGATAGGAAAGAAGAGACTTTGGCCATCATTGCTGACCTTCTAGGTTTTAGTTGGACAGGTGAGTATATCAATAGTATATTTATTTTAACAATATAGGATATATATATATATATATATCAAATAGTCAGATCATTAACTACTTCTTATATTGCATAAAGTTACATTGACCAGATATCTTAACCGACTTAACCGGCATCCTAGTAACCACATAACAACATAAAAAAAAAAAAAAAAAATGGAAAAAACATTGGAAAAGAAAAAAAAACATGATGTTAATGCATACGTGGATTTTGTTGTCTTTTTTAACAATTTATACATTAATCTGTTTTCAGAGCTGGCCAAAGAGTTGGAGTTTAACGAAGATGAGATTCAGCAAGTGCGTGCTGAAAACCTAAATTCACTACAAGAGCAGAGTCATGCTCTTTTACAGCGCTGGGTAGAGAGAGAAGGAAAGCATGCAACTGGTAAATCCTGTTCTTAATTACTCTTTTAACAGTCAATGCCTGAAGTCCATTTTAATTGATAGTTTATGATTATGTCTCAAATTCCACAGAAGATACATTGATTAAAAGACTCACTAAAATAAATCGCATGGACATTGTCCATCTTATTGAGATCCAAATGCACAAGTCAGTTCAGGAGCAAACTTCAAGAACATATGCAGAGATTGAAAGGACCCTGGACCACAGTGAGGGTAGGATATTCAGCACATTCATGTTTGACATTTAGATCTTAAACACAATATTTAGATCCTAAAAACAAGCCTTGAAGTCAAAGTCTTAGTCTGTACACTGTGAATGTTTTGTCTTTTGTAGCTCTCTCCTCAGTCCAAGAGGATGGTGACAGTCTTCGGGTGGTACGGAGAGTGGAGACTTCACAAAGGCATCCTCCAGCTGTATCGGAAGAAGACTTATCTGTGGCCTCTCTCCTTGACATTCCATCATGGGCTGACACAATTGGAAACACCCATTCAGAGAGCATTCATGGGGATATGATTGAAGAATTGGAGATCAATCAGTTAGTGATACATAGATTTCATTTTACAGGGATGTTTACATTATCAAAAAGTCATTAACTTTCCACTCTCAATGTCTCCTAGGGACAGCTTCACCAATCCATGGCTGTTTCAAGAGGTCAAAAAAGAATCTACAAAGGAAGATGCAGATGAAGAAGTAAGTTCATGGCATTGTGTTTTTGATACATAAGAGGGTCATGTCCCTAATGTCTGAACACCAAGAAACCTTCCACAGGGACTGTTTACCAAATGATAAATGATTACATGGATACGTTTCTAAGCTGAACTCATGATCATTGCATGTACTGCTTTAATTTGTTGTTTGTCTCTCACTAGTTGTAAGTATCCCTTCAATATCATCTCTTTTCCCTTGTCATATTTTCCATACCTCATATAATTTATCCCATAGGTTTCTGCAGATTCTGAGGAGGAAATTCAAGCTCAGTGTGACTTTTCAGACCATGAAAATGCTTGTCTCTCTTCATCACCAATTTTTTTGAACAGTCAGTCAGAATTCCAACAACAATCGACGAAGGCTTCTCAAAATGCCTTTGATTTTAGTCAGGTATCTATTGCAAGATTTTCGTCAAGTGAAAATTCAGTTTTGTCAACAGTTGACCCTGAACACACAGTACCCGACCTACTGCAACACACTTCACCAGAGAGTCAAGAAGAAACAACTCCGCTCCAAGAGCAAAAGTACCAAGATGGAAGTTATGTGTGTCTTGATCAAGTGTCACCTGTATATGAAAAAAGTGATTTAGAAGGCAATGAAAAATCAGTAGAGGTGCATCACTTTGAATCTGATGAAACTTCAGACACCATGGAGTCTTCTTCATGTCATGAAAGCAAATACTCTGAAGCTGATATATCGGTTCCTGAGAGCAATCAGATAGTATGCCAAAATATTAGTCCTTTATTTTCCCCTCATGCTCTTGAAAGGGAGACTGATGAAGCTGTCTCACACAGTGTTGAAGTGAATCCAGGGGTTTCAAGAGTGACTCCAGACCTCATTAAGGGCTCTCCAGAATCAAATCAGGTCTTTCTTACCCCAGAAATGCTTAGTGATTTGGATCCAGTGCCATCCTTGCAAAGCGTAGAAAAGAGTAAGAAAAGAGTAGAAAATCACAATTTTGTTGAATCCTCTCCTACAATTGACTCTGCATCACTGCAGTCATCTACTCATCACGAGGTCACAATTTTAAATCAAGAACAATATAATACCAACAGCTCCCCACAGCAATGTTCAGAGCCTGACGTTGATCCTATGATAGATCGACACACTGATTCCCATGAACAACATCTGCAACTATTAGAGTCTCCAGAGCAAAAGCCAGAAACCTTAGGAGACCATTGTGGTGATCAGGAAGATGAATATAGTCCTGAGGAGGAAAAAGTATGTACACAATTGGATTTAACTATTGAACCTCTTATAGATGACAGTCCTAACTTTAAGAAAGATCTGTTGTCCCAATCGGAGACTGACGCGGACATGTGGATTCAAAGTGAAACTCCACAGCTGAGTGAAACTT
The DNA here is from genome assembly GCA_027564155.1 of Gymnocypris eckloni scoliostomus. NCBI lineage: Eukaryota > Metazoa > Chordata > Actinopteri > Cypriniformes > Cyprinidae > Gymnocypris > Gymnocypris eckloni. The sequence goes on along the minus strand of CM050416.1, from coordinate 8,655,496 downwards.
CACCTTTCGGTAATTCTGACCTCAGCCCACAAACAACAGAAACAGTCATAACTTGTCAACATTTTGATTTTAGGGAGAAGTCTTCTGAACTTGGATCAGCATCTATTAAGAAACCTCTTTCACAGGAGGCAGTTGTATCCAAATGTTTAAGACGACTGCAATCTGAATCAATAATCTCTAGTGCAACCCAACATTTAGAAGAAAAGCATATTGACCGGTGTCTCTCAGTGTCCTCTGAACCTTTGATGCTCACTCTGAACATGAATCCAGCACTTAAGAAACCTGTTTCCCAGGAGGCAATACTAGCTCCACCACTCTCTCAGGATGACAGAGGCATGACCTTAACTTCCAAAGATTCCAGACGACTGCTATCAGACTCTATTATGTCTGGTACAACATCCCAAAAATCTGTCTCACACAGTGTTGAAGTGAATCCAGGGGTTTCAAGAGTGACTCCAGATCTCATTAAGGGCTCTCCAGAATCAGATCAGGTTTTTCTTACCCCAGAAATGCTTAGTGATTTGGATCCAGTGCCATCCTTGCAAAGCCATAGAGTAGAAAATCACAATTTTGTTGAATCCTCTCCTACAATTGACTCTGCATCACTGCAGTCATCTACTCATCACGAGGTCACAATTTTAAATCAAGAACAATATAATACCAACAGCTCCCCACAGCAATGTTCAGAGCCTGACGTTGATCCTATGATAGATCGACACACTGATTCCCATGAACAACATCTGCAACTATTAGAGTCTCCAGAGCAAAAGCCAGAAACCTTAGGAGACCATTGTGGTGATCAGGAAGATGAATATAGTCCTGAGGAGGAAAAGTATGTACACAATTGGATTTAACTATTGAACCTCTTATAGATGACAGTCATGACTTTAAGAAAGATCTGTTGTCCCAATCGGAGACTGACGGACATGTGGATTCAAAGTGAAACTCCACAGCTGAGTGAAACTTCACCTTTCTGCAATTCTGACCTCAGCCCACAAACACCAGAAACAGTCATAACTTGTCAACATTTTGATTTTAGGGAGAAGTCTTCTGAACTTGGATCAGCATCTATTAAGAAACCTCTTTCACAGGAGGCAGTTGTATCCAAAGGTTTAAGACGACTGCAATCTGAATCAATAATCTCTAGTGCAACCCAACAGTTAGAAGAAAAGCATATTGACCGGTGTCTCTCAGAGTCCTCTGAACCTTTGATGCTCACTCTGAACATGAATCCAGCACTTAAGAAACCTGTTTCCCAGGAGGCAGAACTAGCTCCACCACTCTCTCAGGATGACAGAGGCATGACCTTAACTTCCAAAGATTCCAGACGACTGCTATCAGACTCCATTATGTCTGGTACAACATCCCAAAAATCTGTCTCACACAGTGTTGAAGTGAATCCAGGGGTTTCAAGAGTGACTCCAGATCTCATTAAGGGCTCTCCAGAATCAGATCAGGTTTTTCTTACCCCAGAAATGCTTAGTGATTTGGATCCAGTGCCATCATTGCAAAGCCATAGAGTAGAAAATCACAATTTTGTTGAATCCTCTCCTACAATTGACTCTGCATCACTGCAGTCATCTACTCATCACGAGGTCACAATTTTAAATCAAGAACAATATATTACCAACAGCTCCCCACAGCAATGTTCAGAGCCTGACGTTGATCCTATGATAGATCGACACACTGATTTCCATGAACAACATCTGCAACTATTAGAGTCTCCAGAGCAAAAGCCAGAAACCTTAGGAGACCATTGTGGTGATCAGGAAGATGAATATAGTCCTGAGGAGGGAAAAGTATGTACACAATTGGATTTAACTATTGAACCTCTTATAGATGACAGTCATGACTTTAAGAAAGATCTGTTGTCCCAATCGGAGACTGACGCGGACATGTGGATTCAAAGTGAAACTCCACAGCTGAGTGAAACTTCACCTTTCTGCAATTCTGACCTCAGCCCACAAACACCAGAAACAGTCATAACTTGTCAACATTTTGATTTTAGGGAGAAGTCTTCTGAACTTGGATCAGCATCTATTAAGAAACCTCTTTCACAGGAGGCAGTTGTATCCAAAGGTTTAAGACGACTGCAATCTGAATCAATAATCTCTAGTGCAACCCAACAGTTAGAAGAAAAGCATATTGACCGGTGTCTCTCAGAGTCCTCTGAACCTTTGATGCTCACTCTGAACATGAATCCAGCACTTAAGAAACCTGTTTCCCAGGAGGCAATACTAGCTCCGCCACTCTCTCAGGATGGCAGAGGCATGACCTTAACTTCCAAAGATTCCAGACGACTGCTATCAGACTCAGTTATGTCTGGTACAACATCCCAAAAATCTGAGGAAAAACACTCTGCCCGTTTTCTTTCTGACTCTTCTGAAGCCTTGGTTTTCAGCATTAATTCAGTGCTTGAGGAACTTCAGAAAAGTGTTCAACCAGAACAAACATTGTCTGACCAACCACTCAGCTCCGAGATGATTTCATTAATTCTTGGTGTATCCCAAGACACATTCCCAGGGAATACGCAATCAATGGTTGAAAAAGCATCAATTGAGTCACCTAAATCTCAAATTGATCTGAGTGAAAATGTGAAATTAGAAGTCACTGATGAGCCAAAACCTGGCAAAGTTGAAAAACCAAAACACAAAGATTTACTAAGCATTAATCAACATGATGAGTCCGATCCTGAGACTTTTTTTGACTGCAAACAAACTATCGCAGACTATTCTGAAGCAGAGGAAGATGAACCTTGGAAAGGTGCCATGGTGCTGAGTAATAAAGTTTTAGGGTCTACTGTTCATGAATTACAACAACAACCAAATGTCAGAAGCCCCTTAGGATACAAGTCATCCCATGAGAGCCCTCGTTGGTCAATCAGGTCATCAGACAGTGATGATTTCGAGGATTCTCTCATTATCCATGAACCTAATGATGATGCAGAGGAAAAAGACGTTTACTTTCCATGTCAGCACAAACGTTTGGAATCATCTGCACAAAACCTCAGGAGCTTCCTCCTCGAGGAGGGGCTGAGTATAATGATGATGATCTGAGGAGGGTAAGCATCCTCAGCATGACCTCCCCCTCCACCCATCCTTCTCTGAGCTACCCTGATCCATTTCCTGCTGAATGAGTTTGCTGAAGGGATGGTGTTTTGGTTTCTTTGAATTAACAATTTCACTAATTAGCTGGATTTTAAAACCTGAAAAACCTTTTGCTCAAGCTAAAATTAAAAAACGTAATCATGTCACATTCATGCCTTAACACCATCATACTTGCTGTCAGCTTTTCAGAATAGTGCTGATGCATGTACTACATTTATGACATTGTAAGGTCATATACTAAATATGCAGGATTTTGCAAGTGAGAAATAACTATATCATAATGTAAATAACAATTGTTTTTCATAGATATTTGCACTAACAACTAAGCAACTGATTGCTGGTTTTAAAGTAACTTTCTTACAACGCAGTGCTTTCATACAAGAAATCTGTTTAAAACTGGTGCATGTTGTGTCAAGTTAACAATGTTTTGTTTTTATATTTTTGATAACAAGAATTGGCATTCATTTTAAACTTATTGATTTTATTGTCAAGTTCTTATAATGTTTTATCTTATGTTGTTTTGCCAGAGGGGGCAGCATTGCATTCATTTTTCAGATGTATTTATTTTTATGTTTTATCATACATTTCAATCTTATATTATTGCATGATTTTTCATACATAATGCTTGGTTAGGAGATTGATGAGGCATTAGGTGTGCTGTCGGATAGCTCTGATGAGGATGTGGTGACCACCAGAGTGGTACGAAGGAGAATAATTATTCAGGTATATCTTTGACTGGAGATTGCTTGCTCCATTTTGGAGGTTCGGTGTGAAAGCTGCAGTGTTTCTTAACATGCATTTGGTGTACAACTTTGGCCTAGGCTTACTGAATAACCCATTCTCAACAAGCTGTGTGATGGTTTTTCATGTAGCTCTAAGATTTATTTCGGAAACTGTTTTGATTTATATATCCTGCATTTTCAGCTGTGACTTAACCTCCCTGCTCCTCAATTATCAGTAGAAGTTGTCCATTTTAAGCTAAGGACACACAATATAATCTCCACTGTATTATGTTATATCGTTGTTGAAACTTAATCACCATAAAATAGACAACTTCTACAGGAAGTGTGCTCCTTTCTAAATTGGATGGATATTTTAACAGTATTTTTATTATTCCTCTTATGCTAACCCTAACCTTTACTGAAGCCAGTGCAGTCGTTTCCTCTTATGGTGAACACTGCTTTAAACATTGACATGCACTGATTAAGTGTCTGGCTTCTTCTACAGGGTGATGATGTTGTTCCAGATGTTCCTCCACAGTCTGTAACAGAAGAGCAATTCACAGATGCACAGGGAAACTTGGTTGTGAAGAAGGTAAACATCCAAGATTTGCATTATTCATGTATCCATTCATCCATCCTTTAATCCAACCATCTATCCATTCTCCCTTTAGTTCATCCATCTACCCTTTATCCATTTTACAATCCATCTATCTTTGGAAAAACTTTATTTTGATGTCCATGTCTAGACATTCTACTAACTATAAGGTTCTTTATAATTACATGTCAACTACCAGTCAGTCTTCTAACATTTTATTTTGATGGTCCTCCAACTGACATCCACCCTTCCTTTCATCCTACTATTCATCCATTCGTCCATCATCATCCATCCTTTCACCCTTTCATTCATCCATCTTTTCACCCTTTCATTCATCCATCATTCCATTCAGCCATCCTTTCACCATTTAATTAATTCATCCATACATCCTTTCACGTATCCATTCTCTCTTTCATCCATCCATCCATTCCATCCATCATCCATCCTTACATCCATTCACCTTTTCATCCATCCATACTTTCATCCATCCAGCCATCCATTCCACCCGTTCATTCATTCATTCATTCATGCATTCATTAATTCATTCATCCACCCATCCATTCACCATTTCATCCATCCATCTATTTACTCTTTCATTCAACCATTCATCTATCCTTTCATCCATTCACTCTTTCATTCATTCACCATTTCATCCTTCCATCTATTCACTCTTTCATTCAACCATTCAGCCATCATCTAGTCTTTCATCCATTAACCCTTTCATTAATACACCATTTCATCCATCCATCCATCAGTTCACTCTTTCATTCATCCATCCATCCATTTACCCTTTCATTCATTCATCATCCATACTACCATCCATTCACCTGTTCATCCATCCATTCATGAATCCTTCCATCCATTCACCCGTTCACCCATCCATCTTTTCACTCTTTCATTCACCCTTTCATTCATTAATCCTTCCATCCATTCACCTTTTCATCCATCCATCTATTCACTCTTTCATTCATCCATCCATTCACCCTTTAATTCATTCACCTGTTCATCCATCTATTCAACTTTTTCACCCATTAATTCCATCCGACTGATTAACAATGGATTTATGCTAAACACATCATATCCATACAAATTTGTTTATCTTATTCTCTCCCCTTCTCAGGTGACCAGGAAGGTCATTCGACGATGTGTGTCATCTGATGGGGTGGAGACAGAGCAGGTGAGGATGGAGGGCTCCCCCCAGCAGCCTGTCAATGTGGCACTGGGGGACGGATACTCAAAAGTAATAAAAAGGACAGTACTGAAGAGCGAAGGACATCAGACAGAGGTGTGTGTTGCTTTGATTACTTAATCGTGTAATAACATTAAGACTAAAACTGAATCAACTTAATCTTAGTTTAATGAGATCGCTTAATCTAAATATGGCCATTTAATGAGTTTTGCTAAATGTTTCATTTCAGGTGACTTTTCTTGAGCAAGATGGCATGTCATCTTCAAAGGGTGAATCTGCTCTAGGTCAAGAGGTCAGACAGGCGGTCCAGACAACAATGCTACATGGAGAACAGCTGGAAAAGCATGAGGGGGATTCTTATCTTGCCTCAGACCTGCCCTCAGCCCGGGAGGACTTCACCCAGGTGAGATGCCAATCACAGCAGTCATTTCAGACATCTATGAAACATCAGATTTGAAAGATTAGGGTCATTTTAATGAGGAAGAGTGCAGAATGACCACTTTTCTAATATTATGCCTGTAAAATATTTTTTTAACCAAATTTCACAGTTTGTTCCAGTTGATCAGCTTTTAATGTTAAGCAACCAGAAACCTGTGATCAAATTATATAAATGCCATGGCTGGTCCTGAGAAAGTAATTGCATCTGTGACTAACAGCTGTTCTGACTATTATAATATAATGTATAATATATAATTTAGTGTTAATGTAGTGTGTGCCTCATTCCCTCAGGCTCTAAGCTACTTTGGAGGTTTTAGGAAGGTGCAGATTCCTCGAGTGGTAGAGCAGGACATACTGCAGCCTGATGGATCTGTGATCAGGAGGTTTGAGAGACAGGCATGGTGTTTGTGTGCATATTAGTGTGAAATTGTGGGTATGGGGGCAAGTAGAAGTAAAAATAAACTAAACTATGTTCAAAAGTTTGGGGTCAGTAGGTTTTTTAAGCCTCTTATGCTCACAAAAACTACATTCATTTGATCAAAAATACAGTAAAAATATAAATATTGTGATATATTATTGCAATTCAAATTTTTGTTTTATGTTTGAATGCTTTTTAAATTGTACTTTATTCCTGTGATGGCAAAGTTTTCAGTGTCACGTGATCCTTCAGACATCATTCTAATATGCTTATTTGGTACTCAAGAAACATTTATTAATATCAATGTTAAAAATGGTTGAAAATATGTAATCATTTTGTGGAAAATGTGACTTATAGCAACATAATTTAATTAATAATAGTAAACTTTAATGTTACTTTTAATAAATGAAAATGTATCCTTATTAAATAAAAGTAATAATTTCTAAACCAACAACACCAACACAAAATCTTACCCAAATGTTTGGTACTCTATGTAATATATTTGTGCAAATGTTCTGTAGAGAATGTCTATATTTGACATTGGTGTGTGTATATTTGTTAACAAAGCATGTCTTTACATTTAATTTATCTCTAATAAAATGTTTCTTCCCCTCTCCTATCAGTCTTCTGAATGCACACTTAAAAGAATCGTATATGTGCACTTGCATCTTAAATGTACACTTAAAAATACAAATTCATGTTTTTTTTCCACGTTGTACCTTTGTAATAGACAAAAAAGCATTGAGTGCCCTGTTTGTTTCTTTCTTTCTTTCTCACTCACAGGACGAGGATGCAGAAGTCTAGGTCCCACAGGAGGTCAGTAGTGAGGGATGCTAGGGGACAGAAGCGGGTGTGCGAGGAGCAGATAGACGATCGGTCTGAGCCCCGAGACAACCTACAGCATCACCTCCATCACCTCATTCACCACTACTGTGCCCAAAACGACAGAGAGGAAGAGAGGGAGGAAGTCTGAGTGATGGTTTCCCCGTTCATTTCCCTCTCCCTATCTCATCACTCCTCTCTTTGAGCCTATCTGCTCTCCTAGCCACTCCTATGCACCATGCTCATGCAATCCCAGAGTGCACTTCACTCCTGCCACTTCCAGTCTTCCTGTCCAGTCAAACCGGATCTTTGCCCAGTTTAAGTCAATGGACAATATTTTATCTCTCCTTATTTTCCCCAGTTTACAAGTGTTTCTGTCCTTCAATGTGACCAAATGGTGTTCTTTCCTTTCCTTTGCTTTTTAAATCCCTCAGTTATAACACCTATGAACACACACAAAAACCACAATAACCAAAAACGTTTTATCAAAAGAGAGAGAAAAAAAAGTCCTGGTTGTTCATACTCAGAACATTTAAGCTTGAACTAACAGAACCTGTACTGCACTGCCTACCACAACTATTGAATATCGTTGCATTATATCACCACATCATGAACATGCTATTTTGATCTCAACAGTTGAGATGTCTGAAAACTTCTTGCCTTCTTGTTCAGCTGTTGGGGTATCGTGTATCTGTGTATTCTATCCATGGAGAGTATATATAATATGCATTTTTAAAATGACAGTAGATCACATTAGCCACCTGTAAGGATATTAGCAGGCATGTTTAGCTAGCAGCAGTCACTTATTAATAACAGACTCTTTCTGTGTTTTTTCTGTCTTTTTCATCTCACCTCTCTCTCTTTGTGTCTGTGATCTGTAGCAGTTCTAGTCGTCATCATCCTCACATTTCAGCACAGCTTTTAGTTGTAATAGAACACATTAACATGCGCTTTATGGTTTTAAACTCACTTTAGCAAGCGTATCAAGAGGGACTCAGGAAGCAAAGGTGGAATCAAATTCGGTAACACTTTATTTCGATAGTCCACTTTAGACATTCTACTAACAGTAAGTAACTTTGCAACTAAATGTCAACTAGCAGTCATTAGAGTATTAGTAGACTGCCTGCTTAATATCTTCTAACACTTTATTTTGATGGGACCGTGAGGGACCACAACATACAACATATTGACTATGAAAAACTTTGTAAGTATATGCCAACTTATTCTACTAAACCTACTCTAACAGTCTACTCTGAGAGTTAGTAGACATGTAGTTGCAAATTAATGATTATTAGTTGACATGTAGTTACAAAGTTACTTATAGTTAGTAGAATTTCTAAAGTGGACTATCGAAATAAAGTGTAACCTCAAATTCAAGTAATCAGTTACATATATTCTATTTTTAACTTTCAATCTGAATTTATTCTTTGTGTGTGTGTGTGTGTGTGTGTGTGTGTGTGTGTGTGTGTGTGTGTGTGTGTGTGTGTGTGTGTGTGTGTGTGTGTGTGTGTGTGTGTGTGAAATCAGAAATGTGATTAGTATTTTTTTCAAATTATATTAATTTTGTTCTGTACATATTGTTCAATATCAGTATGCGTCGAAGAATCTTGCTCTGAGGTATTTATGATGGTGAATGCTTTTAAAATGTTACTGGTTTCGGAAGTAAGCAAGGGGTGTGTTTTTGTTAAAGAATGTTTTATTTCGATGTATTTCATTTATTATACATACGTTGGAGTGTTCTCTTTATGATTTACCAAATCACAAGTTGGCTTTAGTTGAGACTGTTGGTAAGGAGAGCGTACGATGTGATATTTGAATGACTTTTCCTTTTAACTGCAGATTAATACAGCTGTGTTAGCAGAGGTTGTTTTTTGCTGCTGATCCGAGGCCAGCTCTGCTTTTTTTCCCCATTATAATGATTTACGTTTGGGAAACTGTCCCTGGAACAGCATTTCAAACGTCATCCTCTAAACTGAGCAATGTCATTAAGTTGAACACTGCTACTACTTTCACTGTGACTGGCCCACGTTTGATTTACTGAATCCGTATTCTATGTCTGTGGAGAGAAGAATATGCATATATATAGTACATAAATATCTATCCATAAAGGCATGTATTAGTTTACTATATGACTTTAAAAAAAGACATTTAAACACTATACCTTGGCTGCAGTGTGTGTATATGGCTGAACGAGAATAAAAGTGTATAAGTGTCACGTTATGGTCAATATTTAATGTTGTGTGAGAAGAAAAACTGAAACTTGACATCATGCTTACAGTACATATCACACCTTTATTGTATTTTTCATTAAATATGTTGATTTGCTAGCCACACCATGGCAACAAATTATGTAGTTCACATCCTCATATTGGCGTTGAGGTTCTGTAAGTATCAGCAGAGGAAATGTCTTTAAGAAGAGGAAAAGGAACACGGAGAAAACGGAAAGCATGGTTTTGGCATAGTCCAGCAGTGGCGAGGTTTTTCCTCAAGGAAGACCGTTCCATTCCGACATGACCTTCTATGACATCTTCCGATTGAGTGGCGCACAGACATTAAGTTGCCACTAGAGGCAGTGTGCATGCTTGTAAATCAGGCTCGGCTCAATTTCGCTCTTCTTGCCATGGGCATAAATAATGTCGGGATAAATAAAAAGCACAAATGTGTGAAAATGATACATGTAGTTTCTCATAAGCTACTTATATTTATTGTTCTCATACAGCCATGATATAAAGTCAAAGGATAATATTTTCACAGCCACTCAATATAGGAAAATTAAGCTACATCGATCTGAAAGTATAGGATGATACTTCTAGATATAATTATCATCGTTACCACATTAGATCCTTATGATATTGATATAAATAAACAATTTGATAAGGAAACCATGAATTACACCACATAAACAAGAGCAAAAAGAAACAAATTATAGCATGGTCATTCAAAAAATAGTCCTCCATGCGTTACCCAATGCTTGTCAATGTTTGATGTATCATATATGCTACATTCTCTTTGATATTTGTTATTTTTTTCTTATATTCTATGACATAAACGTAAACATAGAGTCCATATTAGTATTCTGCAGTTCTATTAAATCAAATAAAGCAAATCAGAAGCTTTAAGGAGCCAAACATTGTAAGCTAGCGAATATACAAACAAAGCTTTTTGACAGCATTTACTACAATTTCTTATTTTGCTGTGAGCCAGAATTTAAAGTACGTCATTTTAAAAGTTTCATCATTTTTTTTTTAAGATTTTTATTTTATATTTTTTTATCTGAACGATCACGACATATGTACATCACCAGAACAATAGCAAGCTCAATATTAATATTCTTATCTTTCAAAATTTGATATTGCACACATAAATAGACATAAAAATACAGTACAGACTTGGGGAAAGGTGATTCTCTTTACATATCTTTACATTTAAAATGCATACCAAAACAGCTTAAAAAAAGAAACAGAAAATAAAATGTTAAAAATACACTCCTTTTAATAATGTCCATAGATGCGAATGGCCCGTGGATTTTGTTGTAGGTGATGACCTTTAGCAAAATGTTTGAACTATCTGGTCCATGTGCGATAACATGTAAACGACCCTCGAGGGGGAGGGGAGAGGGGCGTGGTTGTTGGGAAGCAGGTGTGGCTTAGAAGACACACCTCCAGCTTGACTGACAGACAGTTGGGTTTTTGCTGAGGGTTTCTCCTCAGCTGGGAAAAATTGAAGCTTAGTATTCCATTAACTACAAAATATACACACAAACAAACACACATCAATAACATTTAGAAATAAGCATGATATTAAATTAGAATGAGCAAATTCCACTAAATTATGAAGTAAAGTTAATGTGTTAATATGATATTTCTTCAGTTTGCCCAAATAAGCCACTAGGAGCAATTACAGGTCATAACACATCAAGCCTCAAGTCATTAGTTCTGAATATGTGTCCTCAAATACACGCTACTATTAAACATTTAAAAAAGTTTTTTTTGTGGCTGTTTTTTAATAATATTTTTCAATATTATTAAAATTTAAAAGAACTGTTTTCGTATTTTAATACATTTAAAATATTTATATCTGTAACGGCAAAGCTGAATTTTCAGCAGCCATTCATTTCATTCAGTGTCATATGATCCTTCAGAAATCATTATGCTGATTTGGTGCACAATATTTTTTGTATTACTATGAATGTTAAAAACAATTGTGCTGCTTTCATCTTTTTCATTTTCATTGAACTGTGATTATTTGTATTCAGGGTCATTTGATCAACAGAAGGTTCAAAAGAACTGCATCAAAACAAAATAAACTTACTACTAATTAATAAAAATGTATATTAAAAAATCTAAAGCTTTTGTAACATTATATTCTTATGATCAATTTAAATGGATAGTTCACCCAAAAATAAAAATAATGTCATTAAAGGGGTCATTGGATGCCCATTTTCCACAAGTTAATATGATTATTTAGGGTCTTAATGAAAAGTTTATAACATAATTTGGTTAAAATGTCTAAATGGTAGTGTCAGTCCTCTGTCGTGTGTGTGTCATGTGTCCCGCCTCTTGTGTCCTTATTTGGTTTGTTTCCTGTCCTTGTTTAGTGTGATTATTAGTTAAGTCTGTTCCAGCCGTGTCCGTCTCATTAACCTGTGTATATTAGTTCCTGCCCGTTGAGTTTCGTGTTGTCTGGTCTACTCATTACTCCCCGGTGTTCCTGTCTGTGTCAGCCTTGCCTTGTCCTGCCCAGCCTTGTTTATCTACATTAAAGACTATTATTTGAGTTTACTCCTCGTCTGCGTGTTCCTGTATCCTGCTCGTGTGTGCACCGTGACAGGTAGTGTAAAACACCCTTTTTACCCTGTCAATAACAGCTCTGTTCACAGCGACCCGTTTCGGTGCATGTCCCTTTAAATGCTAATGAGCTCTGCTCACCCCACCCCTTTCTTCCATGGAGCTACGAGCCGTTCTCATGACACTGTAATCTATAACCACATTTAGTCGTGGAACATGCTAACTATTACGTTATTGGGAAAGGCAATTTGCAAAGATTCATAAAAATACTCACTTCTTCTGTAGGTGAAGCAGGATCTCAAATGATTAGCGTAAACGTAAATGCATTTAGGTAGATCGGGGGGGGCGCATTCCCTTCAAAAACAAACGTAATCCACTGCGTCTTTAACGGCTCTGATGTCGTGAGTAAATGTCAACTGCTATGTTCATTATTCCATCCATCAACAAAACACCTCCAATTGCTTAATCAGGAGACATTCTTGTGTACACCTGTTCCGGAATCAAAACAATGGCGGACTGTGTTCACAGCTTATTCAGGGCGGGTCTGTGCTAAAACGGCCGTGTCAGTCAGTAGTCGTAGGAGGGGACTGTGCTGAACTACGTCACTCAGCCAAGAATCTCAGAACAGCCTGATCTGAGAAAGTGACCATTATTATTGGGGGTTTAAAGAAAAACACTGGGTGGATTTTTAGGGTAGTTGTGCTGCCAACACTGCCAACACAAATGTACAAACATGTAAAAGTGAATTTTGCATCTGATAACCCCTTTAATTTCTCACCCTCATGTTGTTCCAAACCCTCAAGACCTTAATTCATCTTCACAACACAAATTAAGATATTTTTGATGAAACCCGGTCTTACGGGATTGGAACGACATGAGGGTGAGTAATTAATGGCAGATTTTTTTTTTTTGTGAACTGTCCCTTTAATGCATTTTATTGAATAAAAGTATATGTGTTTAAAATTTTGATTTCTTGGAAGGTCAGAAACCTTTTCAAATTAAATAATTAAAAACCTTTTCACACAATTTCCTGAGAATGACCCTTTTGTGATCATGAACATTACTATCGCTTCCATTAAACAGTAGAGACGCTCTATGAATCTTACTTGATGGGCACGCTGGGGGCTCCAGAGCGATGGAAGTGTATGTTCAGCCACTTGCCATCTCGACGGTGCCAGACGCGGGTCTCCTCTGACTGCATGGTGCGTGGCATCCCATTGCCATCCATGTACTGGGTCAGGCGGATGTACGCGATACATGCTGCATCCTCCCCAATCAGGTGCACATGGGGGTTCAGCAGGATAGTGTGTACAGGTTTATTACCTTTGGACAGTGCTAAAGGAAATGACAAAGAAATACGGTAATCAAAATACTGTTGTAAAACTCTTAAGTTTTGAGTGTGAAAAGATATGGATCTAGATACCATTCTCAAAGTAGAACCTGTGGAAGTCATGACCCTCCACCAGGTTTCCCAAAGCTTCTGGCTCAAAGGAAGTAAGACCAGGATCGCAAATCTTTCTGTGAGATAAAGAGTCGAAAGTAAAGCTAAAAGCCTTCATTTGTATGCAGACATTGGTACAAAAAAAAGCATTGGAAGTCTTCCATTTCTGCCCATCAAAAGCTGTAATTAAGTGAGGCTTGGATCTAAATATAGATGGAGCACCTGTTGTGAAAAGGTAACCATTAAATATAATCTCAGTAATCAAGAGAAAATCAAAGGAATGCATTAGCATTATTAAGGGTGCTGTGGTTGTCATAGCAACAGATTTGACCGTTCACTCACGCGTAAGCCTCAAAGTCTCCGTTGTTGATGGATTCAATCAGCTGTTCAGTCACCTTTATGATCTCCTGCTTTCGAGCTGAAACACAAAGAGATGTCTAGCGAGTGAGACAGACACCCTCGCAGCATGACAACCAATATTATTATTCAACATCACAACTCATTTCAAAACTTGTCTGAATTTATGCAATCCACAAAATGCAAACCTTTGTTTAGAAAGCACCAGACAAAATGAATAGTGAACCTTTATAGCTTCTGTCTTTGCAGGTTTTAGTTGGCTTCAGGGCTGGGCGATATATTAGCAATGAATCATAAATATCGTAATTAGCACTTTTTATTTGGCAATTGCATTTCTTAAAGGGTCTGTAATTAGACCAGTTTCACAATCATTTTTTGAATACACTCAGAAATGTGTATTTAAACATCATTAATGTGCAAAATTTTGATAAGTTTGATTCATTGCAACGAATCAGATCAAACTGGCCATTTCATTGAATCAATTCATAACCGATTGAATGAGTAATTTGCGTCAACACTCATGTTCACTTTAGTTCCTGCATGGCATTATACATACTGGTAATGTATTAGTTTACAGATGCATTTAAATAAAATATTAATTTTCTTGTTCATTTAGTGAAAAACCATGGAAAACTGGACCTGACTACTATAAAAAAACTAACAAACTTCAACTAAAAACGAACAAACGGTAACACTTTAGTATAGGGACCGATTCTCACTATTAATAGTTGCTTATTATTTAGAATGCCTATTATTAACAAATTGGCGGTTTATTAAAGCACATATTCTGCATGATCATATTCTACATCCCCAATCCTACCTAATACCTAAACTTAACAACTACCTTACTAACTATTAATAAGCAGAAAGTTATGAGTTTATTGAGGCAAAAATCATAGTTAATGGTTTGTTAATAGTGAGAATTGGAGCTTAAAATAAAGTGTGACAGGAAAAACTCCATCCTTCAAGCCATTTCAGAGCAAATACATTCTGTAAATATTTATATATATATATATATAAAAAAAGATATTATAAGAGGTTATATCGCCCAGCCCTAATTGGCTTACATAGAGGTTGTGTGCATTTTATGTAGTGACTATGTACAATCTGTAGTTGTTCTGTTTTCTTTATTAATAGCAAGAGGCAATTTTGACACTCGATAAACAAAGGGCACCCAAAGGAAAGCGTATTCCTTGTACTCCTAGTGCTCTACGATGAGTTTCAGAATGAGCAGTGTTTACTGGTAGAAAATCACAAGCAACACTTTCATTCAAATTATTAAAGTTAAAATGTACCTTTATTGATAACTTGGCAAGCTGAGGGACAGCAAAGAGATGGCTCATAATTGGTCAAAAAGACAATTTCTTATGAAAGCACCAAATAAAACTAGAGCAATGTATCTACGTCTACTGATGATGACATAATTACTCCAGCCCACCGGGCTAAAAGACGTTAAATGTACTTTGTACTTTTAATATTTAACAGTTCATTTAATGTGAAATATTAATTATATCATTAAATCACTCATTCTCCAGCACTGAGTTTATGGTGTCTGCAAATTAATAGATGAAAAGAAAAAAGGAATGATACGTCTTCTAGCTGATGTCTTTCGCCCGGAAGGCACTGAATGACAAATGAGATGGAAAAGGGTTTGCGGCTTTCAAATGAGAAAAAGAGGACTTTACTTTTCTTCAGAAAAGCATTCCGTCTAATGCTTATTTTCTCTTACAATGGACATGCTTTGTAACATGGGGCCTTCGACCTTTTTCAACATCATTTTCATTATTCAGCATAATGCCGCTGTTAGCATATGTGGAGACACCATTTCCCTCTGTGTTTCATAAGATATCAGAATGTTTTTTTTTTGTTTAGAAATAACAATAGTAAAATAATCAGGGCTGTCAATTGTGTTATTTAGTGGGATTAACGTATTAAACATTTAACATTCATTTCTAAATGCATTTGAATTCATGTAAATGTTTAACTGCAATTCATTTGATTAATCATACAACTATATTTTTCATCTATTGATAGCCCTAAAAATAACATCTAAAAATATTTCTTTCTCATCATGTGAAACACAGAATCTAGACAAAATGCTTTTTGTCTCATGGTCATGTCAACATAAAGTGCAAACAGAATCTGACGTTGAAAAACAGCGTATTGTCCTTTCAATACTGGTTTAATTCCATAGGACTGAGCTTAAACAAATCCAAAGCGAGTCTATTTGTTTAAATATACACTACTAAATCTAGATCTTTTTTCAGGTTGGATTAGTGGGAAGGGGGAGAGATACTAAACATAAGGAGCAAACATCAGGCTCTCAGACATGGAGCAGGATGGGATACCGGAGCAAGTACACTCCTAGTGCAGTGGATCTCTCCGTATTAGAAATGTTGGGTGTAATACAGGATAATGCATACTCTAGTCCTAGGACACGGGGCAAAAAGGTAAACTGAACAATCTTTTCAGTGAGAAGAGGTTTGTTAGTGGTGCAACCGGTAGGCCTTAAGCACCTATAGAGAGCTAAAAGGCAGTCCGGTGGTTTTCTGGCAAGAATGAAGAGTGCTAAAGGTCTTTCTCCCACGTCAAGAGCGTTTGAGACAGTTAGAGGGTGTCTTTTCATGAAGAGCACATTGGAAGAACGTTCTGGTACTACACATTAAAACCTGATTTCCCATTGACTTGAGTACCTCTCTATTGATTCAGAGATTTGCTTTTAACCCGTCAGGCCTTTCTAACACATGCTACACACATCTATGTCTCCCTCTCCTTCACAGACTGGAGTTGGTGTTTTTTCTTGAAAACCAGATGGACAAAATGGTTTTGATGTAAGGCTAAATTAGAATTTGATGTGTTCTCTATTGTGATTTATGATATCCTTGGCCTTAAAAGCACAGTCCGTGAAGAATAGGCAGACACAGACGTGTGTCTGATAGAAATAGCTGGATGGATTAAAACATTTGGAGCATTGATGAGGAATGAAGTTTGGAGTTGTCAATTAAAAAGGATCCTTAAAAGGGTAGATTTGATTTGTTGAGGGGCCTCTCGTTCATACAAGGTGGGTCCGAAGCGTTTGAACGACGTTAGGGGAGGACGGGGTGATTTAGCCTCCTGCCCTTTACGGACTTACTCTGTACCGAGGAGTTGGGCGCCTGCTTGGGCTCGGAGTTTTGCGGTAGGCCCGCGGGTTGCCAGATTGAATTAATGCTGAGGTTTCCAAAGCGTCTGGCTGTACATTGAACCAATGAGAGGAAGAAACAACAGGAGCAGGACAAACGAAAAAGAAGACATTTCAAATAGAGCACTCGACAAGAAATACTGAAACAGACACCCTTAACGAACGAAGGATGAAGGGGAGGAGAGAATGGCTGCAACGGGCAATAAAATTCGGTGGGGAAAATAAACAAAAAAGAATGTACATATGACTGAGGAGAAGCACAGATGGAAGACATATTGAGGAGGGAAAACAGCAACAAATGGCACATCTACGGGCAGACACGCGGCCAGGGAAACGCAGGCTTTACCTTTAAGGTCCTCATCCTCGATAGTTGTGTTTGCACTCTCTGTAGACTCCTGGAGAAATGGGAAAGAATACTTCTGAATCACCTTCAGACCAGACACTGGACAGTTCCTCATTTGGTGTCACTATTTTTGATTCACCTCCGCTAACAAAATTGTCATATTACCTTGTTTCTGTCCACTGGGTTGTGGATCACGGTAGTTTGTGGCTCCTGAAATAGTGAAAGGGAGTGAAAAAAGATTATTATTTGTATATGGAAAAGAAGCTTGATAAAGCATAATGGCATATAATGGCTGTGTACTAGACACAACATGCATGGACTTGCAAATGACTTTGTTCTCAGGCATTAAAGAAAATATCTAAATACAAACTACTAAATAAATTCAACCAGTAAAACAAGGCTATCAGAACAGAGTCTCATTACTCGCATGTGCCCTGCATGATAATGCAATCTGGAGACCCATCCAAAACACATGCACGCACAGCACACACACACACACACACACACACACACTCACCGCTGAAAGTTTTCCATGCAAATTACCAGTGCTTTAGCAAACACTTCACCTCAAAAAGAAACCTGAAATCTCTATGCATGTGCATTTGTCCTCTAATATTTTGGAAGTAGACTCATTAGTCATATCATTATTTTCTAAAATGGCTCCTTATCCAGTTCGCCTCATGCAGAGATGGACCAAAAATGTCCAATTTGTTTTGAGTATAATTGGATCTGGCATAGCTTTAAAATATATTTTTTAGATATAGCAGGCATTTTCTTACCTATAAAGCAACTTAAAATAAAGTGCAATCATGTGCACAAATACAATACCAAATAGCAATTACCAAAAAGCACAAGGAATAGCAAAAGCATTTAACTCCAACTGCCCCATACATAAATCATATATATGGCAAATATTACATGCAAAATATATAAAATATATTATCAATAATTCAGCCTTTTTTTGTGCACTGAATCAGCATATTAGAATAATTTCTGAAGGATCACAAGGGAAAATATTACTATTTTTACTGTTTTATTTTTTGATCAAATAAATGCAGCCTTGATGAGATGCTTCTTTCAGAAACATTTGATTGGTAGTGTATGCTTAAAATACACAGTATAAATTTGTGGCATATTTTTACATCGGTGAAAACCATGAACATATATATTACTGTTAAATGCATTGCTTGCCATATGTCTGATTTGCTGTTTATGGGAATAACTAAATAAATCACAAGAAATTCTATCGATTTTGGATCAGTTTTCTCCTGCAATATGATATATTCTTTCTTTAAACAAACAAGCTGTAGATCACTGCTATGAGGTGATCTCTATGTCATAGACACATACACACACACACATACCCTGACAGATACAATGTAATTAATCAGCCTGGTGGTCTTTGAGCGGGACTAAGGGAACTGATGATCTCTTGTCTAATGACCACCAGATTAGAGAAGATTACATACACACACTTTTCATTTGTCTAAGAAACATCACCCACTGAGTGTCTGTTTGTGTGAGACAGAAGAGAGAGAGAGAAGAAACAGTCTATGTGTGTCAGTACGAGTGTGTAACAGTGTTGTCAGTCTGAGAGACATTTGTTTACATGCATGTCTGTGTCATTATGGAAGGCAAACAATGTCAAGCTACACACAGCGAAGAGCTCCAATCATACGACCCTATCAAACAGCCATGCACTGCAATACTTCAATTATGCATCTGCCAGAGAAAGACAATCTGATTCAACAAGATTAATATTTAAACAAATGGGAAATACAAATGGACAATATAGTAGGCTAATGGCAACATACCATGACCGTGCAAGCAAAACTACAAGCATTATATGGATGTTTGTGCTTGAGATGCCATAAAACTATATCATTGCAAAACATCAAGTAGCAGCAGTCGCTTTTGATGTTTCAAAGACAATTGATTGAATACAACCCTAAATTTCCTGGAATTCAGAGCTCAAATGGAAGAACAACACATGGGTGACTTAAAGGTGACATGAGAGGTAAGTAAAATCATGCAAGGTCTTTGAACTTTGGTTAGACGATACACCGACAGGGCCAGATTTACAAACCCTTGGATTTCCTTGCATATGTTGTCTATCATTTTAGCTTGATATGAAAATATGAAGTCACATGGCCTTAAGCTGTTTTATATACCTTAACCTGTACACAGTTTAAGGCATAGCAATGTTACATTAGCTTATTAGCATTAGCATGAGAAATCTAGACAAACAATGCCAAAGCTGTTCCAAAATATAGGCAGCAACATCAGGCAAAATCCTAAGGCAGCATCATACATATATATCATTTTAAGACAAACCAATCCCATAATGCAATGCAACAAGAAATATTGACTACAGATTTACTCCATGTACTGAAACATGAAAATAGTACAACCTAATAAAAATGTCAGTATTTCACCCAACATCTGGGTATATGTTTTCTGCTTGGTTTAGCTTAGCAACATGCTAACATTGATATCTGTTGGAATCAAATATGAATTGTGTCATTCGCTTTATGCAGGAACACCATTTGTGTTTATTTGATCACTTATGAAAATGCTTGATAGTTGCCTTGGAAACTAGTTGCCGATGTAGGTAGTAGACAATAAGGCAGTTCACTGGGTTTTGGAACAGAGCTATTGTGTTATGGTGAAAAGGTAAGCAAATCTGGCTTGTTGGTTAAAGGGGAGGGTCTACAGGGGTGATGTCGTGCAAGGGGCGGGGTTGTTGTCGTGGGTACCAGTGCTGGGACGGGGCCTGTGTCTTTGGGGCTGCTGGCTAGGTTGGTTTTGTTGTTAACCTGCAAGTGGGATGAGGAGCAGATCACACATTACCAAATATCACATTGATGGGGTCTACTGCATCACACTAGGGTTACAAAATTACACAAGACAGGGGAAAACAAGAGTGTTGTGACAGGGCATACACAACTAGAAATACACAGAAATACTGAGTAACACATACACATGATGGATGATCTGATGATATAGCAACTCACAAACTAAAATTGTGCACAAATATTGTGCCACAAATAACAAAACTTAAAATTAAAGGTCCTGATATTTTTTTTAAGTAGCAAGTGGGCTACTGGATAATGTTAACCAAATCACCAAAAAGCCATTCAGTCATTGTTTTAGCAAACTCGGTCTGGCTTTATTATAGTGTGTGACATTCATTTTTCATGATACAATCAATTTCTGATGATTAAAATACAAGTCCCAACTATATGCAGGTGCATCTAACTAAATTAGAATGTCGTTTTCCACAACATTCTAATCTATTGAGATGCACCTGTATTTTCAAGAGGAATATCCTGTTTAAAATGTCACATCATGAAAGTAAAATAGGTTGTGATTGGCAATGCACATTATTAAGATTTTTATTTTTATTTATATCCTTTCTTAACTTATTTTTTAATATGTTTTGTGAGAGTTGCCCAATTATAAAAAAAAAATGTTTCATGTAAAATCTGATAAAGACATATTAGACACATGAGTGACACGTGACAAACCAACATCACATTTTTTATGAATTGTTTTAGAAGAAATGATCAGAAAATAAAATTCTAGATCAGAAAATAAATTGAAACAAGAAACTCAGGAAATGAAACATATTGGGGGAAAGTATTTGGGGCAAATTCACTAAACAGTATTTCAACACAAAACCCTGCATATTTGTGCTGTTCCATGTCTGTTCAAATTAAGTCATTGTTCATTTTAAGAACAATTCTACATAGATTAGGTTTATTTAGATTGCAATTTATTTCTAATGATCTGCACCCAGAAGCAAAAAAGGATGTTTGTCTGCATGGTATCTGTATTTTTACTTGATTTGCATAATGTATTTAGTGAATCCCTAAAAATCATCTTTAGTTAATTCCCCCATGGTGCTTAAACATAAAGAAATATACATTCATATACACATTCAATATAATGAATGTGACAATGATGGACAATTCCATTTAATTTCCAGCAAATTCAGGGAATGAACTAAACTTTTTTTAATGACTGAAAGGTCCAAATTAATTTGTATTGCAAAATGTAAACAATTTCCCAAATAAAACCTGAAAATTGTAATTGAAATGGAATTGATCAAAATGCCACACAGCACTAATATATTAACTATATTGTTGTTGAATTGGAAACTGATCCAATTAAAGACGTCTACAAAACAAAAGCTAACCTAAAGGATGCACAATGCTTTGCTGCAAGTTTATTGTCAGGCTTTGCCAAGTACTGATATTCTTTATACATCTTAGTTTTACCCAAAGATGAATAGGAAACAGATTTAACCCACCTTCACACCATCTGTCTTCTTGTTCAACAAGCTCTTGGCTGCTGTTGGGTAAAAAATAAAAAATAAACCATTATTATTTTTGCATAATAACATTATAAATCCACGAAGGCACATGCAACAGGCATTCTGGGATTATTGTTCTCCTTATTGTGTCACAAGACCTCGGTCAAGAGAAACAATTCAAATTATTCATTTTTAGGATGCAAACTCTTTGTACACAAATGCAAGGCCAAGGGATCGAAAAGATTAAACCCCAGGACGCAATTTCAACCAAAATAAGCAACTCTATTTTTAGAGGATGTGTTTTATAGGATGTGTGATATACTGTGTACAATTTTCTCACAGTCTATAGCTGTAATCTCCTCGTTGGTAAACAGGAAAATATCTAAAAATGACTTGTTTTACCCTAAAATAACAGAAATCATGCTATTAAATATATTTAATTACTTTTATAAATGTCATGACAATTGAACTGTCATGCTATGTGCATAGATATTGTAAATACATAATATAATATTTTTTACAAAATAGCATGCAAATATATTTTACAGCCTTCAAACATCTTTAACTAAAAGTAAAAAAGAAGCGCACGCACATGCCCTCGAAAAAAAGAGTTGCTTTAGAATACAGCTTATTACAAATTAACCATACCACCATACAGACCGTATTATAGCATGTTTCCAACTATATTTTTGTAATAACCATATGTAAGTGCTGAACCTATGAATTATACCTTATATATTAATGTAACATTCCAGGATGTACATGAACATATCCCGACGGAAATGTAACCAGAAAATGATCAAGCATTCAAAGTACTTCTATGAGCAAGACAGAAAACATTTACTCTCCCAATAACTCAGAACTATTAGATTGTGATTACATTCATAAAGTATTTATTTGTAATTTTATTATTGAAAATGCATATTGAAACTTGTGGTTTTGTTCGGTTAAAACATTGCATGTAAGTTCAAGAATAAATGCTAGTTGACGTTATGAATGTAATCTGTTTGATTCCATGCAAACAAGAGTAAATAGTATCTCAGAGTAACAGGGAAGTGTGTCAAACAAGCAAACCAGCTCACTGGTTAGAGTAAAAGCACATCTCCTTCTTATGTCCAAACAGACTCTTACCTCACAGGACACACAGGACCCCCAAAAAGAGATAAAGCAATGATAAACAGGAAAGCAATGTTAAATAAAATGTCTGAAAAGATGTACTTTACCACCTTGCTTTAAAAATAGTCTTTGTTTAAAAAAAAAAAGAATAATAATAAACAACAAATTAATTGTAAAATAACCAATAACAAGATTAATAAAACATAGCATTATGAGAATCATGTTCACATATAAGAAGATAAAAAAGAAGGGAGTTTAAACACACACACACACACACACACACACACACACACACACACACACGCATTCACACATACAGGTCAGCAGAGCCAGACATACCTGAGAAGTTTCTTGTGACCAGGAGAGTGGTCAAAATTGCACCCTAGTTGCAAGAAGTTTTGAAAAATAAAGAAAAGGAAAAAACAACAAGCAAGAGAGAAATGAAAGAAAGAATAGTACAGAAGCAGAAGCAACTGCTAGAGCAATGTATACCCTTATTTTCATAATGTATTCTTGGAGGATGTCTAATTTGCTGGAACATCTTGCCAGTTTTGGGCATTGAAAATAATCATTGCATTAAATAGTTCTTGGAGTTTTGTAAATAATGAATAAAGAACACACACTATTTTTCTAATTTACAGAAAAGAACACTGCTACTTTGAAATAATCTTTCTTGCAAGCAGTAAGGAGGTAAATGCATCGTTTGTGAAACTCTGAAGTAAACTGAACGTGTGAAGAAAGATGAAGATTGATCAAAGGACATAGATGTTTAAAGAAATCAGACCAAAACTAACCTTGAGTTTCCTTCTAGCATTGAATTTCTTCAAGCACTCCACGGTTTCCTGTCTGTGCATCATAGAGGCTACAGTGGAGCGTTGCTACAGAAAGAGAGATCATTAGTGAGCATTAGGAAATTATTTGGTTGTACATATAGAAGCATGCACGTTAGTATGTGTTTATTGAAACACATACGCAGATCCAGGGGTGTTTGAGGGCTTCAGCAGCTGTGATGCGTTTAGAAGGATTGATAGTCAACAGCTTATTAATCAGATCTTTAGCGTCAGGGGTCACTGTGTCCCACTCAGGAGAAGGAAACTACATACAGACATAAGATACAACACAATAATCCATCGTTTAATATTTTTTGTATGAATTTTATAAGCCTTGGAAGCCAAGGAACTGAAGATGACAATTTAGCATCAGAGTTATTAGCAATATAATCAGATGTTGCATTTGAAGCTGTAATAGATAGATACATAATCTTGTAGTGAACACTGTGCAAGCAAATCATTGGAAATTCAGACTCACGTCATATGCACCAGCCTTAATCTGCTGATAGAGGCGATGCTGGTCTTCATCCCAAAATGGTGGATATCCAACCAGCAGAATGTAGAGAATCACACCTAAGAAACACATCTCCTATTACGGCCACATTCAGAGAGGAATATTCTTCAAACAAACACTTGAATATCACATAATCTGGTCATACATTTGGCTAAGATGTCTGTACTTAAGCAATCATATTCAAACACTGAGTATGGTACTCTGGTACTATGTTTTTTGGACATAGTGATGTTGCTTTTAACTTCGAATGACAGTCCCGAGGTATGATACATGACTATGGAAATAATTCAGTACCAGCACCATGGTATTACCATCGGACATCTTTTTTAAATGGGAAGAACTTCCTAGTTCATTTGAATAATTGTGCAATCATTTTAACATCAAGACTAAATTGAAACATTCATTCAACTGCTTGAATTGGACTAAATAGTTTTAAGGCTAAAAACAGAAAGACAATTTACCAGGGACACTCCATTTAGCTGATTAGATTCAATGCTGCTTGAAAACTCAGGCGGCAATAATTTAATAATCGGTTAATGAGCTTCAACAGTGACATCCATCACACCGACTCACTTACGAGGCTGATATTTTTGTGACTTACCGCAGGCCCACATGTCCACCGGTTTGCCATAAGGATCTTTCCTCAAGACCTCTGGGGACAGGTAGCCTGGAGTGCCAGCAAACCCTGAACAGAGAGAGCGGTTTAGAGAAATAAGGGAGCAGTTTCTACAGTATTAAATGATTATGTTGTAAAATATTAACAAGTGTATTTTGCCCAGTTGGCATGTAAAAGCTTAGTCTTGCAAAACATTTTACTGCAAAATTATTAATAAAACAGTGTTCTCTATAAAAGTATGTTTTTACAGCCTCGACTGATCCTGATTACGTACTAAACAAGAACTATTTTTGTTCTAATTAAATGCACTTCATTACGAAAACACTCTTAAATGCTGACATACACCATTCCAAAGTCTGTAAGATTTTTATATTTTTGAAAAAAGTAACTTATGAAAAATAAGATTGCATTTATATGATTAAATTAGTGCTGTCGAACGATGAAATCGCATTCAAAATAAAAGTTTGTATTTACATAGCTAATATATGTATGTGTACTGTGTATATTTATTATGTATATATAAATACAAACACTTGCATGTATATTTTAGGAAAAATATGTTTTGCTTATATATAAAATCTAAATATATAAATGTATATACTGTAAATGTATATACATGTAAATATTTTCAAAATATATACTGTATGTGTGAATATTTGTATAGACATAATAAATATACACAGTACACATACATATATTATGTAAACAAAAACTTTTATTTTGGATGCGATTATATGAAAGATTAATAGTTTTACAACACTATCAAATATACAGTAAAACATTATATTTTTATTCTTGTTCATATTGCATATTTAAATGACATTTTTCTATTTTAATATACAGGTGCATTTCAATAAATGACTGATAAATGCATAAATGATTGGTGGGTTTTTGTTAAATGTGAGCCCAAATCATCACAATTAAAAGAACCAAAGACTTAAACTACTTCAGTCTGTGTGCATTGAATTTATTTAATACACAAGTTTCACAATTTGAGTTGAATTACTGAAATAAATGAACTTTTCCACAACATTCTAATTTATTGAGATGCACCTGTATATTAAAGTGTAATTTATTTCTGTGTTGTCAGGTTATTAAAGTTAAACTAAAACCATTTAAAAAATAAACTTTATTTGGACTTTATAGTATTTCATTATTGCACAATGCACATTTTTTATATTATGCCTAAAATGTGTTATAATATTAAGGATTGTATGATCTCTGTATAAAATCTAAAATTGAACATCCTTTTTGAATAAAAGTATTATTATTATTAAAAAAGACATATATGCAAAAAGTATATGCCTACTGGCCCCAAACAATTGAACTTTTCTATTTAAAATATAATTAATATAATTATTGAAACTGAGCATACTCATAATCCATTAGCATATTTATTGACATATCATTTAAGACTTACTGATATAAAATTATAATTCAACTTTATTTGGAGTATTTCATTACTGCACAATGCATATTTCTTAATATTATGCTTAAAAAGTGTTTTAACATCACTATTAACAAGGATTGTATGATCTCTGTATAATATCAGTCTTTAAATGCAAGATATTTAAAGTGTACCTGATGTATACCTGCAATAGTTCCACTTTAGCACAATCAAATATACTGCAGTATATCTTTAGCTGGACTTCATAACTACTTCAACACAATTAAAGTGCATTAAGCACAACATTAGTTGTTCCAGTATAGCAGACTTTAAATATACCAGTTTAATTTACCAGAATTTTTATTAAGCACATAAATATAAAAATATTTGTAGTATACTTAACACAAAATAAATGTATTTCAAACACATTTTAGTGGAGTACTAGGGAGTATTCAAAATTAATTCACACTAATAGCTTCAGTTAAAGTTCGTTTGACTCTTAAGTGTGATTTGTTTGTTGTTGTTTATCTATCTATCTATCTATTTATTTTGTGGTACTTACCAAACCATGCCTGCTGGTCACCCTGGACCTCTATGGCCAAACCAAAGTCAGCAAGCTTAACTGCTGCCCCCTTCATCTTACTGGCCAACAGCAAATTCTCAGGCTTTAAGAACAGCATAGAGACACACAAGTATATCACTACATGGTCTTAATTCTCCCTTAGGTTATGACTTTTCTAAAAGTAGCTATTTATTGAATAAAATTTTTTTAAACAGCAGCCATGCTATGACTCATTCCTCCTCAGCAGGTTGAAAGACATTTTGGCTCAAGAACAAAAAAGATAAATCTGTCAATGTCTGAATTGTATCTGCACAAATGTGGATTGATGTTCACTAGTTAAAAGGCTTTGTGAAGATTTCAGTAGATGAAAGGATAAAATATTAGATTCTCAGGAACAGCAAGGCAATTTTCTGTTAGACAATACGAGATCCGGCTACGTCACACTGTGCTAAATTTGGCATTGAACTGTGCAACATTGAGCACCACTGTCTGGAGAAGTATAAGTGTGTGTCCTGACCTTCATATCCCTGTGGACAATCCCATTAACATGGCAGTGATGAACGCTCTCCACAATCTGCTGAATGCAGTGACTAAGAGAGATAGAGAGAGAGGCAGTGAAAGAGAAAGGTAAGAAAGAGGGGAAGTGTGAAGTAAAACAATCAAGCAACATAATCAGTAAAAAGAGGGAACTTAAAGGAAAATAGAGATAACAGAAAGTTTATGAGGCTTTAATGAAGTAAAAATGCAGTTGTGGAGGATTGTACATAGAATTATACATTCATGAATGCATGCAGTCATTAATCATCTATAAATAACATATCACACCCTTTCTTGTCCAGCCCCAAAGACACAAATGCACATTTTCCTTTATACATGCAAAATTACACTCAAGGAGGAGAGGCTGTAAAGGCAAGCAGTGTATAATTTATCATTGGTATAAATAACTCGCACGCAGGGAAACAGGCTCACAAATGTGTGCGACCTAAAAGAACAGTCTGTAAGCATATTTTATGTAGAACATATTTGACGTTATGAATGTTCTAATGCGCTACTGATATAATATGTCTGTCTGAATGTTCTTACCTGGCATCAGCCTCACTGTAGTACTCTCTTGCTACAATATCTTCAAACAGCTCACCTCCAGTAACCCTGAGTTCAAAGGTTGATATGTAAAGTTATTGTTTTATTTATTTTGCTACACGCTTTCATAAAAGCAACGTAATTTCAAAATATCTTTCATTCCAGATGGAGCGCTTTTCTATCCTGAATACTAACAGTCCTGAAGTCAGATTCAGCAATCAGAGAAGTCACTGTTACCATAGAAATGGCAATTACCATAGTCCCCACAGTGGGGAGTTTTTGCAAGATAATAATAATAATTTGTTACATTTATATAGCGCTTTTCTAGGCACTCAAAGCGCTTTACATAGTAAGGGGGGTATCTCCTCATCCACCACCAGTGTGAAGCATCCACCTGGACGATGCAACGGCAGCCATATTGTGCCAGAATGCTCACCACACACCAGCTTACTGGTGGAGAGGAGACAGAGTGATGAAGCCAATCAGTGTATGGGGATGATTAGAGGCCATGATGGTCAGAGGCCAATGGGCAAATTTGGCCAGGATGCCGGGGTTACACCTCTACTCTTTTTTCGAAGGACATCTGGGATTTTTAATGACCACAGAGAGTCAGGACCTCGGTTTAACGTCTCATCCGAAGGACGGTGCTTTTTACAGTACAGTGTCCCGTCACAATACTGGGGTGTTAGGACCCACACAGACCACAGGGTGAGCACCCCCTGCTGGCCTCACTAACACCTCTTCCAGCAGCAACCTGGTTTTCCCAGGAGGTCTTCCATCCAGGTACTGACCAGGCTCAACCCTGCTTAGCTTCAGTGGGCAACCAGTCTTGGGTTACAGGGTGATATGGCTGCTAACAAGATAAGCGGTGATTAGACTGTAGAGTAACAATAGACAGTATGATGGGGGTAGACAGGCCATTATGGTGACATTATGGACCTTTCAATCAAAAAAGCACACTGATTGAAGCAAAGACATCCCTTGTGAAAAAGAAGCAAGCTTTAGCACACCTTTATAAAAAAGTGCATATCACAGAATTAAATCATATACTTTATACATTTACTTTTAAATAATATACTTAGGTGTGAACTGCACACTTGTTGTTTGCATGTTATTGTTAATGTCATGCATTTAAGTATATTTGTAATTACACATTTGCAATAGAAAGTTTCAATTGAGTACATTTCAAATAATTTACCTTTAAAATTACAGATTAAATTATATTTAAATACATTACATGTACTGTAGTATTTTCAGGGTTTAGCTACTGTGAAGGAGCACGGGGCGCGGAGTGAGGAGACGAGGAGACGAGATGTAGGAGGAATTACAAATTACAGTCTTCAATAAACCAAATGGCAGGAACACAGACAGGCAGGAACACACACGTAGAAAACCAGGATGACAATGTACACAAAGAAACAAGGAACAGAACACTCTTTAAATACACCACTAAATGAGGGGATAACTAGATACACCTGGATTCAATGAACAAACAACAAGAGGGAGAAACTGGGTCACGGGGAGCATATGGGAAGCACAACACAAGAAAACCGGAACACAGGTCTGATATTTTGCCCTCCTCCCGGAAGGGCATCCTCCCGCCGTAGAAACAACCGAGGGAGGCGCAGGTGGGGGCTTGGGAGGAACCTCAGAAGGAGGACGGACACCTGGCAGGGGCCGGCAGACAGAGCCCAGGGAAGTGATGACGGAGGGAGAAGCCAGGGCAGACAAGATGGAGACAGGAGGGACTTGGAGCAGGAGGAGCCAAAATTGGACCCAGGCCTCAGCCATATGGCGACCCACGGTAGAGCCGACAGAGGGAGGAGCCATGAAGGAAGACGGGCAGACGACTCCAGAGGGGCGACAAACGGCCGAGGGCAGGTGGTGGAGGAGCCTGAGGCAAAGGCATAGAGCCAACGAACCAGAGAGCTGACGAGGATTCGGGAGGCCAGGGTGGAGCCGAGGGCGACTGAGCGACTGAGGACCAATGTGGAGCTGGCGGGAGGGAGGAGCCCAATGGAGCCGGTGGGACAGAGCGACAAGGTGAAACCAGAGGAGCGGAGTCCTGAGGCAATGGCGGGTCGACGCCCGACCAAAGCGGAACCGGAGGGACGAGGGAGCCTGGTGGAGCTAGCGGAACTACAGGTGATGGTGGAAGTGAGGGAGCTTGGAGCCGAGGTGGAGCCGCTGGGTCTACGGGCCGAGGCGGAGTCTGATTGTGTTCATATCATCCAGGTGTGTCTCGTAATTAAGCTTGTTACCCCATTATTTAAGTCACTGTCTTTGTCAAGTCTACTTCGACATGTTCGTGTGTCTCCAGCCGTTTCCTTTGAGAGTTACCCCTTGTTTAGATTATATTAAAGACTGTTTCATTTATTCCATGTCTCCATCGTTCCTCCTAGCACAGTTCCCGACAAGTATGTTAGTCAACACATCAAAATAAATGTACTTTTTTAAAGCCTGACAAAAGATTATAAAACTTCTAATTTTGAAATATTAAGTATATTGAAGTATTAAGAAACAGTCTGTCCACACTTAAGTGGCACTTTATTTCATTAAAATTATATCTGCAAGTACAACATTTAAAAAATATATACTTTTGAGAGTTAAAGTACACTACAAGAGCAAGTATTTGTACTCTACAACATGCATTTACATACCTGAATACAGTTTTTAGTATGATTTGAATTAGAGAAGCAACAATTTTTATTGAACGCCATTTATATCAACATTTGTAATTAAAACAACAGATCTGCTACTAACGACAGCCTATCTTCACTTACCTAATATGAGATGTTAAAGCATTTAAAAACAGATTAACAAGACTAATTCAATTATGTATTTCAACAATGCTTTATTTTGTGAAAATTTGAGAACGTTGTTCTATATTTTGTAACATTGTACTGTTTGGTTATAGTTTCTGTGTAAGCTATAGACCCTTTTAGGGCCAACGTCACAGTTACGTCACAGCGCTAGCTGTGGAAAACTGGAGGCGGCCAATTCAAAACAGTGCAGATTCGGCTACACAAGGAGCTTAAAATATCTTGTTGGGATGTTGGGTGCCCGAATCGATGTAGTAGAGGCTTCAATTTAAGATTTTAGCGCATACCTGCTGTCTCTGACAGACAAAAAAAACAATGCAAGCTGTGGTTAAACGAGATAAAACGAGCAAACTGGAGAAAAACAATCGTCAAAAGTGCTCGTATTTGCAGTGCACAGTTATTATCAGAAAAGGTTAAATAAAGTATTATCTTTTGTTTTTATTGGCGTGTCTAAAGATTTCTTATGCATCTCACCATTAATGTTGTGTATGAAATAATGTCTGTGTGCATGTGTGTAAAACAACAAACTAGAGATTTATATGCTTAATCATTTGTAATTATATATATACATTGTTGTGATTAATTGTGGCTGGAATTATAATGTAGCTGTAAAAATAGTTGGCAATGAAATTATACATCTTCATGACTAGATAGACATGGTGAGTTTGTCTTTACTATACACGTTAGATGTGAGTCACTCAACCGGAGGGAATCCTGTCAGATCATCTATTCTTTGAGTAAAAGTGTGTGCGGGTCGGCCAATCTGGTTTCGTCCGTTAAAGTTAAGATTTTCAAATAACAATCGCGGTCCCGTATAGTGAGTGAACTTACATATGTGGTAAAATCAGAATTTCTCCAGTAATTGTAAAAAACAAGCTAACAGACTTCATAGCTGGCGTTAGTGAAGCGGTCAGTGGAATCTTTTCTTCCTCCACCTAAGCTCCGCCCAGCGCCCACAGAAAAATGTCACAATGGACCTTTTTCACATTTCCGGGTTCCTCAGCAGCAGAAGTCGTCATAGTTAGGTTAACTTGAAGAGCAGTGAATGGAAGAGTACCACAAATATATTTTGTGCATTCCCATTTTGTTCAAATAGCAAAATAAAACTCTACGATAGTGTTTTCATGACTTTCAATAAAATAAAAAAATTGAGAGAGACTGATAACGGCAGTCAGAAGAGCAAACGATGTCAAATTAACCATCCCTCCCATAGATGCTGCATTAGAAACACCCTCACATTAGCATAAACTATTGTTTTTGTAATTTGATGCAAAGGTAATATAATACAAAGAATAGTATTATACATGTACATATATTTAAAACAAATACAAATATCAAAAACCTTTGAGGATTTACGATGCTGATGACGTTAAACGCATCATCACGGTCTTGTGAAAAGAGTCCATGTTTACTAACAGAGAAATGGTCTAATAGTCCAATGAGAAAGTGAGGTGTATTGTTGCGCTCTATTCAAAACTTAAACTAAAAATCAACACTGTATCTTTATCCGTACAAAATCTGACAGTGTTAAAAAATAGATGTGCAAGCAGTTGTCATACTGTGTGAATCTGGGTCACAAACAGTTGAATATTACTGAATATGACAGCTTGAGTCTCTCTTCTTGTTTTTCTCTGCTCGTTTGTCCTTGTGTTCTCCTCTTTGTTTGCCTGCCTTTCACCATCATAAGCCATTTATGACTGAAGATATTTCTTGATGCCATGCAGATAGGAGTCAGCACAATCCACTGGCCTGCTCTCTTTCAAACACAGTCAGTGTTAAGGATTGACAACCGTATTCACAAACAGGTGTGACTCTTGAATTGTCCCGTTCATACAATAATATATTATACCGGTCAAAAGTTTGTAATAATTATGATTTGAATGTTTTTAAAAGATGCTCACTAAGGCTGTATTTAATTGATCAAAAATACAGTAAAAACAGTAATATTGTTAAATATTATTACAATTTAATATAACTGTTTTTATTTGAATATATAATTTGTTTTATTTATTTCTGATGGCAAATCTGATTTTTAGCATCATTCCTCCAGTCTTCAGTGTCACATGATCATTTAGAAATAATTTTAATACACTGAATTAGCACTCAAGAAACCTTTCTAGTTGTTATCACTGTTCAAACTGTTTTTGCTGATCAATATTTTTGATACACTAGCATTCAAAAGTCTGGGGTAAGTAAGATTTTTTTTAAATACTTTTATTCAGTGAGGATACATTTAATTCTACAAAAGTGAAAGAATACTGAAAACAAAATACATATATCAGTTTCCTCAAAAATATAAACCAGCAAAAAAATTATATTAATATATAAGAATCATTATTAAAGAACATTTTCCCCAATAATAATTGATCATAATTAAGCACCAAATCCTAATATGTAAAAAGTAAAAAAGCTATTTATTCATTATAAATTATTTATTTAATTAAATAGTTTTAATATATTCAAATAGAAAACAGTTCTTTTAAATTGTAATATTTCACACTATTGCTGTTTTACCATACTTTTCATATAAATAAGCTTGAAAATATATAAAAAAATGTAATTATTCTACAGCTTAATGGGGAATGTTATAAAAATGGGGTTGTCATGTTAGTTTATTATCAAGCTGTTTGTGAATGTAACTATTTAACACTCCAAAACAGGACTGCCAACTATATGCAGCTGCAGTACTATGTATGAAGCCAAAAAAATAATAATTATATAAGTCACTTCAATAACGCAATGCTGAAAATGGGCTCACTGACTCAGAGATTTGCTGAAGGCTGTCCTCTGGGCATTATCCTCATATCACATAAATATCAGTAGCACTTTGTAAATGGGGCAGTCCAATACTAACCACACAGACTCTGAGAAAGCAAAGATAGAAAAGAAAGCCTAATAAGAAGTAAGGAGGAGACTGAATTAATATATACTTACAGATCAAAAACTAGGTAATGGAAGCCCTCCTCCGATATGCTGTCATGGAGTCGAACTACAAAGATAATTTTTCTCTGTCATTTTCTCATCTTTAGTTACCATTATACAAATCTCTGGTAAAACTTCTTTGGAAAAACTGAATGCATTACCAATATTCGAGTGTTTCAAGAGACGGCAAATCCGGGCCTCTCTCTCCAGCTTTTGGTGATCTGAAACAGATAAAAAAAAAAATAATTATTGAGACTATTGTTATACTGGACACGTGTCAACCAATAAGATGCTGCATGCAGATCTGTTTATAAAACAGTGCATTTTCATGTCTAGTGCTTCTGTGAGAGACGCCAGATCTTTGAATCACCACCAGAGGACAGCGTTTTGATGCCTGTGGGGGTGTATGCATGGGCAGATGGCACCCTGACCTACAGAAGACTATAAATAACCACATGCGCTCTTCTCTCTTCTTTACTAATCTGATATAAAAAAACATACTAAACTTGACTCGCAATCAGAAAAAAACACAGTTCTCCAAAGAATTATGTGACACGATTCAGGATTCAAAGTAATTTGAAGCATATCACATAAGTCACAATAAAATTAACAAGCCATTAAGACACAATGGAGATAAACAAATGAATAAAGCAACTTTTGTTTTAGAAATCCTCCTTTCTGCATAGTGTACATATACACTGCCTACCTAGAAAAAGAAACATATAGGCAATGATACATATTGTCCATATAGGCAATGATAAATGCTTCGAAGTGTAGTATGCTGCATTCTTTTAGGACCTCATTACTCTGAATGTTATGCTAAATTCATCCCAGAAAGGGTTATTTTGCATTCATTTTTCAAACAAAATTCTGATTAAATAATGAGTTAAAGAGATGATTCACCCTAAAATGAAACACTCACACTCGTGTCATTTATTTCTTCTGTTGAGCACAAAAGACATTTTGAAGTATGTTGGTAACCAATCAGTTGACGGTAGCCATTGACTTCAATAGTATTTTTTTTCATGCTACTGAAGTCAATGGCTACCGTCAATTGTCCTAGTCACCAAAATTGTTAAAAATAGCTAATTTTGTGCTCAGCAGAAGAAAGAGAACCATACAGATTTGGAACAACTTGAGGGTGAGTAAATGATAGGATTTTCAATTTTGGTTGTACTACATATCTCTTTATGGATACATTTTATGTTGGAAATGAAAGACTGACAAAATACATGAATACTGCACATTTTGGAAATGTCATTCAGGTATTTTATGAGTGCTCAGTATGCATAAAATACTGCTAAAATAACATGAGATGCATGCTAGTATGCAATTTTGCACATAGCCATAATTGCAGCTGATTCATTGTGAAATGAAGCCTGGTGAATCACATGAAAACATGATGTCAATTGAATTTTCAATTGAGATCATAAATGAATAGCTCATGTCTGCTCAGCCTTATAGGCCACATTCAGAGCCTCTCTCATTTTAGTTCAGATGGAAGGAATACATTAAGTTGTGAAGCAACAAGCACATTAGCTCAAATAACTCAGTTCCCCATTTTATATATTTTTTCAGTTTATCATAACTCTCCTTCTATCACTAATACCCCCAGCTCCACAGGTAGTCCACCTACCAACCGGCCAGACATCTGTTGTCTAGCAACTCCTCCACCAATCAGAACGCAACGGCCTCTCTTCCTCTCTGCAGTGGAACCAGCCCTGCATGCAAATATCAGAACCCTCTGGATCCCACAGAACCCAAGCAATTACAGCACAACTCTCAAAGTTCAGCACCAAACTTTAACACCATCTCCTGTCACCTCAGCCAATAAATAGTTTCTAGCAATCCATGATTAATGCAGCACCATCTTATCATGATTACACAATTGCTGGTTACATATTTCTCATGTCACATATTATAAATAAGTGAATTCCCAAGACGTGCTTAGATCTACACTGAAGCAGATGGCTCATTCATACACTGAACAATATTAGTGCTATTAATCTGGCTTTGAACCAAGAACAGCCACATGAATTACACTTAATATGGGATAACAGTAATGAAACAATTAATGCAGGAGAGCAGAATTATGGACTTTTGCATTAGTGTTCTAAATATAATAAATAAACAGAGAAGTATATTATATAAACATCTAAAATACAATGGAAAACAAGGGAAGATTAGGTCCTAATTGTAATAGTCTATGATGTACAGTTGTGCAATACAAAATATAACATTGAAAAATCTAAATACATATTTTTTCATTATATATTTAATAATAAAATCAGCATAATTTGTGTGAAAATGTAAATATATAGTACATAATTATATATATATATTTTTGTGTGTGTGTGGACCTTAGCATTTGTGCATGGCCTCATAAAGAACTGTACACTGGACTATAAATGAATCAGTCTTGTCAGTAGAGCAGTATGTGCACTATATATACAGTACGTGTAAAATGAAGTCCAGTCAGTAGCAGGGAAAGGCCTACATTTAACAGTCCCGCGTCCTCCCCTCTTTTCTACGATGTTCTTTTTTTTTACTTGCTATATGAAGCCTTCCGCACTGCAGCAGTGTGTGTGTGTGTGTGTGTGAGAGAGAGATGCTGTATTTGTGAGATAGAGAGTATTCCTTCATGTTTTGTGCTGCTTTTCCATGAGATTAATGAGATATTTGAGATCAACAGAGAGAGAGAGAGAGAGAGAGAGAGAGAGAGAGAGAGAGATAAGCCTCTGAAATGAGTGACCAAACTTGGCTATTCCTTTGACTTGGCTATAGCAATCATGCTTGATAAATAAAAATAACGAGGTTCACTATATTCTGATCTGTGCCCAGCTGCCTATATTCAGACCAGAACAGAACCATGCACTGACTTCCAGATACAGCTCAATTTACATACTGTTACTGTTGTTAATTGTAATAGTCTTATGATGTACAGTTGTGCAATACAAAATATAACATTGAAAAATTAAATTCATATTTTTTGCATTATATATTTAATAATAAAATCAGCAGCATAACTTTGTGTGAAAATGTAAATATATAGTGCATATAATTATATGTATGTATATATATATATATATATATATTTTTTTTTTTTTTGTGTGAGACCTTCATTTGTGCATGGCCTCATAAAGAACTGTACACTGGACTATAAATGAATCAGTCTTGTCATAGAGCAGGTGCACTATAAACATGCTGAAAATGAAGTCCAGTCAGTACAAAAGGCCTACATTTAACAGTCTGCTTTCTTTTTTCTGATGTTCTTTTTATACTGTTTTTTAGCATGAAGCCTTCCGCAGACTGCAGCAGTGTGTGTGTGTGTTATTCTGAAGAGAGTTCTTATTATAGTTACTTTCTCATGTTTTGTGCTGCTTTCCATGAGATTAATAGAGATATTTAGATCAACAGAGAGAGAGAGAGAGAAAAGAGAGAGAGAGAGAGAGAGAGAGAGAACAGAGAGAGACAGAGAGAGAAAGAGAGAGAGAGAGAGACAAGAGAGAAAGACTTTGAAATGAGTGACCAAACTTGGCTATTCTTTGACTTGGCTATAGCAATCATGCTTGATAAATAAATAAATAAAATAAATAACGAGGTTAATATTCTGATCTGTAGCTGCCATATTTGAAAATCAGAGACAAACCAGATGACTTACAACAGCTCAATTTTATATGTATTTGTTCTTGTTTACATTGCAAAATGGACAGTAAAATATAAAATGATTAATTTATAGACATTTATTAAAAGTGTAAAATGTGATATATTTTCAGTTTACAACAAGATAGTTAAATGTATATAAGTTTGAAATTGTAGGAAAACTGATTCAATGCTGCAATGCTTCATGGGAATGGGAGTCTGCTGCTGAGCTCTTTCCGTGCAGTTTTAGTTTCCATAGTAATGGTGACTACTGTGATTGGATGATCTAAGGTGTTGACCGCTGCAGGATTGTGCACAGTGTCAGTATTCACAGGGAATTAGGGTATTATACAAAAAAAACTACAAAATCACACAAAGAAGCAACTTCAGAGCTCATGGTACATCGATTTTTAGATGCTTATACATTATTGCTAATTAAAAATGAATAGCACTATGTAGAAAGTGATAGGCTGACTTCTGAAACCTCATTAAAAATATTTTTAAGAAATCCATTATTCATTAACTAGGCTGATAATCGATTTTGAAACTGACACCATGAGAGACATTAAGGAGACATAAGGGAGAGCTAATGCTTCTGTTAATTGGCCAAGCGAGGCCAATAATCTCAAAATAGCTGATTTACTGGCCTGGCTGATGCATCCGTCTATCACTTTTGGTAAGCGATGACTTCAATTCAAATTGTTGACCTGTCAGAACATCAGAAATATGACAAAGGCTTGCACACACACACACACACACACACACACACACACACACACACACACACACCCACACACACACACAATCAAGGATATACACTGAGGATGTACAAGTTCAGCCACAGCGTGAAACATTACACTGACTATTCTGCAATCTGTGAGGATGATTAGCTCCTTTTGTTTACAGCCCCAGGGACAGAGGGACATAGATCTCATTTTCTCACAGGCAAGTGACCCTTTAGCTCCAACAAGACCACAGACTCTCCAGCGAGTTACAGCCCTCAGACAAGAGCGAATCTAAGCTACCGGTCAAAGAGCAAAAGAGAGAGATGGGGAACTGAGAGAATGTGTCTCTAATTAAAAGTGCCCTAGCTATCTCTCCTCAGAGTTCCATGGCCTAGTTTATTAAAGTGGGCATTGAGTTTATTTCTGTGCTATACTACACAAACTGAACACTGACCTACTAGTTTTGCACACAGCCTGAACAGAGAAATAGGTTGTGTTCAAAAACTGAAAAATGCTGTCTTTGCAGGTATGATATATGGGCAACGAGGCAGCTGGTTTAGGTTTTACATGCAGACCCAAATAGACAAAACACACAAGAATTTGTAATAATGTCAGATTAAACATTTTAAAGTACATTTAAATCATTAACTTTTTAATAATTATTTGCCATGCTTAAAACATAAAACACTTTTTTTAACTAACACGTGTAAAGTAGCACATGTAAAGTACTTATATTATAATTTTAACTTTAGTGCATTGGTTGATACTACATTTAAAAAATATATATATATTGACTAAATTGCAACTTCGTTACAAACATGGAATTACAAGTGTACATACAAGTGACATACAAGTTTCAATAGAAATGACACTGAACTAATTTCTTATTAGTACATTTATCAGCACATTTTAACTACATTTCAAAAACAATAGAAGTAATGTAATTATTAAATTACATGTAAAAATGTGCTTAAGTCCTACTTAAGTATGTAAAAAGCACTCTTAAGTTCAATTAATTAATTAATCAATTAAGTTCACTTGAGTATTTTCTTTCAAAGCATATTATTTCCAAATTAAGTAAAAGCATGTTAAAGTGTATTTATTTTTCACAATGGAGCGTTACAGGGTAATCAGTTAACGGTGTGCTCAACTAATTAGCTGTATGCTGAGCTTGTAGGCCAATCAGTTACTAGGCTAACTGCTGTCGCTCTGTAAACCTGATAGCACAGGTACATTGTGTGCACTTTCATCTGCAAGAGGTATTTTTTAGAATAGTTTCCTGACAGATGTTAAACAGGCATTTAGAAAATGACTTTAAGATGTTTATGATTTAGAATTTATGTAACTGCTTATGCAAAACACCTCAAAAAGATTATATAAGGCTTATAGGAAGAAAAAAAACATTGGCCAATCATTTTTGTTTGTTCGCCAATCCGTTCCTTTATGTGTTCAGTTCACAAATTCCATCTCCGTTTAACACTCTGTGTGTGTGTGTGTGTGTGTGTGTGTGTGTGTGTGTGTGTGTGTGTGTGTGTGTGTGTGTGTGTGTGTGTGTGTGTGTGTGTGTGTGTGTGTGTGTGTGTGTGTGTGTGTGTGTGTGTACTGTACGGCCGTGTATGAGGTGTTGTCTGAGAAACCAATGGGGCTATTTTTAGCTTTGCAGCACCACAGCCTCTCATGTGATTGTAGTTTCTCTCTTTCACACACCATGAGTGAATGACTCAACATAGGTCAAGGAGATTCAGAGGTAATGAACAGCAGCTCAGACAGGGCTCATGTGAATTCTTCATTAACACAATTTCTGAATTATTGTCTATATTCAGAAATGTTCAACTTACGCACCTTCACGCAAAGACATTTATTATGAATTAATTATGTGAAAAAAAAATATATATATGGCATAAGTGAACTGAACAGACTGTTCTGTCAAATAAGCTCTCTATGAACGCTGAATGGAATAAAATGTATAAATGAATAAAACATTTTTAAAACTCTAAAATGTGAAAGGTCTTTGCTCTAAAAAGATATGCTGAAAGGAGATTTAGATTAGTGTGATTATTTTATACAGAAAGTGTGAATCTATTCTAAATAGATTTTTAATTGAGACAATCTAAAAGAATATTGATAGCATCTGTTGATAAATTAGTACAGTATCAATACTACTCTCATAAATCATAAAAGTAAAACACAGATAAAATGACACATTTTCATTTGTTTCTTTGTTTAATGGCTAATGTTAATACAGATACTTAGATGAGTGATTCTCAACCGTTTTTGCCTCCAAGGCACCCCATTGTCCACAACAATGTTTAAAGGCATGATATTGAAATAAAACTGATACTGTGATATGGCTTAGTGCAGTCAAATCATGCAGGCTGTGATTTAATTAAACAAATGCTGTTCTGGTTTCAGAGGTTACAAGCGTGTAGTTTATGATAGTGTTTCAGCGTCTGAGAACGGCTTGGCTCACTTGAACCTATCATAGGCTGCATCCAAACTTCAGTCTGAAACCGGCAGCATGTAGTTATTACACATAAAAAAGTTACTATTTGAAAATGAAGAAATTAAGATGTAAATATTAGTATAATTTTACAGTGAAAAAAATTTTTTTTGGATTTGCACACTTTACAGTATTAATATATTTATTATTTTGTTTAATATTTCTATTTCATAATAATCACAATATTTAAATTATTTGTATTATTAAATATTAGTATTATTATTTTATGGTCATCCTGAATTTGTCTAAAACCATGGGGATGTGGAAATTGTTTATGTTGTATGAGGTTTTCAGAAAAAAGGACTGTTTTCATTCTTTTTCAGCCTTTTTTATTATTTTCTAAGCAGATGCACTCCCCAGTGCAATCACCCCATCAAATGATTAATTATGTACAAATATAGCTATTCAAGTCATCAAAGTGAAAATTCCTATATTTTTACATATTGATAATATATAACAAAATACCGCAGTGTCGTTTAAAAAAATGACCACATAAAATTATTTGGAGCTTGACATAACTTCTGCCAACAAATGACAACAAATTCTTACGATTAGATTCAATTTTCATGACTTTTAAAATTAGACTTCCTCATATATTCAGGTTTTTTGAAAACAGTGGGGAAAATGCTGTCTTTGTTGGGATGAATTATAATACAAAGTACCTTGATTTTGGCTTAAGTTTAGCATATTTTTTCATTCTTGTTTTGTCTTATTTTAAATCAAGTCATCTTGAGAGTCCCTTGGATGTTTACTAAGGCCCCCTAGTAGGCCCCGGCTCCCTGACTGAAAACCACTGATCTAGAGAGAGGTTTAGCTAATCAAGCCTAAAGCTACTGTATAATGTAAATATAAAAATGAAATGTAAAAGTGTAAATATAAAATTTGAGTAAAATATTGAGTAAAATGTTCAGCAATTTGAATATTCATTGACAAACCTGTAAAGAATGTTTTTCCCCCGTTATCTTCTCCACCAAGAGACTAAATCGTAATAAACTAGCAGATTCTTTCTGTTAACATTCATCTGATATAACAAACACATACAGTAGCACCATCAACATAGACAACGACCATCTGGTTGTTTTGTCAGACACCAGTCTACTGCATTTCTGCTTTCTCATTCCCTCCTTCCTCTTCATCTAACTCCAACACTATCCCTTGTTCTTCTTCTTCTTCTTCTTGCTCTTTTCTGTATTTTGTTGCCTCTGCTCTTCTGCATGGCATTTTCCTTACGTAATACACAATCTGTTCTCAGCTTGTTTGTTGACCTCTCTTTGGCCTTTTTTCTTATTCCAGTTCTCTCGTTTACAGTCTTTATCCTCCTCTTTGTTCTATTTTTACACAACAAAAATCTCACTATTAATCAGTATCTTTTTTTTTCCAAAAACACACATACACAAGATGCGCATGGTTTTAAACTTATTTTCAAAGATTGTATTTTGATCATACTGTAAGTGTATTTATTATGTGTAGTTCCAATGTACGATTTCTATTACTTTTAAGCATTTTCCTTACTAATTTAGAGCAGTGAACAGAGATGTTATAGTAAAATGGAACCTTGCCATTGCACGAAAGGTTCTTTTACTAAAATTGAAAATGGTTCTACTATGACATCACCTCAAAACCCCTTTTTTAAACCTTTAATTTAAAGGCAAGATCTATATTCTGTACGTTTTTACAAAGGAGTCTGTTCATATATC
Source organism: Gymnocypris eckloni scoliostomus (assembly GCA_027564155.1). Taxonomy (NCBI): domain Eukaryota; kingdom Metazoa; phylum Chordata; class Actinopteri; order Cypriniformes; family Cyprinidae; genus Gymnocypris; species Gymnocypris eckloni. Next base: position 8,613,368 of record CM050416.1, on the reverse strand, counting down.
ATTTGCTTGATTTTATACATGACAAAACAATTTTTATGAACCTGGCTTTATCCAATGTTCTGATTTCTGTTCTGGAAATGTATGCAAATTACTGCATATTAGATAATTCTAATTTTTATATTTAAACAACACTGTAATACAAAGAAAAATATCCTTAATGTGGTCCGATACTTAATGTAATCAGTCAACTGGAGGAATAATTGGGTGGCTTGCTTCTATAAAAAAAATACAATGCAGTGAAAAAATGTATATAATGAAAAACAGCAGATTTTGACCTATCAGTAATCACCTCACCTCCTTAAATGTCACCCTTTACCCTGCATTAATCTAGGCCTGGAGGTCACGATCCCACTAGCGAGGATGTGTCTAGTGTCACTATGTGTGTGTGTGTCTGTGTGCAGTGGTATTTATATACATGTGTGTGCTCATAAAATTCGCAATTCCTGGGCTTATCGCGGAAAGAGGTTAAGACCATCTCTGACACGGAACAGCATCCAGTGCAGCAGAGCACTGCAGTGCTCATGAGAGAGCGAGAGAGATATGAATACAACATAAACTGCCACACCGCCCGATGCTGTATTTTTGGAAACGCTATCCCAGCATGCACCAGCACAGTGATACTGATCCCAGAATCTAGGTGTCCATTTCAATCCCACTGTGCAGTACAGGGAGGGTGTGATTCAATCCTAATGATCCAGAAAATATTTGTGAATTCCCTTCCCAAATTCACATTTCAAAAGTGTGAAAATGTATGGCAAAAAAATAGACTTGTTGAGAAAAAGACAACATGAGTCATATAATTGGCTCTTAGGTGAAGAGATGCTGTAGGAGAAGAGAAATGATTGGTTGTTTGGATGGAAGGAAGGAGGCTGATTGGTTGTTTTGCCCTATAGCAGCAAGCCTGCAGGCAAACAGGCCATGAGCAACAATTACACTGACGGATCTGAAAGAACTGGGTCGCTCACTTTCCAACAGGGGATAAGACCAGCCAAAGCCATTGAAAGCAGACACACACATAAGCACGTGTCACATATTACTGTGTTTAAACACACAAAATCACAAAACAATAATTTATACACAGTGTTTAGATTGATATGTGTATGTATGTGGTTCTCAAACACATAATCCCTTCAGCTTCTTCACAGCTATGCTTAGACCCAAGCATCTGTTACGTCAGAGCACACGCACAGAGCTCCAGATGAGACCCAGATGCATAGTCTCTTGCGTTATCCCGGGTTTAACCGGATGTGCCGCCCTTACATCAGAGCGTTGTTATGTTCGGCTACACTAGACGCTCCATTAACTGTACTCAGGTCCCGCATCGCACCTGACAGGAGCGCAGCACACTAAATAAAAGTCACCTACCCCTGGCTGACAGCTTCTTCGTGTTGATGATTTTGGCCGCATACTCTTGGCCGGATGATATCTTCACGCATCGCCTCACGATAGAGAAGGCGCCCCTGAATAAGAGGGAAAAAAGAGAAGACGGTGAGGAAAAAAATGGGCACGAGGCCCTGATGCCGAACAGATAGAGCATATGGTATGGAGAGCAGAATCTGTGCCATGATGGAGGCACAGACTGAGTGCTTCCAAGGTTACACAACTATGATTTTACATGGTTGTTTGTCCATGTGTGTTTGATGAGCGCGTGTGGGTGTTTTGAAATTGCTTAGCATATTCGCTAACCGCATGCACACACCAAATCTGCATGTGTGTGCTCGCTGGAAATGAGGGGGTTAATTACACGTCACCTTAATTACACGTTACCCCTCTGGTGTGGTTGTGCTTCACTCACCTATAGAGACTGAGACAATGATGCATTTCCCCGAAATCTCACTTAAAAAAATATAAATAAATAAAAGTAATAATTTTGACGAAAAAGTACAATAAAGGTTAAATCACCAAAACATATATGAGCAAATAATAATAATAAAATATATACATCATGTATTTTTATCTTAATTTTGCTGTGAATCTTTTTTGGTATGTTTACACAACATTTTATCTGCTCTGCTCTCTAAAAACAATTCTGCATCTGTATGCGTATGTATGTATAAAATAATATATTACTATAAAATATTTGCTCAAACATACATAATACATAATCTTTTCAAAGTATTTACTGTTATTTAATGTAACCATATATTGTTTAAATTTATGCAAATTTACAATAGCCCTGTATATATATTATAGAAGTAATAATAAATAATATACAATTAAATAATATAAAAGTTTCTAAAGATTATTGGAGTGTATGTGTGTGTGTGTGATTGTGTGTGTATTGTTATGTGTATCCTTTTTACAATAAAAAAAACTGAAATTACCATAGAATGCGTGGATACAATTTCTGCCTACACACACACACACACACACACACACACACACACAGTGTGAGGGCATACGAGGAATCTCGAGCAGCGTATTGTTGCTATGGCAACCTCCTCAGGTAAAAGTGACTTCGCGAGCGTATATTTATCACACTCTGACTTTCAATTTGACTTTCAACTAGTAAAACGTTGTTGGGAAAGGCAACTAAAAAGTAAACTTGAATGCAAAAATACATGCACACCAGTCTTTTGTTTCTCCTTATTTTGGAGTGTACAGTTAATACATAATTCACAGTATAATGAAAATTTGCATATTTTATGAAAAGAAATTGTGAAAATAGAAAAATAGGCTTCTCTTTAACAGTGGGGAGCCAAGCTGTGATGCCCAATCTTTATACATGATGCCACCGCGCAGATGGCGCAGCGCCGTTTCGACAAACTCATATTTTGTATGGACTGTTATTCTAATTTAAATTTAAGGGCACAATGGGCTTAAAAACGAACTCAATCCGGGACATATTAGATCGGAATGCATCAGCTCGTAGGGATAAATATATCACATGCCGAAATGTACTAGGGTATCTCCTGAAACCCGTGCAGATCGGGTCCACCGATGTGGCCTCTGCGCACCCTCCCCCTCCCCAGTCAGTCAAACGCAACGCAAGGAATCCCCAACGCGATAATTAACGGCACTGTGTGTCTGCACTGTTGTCGCATTGCCACGAGTATTTCTGTCTCCGGGGTAAAAAGCCCGAGCCCCACCCCCCTAAAATGTATATTATATACCAGCTGTTTGGATATCTGACGTGATGATCACAATGGCCGCGTCACAAAACCTAGAGCTATGCCTACCTACACTGCAATTTGGGCATCACTGGCACGTTGGAAACGTTCTGCTCCGTTCCAAACGCGCCCGTGATTGTCAAAGAATGTCGTCTGGGTTGGCAGCTCGCTGTGCTTTGAGACAGAGACTCTGTAATCAAGTGCTCACGGCAAGGTTATTATAAGCATTCGCTGCAATTATAGCGGAGCTGTCACACAGAAGACACGTCGCAGTCGCATCAGTTCAATGTGCGTTTAGCAACATCAGACGTGCATATTATATAACAAATGCACAGGAATGCATTGATTCTGCAGTAGAAAATCCAGCACTTACTTTCCGAGCTCCTCAAAAAGCTGATATTCGTCCGTGAATCTGGTGCAGGTGGTCAGAGCCATTGTGATGGGGAATCGGCAGCGCGAGGAAGAGGATGATGCGGGGAAGCGCAGTCAGTCTCCTCTTGTCCCTCCTTTAGACCGAAAAGCACTTTAATTATTATTATTATTTTCTTAGCTGCTGCTTCGGTTCCTGGTCTCTTGAAGTGAGATACACCGATCAGTGTCAGATGATCAGATATGTAAACCTAAGGTTTGATCGCCGACGGGAGGAAGAAGCGATTTCACATCCGACGGTTCCATGGGCTCATCATTACGCGCGTTGACGTTGCCATCTCTCTCTTGGACGTGTTTGCATACAGCACCTCTCCACCTTCTCCCCTCCCTTTAAAAGCCATGCCCCGCCTTCACAAACATCATACACGTCCATACACATCATACACTAGAGGTTTTTATGCATACTTAATAAATCTTAATAAATCTAATAGCAATAAAGTCAAAATGAGTAATTTGACAGTGTAATCCATATTGTGATATTTCACACTGCTGGAGTGTGCAACATGCAAAGCACCATCTAAAACTTAGATAAAGATATTTTCTTTATTTATAAACATATTTTCACTTAATGAATGTTTTTGATCTTATTAAAATGTGCTTATTTATACATAAAAAAACACATTTAGTCACAGTAGGCTAAAACAAACTGCACAAAATCTTAAGATTAAAATGTGCAAATGTGCATTGAGAAAATGAAGTTCTTAGTTTTTAACCATTACTACTATTAATAATAAGTAATAATTATAATAATAATTTTCTTCAACTTTACAGAAATCTGTGGCTAATTTTATGCAATGATTACAAAATTGGTCTCATTTTTAAAAAGGTTTCTATTTAATGAAAATTACCCTTATTGAATGAATTATTGTTTTATACATTTGTTTTCCTTCTGGGGCCTGAAATAGAGGAATTGTTGTCAATATTGATAATTAAACAATAGTTTGCTGAATGTGTTTTTGTGCTGGCACCTTGGCTGGTTTAGGTCCGCCATGGATAAATAAAAATGACAGTAAAACCAAAAGTAGACAGCAGCAAGTCCCAGTTTTCTTAAATTACTTACTGAATCAATAATATAAAAAGATTCGTTCAAGACCGTTGAATCACTGGCTTACTCGATTCGTTCAAAAACTGATTAATTCACGAAATGAAACAGCACATTTGTCCTCGCGGCCTCGAGCACATGAGCTGATATACAGAAAAGTACATTGCTTGTGCAATGAATATAAAAACATATAAACTCATACATGGGTATATGTTATTCCATTGCTGGAATTATAAGGGCATTCTAACTGTATTCTAATGGGCTTCATCGCGCAGTGAATGCTTTTGGAGAAAAAGTTGCTTACAGGCACGAAGGAGATATTGCCTGGGACGCAACTTTCGTTCCCTCTTCAGGGAACCGAGGTTACAGTCATAACCGAACGTTCCCTTTCAAGGGAACTCAGTTGCGTCAGAAACGCATTGGGAACGTCAATACAACATCACCATAGCGACAAATGACTGTCCTGTGTGAAATCAAGCGAGCAGCACTAGGATAACAGCACCTGGGAACCTGGGGTAGAGTCCAGGTCCAAAGAATAAAATCTGATGAATGTTTGCGGTGAGGACCATGCAGCCTGTCGCATCACAAACCTCTTGGAGAGCAACTCCTGATATCAGGGCAACCATACTCCTGGTCGAGTGGGACCGGACAGCCATAGGAGAAGGTTGACCGGCCGACTCATAAGCAAGTGAGATGGCCTTGACCAACCACTTGCTCATCCTTTGCTTAGATGCAGGGGACCCCTTGTTAGGAGGTCCAAAAAATACGAACAGTTGTTCATTTTTATGCCACAGGGCAGCTCTGTGGACGTAAGCATCTAATGCCCGTACTGGGCAAAGCAAATTGTGCCTTTCCTGGTCCGCATTTTGAAAAGAGGGAGGACAGAAGGCTTGCAGCATAATCGACCTCGCCACATTAGCGGGGACTTTAGGAACATAACCTGGTCTAGGGTGATGGAATGCTTCAACCTTTCCGGGTGCAAATTCCAGGCACGAGGGTGCAACCGACAGTGCTTGTAAATCTCCTATTCTTTTAAGAGATGAGATAGCAAGGAGGAACAACGCTTTTAAGGTCAAAAACTTGGCAGGTGCCTCCTCTAAAGGCTCGAAGGGAGCCAGGGAAAGGCCTTGCAGGACAATGGCCAGATCCCATGTCAGCACCCCTGGTGCGAGCTGCAGGGCTCAGCCTCAAAGTACCACGGAGGAAACGAGATAGCAGGGGGTCTCTCCCCAATGACATTCCACCGAAAGGAATGTGGTAAGCACTTATGACCACCACATTAACCTTCAAAGTGGACAGAGTTAGCCCTGCAGTGAACCGATCTTGCAGAAACTCCAGCACTGTACCGACTGGGCAGTTAACTGGGTCCAGCTTACGGTCACTACACCATGAAGTGAAAACTTTCCACTTCAAGGCATACAGTTTCCTCATGGAGGGAGCTCTAGAGTGGAGAATGGTCTCAACAACATCGGTTGAGAAACCTGAGTCTATGAGGTGGGCCCCCTCAGAGGCCAAGCCCACAGTTTGCCCACAGATGTCGAGCCCCCTGCTTGAGACAGAAGGTCCCTCCTGACGGGGAGCTCCAGAGGAGGCCCGTCAAGAAGGGACATTAAATCTGTGAACCATACTCTGCCTGGCCACCGCAGGGCAATGAGAAGTAGTATAACCCGGTCCCGGCGAACTCTCTCCAGGACTCCCGGGAGGGAGCAGAGCGATCGGGAGAAAAGCATACAGACGAAGCCTCGGCCACGTCTGCACCATCACGTCCAGTCTGAGAGGAGCTGGATGCGTGAGGGAGAACCAGAGTGGACAGTGAGATGTCTCTCGAGACGCAAACAGATCCACTTGTGCCTGGCCGAACTACCTCCATATCAGCTCCACAGGATGTCTGCTCCTAAATTGTGGGTCCCCGAGATGTAAGCTGCTCGAAGAGACAACAACTTCCCTTGGGATCACAGGAGGATTTGGCACGCCAATTTGCAAAGTTAACGTGACCACAACCCCCCCTGATGATTTATGTAGGAAACCACCGACGTGTTGTCTGAGTGGACAAGCACATAGTTGCCCCTGAGATCTGCTAGAAAATTCTTGAGAGCAAGAAATACAGCCAACATCTCCAGAAGGTTGATGTGCCATGAGAGATGCTGGTCCTTCCACAGACCTTGACTCGAGCATCCCTCTAGGATCACTCCCCAGCCCGTGAGAGAGGCATCTGTCGTTAGCATTCTGCAACTACATGAAGCTCCCAGCTCGGGACCCTGGGACAGGAACCACGGTTTCTTCCACATTACCAAGGCACGAAAGCATCGCCGTGTGACCTTGATCATGCAAAAGGGGTTGCCCCTCGGGGAAAACCCTTTGGTCCTGAGCCACCACTGTAGAGGTCTCGTGTACAGCAGTCCAAAAGGTATCACGATGGATGCTGCTGCCATAAGACCTAACAGTCTCTGAAACTGTTTGACAGTGAGTGACTGGCCTAGCCTTATACCTTTTACAGCCGACAGGATGGACTCTATACTTGCCAGTGACTGCATCGACATTGTGTCCCATACCATGCCAAGGAAGGTGGTCCTCTGTAGTGGAGAAAGCACACTCTTTTTCGCGTTTAGCCGTAACCCCAACTCTTTCATGTGGGCCAACATGACATCTCGATACCGTACTGACAACTGATGCGACTGAGCTAGAATCATCCAATCGTTGATGTAGTTCATAATGCGAATACCCTGAAGCTGAAGAGGTACCAGGGCTGGATCTACGTATTTCGTGAAAGTGCGGGTGATAATGCTAGACCGAACGGAAGAAGACGATACTGGTATGCTTTGCCCCCAAAAGCGAACCTCAGGAGCCTCCTGTGACGTGGAAGGATGGATATGTGGAAGTATGCGTCCTTGAGATCTATCGTGACAAACCAGTCCTCGGATCTGATCTGTGGCATGATTTGTCTCAAAGTTAACATTTTTAACTTGAGCTGCCTGACGGAGTCGTTCAGAACTCAAAGATCTAAAATGGGACGCAAACCCACATCCTTCTTTGGAACTATGAAGTACCGGCTGTAAAACCCGGTTTCCCTGTTGGAGTGAGGTACATATTCTATGGCCCCTTTCTCTAACAGAGCTTTCACTTCTTGTTCCATTACCAGAACCTGCTGGGGGGCCACCTCGGTGGACAACACCCCCATGAACCTGGGAGGGCGAGACCCGAACTGTATTTGATACCCTTTTTCTATAGTCTGCGGGACCCAACGAGATATATTTGGCAGAAGTTCCCACGCTGCCAAAAATTCTACTAGAGGTACCAGCCTCTCGAGATTGGTTTCTGGATTTATATGTATTTGTGCGGACAGAATGATGTCCTGAAACGGTGAACCGGCAGGATACGTCTGAACTGACCACTCTGAAATCCCCCTCAGAGGGGGTGAGCACCCCAAGGCCACTACGTTTCCAGGTGGACCTTGAGAGATGCGCTCGCCAAAGACCGCTGCAGCACACAAGGTGGCAGTGTTGGTAGACTGGTCCCCTGAGGACATCGAAGAGAGACGGGCACCATAAAATTAGGTGTTAACCGCTCTACTTTGAGGGGGGTTTTTATCTCCCGCTCAGCAGCCCCGGAGATATGAATACGGCGGGGGAGGAGTTTCTGGAATGCAGCTGCTTGCTTAGCTGATTCCTGAAATCTCTCAACAACCAAATCCACAGCATCGCCAAAGAGGCCAGAGGGAGAAAGGGGAGCATCCATAAGAAAGTTTTTATCCTTCCCTTTAATATTGCTCAAATGTAACCATAAATGGCCACCAGGGCTGCCATGGACCGGCCAATTGATCTAGCCGCGTCCTTGGTGGCCCTGAGAGATAAATCTGTGGCCCGACGCAGTTTGCAAACTGTGTCCGGACCAATACCCTCGCCCTCATCGATATCTGATAATAAATCAGCCTGGTAGGCTTGCAACAGTGACATGGTGTGTAAGCATGCTGCAGCCTGACCAGCTGCTGAATAAGCCTTTCCCACCAGTGCTGATGTGGTTCTCACTGGCTTAGTGGGTAATACCGGGGATCTAGCGGATGAAGATGGTTCGGGGGAGAGATAGCTTGCGAGAGTCTCTTCCACCTTCAGCATCTCTCCGTAACCGTGCACTTCTTTATTTAATATTGAGGAATAGTGTGATGTTTGTGTACTATTAACTCTATAAGAAACCGGTTTTGTCCCATGATCTCGGGCAATCCCCGGCAATCCCTGGCATTGAGGTTGTGCACGAGACGTCGAGAAACGTTCGTCAAGTCTGCTTTTTGAACGAACATCCTCCCTCTCTGCTGGCCAATCAATATTTAATCTCTCAACTGCTCTTGTCACAACCTCAACTAGCTCCTCATAAGCATGCTGATGTGGTGAGTCCTCAGTATACATTGCATTTGCACTTACAACATCTAACTCCTCAGAATCAGATAGCTGCAGTGTCTGTGCCTCGATCGGGGAGGAAGATACCGCAGCGCGTGCTTTCCAACCCTGAGATGAGGCACTGAATCTGTCAGGTGAAGGCAGAGAAAAGGCAGCGCCCGTCTCTACCTCCGCTGACAGATCCCTTTGCGAACCCCAGGACTGCAGCCTTCGGCTGTGCCTCGGCAGCAGCGGGACCAGAGCCCTGGGGAATGCGAGCCTGAGCGTCCTCGCGAAAGAACGCCAGGCGAGATCGGAGCGTCCACTGGGGAAGCACATCGCAGTGCTTACATCCAGCGCTCTAGAGCGCTGACCGTGCATACTCTTCTCCCAAATAGGCAACACAAAGAATGTGTGTATCCCCACCCGTTAGATAACACAGGCAGGGATGAACATACATTTTATAAACAAACCTTGTTGTTGCTTGCTCGCAATAATGCTAGTAATAATTACTGACAGACAACACCAAATAAGACAAGGACAGTTTCACACATAACGCTTGTGAAGACACAAAAAGCTAGTGACAGCTTCGTTTGGGCAGGCTTTATAGCTTCCTGGTTCGTGACGTCACCCGCTCTGACGTCCCAATTACACCTTGGATTGATTTCACATGTGCTTCAAGACTTATCACGCAAAGCGTTCCCAAAGCCTTTCTGACGCAACGGAGTTCCATTGAGAAGGGAACATTTGTTTATTCAATACAAACAAGTGTTTATTATTATACATCTTAAAATCCCAAGAGTCAGAACGTTAACATTATTTAAACCATTATATAAGCACAAGGGGGGGCCAAGTACATTTTGAGGGGGGCCGGTGCCACCCCATGACCACTGCTCTCAAGACGTGTTTTTTTCTTCTTTTTTTCCCTCAAAGTTGTATAATGTTAGCTCTCCTATCACCTCTCAGTCCCTCACTATCACACATTATGTCAGGAGAACGTCTTTCTAATCAAGGAAAAATGCAATACCTTCTGTTGTATTCTTTTTAAAGAACTTCAAAAGTTGAGCTTGAACCTTGAACGAAATTGCTTCCGCTCGTGCACAGTTTGTTCTGATTGGCCAATCGCCGTTATTTAGTTTGTATATCATAAGTAGAGAATTGTAACATTTCATATAATGATAAGGTTTACGTAATACATCCCTCCCAGATGCACTCAAACACTTTTATTCACGGTTTGAAATGCAGAACGACACATCTGCACAAAAACTGCCCACACTTCCCAACGACCAGGCACTCTGTCTGACTCCAGCCGACGTAAGGAAGACCCTATCTAGGATTAACCCACGCAAGGCTGCGGGTCCTGACAATATACCTGGCCGCGTACTGAAAGACTGTGCTGAACAGCTGACAGATGTCCTAACAGATATCTTCAACACCTCGCTGAGCCAGGCAGTCATCCCCACATGTCTCAAATCCACAACGATCATACCGGTACCAAAAAAATCACCTGTGTCCTGTCTAAATGACTACCGTCCCATAGCACTGACTCCAATCATAATGAAGTGCTTTGAGAGGCTAGTCATGCACAACATCAAAACCAGCATCCCCAACACACTCGATCCGCTCCAGTTTGCATACCGCCCAAACCGCTCTACGGATGATGCAATTTCCTCCACCCTCCACCTGGCTCTTACCCACCTTGAAAATAAAGACTCATATGTTAGAATGCTGTTCATCGACTTCAGCTCAGCATTCAACACAATAATCCCACAACAGCTCATCAATAAATTAAGCCTGCTGGGCCTCAACAATTCCCTTTGCAATTGGATCCTGGACTTTAACCGGAAGACCTCAGTCAGTTCGGTCGGCCACAACACCTCGAGCACTACCACACTGAGCACAGGGGCCCCACAGGGCTGTGTGCTCAGCCCGCTGCTCTTCACGCTGCTGACCCACGACTGCACTGCCAAGTTCAGCTCCAACCACATCATCAAGTTTGCCGATGACACATCAGTGGTAGGTCTCATCAGCAACAACGATGAAACGCACTACAGAGAGGAAGTGGCACAGCTGGCTGAATGGTGTGGCGCTAACAACCTGTCCCTCAATGTGGAGAAGACAAAGGAGGTTGTGATGGACTTCAGGAGAAACTCTGTTGACCACCCCCCACTGACCTTCGACACCTCGACTGTGGAGAGAGTCAGCAGCACTAAATTCCTGGGGGTGCACATCACAGAGGACCTCACCTGGACTACCAACACCAAGTCTATCTCCAAGAAGGCACAACAGCGTCTACACTTTCTCCGCCGGCTGAAAAGAGCAAGCCTCCCTCCACCCATCCTCACCACCTTCTACAGGGGTACCATTGAGAGCGTGCTGACCAGCTGCATCACTGTCTGGTACGGGAACAGTTGTGCAGCAGACCGCAAGACAGTGAACACCGCTGCAAAAATCATTGGTGCCCCTCTCCTCCATCCTGGATATTTTCCTTACGATGCTCCAGCAAAGCAAAAGTATCGTGGAGGACCCCACCCACCCTCCCACAGCCTCTTCCAGCTCCTACCCTCAGGTAGACGGTACCGGAGTATCAGAGCCCGCTCCGCCAGACTGCTCAACAGCTTTTTCCCCAGGCTGTGAGAGCCCTGAACTCAAATCACACCGCCTCTCTCTGAAACCCCAAACAACCCCCTTACCACATCTCAGGAAAAACTGTAAACTTTTATCTCTGTGGAATTCAGGTGAGCGGGACTGCACAAGCCACCTGTAGCAACACACTCTCCTCTGCATGCACTAGACACTTTCACACACCATTGTGTGTCCATAATCCCACAAAAGACTGATTGAAATATATGACTGTAATGTATGTATGTTTACTGGCTCATGCACCACAAATCACCTTACACTGTTCCCCAGCCAGCTGCTTGAATGTCTCTCTTTTGCACATGTACAGTATTTGAAGTCATCTGCACAGTTGTACAGTTTGTATTTTACTTAATTTTTTAGTTTATGTATAGGTAACCACTTTTATATATAGCATATGTATAGTCAAAGCTGACAGTAGGTTAGTTGTGTATAGGTTTATACTGTTTTACTTTGTGTTGTATATCTGTATTTATGTATATCTGTATTATGTAGCACCGTGGTCCTGTGAGGCACGACATCTCGTCCCACTATATGTCCACACATGTAGTGGAATGACAATAAAGCTCAACTTGACTTGAACTTGACTTGATACACCAAATTAACAATCCAAAGGGGATGGCTTTTAGCTATTATGCCGCCCGCAGCTGGAACCAGCTTCCAGAAGAGATCAAATGTGCTAAAACATTAGCCACATTTAAATCCAGTCTCAAAACTCATCTATTTAGCTGTGCATTTGTTGAATGAGCACTGTGCTACGTCCGAACTGACTGCATTATTTTATGTATAATCCTTTTCTATTTAACTGTTTTAAATTACATTTTAAATCTATTTCTATATCATTTTAAAATTCCTTGTTTTATTATTTTTAACTCCTTGTTTTTATTGCTGTGATTGATTATTTCACTTTCTTTGAAATAATCCCCCCTCACTCACATTGAGCCCTGAGTGTAGCCTGCATTGTGGATTTTACAGTAGAGTAGCCTAGCCTACAGTACAGTACAGTACAATTGGGTGTACTGATAAATAAATTGACATCAATCAATCAATAAATCAATCCAAATGATTACTTTATACGGACATGTGTTTAAAGATTTCATAATTCACTCACAAGAATCCACCACTTCAAAGCATATGCGACCAGAGCGCAGAACTGTTATGACGCACATCTTCAGCTGGCATTTACGCTTGCCCACGTGCGGAGAAACAATGTCTTGTGCGCTTCTATATTTGAACACAAGAGCGCACTGTTGTAGAAGCCATGATGTCACAATCGCCTTACCTTATTTTACAGAGGCTTTAAAATGTAATAGTTTTGCACTATTGCCAGCTTAAAATATTTTTTTTGTTGTTGTTGAGTTTGTCGTTGTTTTTTGTTAAGAAGTAAACATGTTATCGACATCTTCCTTCAGATTATATCCGCCTAGAATATTCCATTTTGCACTGCATTCCTATCTTTGGCAATCAATCTTTGTGTCACTGCGGGTAGAGTTAGGGATAGTTAACCCAAAAAACGTGTAAGTGTATGAACACACGCGCGCGTTAGTCTCTTGCGTTATTCCGGGTTTAACAGGATGTGCAGCCCTTACATCAGAGCGTTGCCATGTTCGGCTACACTAAACGCCCCATTAACTGTACTCAGGTCACGCATCGCACCTGACAGGAGCGCAGCACACTAAATAAAAGTCACATACCCCTGGCTGACAGCTTCTTTGTGTTAATGATTTTGGCCGCATACTCTTGGCCGGATAATATCTTCACGCATCGCCTCACGATAGAGAAGGCGCCCCTGAATAAGAGGGACAAAAGAGAAGACGGTGAGGAAAAAAATGGGCACGAGGCCCTGATGCCGAGCAGATAGAGCATATGGCATGGAGAGCAGAATCTGTGCCATGATGGAGGCACAGACTGAGATGGCACAGACAGACATACATGTAGATGGTGATGTTTAATCATGTATTTTTAACTTAATTTTATCTTAATAATAATTTATCTCACTTAAAACATGGATTTATCTGCTCTGCTCTCCAAAAACAATTCTGCGTCTGTATGCGTCTGTATGAATAAAATACTATATTACTATAAAATATTTGCTCATACATACATAACACATAATTTTTTAAAGCATTTGTTGTTATTTAATGTAACATATATGGTTTAAATTTATGCAAATAGCCCTGTAAATATATTATAAAAGTAATAAAAAAAATAATATAACATTAAATAATATAAAAGTTTCTAAAGATTATTGGAGTGTGTGTGTGTGTGTGCATGTTTATGTGGTTTATGAGGACACAAATTTGTATAATAACATGGGTATGACATAGGTATTACAAGGAGAAGGTGATTTATGAGGACATTTTCAGTGTCCCCATAATTTAAAATGCTTATAAATCATACTGTGAGCGTTTTTGGGGGGGGAAGTAGAAACTCACCGTCTCCTGTGAGGGCTAAGTTTAGGTGTAGGGTAGGTGTAGGGCAATAGCACATACAGATTGTACAGTATAAAAACCATTACGCCTATGGAGAGTCCCCGTAAACCATAAAAACCAACACGCTGAGTCATGTTATTACATGAGTGTCATCTCCGTTATAAAGCTTAAAAACTCTACAGCTTGTTTTTGGTGATATAAATGTTTGGCAAAAACATGCTGGAGAACTAGATAGATGAATAGTTTTTACAAACAGAAAACAGAGAAAATACACAATTGAAATAAACATTACAATAAGTGTCTTGTAAACTGGAATAAAACAAGACCACAAGTATTTCTTGAGTGGTATCAATCCTGGCTTTGATAAAACAAACATTGGGATAAGCTTTTACAGGAACAGTCACTCTTTTTGGTTTGCCTCCAGCTTTCTGCTGGCAGCATGCCTATGGGAATATACAGCTATAACAACCATTTGAATAGGGTGTTCTTTCATCTATAGACAGAATTATTATAATCTTTTTTAAATGATGTGAAATGGGAAACAAGTAATCTTTAACTGAACACATGGATACTTCATGGATATAGATTTTAGTCAGGGTAGATAAAAATTAGGTTGCTATGGATCTGTCTGAATACTTCCCTTCTATAGTAGAAGAAAACAGTATAGATTATTAGTCCAAATTCAAATTATTAATAATAACAATATGTGCCCACACAACCTAACCTACTATTTCCAGTTGAGATTCTGAATAGCTGATGTACATGGATTTCAAGGGTCAACAGGAGAGTTGTAAATGACAGTAAAGTGACACAACTGACACAGGTTAGTTACATGGCAGTAACAACATGTCATGACAAACAGAGTACGTCGAATTCCATTCATACTTCTTTATACTATAAAGAACATACTTTTTGCAAAGTAAGTTTCAAATAAAATGTAGTACCAACTAGTCAGTATTACATTGGAATATTTAAAACCAAGCAATATTTACTATAACAAAGTAAAGCACAAGCATTCTTTCAGTAAAAAACTATTTACTGCACACGCATGCGTTGTAGTACTCTAATTAATGGCTGCGGACTGACCCAGAAGAGAAGAAATTGTTAAATAAAGTCTTTTTTTTTTCTTTGCACACAAAAGGTATTCTTTTAGCTTCATTAAAATGATGATGTCCTTACTCATTGGCATTCACAGAGCTCATTAAACTATTTGCACTTTTGTTCCAAAGATGAACGAAGGTCTTACGGGTTTAGAACAACATGAGGGTAATTAATGACAGAATTTTTGGGTGAACTAACCATGTAATGTGACGAGATACACCTGAAGTTATCTGCTTAATAGACACATGTTTGAACTTGATGAGAACTGATTCATACATCCATCATATATCCACCTTGGGTCCAGATTGAGCCAGAAAAGTAAATGCAAAAATGTCTCAAAAAGCTTGCTCTAGAAATGATTCATTCATTCAGACATTGTTTGTGGCTTATAGTGTCTAAATACTTCTTAGCCAACTGGTAACATACACCTATTTCATAACACACACAGACACTGACACCATCTATGTCTGATACCCTGAATATTACAGTTTACAGAGGATTTATCTTTAATAAAGTACACATAAGCAATTTGGTCAAGTATGCAACATCATAGTCTTTGTGTAATCAGGGGAAAACAAGGAAATTTAAAGTCAAACAAGAGTCACTTAGTATCAGAGGTGGACAAAGTACACAACTCCATTACTTGAGTGAAAGTACAGATACTACTGGTCAAACATTACTCCATTACAAATGAATTTTTTAAAGACAGAAGTAGTATTGCTCAATGCACTGTTTTATTATTGTTGTAACAGCAGCAACACTGCTTTAACAAAAAAGCAAAACAGCTAAATTATTTGACATTAAAAAATGTAAAATCTGTCTAATCGCTCTCGCAGTACTTTTATGTCACACACAGAACAGTCTGTGCAGAGCTGCTTCAAGTCCCACACCTGTTGTGTTTTATTAGGAGATGCACAACAGTTCTTCTGTGGCTTTATTGATAATATTTTCACGCACACAATTTAGCAAAATCTGAAAATATTGTCTAATATATACCTGTCACGGTGCACACACGAGGGGGATACAGGAACACGCAGATGAGGATATAAACTCAAATGATAATATTTAATAACACATCAAGGCAGGACAAGGCAGGACAAGGCAGGACAAGGCAGGACTCACAGACAGGATACACCAGGAATAACAAGTAGACCAGACAACATCTAACTGAACAGGCATGAACTAATATACACAGGTAAATCATAGATAATTAGACAAACACGGCTGGACATGAATTAACTAATAATGACATTAAACAAGGACAGGAAACAAACCAAATAAGGAAACATGAGGTGGGGACACATGACACACGACAGAGGACTGACAATACCACAATATTAACTTCTTATTATTGAATTGTTGTAAATAAATATCACATTTGCTACTGGTCAGTGTTAAAAAAATGCTAGGAAATCACTTCATAACCCTACAAGCGTGATTACTGATAAACTGTCTGAAAAATAGTCACGTTTTAGAGAAGAAGAAAAAATCACCCACTGAAGCTGCTTAATAGTAACGACTTTCTACTTCGAGGACCTTGACGGAAATGTAGTGGAGTGAAAAAGTACAATATTTGTCTTTCAAATGTAGTGAAGTTAAAGTCATAAGTTTCCAGAAAAAAATTATACTCAAGTAAAGTACAGATACTCAAAAGTGTACTTAAGTACAATACTCAAATAAATGTACTTAGTTACTGTCCGCCTCTGCTTATATAACTTCTCCATTTTAAAAGTGCATATGATCGCATATGTTATCTCCCAAACAAATATTCCAGGATTTCACAACCCCATTTGTAAAGGCTATGGTGGTAGTGGTTATGTATTCAAATGACTGAATTTGCAGTGAGTACAATAATATATATATATATATATATATATATATATATATATATATATATATTATAAATGCATCATTTATTCATTCATACTGCCTGTGCACTTTCTGGGTGACACTTTTATGTACCTTACTGCACATTTCAAGGCAGTTTCAATCAGTGTCACTGATCAGTGTCAGATGATCAGATATGTAAACCTAAGGTTTGATCGCCGACGGGAGGAAGAAGCGCTTTCACATCCGACGGTTCCATGGGCTCATCATTACACGTGTTGACGTTGCCATCTCTCTCTTGGACGTGTTTGCATACAGCACCTCTCCACCTTCTCCCCTCCCTTTAACAGCCATGCCCCGCCTTCACAAACATCATACACTTGTAGAGTTTTTTATATGCATACTTAATAAATCTTAATAAATCTAATAGCAATAAAGTCACAATGAGTAATTGACAGTGTAATCCATATTGTGATATTTCACACTGCTGGAGTGTGCAACATGCAAAGCACCATCTAAAACTGTAAGCATATTTTCACTTAATGCATGTTTTTGATCTTATTAAAATGTGCATATTTATACATAAAAAAAATCACATTTAGTCACAGTAGGCTAAAACAAAACCACACAAAATCTTAAGATTGAAATGTGCAAATGTGCATTGAGAAACTGAAGTTCTTAGTTTTTAACCATTACTACTATTAATAATAAGTAATAATTATAATAATAATTTTCTTCAACTTTACAGAAATCTGGCAAGATCCAGTCAGAGGGGGCCCATGGGAAAAGTAATGTGCCCCAACACAAGTGGCATGACATAAAAAGGGCACTGCAGAAGTGCCTGGACAACTCATCTCTCTTTTTATAAACAAAGACCACTGAACAGACAATACTTTTTCTCAACTTCTTTCATTGTCCAAACAGACGGTGTGTGTGTGCGTGTGTGTGTGTGTGTGTGTCTCTAGTGAACTTTTTGTAAATGTTCTGTTGCTGCAGATAGATGGCTGCTGGTGTGGTCCTCACTGGCCCTCTCTGGCCAGCTCTGACCTGTGCTTCCAGGTTCAGGGATAATTTGCTGGCCTACTTGCCCCTACCTGGTGGATTGGCTCTGACCTGCAATGCACTATCATAGATATTGCTGGGGATGCAACGTTCGTTCCCTCTTCAGGGAACCGAGGTTACAGTCGTAACTGAATGTTCCCTTTCAAGGGAACTCCGTTGCGTCAGAAACGCGTTGGGAACGTCAATACAACATCACCATAGCGACAAATGCCTGTCCTGTGTGAAATCAAGCGAGCAGCACTAGATCAACAGCACCTGGGAACCTGGGGTAGAGTCCAGGTCCAAAGAATAATATCTGATGAATGTGTGCGGTGAGGACCACCCTGCCGCATCACAAACCTCTTGGAAAGCAACTCCTGATATCAGGGCCTTGGAGGCAACCATACTCCTGGTCGAGTGGGACCGGACAGCCATAGGAGAAGTTTGACCGGCCGACTCATAAGCAAGTGAGATGGCCTCGACCACCCACTTGCTCATCCTTTGCTTAGATGCAGGGGACCCCTTGTTAGGCGGTCCAAAAAATACGAACAGTTGTTCATTTTTATGCCACAGGGCAGCTCTGTGGACGTAAGCATACGGCGGGGGAGAAGTTTCTGGAATGCAGCTGCTTGCTTAGCTGATTCCTGAAATTTCTCGACAACCGAATTCACAGCATCGCCAAAGAGGCCAGAGGGAGAAAGGGGAGCATCCATAAGAAAGTTTTTATCCTTCCCTTTAATATTGCTCAAGTTTAACCACAAATGTCTTTCTGTGGCCACCAGGGCTGCCATGGACCGGCCAATTGATCTAGCCGCGTCCTTGGTGGCCCTGAGAGATAAATCTGTGGCCCGATCCCAATTACACCTTGGATTGATTTCACATGTGCTTCAAGACTTATCACGCAAAGCGTTCCCAAAACGTTTCTGACGCAACGGAGTTCCCTTGAAAGGGAACGTTTGTTTATTCAATACAAACAGGTGTTTATTATTATACATCTTAAAATCCCAAGAGTCAGAATGCTAACATTATTAAAACCATTATTTTAGCGTTTACCACGTTATTTAGGAAAGTGATTGTGCTTGAGTAATCTTTGAAACAACAGGAAGAAATGTAACACAACGATTTCTATTTTAAGCAGTGCTGGTGCATCCTGGCAACACAAATAAGCACAAACTCTAAGGAGCTTTCAACATCCATTTTCAACTTTCAACAGGACTATTATTATAATTTAATACTTACAATCAGTGTTGGGGGTAACGCATTACAAGTAACGCGTAAATAAAATTACTTTTTTCAAGTAACTAGTAAAGTAACGCATTACTTTTTAATGTACTGATAAATAAATTGACATCAATCAATCAATGAATCAATCAATGAATCAATCAATCCAAATGATACATACGAACACGTGTTTAAAGATTCATAATTCACTCACAAGAATCCACCACTTCAAGGCACACATGCGGCCAGAGCGCAGAACTGTTATGACGCACATCTCAAGGTTCAAGGTTTCTTTATTTGTCACATAATAAATTATACAGGGTATAATCAGAAGTGAAATGTAGAGCCATCAACCTGTCCATACATACACAACATATATGACAGGACAGGAAGACAGGGAATTGAAGAAAAATACAGCATAACATGAGGAAGGTGAGGAGAAAAAAAAATAAAACCAAGACTATGCTCCTTGGGGAGGACAGTGTGAGAACAGGAAAAACACCTCAGCAACAAAAGCACATACACCATAGACACACGACTTTGCAACAGGGGAAGTAATCCAGCTCCGGCAAGCAGCCATCCGGTCCTGCAGCCATTCCCGGCGCTGGTCACAGACCCGCTTGTCAGGCTGGCGGTTCAAAGCGACGGAGGCGAGGGATCGGGGGTGGGGAGGTGAATGCATATCTTTATGTGTGTGTATGTGTAATAGTTTGTAATCAGTGTCTGTAGAATGGGGGAGGAACGCAAGAGCGTCTCACTGCAGTGCTCTTCCCAGGGTTGATTTTCCAGCAGCAGCCTTGGCCGAGGCCAGTGCTGGTTCAGGGGAGCCAATAAAAATCTTCAGCTGGCATTTACACTTGCCCACGTGCGGAGAAACAATGTCTTGTGCGCTTCTATATTTGAACATAAGAGCGCACTGTTGTAGAAGCCATGATGTCACAATCGCCTTACCTTATTTTACAGAGGCTTTAAAATATAATAGTTTTGCACTATTGCCAGCTTAAAAGTTTTTTGTTGTTGTTGTTGTTGTTGTTTTTTTGTTAAGAATGTTAGCAACATCTTCCTTCAGATTATATCCGCCTAGAATATTCCGTCTTGTGTAACCCCCCCGGGTCCGCACCATCACACCGAGCGGATCTACTGGTCAGTGTTAAAAAAATGCTAGGAAATCACTTCATATCCCTACAAGAGTGATTACTTATAAACTGTCTGAAAAATAGAGTCAAGTTTTAGAGAAGAAGAAAAAATCACCCACTGAAGCTGCTTAATAGTAACGACTTTCTACTTCGAGGACCTTGACGGAAATGTAGTGGAGTGAAAAGTACAATATTTGTCTTTCAAATGTAGTGAAGTTAAAGTCATAAGTTTCCAGAAAAAAATAATACTCAAGTAAAGTACAGATACTCAAAAAGTGTACTTAAGTACAATACTCAAATAAATGTACTTAGTTACTGTCCGCCTCTGCTTATATAACTTCTCCATTTTAAAAGTGCATATGATCGCATATGTTATCTCCCAAACAAATATTCCAGGATTTCACAACCCCATTTGTAAAGGCTATGGTGGTAGTGGTTATGTATTCAAATGACTGAATTTGCAGTGAGTACAATTATATATATATATATATATATATTATGTAAATGCATCATTTATTAATTCATACTGCCTGTGCACTTTCTGGGCGACACTTTTATGTACCTTACTGCACATTTCGCGGCAGTTTCAAAAAGTCCACTGAGTTGCGATAAAACACAGGTTAAATACGTGAACCATGGCATGTTTTTATTACGTAGATATAGGTACATATTGCTGTGTTTTTATTACGTTGCTTGGATTGTGAAGATATTTTACTGCAGCTTGGTCTTCAATACAATATTATATGTTCTATTTTGTTTTACTTTTTTAAGCATTTATTTCTGTTCGATGTCCAGTGTCATTAATTTATGTATTCTACTTATTGTTAGAACACTGTCATTTTTGCTACAATTTCACATCATTAAAAAAAAAAAATTTGATACGTTGTTGTTGATTTTTTTGTAAAACCCTAATAGACACTTATATTATAAGATATTACAAGTATATTATAAGATATAAGATAGGTAAGATATATTACAAGACCAGGCGGATGGAGGGGTAAAAAAGCAATATTGATAAATAATAAATACAACTAATACTAATATATTAATATTCGTATTATTTGTATATATTATTTATGAATATTGTTTTTTTTACCACTATATCTGCCTGGTCTTATAGTCTATCTACCTATCTTATATCTTATAATATACATGTAATATCTTATAATATAAGTGTCTATTAGGATTTTACATATATTACATACTATTATTTATGAAAAACTCTCATTAAAAAGGTTATTTATAACACCATTAAGGTCCTATATAGCATTTTCAAAGCATGGTTCTGTATGGAAACCTATAAAAAAGGTTCTATTTAGCACTAAAATGGGTTCTGCTATTGTTACAAGCCGAAGAACCCTTTTCTGGTACTGTTAATAACCATTTTTCTTAAGCGTGTAAGGTATATAGCACACTTCCTGCAAGTCGTCACTAGAAAGGCACCCACACCTAAAGCAATTCAACTGTAATGTTTTGTTTGTCAGCCTGAAAGGTTATTCAGGGTTTCACTAAAGGCACATACCTTATTGCAAATACTAAATCAAACAGATGTTTATTCAAACTAATAAAAGTAATTTTTAACAGTCAGATTTGGTGGAAATTACCGCCCATACTAATGTTTTACAGTACAGATCTTTTAATGAGAAAACGATGCTAAGCAAATGGACTTAATGTAGTTTACACACACACCTACACTAAACAAGTTTGTCTGACTCACTCTATCTGAAAAGAGTGCCTTGGAAATTAACCATTTTCCCATTTCCTCAATGAGGACCATGGACTGACAGAAAAACATCCAACTCTTCCTTGTCTAGTAAAGACAAAACATTTACAGTTTACTGGTATAGGTTAGCTATTAAACTAATAGATTAGAGCTTTTAAATAGACAAAAAAATTGTCAAATATATTATTATCATTATTATGTATTATTCTGATACTTCTTATAAGAGAATAATCTGAAAGTAACTAAAAGGTCTATATGACTGCACTATGAACTTATTTTAACCTTACAAGATTCTTGTAATTTTGACCCTCTTCAGAACAGAACTCTTCTGGAAAGATTTCTCGAAACCCTTGATGGAAACAGTCCAGTTTTCTGTGGAAGAAGGCATGCGGTTTAACAGATGAACATTGTAAACAAAACTCTTATTGGGAACAATGGTTACACTTTAGTATAGGGACCAATTCTTATTATTAACTAGTTCCTTATTAGCATGCTATTATTAACATATTGGTTGTTGATTAGTACTTCTAAAGCACATATTCTGCATGACAATATTCTTAATCCCTAACCTAATTCCCAAACATAACAACTTCCTCACTAAATATTAGTTTTTCTCGATTGCTAACACACTATAACTGATTCATTTAACACAATTTTCCAAACCATTCATACAGTTCTCAAAATAAATACACGTTTCTCAAAACTTTTAACACATTTCTCCTGTTTGCACACACGTTCCAATTTGCTCAGTGTTTTCTGCAAAACTCTACACATCCATGTGTGAACATTCAGTAGCAAACCTGATGACACAGCAGTCAGAATCTCAGGATGATATGAACAGGAGCACAAGTGATTATGGGTTTTGGAAAATGAATCCTTGTAATGAGAAACAAAGAGGAATAGGAGGAGAAAAGAAAAATGAAGAGGATGCGGTCAATGGTCAGTTGTTCCTGATGAAATACAAAGCACTATGGTTGAGCATGTTCTTCTGCATGGACTGACCATGAGGGAAGTTGGCCTACAGTACACAGCAGCAGTACTTCACATGAGACAACTTTCATTATTACTTTCAGCTATCTGATCTGTCATTGATACAGCTTCCCGGTGTTATATAACTTTACCTTCCGAGCAAATTGTATTCCGAGAGTTGCATATTTTTTGTGATGCTTCAGAGAGCGCATATGGGTCGGTAGCCTGTCTGTGGATGGAAACTGACAAGGGAGTGGTACATACTTACTTCATCGTGGCAAGATCTCGAGAGGCCCCAAAAATGGACATTTCCATCCCTCGACTTGAACTTTGCGCTGCTCTAACAGGTGAACAGCTCTCCAAACTCTTGCAAAAGGAACTGACTATTCCCTTGACAAATAGTCTTATGGACTGACTCAACAACTGTATTTTCTTGGCTGCATTCCCTCTCTTGCCGTAATAAAGTTTTTGTAGTCAACCAAGTCACTGAAATCTTGGAACTCACTGATCTCTCTTTTTGGAGATCTATTCCTTCTGCACAGAATCCTGCAGAGGGCATTACTGGAGGCAGAACGCTTGTTTAACTGGCCAAACCAGATCATAGATGGAGACAAGGTCCAGGGGCGCGGGAACAGAGGGTGCTGAGGGTGCTGCAGCACCCCCTGTATTTTTCTGTGGGCAACTGTAAACTGTTGTGAATAAAAAAAAATGTAGGCTAAATTTGTTATAATAAAGATTCATTTTAACATTTCTATGGTTGCTCCGATGTTTATAACATTTAGTTTACATTGGCTATTTTGCTAACTATTTCTATGTGATCTTCGACATATTTTCCATTTGCCCATTAATTTAACAGTTGTAAGAATTAAAGTTATCAAAGTTATTAAACTGATGCAGGGCTATTTGATGCGTGCGTTGCGCACATCCTGCCAAATCACGCACGCAGCACTGCCAATGCTTGCTTTTATGTTTGTGAATGTTATGTTTGTGTTGTGGGATCTGTAGGTTGTGGCTTAAAAGCGGAACATGGAAATATCATGGATGTACTGGATGTACTGGATTTTTTTTGTTCTCAGTCTTTCCCTTCTCCCAAAACAGCTTATATCTACCTATTAAAATAGTTCAGTTTTGTATGTAATGGAAAAGTGATTAGACTATGTTTCGTTAGTTTTTTCTTCATAAAGCTAATTTAGAAAAACCTTGGGAGCATTTTTTGTTCGTTAAATGTTTTTTTTTTCTTTTAAGCAACGACCAAGCGGCCTCTGCATCAGAGTTGATCGCCTATGTTTGATTAATTTAGCCTTATCAAATCATCACGACTTGACTAAAATAAAATCGATAGATAGGACTATAAACAGTTTAAGCATATCACAGTGTTAGTTTAAATGTTTAACCTATTTAAATGTGCAATATCCAACAGTTTGTGTGGAGAGTGGAAGCTGAAGCGAGCTTTACAGGACATGGAGGCTCCAGCGTGGTCACTTGGATTTTTTTCTTACAGTAAAAACAACTTAAAATACGCTGTGTGATTTTTTTCTCATAAAGGTAAGAGTAATATATCATTTGGAACTGTAAAGACTGATAGGCCTATGTGAATTATTTATTGGCCTATCTTTTTAATCCATGCAGCAAATGCTTTAAAAACAGCTTTAAAATTACTTTATTGCATTCCAGATGCTTTTAAAAGAACTTTTCACTATACATTTGAAGGGTTTTTAAGCTTGAATGTAGCTTGAATGTAAAACATTGTTATGAATTCATTGTAGCCTATTCCCATTTGTAAAATAGCTAATTGTTGTCTAACACGATCTCATGAAAGTGCGTAGGCTATAGCACCATTTTCTGTTTCTATTTGGCGTAATATTTATACGCAGAAATTGACTTGGAATTCTCAACTTCCAAGATTATCATGGCCCATTGGCAGGGTACGTCTTTGATCTAGTCAGGATGGACATGTTAGAGTAGCTGAGGTTGCTATTAATGGAAAAAAGTATGTACGTACAGTTGGTGAGCTGATTCAGTTACACCAAAATGAGGAATAGAAAATACATGACATGTCTTTGACATGATTAGCTGTTGCGAATGTGACTCATTTGTTTCCTTTTTCTAATTTATCTTATTTTCTTTCTAACAAATCTCCCTCAATTCCTAGTAAATTACATTATGGGTGAACTCCATATATGGTGCACTACATTACCCATATTCCCCTGGTTAAGGTCTATAAATAGACCTCAATCCTTCCTTTGTCCCTTTTGCATTGGTGAGGTGTGGGTGTTTGAATGGCCACCCAATCATGTCCTTTGAGTCAACTTTTTGCCAATTGTATAGTTTGGACTTGTTTATTGAATTGTTTAGATATTTAATCCTTATTTGGATTGAGTACAATATTGATGTTTGTTGATGAGTTGTATGTATGAGTTTGATTTATTTTATATATATATTGTTTGTAGTGACCTAAAACCATCCTGTTTATCCTGTGCATCATGTTCATCGTGTCCATCATGGTAGTTCTGCTCCATATGAACTTGTGAACATGCATGTCATGTCAACTGCTATACATTTGTGCTTCTTCACTTCAGTGGAATAAAAGAGAGCAAAGAACTGGCGTTTCTTCCAGTGCTTTAATCAGACATGCCACCAAGTTTCTACAATTCCAACAAACTTTGGATATTTTTACATCTCATATTCAACAACAGTAGGTGAGTGATTTGTTTAAAGTGCCATTGAGACTTTGAATGCTATTGCAATAAATGTGCAGATTATTTGAGAATCAGTTAACTTTTAGCAGCCTGCACAGCAAACGTTTCCTAAAGCCAAACTGTAGTTTATTTGTTTATGACTCTGCTGGGATAATTTTTTAACATTGTAACTTTTCTGTTGTGCTTTTAAAAGAATAGTTTGAGAGCGCAATGAGACTGTTTATTTTTTTGCAAACATTTTGCAATACTGGATAAACTCTTTCCCAAGGGAGACATATTTGTGGTTTGGCAGCAGTTTGTATTGTTTTAAGTAGATTTCGATAATGAGCCAATTTTTTTGTATTTACTGTAACTTTTTAAATCAACAACCAAGGATTTTTCGGAAAACAGTCAAACAATCATCAATCACAACGTGAACTCAGTTACAATAATGATAGTTCTCAACATTTTAACACTAATTAAAACAACTGATGGGGTCACAACCTCGGGATGTGCAGGTGAGTTCATTATTTGCTTTGGAGGCATGCAACACTAATGTTCAAATTAGCGGATATGAAGAAGGTGGTAAAAAAAAAAAAGGAATGGTGGGTTTTTGTTAAATGTGAGCCAAAATCATCACAATTAAAAGAACCAAAAGGTGCGTTCACACCAGACGTGAATGAAGCGTTACACGCGAATGATTTACATGTTAAGTCAATGCAAAGACGCAATAGACAATCCTGCGCTAATTTATTTATTTAATTTATTTATTTCATTCATTTATTAAATTTATTTAATGCACGAGTTTCACAATTTGAGTTGAATTACTGAAATAAATGAACTTTTCCACGACATTCTAATTTATTATGTCTCATAATAATATATATATATATGTCTCATAATATACACCTGTATGTCTCACTTTTTTTCATGAAATGTGAATATGCCGACATGTCAAAGTTAATAACTTCTAAAACTCCCGAGGCTCACTGACACTTTCTTAATCATATGAATGATATAATGATGCTCACATACTCGTGACATCAGCAAAAACTTTCCCAGCCTGACATATTGCACAACTCTCTCTGACTCATATCCAGGACGGAGCTTTAAAAGAGCTGCAAGTTCCACAGTGTGGACAGAATTCACCAACAGATCTGAATGCTTCAAGCATCTAGCTTCCAAACTCTAGATTTACTTTAACTTTTTGTTAGTTTCCATTTGTAAATCTAAGCTTCACTTGGGCAGAATGCACTGCAAAACCTTTTCAGTCGCTGTTATTGTTTTTCCTCGGATTCCTGACCATCTGTGAAGGTAAATGAATTACAATGTTTGGTGATATTTCTTGGTAAATCATTAACCATAGTTAGTACAAATGCACTTTTAAATCATGAATGTATGTGATCAAACATTAACTTATTATTTTGCTTTCAGGAATGAGTCTTAGAGGTCTGGGTGTAGATCCACGCTGTCGCTGCATTGCAACTGAGAGTCGACGCATTGGAAAATACATAGAGAGAGTGGAGCTCTTCCCTCCAAGCTCACACTGTAAAGACACAGAGATCATGTGAGTTTCACACAAATAATGATATACACTTACTGATTACAAACTCAGAATGAATCCATAATGATCCAGAATAATGCAGTAACATCAGAAACAAGGTTCTTACTGTTTTTTCTCCTTATATTTAACACAGAGCCACCCTGAAGGGATCTGGGACAGAGATCTGTCTGAACCCTACTGCACCCTGGGTTAAGAAAGTCATTGAGAAGATAATTGCCAAGTAAGTGTCTGTAATTCCTCACCATGTATTTGAGAGTCTAAAGCTATAAAAAGTAAAAAAAAGTTTTAGGTGTCATCACATATAAAACCATGTTATTAAATAAATACTTTTTTGTTTTGCAGCAAAGCCCCATGAATGTCTTGGTCATCTGTGAAGTTGAGTCTGAAGATATGAATGATATGGCCACATCTGACATATCAACCTCTACCGATAGGCACAGTCCTACTCTTTGGTTATGTTTAAAACAGTTTGTTCGATATTGAGTGTTGTTCACATAAGTGTTAAGTGTTGTATTTATATTTATATATTTATGTATTATATTTTTTAAATAAAAAGTTTTGTACTAATTTTCAGCATTGTTTTTTTATATTTAACATAATTACTTATTTTGTCGGTTTATTGTTTTGTTATTTATTTTATTATATATATATATATATATATATATATATATTAGTTTTGCTTTGCTAAAAGGATCCTCTAAACTCACAACATCATATATATATATATATATATATATAAAACACTCTCTCACACACACACACACACACACACACACACACACACATGGTTTTTATGGTTTCAGACTTTCCATAGGTGTAATGGTTTTATACTGTACAAACTGTATGTGCTATTGGTGATCACTTACCCTACACCTAAACTTAGCCCTCACAGGAGACGGTGCATTTCTATTTTCCCTCTCCTCATAAACCACATAAACATGCACACACACACACACACACACACACACACACACACACACACACACACACACACACATAAAATAAAAATAAAACTGCTCTTCTTCAACCACTTCCACAAAACCTCATGATTCATTCTTACTACATTTTACTTCATGTTTCACTGAAACAAAACAAATTGTTATTGAAAAAAAAATATTGTAACAAAATAAAGGCTTGGTGATCACTTCACTTCTTTTTATATCAAATAAGGTTTAACTGCTGTAAACAGGATTTCCTCAGTATGGAGTACCACAAGGCTCAGTACTTGGACTGCTGCTTTTCAAGCTTTACATGTTACCTTTGGGAGATATCATCAGGAAACTTGATGTTAGCTTTCACTGTTATGCTAATAATACTCAGCTCTATGTTTCTTAGCGACTCGATTAAACATACAAATTCACAAAACTAAAACGCTGTCTAACACTTGTTGGCTGCTCTGTTAATCCTTCGTCATCAGTTAGGAACCTCGGTGTGCCATCTGATAGCAATCTTTCCTTTAAAAACCATTCAGAATTTTTTATCATAAAAATATATATAAATTACGACCTATGTCAAATGCAGAAATGTTAATTCGTAGGTTCATGACCTCAAGGTTAAATTATTGTAATGCTTTACTTGATGGTTGCTTTGAACGATTAATAAACAAACTCCAGCTGGTCCAAAATGCAGCAGCTAGAGTTCTTACTAGAACCAAGACGTTTGACCTTATTAGCCCAGTTCTGTCAACTCTGTACTGCCTCCCTATTGAACATGGAACACATCTTAAAATCTTGCAAAATTATTTATAAAGCCCTGAATGGTTTAGCTCGTCAATACTTGAGTGAGCTCATGTCGCATTGTAGTCCTTTATTATTGTCCTCTTGCATTATTAAAAAACTACTTTCCTGTTTGACACTGCAAAGCTGCTTTGACACAATTTAAAGCACTATATAAATGAAGGTGCCTTTACTTGACTTGATCTTGGGCTCTAATAGGAAGAAAACACTGTATAATGCCTTTCATTTATAATGTGTCTTTTACTTTATAAAAACATTAATTCCATACATTTTTATTATGAAAATAATTACAAATGCAAATTATCTTTAGAACTTAGTGCAACTTCCCTGTTAATGGTGAAGTTGATTTAAAAATCAAGATCTATAAAAAGTGAAAGTCTGTGTGCAAGCAACTCATTTTGCTGTCAGTCTCCCAGAGCATTGCCCTGCATGTACTGAGTAGGTTTGAAAGGTAGATCTGGCAAACATGTATATGCACAAGACTGTACATGTTTCCACAGGTCACGTGTAGACTTGTGACCACATCAAGAGAAAACACCATTCTGTTGCACCATCAGGCACACCCCCATTATCTGCTGCTAACTTCTTTGCACGCTGAATGACAACAAGCATATCAGAATATTACAGGAAATATTCATGGCTGTGATTTTTGATTAACTGGTCAACATGCAATAAACAATGTGGATAGCAATAAATCAAATAAAAACAACGTTAACACTAGATTAGGGAACACATGCACTATTATATAAGAGTTTTCCCTCAATAAACTCCTAATTTGCTGATTATTGATAGTAAGTACAGTAGCTGTTGTAATAGTTATGTTCAGGCATTGAGTTTATTATTAGCATTTATGCTAGTAATATGCATGCTAATAAACAAATAGTTTAGTGTTCCATAATCTAAAGTGTTACCAAGACAACAATATTAGCTTGTTCCAAAAAAATAACAGACATTATGTTTTATAATAAAACATTTTTATTGTCAGAAATTCCTCCATAAACAATATGTTTCTAGCTTTTTAGTTTTACCAGCCCTATGAACTTAATTAAAACGAATCCTTTTTTTTGAGGAATGAACATGAACATTATTCCATAAAACTAAATAAAAGTTGTGCTTCCTTGTCTAAACAACTTAAAGGGATAGTTCACCCAAAATGCATGTTTCTGGGCTTGGGAACATTTGTGTTTCAAAGATAAACAAAGGTCTTATGGGTTTGGAACGACATGAAAGTGAGTAATTAATGACAGAATTGTAAACTATCCTTTAACACAAATTGTTGACATATGTGTTTTGATTTAAAATGCACTTAACTATAAAATTATTTCGTAATGATTCACTAGTGTGACAAAGCCAACCAGGAACTACTCTTGAGTAACTTGTGATATTTCCCACAGAAATTCTGTGGCTCATTTGAAAATCAAGAATGGCAAGATGGGCATGACTGGTTGTTTTGGACTACAGTATACCAGTGTCAATATAGGTAAACCAACAGTGCAAGAGTGTGTATTTAATTGCATCTCTTTCATATTATTGAACTATTTAGTTCGATTCTTCATATTTGTCCTTATTTTCTTTGCTTAAGTGTTCACTGGCAGCCAGATAGTAAAGTCTATAAATCATATCTTGCTATCATGCTCAATGGTTTTAATTGCATCATATAAAGTAATAATCTGAATATCAGATAAGACTTTGAGACTTGTTTTTCCACTCTGAGGTTCACCAAGAGTTTATATAGCTTCCCTTTCTCCATCTGGTTTTACTTTCATTTTTATCCTTTCTTATTCCTCTTTGCCATCTGCCAGCTGTTGCCAATGTTTTCTGTTCCTTCTGCAACCTTCTTTTAGAGGTGAACAGGACTCATAGATGCTGGCCAGAGCCTGGGAAAGAAGGAAAAAGACATTAACAGAAGGTACAGACTGAATGCTTCTTTTGCAACACAAAGGCATTGCAGCAGAAATATCTCTTACTCACTTAAACACACATACTGTCACACATTTCTAACAGGATGTGTGCAGGCAAGCCCTCACCTCATAGAGCGGAGAGCAAATCCCATCAATATAGTCAACCTGCATGTGAGGTAAGCGAGTGGAGTTTCACGGTCCATCACATGCTGTGAAAAAGATGCAAACTCCTGATTAACCTCACACCTGTAAAATTTTGTACAAAAAAAATAAAAAACAAGGACTACTAAATATGTCTCCTTCCCTCACATACAATGTCTTCCTGTACAAAAAAGTAATAAAGTAACCAAGCAGATAAAGATATAACTCTTTAAGGTATAGACTTACAGACTTACCATTGGCTGAATATTTAATTCATACTTTTCTCTGTCTCCTTGTGCATAAAATTCTGTTGCTACAAGTTCAGCAATCTGTCAATGTGAGGAGAAAGAAAGAAAAATGTGTGTATGTGCGTATATAAGTGTGTGTTTCTGTGTGTGTGCTTGAATGCATGTGTGGTTGTAGTGTATCTGCATGCATGCATGTAAATATGAGTGTGGGAGATGCTCACCCGCTTCTGAACTGGCCATGGTTTGGTTATTGCACATATGTCACTTGCTGTCATTAGCATTGACCTATTTAGATCAAGAACATCAGTTAATATAGAGACAGGAAGTGGTCATAAGCAAACAAATGTGGTGAAAGTTTCCTGTTCTTGCACTGTGTTACAGTTAGATCTAACGAGAGCAGATAAAAGTAGACAAACATGTATAGAGTGTATGTGTTGTTAGAAGAAGACAGTATAAGAAATATATGTGGATTTTTGTTGGTTTGAGTGACAATGTGTCAGGTGAATACACTTTTTTTATGTGTGATTATTATGCATTAATGTGCATATTCTTCAAAAAGATTGTTGTATATTTTTACCTAAGCAGTTCTCTGTGTCCTTCATCTGTCCACAGACAGCTGTTACTCTGAGCAAGTTTAAAGAACTTAGTTCTCTTCCTGTAGATAAACAAACCCATACAGACACATAACATTTGTATAATTCTTTTTTAACGTATTTTATGGGAACAGCTGTGTTTACAGCTTGAACTGGAAAAGGATTCATGCTTACTCTATATAGATAGCAAGGTCTGTTGCCAGAATGTTCTTCTCAATCATCTGCACACAGGCCCTGTATTCCTTCAATGAGAGCGAGCTGAGAATCTGACTGCCCTGAGAGAGAAGAACGTTGAGGGGTTTAAAACAGTTGTGCATGGACATGGATTCATAAACTTATGAATATTGAGATGAATGGACCCTAGATAGATGGATGGACGGACAAATTCTAAGGATGCTTTGGATGGATGGATGGATGGATGGATGGATGGATGGATGGATGGATGGATGGATGGATGGATGGATGGATGGATGGATGGATGGATGGATGGATGGATGGATGATTGGACAACAAGATGGATGGATGGATACTATGGCTGGAAGAATGAACAGCAAGATAGATGGAAGGATGGATGGATGTATGGATGGATGGATCTTACGGGATTGTTGAGAATGAAAAGGCACATGTCATAATGATGATGCTCCAGGGACGAGTGACCATACAGTTGTGCCAGTGGCTGGTTACTCCTAAGACACAGAGAGAGGAAAAACATATAGCATCTACTTATCAAATATTTATTAAATCTACCAGTACAAAATATTAAGGCAATTTACAAAGAAACCGTGTTTAAATATGTATAGGTATTATGTTCTTAAATAGTTAATCAAGAAGTTTTAAATAAAAAATCATAGTGTGGCATCTCAAATATTGACACAGCAATACAGAGTGGCCCCAAAACATACTTGCCACACTTTAAAAAGAATAAATGGCCTTGTATAAATAACAATGGCATTCACACATGTTTAAACCTGTTAAAATACTTGTTAGGCCAATGTAACGCTATTTAGACAGATGTTTATAATAACACCATAGTAAGGTATGTTCTTTAGCACAGTGGTGGTTGGAGTAGTGTAGTTTACCTCTCTATGTAAGAGTTATTTACTCCTCTGTGGTCCAGATCATGGCACAGACTGGCAATCATGAGAGCAAGAACCTCCAGACTGCTAAAATTTCTCTGGATTAAAGAACATGGGAAATGAATCAAGCTTGGAATGGCACCGAATGTGAGGGGAATCAAATATCAGAGATTTGGCAGGACAGGGATTCATTTACTAACAATCTGCTTAATCTAGTTTCCTCAGAATAAACCATTTAACTTATTAACCCAGTGTGCACTGCTGAGTTTATGATAATTCTGATTATAATTCTGACCTTTAGTTCCTCTGTCTGCAGAATAGCAAACATACTCTGGGCTGTGTGCAATGCGTGATTCCAGTTATGATAAACTACATTGCTTCTGTAGCACTTCTGTACGCTCAAAACCCACTGACACAGGGTCTGAAGAAGAAAAGGAAATACCAATTCTAGATCCACAGCTTACACAAAAGTATTACTCAAAGCGTGATTGTTAGTGACGTTAGCTAGAAGAGCCGAGCAGGATTAAACCAGATACCTTGTAGTCAACGCTGAACTCCTGGGGCAAATTGAGATCCAGGAACATGCGCACAACAGCCTGAGTCATGGCAGTCTGGGACATATCAAAATCACTGAAGTCAAAATCCAGTAAACGGAGGGCATATGCTGATGGGATGACGGCCTCCTAGAGGAGAGGAAAGTGATTAGAAATGGGAAACATTTTAAGAATTTCAAATGACACATTGAAAAAAATGTCTTTGTGCAACTGACAAAACCACAGTCATACACAAGAAAATGCTCTAACCACAGGAAGTTGCACGTTCTGTCTATCACATCAACATATGCTAGCTTTAATGCAGTTGCACAACAGTTTAACTGAGTTAATTCAGTCATGTGCAGATGTAGAACGGTTGGAGGTACTTTTTAAATAAAAGGAAGTACTAAAAGGAGAGTTTTGTAATGGTTACCTCCAATGCATCCATTTCCTCT
Organism: Gymnocypris eckloni scoliostomus; assembly: GCA_027564155.1. NCBI lineage: Eukaryota > Metazoa > Chordata > Actinopteri > Cypriniformes > Cyprinidae > Gymnocypris > Gymnocypris eckloni. Next base: position 8,579,402 of record CM050416.1, on the reverse strand, counting down.
TGTGAAGCAGAGATTTGATAAGATAAGACCTGTGGGTGCAAACACACACACACACACACACACACACACACACACACAACACACACAAACATACACAGTGTGAATAGAAAAAGAAAAACTGTGTATGTATATTGCAAATCTGTAGAATTTAAATCAATCCTGGTATTGTGTGATTGTTGAGTCAGTATTCAGATCACTTGTTCACTATTCTTACGATATGAAGTGATTTCCAGTGACTCAAAAGGAATGTGATGGCATTTCCTACCTCTTTAGTCACAGCCAGCTTTGCACTGGTCTTATCTGTCCTCTGCTGCGCGTTGAATTTTTGTAATCCTAGAGCACAGTACACGGCAAAGTCCTCCAGAAGGTGCTCATCAGCTCGACTAAAAACTTCTGTCTCAGTGAAAGCCATTTTATTGACTAGCTGGCACACACCTACATGAAGAAAACATAAAAAAGAATGGGTATGTTGTCTACACAAACTATGTTCATACCAATGTCATTATCAACCCTCTAAATCCCTGTAGAGATGCACAGAATGGCCTTTTTTATCTGAACCAAGTTAAATAACAAATTAGATCTGTTTGTATCAGTGAGATTAAAAAGAGCAAATGGAGACATGTTTTCTAAGATCAAAAGTCAGTATGGACTTTATCAAATTACTTCAAAACCCAATGATCTAAACTATGTTTTCCATGTTAAATGATAGCAGTACTCTTACTGTATGCTATATATTATAATATGAGCTACAGTATATATAAGAGAAAAGTCTGAAACCAAAAAAAGCATGATGACTGAAAGCTTTGGTTTAGATTTTGGTTTTGGTTAAACACTAGACTGTGAACATTTACCTATTACATTATCTCTCTGTTTGCCTCTCAGAGGTGTGCCGATCAAACTCCTTATCTGAGAGACCTTAGAAATCTGGGCCTTGGAGAATACACACAAAAACAGAAAAACAGGTAACACTTTAGTTAAGGGACCATTTCTCACTAGTTGCTTATTAACATTTATATTACTAGTATATTGGTTGTTTACTGATACTTATTGTGCACATATTGATGCCTTATTCTGCATGACCATATTTTCGATCCCTTAATCCTACCCTATACCTAAACTCATCAACTACCTTACTAACTATTAATAAGCAGCAAACGATGTGTTTGTTGAGGCAAAGGTCATATGTAATAGTTAGTTAATAGTGAAGATTGGTCCCCGAACTAAAGCGTCACTGAAATAGAAATGGAAAATCCCAGATAAGAGGTACTTTTTGGTCATATGATGATATGCTTTTCAAGTGTATATATATATATATATATATATAAAGGAAGAAAGACTATGAAAACGTCATAGATTTCCATGTAGACATATGATCCCAATCAATTCATTAGCAAAAATATTTATACCAGCACTATGTGTTATAAGTAATACATATTATATAATTAGCAAAGTGACAAAGTGAATTAATCAGATAAACTTACAGGTCTGTTGATAATGTTCAGTGTCTCCATCGAGTTTCGCACATGCACGGCATACATGAAGCCGATGTCATTGCTGTCATAATCCCTAAAGATTACAGTTATTTTATACATTTAACTATACTAAAGTCATTGTATACATATGAATACAGAATGTTTTATACCTTTTTTGTTTGCTAGTATTAAAGAACAATACTGAACACTATTATTATGTGACGTTTAACATCATTGGCTTAAAAAAACTATGTACATGTTATTTTGTGTATATCGTGATCAAATTATAAATATGCATTTATTTACCTTGTAGAACACTGGACAGAGCTATTGATAACGTTATGCTCTATATAGACCGTCTTTGAGAAAGGTCCCTGCAAGACATCAATAAAAAACACAGATCTCTCAGTATCAAGTTCAGATGTTTTTAGTAGGTCAGTATTAAAATACTTTTATGAGCTTCATGCTTTACAGTTACCAATAAACAAATACAGCATCCTCTTTGTTTCAACAATGAATCATTTGTCAATAAATTGTATTTAATTCTTGTACTACCGTGGAGCTGTCTTCTGAGATGTAAACAGTACAGAATTGTGCTTTTGTAATCGGCAGGATGACAGCAGCCAGTTTGCTGAGCATGTCATCCACAGAGGGGTAGTCATGTGACACAAGTTGGGCCAATTCCAAAAGTACCTGTCAATCAAATGCACAATTATAACCACAGTGAATAATAAAAAAGTGAATTTAAGATGAATCCCTAAAGTAGTGTACAATGTAGGATGTAAGTTCATCCTTCATTATGGTGTATGTTTATAGTACCATATTATTACCCCATACAGTATCTGATGTTATACTGTAATTTAATAAAACGGTAATTTTTAAGGATAAAGTTGCAAATTATGTGTTTTTTCCATGTTGTATTGCCAATTGTGTCTTTTCTGGTTTAACGAAACATTGTTAAAGTATCTTATTTAAAGCTTCTTTGTGATAAGCATGTTATGTATTCTTCAGAAGAATCATTTTAGCGGGTAAGTCACTTTACATAAAGTGCCTAAAGGAAAGCCTGCGTGACACCTGGTTGCGTTTGCTCTCTTGTTCAGAACTTTCACACAGCTGGCTGTTTTCCAGGAGCAGTCCGAACAACACCATGTGTGACAACAGCACCTAGAGACAAAAAGATGCCTAATTATTTGACTCATTCAAGTCACATGATTTTTTTGATTATTATTTATAATAGATATGTGGCTTGCCGTATACAATTCTTCTATAATTCATACTCAATGTGCCTATTGATGAAAACATTACATGTGCTCAATGATGTTTGCAATCTTTATTTCTGACAAATACTCACTTTCTCATCTTGTTCTGAGAAAAAGCTGCCTACACATGTGCGTGGCTTGCTATTCTTCTCAGCCATGACAACACCTATAACCTGACAATATACAATGGACCAGTTCTTTAACAGACAATATGTCATATTACAAATATAAATAGAATGTAAAAAGATATACATTCAGTCTTGTTAATGGTACTAATGCTTATCTGGACGTATAACATAATGACAATATATTAATGGATAATCTAGGATTGTCCAACCTCCTTTTTGTGGTTCAGGATAGGCACACTGAGAATACTCTTGGGTCTGTCCTCTTCCCTCTCACACAGTGCAATCTGAAATCTCGGATCCTATAAAAGCACAGTTCAAATCAATCATTCAGGTGATTTCGTAAACCACGTCAATTTAAAACCTTGCATCGCTATGTTATCTCTGAGGTGATCAGCGTATGTTGATTTATGGCTGTCTGCACGGGCAAATGTGATACATTTCAGAGGTGTGGTTGGAAGTTGGAACCCTAGAGAGGCCTAAAGATAAGAATTAAGTGGCTTCTGAGAGAGAACTGCCAGTTAAGCACATTGCTATCTTTGCTATTCGTTCTGTCTCTTTCTTCTCTGCTCACATTCTGTCAGCTGTCACAGAGCCAAATCAGGGATAAGGCTTAGATCAGGGAAGGATTTCCCTTCCCATGCACATATCCCAAAGCGTATAAAGACTCGCAAGCACACACAATCTCATCCCTTATTCCCACGCCTACTAATCTCCAATAAAAATATGCAATATATACTGGTATTTTGTACGTTATTCTTTTTTAATTTATTGGTATGTCAACATGAAATATTTAATCACGCATGCCCGTTTCCCATTTGTACACTGGGATTACCTTTGCCTTCACGTAATGCTCAATTAAAAGTTATGTTTAATATATAACACCGTTAAATGTAATCTTCATCAAACCTCATAATGATGTTTCATTTTTACATTATACTGCAATATGTAGCAAGGCCTAAATTCAATTGGGCATTGTAAAACTTCATTTTTCGAAGCTGTAAATAAAACAAAGATTATTGGAGTATGTTTTTCAATCTGCCTACTTTAAAATTTCATATTAAATTAAATGTGTTACTTGCTGTTTCTTTGTAACTATTTGTGAAATTTACTAGCAATTTCTGAGTTTTTTTCAGGGTGGCATTTAAAATGATTTATTTAGTTTTTTAATGTTTAATAGTAATTTTTCACAGTGTTTTATTATTTAAAAATGTAATATTTGACATTCATCAGTTTATTTGCTTATTGCTTACTTCATACTGTATAGTATTATTTTGTGATGCATAAATTAAATTATAGCACTTAAAATAATTTATTTAATTTTGTATTTAATTAGACAAAAAAGCATAGAAATGTACTATATATGTCATTTATGGGCCATCAGTATTGGCTGTTTATTAATATCAGTGCATCCATAAAAAAGATAATACTGAAATGTAAATGCCAGCACACCGTATTTAAGATATTCAGCTACTTTATCTAAGCAAGACCACACTCAACCTCATCTTCTTTTTCAAACACGTTCAACTAGCACATTGATTTCTGTTTTCATTGTTGGAATTATATTCTCATAAATAGTAATTTCTTTACACATTTGCCGCTTTTGAATAATGCAGTAAGACCTCTGAAGTCACCTCAGTTCAAGCTGTTAAAACCTTAAGCTCTGAATAACCTGGCACATTATGGCAAACTTAAAGCACCTTGGACTCAATCTGTTTTGAGAGCAAATAATTAGTTCAGGTCAGTCCTGGAAAGCCTGAGTAATCTTAGTGTTTCTGTTACAAGGGGAATCCTGGACCACGGTCCACCAGTGACCTGAACTGACTGTGAGGCCAGGTTAGACTTGACACGGAACACTCTTCATTAATTACCTCACGGGAATCCCTGATGTTAAGTGGTCTCCCAGTGCTGACCACGTATCCCATAATGCACTTGTCCCACTCTGCCTGTGTGTAACCGTAGACAGACTCCTCATCCGATTGGAAGATAGGACCCAAACACTTTACACCTGTTTTGTCTACCGTTGTAATGGAGAGACAGCAGCGCTGGGCCTGAGTGATCTCAGAAAGGTGCTGTAGGATCTGACAGATGATTTTGTTCTGCAGCGGTCTAATCAGACCACCGAAGAGCCGCATCATGAAGTTACAGGACTCGCCTCGTTTACACTGTCTCGCTGGTCTCGGGGATCTCAGAGAATGTGGCAAACACTTTGACCTTGTCCTTGACACACAAGGTGAAAATGGAAAGTATGTAGACTGCAGTGATCGAGAAGAACGACCTCCGGCCTGATCCAGACACATGGGATCTTCAATCTGATGGACAGAAAGGCAGGAGCGTGGTCTTTCCATTGTGGCAGGGTGCACATGTCCTCGAGAGGGCCCACACAGGGGGTGGGAAACCCTGCGTCTGCCAAGAATAGTCAACCCAGATCTTGGCTCAGTTATGAGGGTTTGGGGAGCTTGGGCTCTTTCTGCACAGCCATGCATCCAATGTCTAAAAGAGAAGAGACAAAACAGCAGGTTAAATGGCAATGTAACACTTTGGGAACTATGTCTACAGTATAAAATATAAAGCCATCCCTGTTAAAAATGACCAACAGTGATCATCAGTATACATTACACTGTTGATTCACCAGACCGAATTTAAATAGAAATTCCTATTAAATTAAGACAGACCTTTTGCTGTCTAACTTCTTTTAAATAGAAGGTTTCCTTGTTTCCTTAAATGTAAAATATTTTTTACAGAAAACCCCTGATATGAGGAAGTAGTTAACTGCCAATATATCCACTCTTGCACACAGCTCCTGTTCTTAATTTAAATGAAAAATCTAAAAATTGGTAGTACCATATTTATAAACATTTGTTTTCATTAAAAGGTGTTCAAAATGAAGTAAAATATTAGTTATATTTATATATATATGCACAGTTGCACACATATTAAATAAACAAATTAACAATGAAATGTCTCAATAAAATATATATATATATATATTAAGCAGCTTTATTAAAGCAACTTTCTTTTTTTACATTGATATAATAAAGTTTCTTAAGCAGAAAATCAGATTTTTGAATTTCAGATTTTGGATTTTTGAAGGATCGTGTGACACTGAAGACTGGAATAATTCAGCTGCTGAAAATTCAGTTTTGCCATCACTGAAATAAATTATAAGTATATTGAAAGCGTATCTGAAATTGTCTTAATATCTCACAATATTACTGTCTCAACTGTATTTTTGATTAAATAAATACAGCCTGGGTGAGCTAAGAGACTTCTTTCAAAACATTAATATATAACTGAAAGCACTGAAAGTCAAGACTTCCCACAGTTATTATATAAAGCACTGCAATTATTTCATTGTCTGTTGTTCTATCCAGCACCATAAAGAACTCTAATCTCATGCTATGAACAACTATTTTTCTTAAGAGTGCATAACTACTGTACGCAGTGTTTAAACTTAAGACATGAAGAATGAATAAACATGATTAAAAATGCATCACATCACAAAATATAACTTTTCTCTCTCAGAACAGCTACAGCTACACTGCTCACCTTGAGGATCTGCTAAAGTAAGATCTGGCAGAATCTGAATGATCATCCAGCCATGCTTTCACTTTCTCACTTTCCTTTCCCATCCTGAATCCCAGTCTCTGGGTTTTGGCCCCTGGGGTCCAGAGAGGTGAGAAGAACCAACCAGCACTGGTTATGACACTCTGTTCTTTCTCGCTGTCATTCCTCTCCACAAATGAACCCTTCTCTCCATTCTTCCCCTTTTTACCAGACTTGGATCTGGACCGTTGAGACCCCCTGCGGGCTGAGGTGACTCCATACCTCCCTTCAGCAGGCAAAGAGGGCAGGGACTCCGTGTGCAGACATGGCATGTTTTATCTCGCCTTTATACTCTCCAGATGAAGATGCAGAATTGCTGGACCTTCCTGAAGGAGCGATGAAGAGTAATGAAAAACACTGATGCACGGTCTGTATCCAAGGAAGGTCAGAGAATTAAGCTTTGCTGTCACCAGCTACATTAACCTCACAACTCCGCACAGTGGAGGTGTGTGTGTGTGTGTGTGTGTGTGTGGGGTAATCTATGACTAATCCGTGAGATAACACAAGAGGTTCTATTTTGCCCATTCAGGCAACAGGATTAGTGTCCCAGAGAACTATTAATGACTTGGCACTCTTGTCTTTAACTGCCATACCTGCCAAATACCTATTAGTAAATGTCAAGTGGACATAAATAGACAAACCCCACACGAAACGTAGATAAATAAGCAAACTGATTAAAGACTGGAACAGAGCATGACACAGTGATTACTGAACATGACAGAGTTTCACTGAAAAAACAATGAGTAAAATGTGCGTAATTTACATTTTTGCACACATTGTTTTAAAGTAAAGTTTAAGTATTGAACTACTTAACTAAGTCATGTAAAATTAGCAAAGGGAATAAGTCGATTTAAGAGTTTAGAGTTTGATGAGTAATTTTGACATAATTATTTAAGTTTACTCTGCAATACTCAAGTTGGCAGGAACGAGACTGGGATCCAATAGCAGGTGAATAACAAAAAAAATTCTTGAAACAGAAAACAAAAAGACTCTGTACCAAAATCCACACATTTTGAAAGAATGCAAACTGTATGATATCCAAGGTACACATATTAATTGCGCAGTTAATTCACGTATTGTATTTTAGGAAAGTTTTGGAATATGTTTCCTCTCCCCAAATTTGTCACTACCGAAACACGATAATATATAATTTAAAAATAAGGGTTATATTGACCTATTAAGATTTAGTTTACATCTTGTAAAAAAAATGTGTGGCTATTTTATTAAAACGTTTTTAGAGGTAAATCAATAACAATTAAAATTTTACTGTAACAAAATTTCAAAAGTGTGATTTATGAGATTTGTTGTATTTTGAATACAATATTTTTTGTTAAAGGCATCAAGCTGATCATACAGATTTCAAAGTTAAGGATTCATTCGTTTGAATATGCATTGAACCAAACACTATCATGTCTTAGTTGATAATTCAATTTATTTTTGACAAAAAATCCCATGTTTCAGTCATGACAGCACATTTTTGGTAGTGACAATAATGCTTTTGTAGTGACCACATCACATTACAGAATTTTAACACACATACTAAAATATAAAAAAATTGCACAACTGTACTAACATTTTGATATTTCCACCAAATAATGGATTATATGTTCCTTTTTGTCACTACCGAAATAATGATGACATGTTTCGGTTGTGACTGTTTCAGTAGTGACAATTTTATGGAATAACACCCAAAAAACAATGATGAGACAACCGAAATGTCACCAAATGTTTTGGTCGTGACTGTTTCGGTAGTGACAGTTTTAGATACTTTTGAGCCTACCTCAAAGATGCAAATCAACACATAGATACCTAGCATAGTTCTGAACACATATACAAACTAAATGTGGAATAACACCCAAAAAGTGTGCTTAACTGCAGAAATTAGGTGTTCGGTGGTGACGTTCCTTTAAGGCAGTGGTTGGTTTTCAAACCTGTCCTGCAAGCACCCCTGCCCTGCACATTTTGTATGTCTCCTTTGTCAGACACACCCAATTCAGGTCTTGCAATCTCTACTAATGAGCTGATGAGTTGAATTAGGTGTGTCTGATAATGGAGACACACAAAATGTGCAGGACAGGTTTGAAAACCACTGCCTTAAGGTTACACACACATTTTCAGACTTCTGGACCTATCTATTCATACCTTGTAGCTTTGAGAGAGGGGGACACAGGAACATTTTACAATAATACATTTAGGGGTGTAGTTAAAATCAGTCTCAGTGAATGGACTAAAACATACTGTTTCGGTAATGACATGAAAATGCGGGACACATTATCTTTTACATAACGTTTCATGATTTACAAAGAAAATATAATTTACTTTTAACTTAAAAAATATATAAAAATACATTTTTTAAAACAACAATGGAATAAATGCAAAAAACGTTTTTATTGTTTTCATAAGTTGACATGGTCAGGGTTCAGGACAGCCACTATACATACTCTACCCAATAAAGTACCCAATAAATGATGATTTTATTAAGCTTACTGATATTTTAAATATTATTGTGGGTTTCAATAGACAATTGAAGGATCTTAGTAACATCTAAGATTTGAAGTCTTAAATTCTTTTGTGTTTTTCGCTGTGGGACAGCAGTTTGTGCCAGTTATGTAGAATGGCCAAAATACAACTCCAAAACAGTGAAGATTTAACCTTATTAATTATTCATGCCCCAGTGCATGATGGAAACGACAGGATCATAACTTTAATATTTACTTAAAGAATCCTTGTAAATATAAGAAAACAATTCCAAGTAAAATATACTAATACGTTCACACATTAATTTCTATATAGAATTGATATAGAATTTATTATTTTTTTATTTATTACATGAACTAAATTAGTTAATGTTGACAGTACATTTGCTTTTCTGTAGTATTTACTACATAAAATTATTTGTATCAGTATTGTTTCATAAGTTATTACTTTTTTGTGAAATAAGTGAGTAAATAAATAAAGAAACAAACAAATAGCACTCAAAAATACTGTATAAACAGTAGTGAGTGCTAAAAACGAAAAGCTTTGTAGGAAAAATCAAAGCCTTAAATTATAACATGCTGTATATTATTTGATTCATATTTTTTCATTATAAACAGATTATGATTATGAAATCATTCAAAATGAATTCCAGACTCTCTAAAGATGTCATTAGCAGGACTTTCCAAGGATGTGGTGTTTGTTTCAACAAAAAAATGCAGGTGCACGCAGAAAATCGTTTACCACATTCCAGAAAGCACTTCCCTTTCCCCTAAGTTTAACAATTGCAAACAACTACTGTGCAACAGGTTATAACTCGTTTGAGAGGGGATTCCAAAAGTCCTTATGTTAAGCAGGGGTCATCAAACTTGATCCTGGAGGGCCGGTGTCCTGCAGAGTTTAGCTAAAAACTTGCCTCAACACACCTCCCTGGAAGTTTCAAGTATACCTAGTAAGACCTTGATTAGCTGCTTCAGGTGTGTTTTATTAGGGTTGGAGCTAAACTCTGCAGGGACACCAGCCCTTCAGGACCGAACTTGGTGACCCCTGTGTTAAAGTGATGCAATACTTCTAAAATAAGTACAGTAGTTCTTAAGTATATATAAAGTTTAAAATAGTTATGTAAAATATAATACCAATGTATTGCTGTATATTTCATTGCATTAATACATTTAGATTTTTTCCCTTTAAAAAAATGTTTTTCTTGTGAAACTGTCCAGCCAAAACATGTCTTGAAGATTGATTTGAGAATAGCGACCTCTACTGGTGCTCAAGAAATAAAGCCAAGGCATGCTTTACCTGGAAGATGTGACTGGATTTCTGTCAGCTGCTAATCACGGATGAAGTTAAATTCTGCATTCATCGGCCTACATACGTGCACGTGGTAAGAGAGAACATTAGTACATTAACTTCATAAGTGCACTAACTTTCTTATACCGTTTTATAGGCTAACAGGTTTCTGCTGCTTTTAAGCGTTTTCTGTGCCATGACAACAAATACAATTGTTAAAAAAATAAAAACAGTTTCCAAACAGGGTTTAGGTTCATATTAATGCATCATAAATTACGTACACCCCTCGAACTTGTTTTAATAATCATAAAGGTAACATTTAGCCTAACGTTACCTTGCTTAGTGAAGTTTCGCGGGTGAAATCCAATCCTCTCGCGAACGGGTTTCGGTTGCAGTTAACTTATTTTACTCATTAAATGAAAACCGCCATTCAAAAAAATAAATAAAACAAAAGTGGCCAATTAATTTGCTTAATTGTATTTATTCATTTGAACGTTTTTTTTCTTTCTATCCCTGCTTAATTGTTGTGCCTTATTTTATTATGTATTTATGTATTTGCACTTATGAATGACATTAAAAGTGTATTATCTGTATTACTAACCTGGCATAGCTTTAGTTACCTCATTTTTTTTCATTAATTGTTTCCTTGCAGAAATACCGAACTCAAACAAGAAATTGTCATGCTTGTGGATCTGCTATATTTCCTTGTTTACTTCTGACAGTTTAGTTATTGTGCAATCCTGAACGTGCCCATCCTCCTCATGTGTATTAATATCTACAAACACTAGAGGGAGCAACTCAACAAGATTTCATAGCATCATGTCTTCCTTATTTCTCATACTATTACTATAGTTAAACCTCTTTTCGCATTCATGTACATTACATCTCCTTTTGCTTACCTCCAAGGTGTATTTTTGTCCTTCCGTCATTTGCATTTCCTTTCATCTGCTTTCCGTCTTCCATCCCTCCCATTTTTGATGTCATCTTGCTCCATTTCCCATCAGTCTCCTCGTGTCACATGTCTCACTCCAGTGATCTCTGGCTCCAACGCATCCCGGATTCTCTTGCCTCCATCTCTCTGATTTCCCCATCTCCTCTCCTTTCCAGGCTCATTCCTCTTGTCACCTGCAGTGGGAGGTGCAGCCGAGGGCAGCTGGGCTCTGATTGGCCGAGCAGGGAGGAGGCTTCTGTGACATTGTGATGCTGTGCAGATGCTCAGCAGCAGTGGTAGTCGAGAAAGACAGGCTGGCGGTATTCTCTCTCTCTCTCTCTCTCTCTCTCTCTCTCTCTCTCTCTCTCCCTCCCCCCTCTTTTTCATCTTTCCTTTCCCTTCACGCACAAGCACGCATACACACACGCGCACTCCGTCACACTGCAGCAGAATGGAGAGGACACACCGTGAAGGCCTCTCCTCTTCCTCCTCATCCTTCCCGTGAAAGGCAACCTGTCTCTCTCTCTCCTCCGCTATCCTCTGCTTTCCTTCAAGGACTACCGCACCCAGGAAGCGCCTGGAAAAGGACCTACCGCAGCACGACGGATCTACGGATCACTCACACACCTACATCCTCTTTTTTTCCTCTGCATTTCTTGTTGCCAGGCAGTGTTGGCTGAGCATCAGGACGTGCGCTCGAGCATGTGTGCATATGACAAGGTGCTTTTCTCCAGCTGACTGAACTGTGGTTTATTCATCCCGTTTCTTCCTCCCTTTTCCCCGTGGCATTCTCGTCGCTTGCAGCTCGTCTTCCTTCTGACAAAGCCGGACCGTATCCCAGGATGCCGTGCGGCAGGCCACTCTGCTAGGCCGCAACAGCATGGGCAAAGCACCGGGGGGGTGGGACAGCACGGATTGGACGGCTCTGCTCCGGACGGGCGCGCTTACGCACTCCGCCGCTTCCGATGGGTGAGGACGGCGAGAGCACCAAAATCAATCACAGCTTCCTCCGAGACTATGTCACAGAAGGTATGTGCACACACCTGCACGATCCTCCCTCTTCCCATAGAAGAAAAAAGCACACCCCATTCCCATTACACACACGCACACACACACACACACACACACACACACACACACACACACACACACACACAACCGTAATTTGATCCTGTTCACCTCTCTGAAGTCTTGAATATAACCTTGATCTCAGCAGCTGTGCGGTAGGGTCTTTTCATTCAGCTGACTCATCAGACTTTGGTCCCACCACACACCTGATATTGGGTTACAGCATGCATTAGTGAGACTGTTTTCATTCAATTATTGGGCGCAGTAAGCCTGCCAGAATAAAGAATGTGCAAACAGAACCAAGATAGTCTTACATTTCATGCATTTGAATGAGATTAAAATCATGTCGAATTTATTTAGAATTTAACATCAAAGCAATTGCATATTATTCCTAAAATTGTCTAGCAGTCATTTGTGTCTTTTGCAGGCCTTACCGTAATCACGTTACAGAGCAGAATGCTTCATCAGGAGCAGGCCAGGCTTTATTTAGTGGCTTCATCATTGTACTAGCAGAAGCATCAGCATGACATGCTGTTTATCAACTATTAGGCTGTACAATGTGAAGCCATATGCTCAGACGAAGCTCTTGAGTAAAAGTGTTTGCGTAGACAAAACCACAGTTTTGCTGTGCTAGCACATGCCAATGAACTTCTATTACTTAAGGTAATTTGTACCGTAAAACATTTTTTGGCAGGGACTCGCCACCTGCAGTTTTTCACTTACCTAAAATCTGTGAATTTTCTATTATAGAAAGTAAAAAGGTAAGGATTTTTTGGTATATATGTATTATTATTTGTTCCGAAGATAATACAAATGGTAATAATAATGCATATATATTACAAATATCTAATAATAATAACGAAAATGATAATTATTCAATCTTAAATAAAATACATTATTTTTTATTATTATTAATAATAATGTATTTTGTGCGTATGTATGTATGTGTATATTTTTTCACTGATCATTTTAACTGATTTCTTTGTAGCTGATGTCATTTCTACAGTGGAGTTTAACCAGACGGGGGATCTGCTGGCCACAGGGGATAAGGGGGGGCGAGTGGTCATCTTCCAGAGAGAGACAGAGGTAGGTCAGACCGTGAGCAAATCACTGCAGTGATGGATTGATGATTGGGGAACAGCGCAGTGGACTGAATTAGAACAGTTTGACTCTGGGGGAGGAAAAGAGCAAAGGTCATAATGGTTCAAAAATGCTGTGCTGCCAAAAATATTATATACACTTTTAACATGCAATTTGTAGCTCTGTAGCATAGGGTGCTGAATATGTATGGGGTGAGTTAATTTCCATTGCCCAAAGAGCATTATGACAGAATTTAAATTGATCGGGTTTAAAATACTTCTTAAAGACATAGTATCAGATATTGACTTTGATATAGAGCAGTCTGGTTCACAGATCACTGTAAGGTCTTCTCAGAGCATTGAATCTTTTCAGTGTATTAGCCCAGATTTTAACCTAGATACTGAACAAAACACTGCTTTTTTAAATAACTTGCGCTGAAAAGTTAGACAGTAAAGAGATCCACTGTTTATTTGCTCTTTTAAAGGACATTTAAAACAAGCAATACTAGCAATAATAAGTCTAAATTGACAACCAATAACAGATTTAACTTAAAAGGGAGTTTAATATTGTCATGTATGTTGCATAAACCAAACTGTTTGTTAGAATGTTAGAAGCTACTTTTATAAAAGTAAAATTATAATTCAGAAATACTTTGAAACATAAATTGTACTATCATTTATGTGCATAAGCATATATAGATTGTATTTTGTATTCTTTCTTACTGCAGTCTAAAGGTGAATCTGAGGAGCTGGGAGAATCCGGTGAGTATAATGTCTACAGCACGTTCCAGAGTCACGAGCCGGACTTCGACTATCTGAAGAGTTTGGAGATTGAGGAGAAGATCAATAAGATCCGCTGGCTGCCACAGCAAAATGCTGCTCACTTTCTCCTCTCTACTAACGGTAATCACACCACTTCCTGTCCATCAAGAGTTCATCTAGACTCATATTTGTCCATGTAATCCTCCTAATTAGAAAATAACCCATTCATTATAAGACATAATTTAAGGCTAATATTAAAAGGCACTGTGATTATTCTGTGCAAGAAATCAATACCAGATGTCAGACTGAAATAGTTGGGTTGAATTACATTACGCATTTCTATCATCTGTAAGTGCCATTGAATTATAAGACATTATTAAAAGTATCATAAGCATGAACAATGCCTTTCAAGGCCACTCGCATTAGAAAATGCCAAACTAATATGTATTGATGTTTTGGTATAGAAAGTCTCTGTTATAAAAATGAATGGCTGATAATCTCTCAGGTATGTTCACATAGATAAAACTATAAAGCTATGGAAGGTGGGCGAGAGAGACAAGCGGCCAGAGGGTTACAATCTGAAGGACGAAGAAGGGCGAATAAAGGACATCTCCACCGTGACCTCATTACGGGTATTTTCACAGCTGACATATTCAATCCAGTGCAGAAGGATGGACTGGTTTGATTTAGCATTTGTTTTAGTCACTGATATTTGTTACGCTCTATAATACACAGCTCTCAGGAATCCATTTCTAATTGGTCAATCAATGCATTCTTTGATTAAATATTTGTTGTTTAATGGCCACTAAATGTATAACTGATAACTGACATTATCAATCAATCCTAACCCTGTTTACTATCTGTGCTAGTTTCTTATATTACTCTGTGGTCTTTTTCTTAACAAATCTTAATGTTTAAGCATATAATGATATTCTAGGGATTTGTGTGCTTCTAATTTTATAGCAACAGTTTGGAAAGGACCCTTTTCTTGGAAATTTTGAGTAGATAATCTAAGAAAGATGCTAAAATCCATTTCCTTTCAAACTGTTGCAATGAAGCCCACTGACCTGATGGTGGAGAGTGACGTGCAATATATTGTAGGTTTACCCAAATTTTGAGTAGATAATCTAAGAAAGATGCTAAAATCCATTTCCTTCAAGGTGCCGGTCCTGAAGCCCACTGACCTGATGGTGGAATAGCGATGAGTCTTTGAGACACCTATCTCTGTCTGCTGCTGATGATCTCAGGATCAACATGTGGCACCTGGATATCACCGATCGAAGCTTTAGTATCCTTCATGTCTATAATCCTGTCTATTCACTCACAGAAAAAAATAAAAGATAAAACAAAACGAAGCCAGTCATGACACTTTAAACTGGCTTATATATACCAATTTACAATATAAAACCAAAACGTTGCATCAGTTGAGTGAATATGGTATAAAATTGTTCTGTTCCTGAACTGGATTGCTTTTATTTCTTTGTGTTCCTGTGACTGGACTAAAGGCAGAGGTTTTTGTGTTCCAGATTGCTTCTTTTGAGCAGGTCTCTGACCTAGAAATAAAATATCTATGGAAACATTTAAATAATTCACCAAGGAAACACGCTCCTCTAAAACACATAATAGCTCCCTTCAGGAAAATTGTAGGGTGTGTGTGTGTGTGTGTGTGTGTGTGTGTGTGTGTGTGTGTGTGTGTGTGTGTGTGTGTGTGTGTGTGTGTGTGTGTGTGTGTGTGTGTGTGTGTGTGTGAGTGTGTGAGAGTGCTCAGAATAATAATCATACAACTGTAGAGATTTACACCAATTGTATGTATCTGCTGATGATACACAGTTTATAAGCCACGACTGTCAGAATCTACTTGTTGTAGATATTATGTGATATGTTTCTTAAAAAGGGAACTAAATCACCAAAACAAAAATATCATAAAAGTGGTCAATATGACTCTTTTATGACCAGACAGATCAAAATGTATGCCATTATTCACTGAAAATCTGCATTCATGAGAGTTTATGAAAGAATTAGGAATCTCAAACAGAGAAGAGCAGCTTTCAGAGCTGTAAATCAGAAGCTTTCCTTGACCCCTTCACTTCTCAGACATTGTGGACATTAAGCCAGCCAATATGGAGGACCTGACGGAGGTGATAACAGCTGCAGAGTTCCACCCACAGCACTGCCACCTGTTTGTATACAGCAGCAGTAAAGGCACGCTACGCCTCTGTGACATGAGAGAGTCGGCGCTCTGTGACAAGCACTCCAAAAGTGAGTATAAATAGACTGCTTAAACTGATCAAAAGTTAAGACATATACTCTTCTATTTCTAATAAATGCTTACCTTTTATTTGTCAAAAAAATCTTGAAAAATTATTCATCACAATATTAAGCAGCACAACTGTTTTCAACATTGATAATAATAAGAAATGTTTCTTGAGCACCAAATCAGCACATTCAAATTATTTCTGAAGGGCCATATAATATTTTTAATAGAATTGAATAGAATTAAAATAAAATAGAGAAGTTATTTTTAATAGTAATAATATTTCACAATACCGCTGTTTTATTGTATTGGTGAGCATAAGAGACTTATTTTAAAAACATTAGAAATCTTTCCAAACTTAAACTTTGAACGGTAGTGTATACTGTTTTATTGCACACTATTACAGGTAACATGAAATCAATATATATGCTTAATTTTGTTATTTAATCATTAGAAAAGAAGACAGTTTCTCTCGTGGCAGACGAATCTCATATAACTATGCCCAAACATTCTTTATGCCTCAAAAATCTTTCATTTCAGAAATTCTTCACTTAGCCAGGACTTGTGGGAAGTAGCTTAGTTAAAAACTGCAGGAAACACTGAAAACAACTAAGAACAGCTGTGCTAGTTGCTGGGGAAATTTAGATTTAGACTTATAGCTGCATTACAAGAGAGACCACAGTTTTAAAGCTGTTTCATTGCTGTCATTAAGTGTAAAACCATTGTTCCCCAGCAGCCTCTGACAGAGTTGAGCTAATTGGTGGAGGCTCATCGTGCTGATAAAAGCCGCCCCATCCTAACTATTTCAAGTGACTCTGAACTCAGTTTGACTCTGTGACTTCTCTTCACCTCAGTCTTTGAGGAGCCAGAGGACCCAGGCAATCGATCGTTCTTCTCTGAGATCATCTCATCGGTTTCTGATGTTAAGTTTAGCCATAGTGGACGTTATCTGCTCACCAGAGACTACTTGACTGTTAAAGTATGGGACCTCAACATGGAGAAGGGCCCAGTGGAGACCTACCAGGTGGGGAACATGTCTCGGTACATGTCACCATAAACACATGATATTTGCAGCACATATACTTGGCCAAACTATTTCTGGTTTAAGATGATTGTTTTTCAAGACACTTTTTACATTTCTATTCTAGTAAATCAGGTCATCCTAAATGTTCCACTGCTGTTGTGGGAAAGTTCGTGTTACTTATGTACTATTATTGTGTTTTATACAGTAGTCTATTTTATATATTATAATATAGTAGTAATATCATATTTTGATATCATATTTTCATTTTTGAGTGTAGTTTGAGTTTAAATTTTTGTATTTTTGTTATGTGCTTTTGTCATTTTTATTTTTAATATTTGTATTTAGCTTTATTTTTATTTCACTGTTTATTGCCAATGCAACATTTCTAAGTTTTTCATAAAATATTTTTATTTATATTTTCTTTTATTTTAGCTTTATTTCAACGAACACATTTTTTTCATGATTTTTAGTTTTAGTTATCGATAACAATGCTAATTGAATCTTCATTATAATGAACAATTTATGTAACTCAACAGATGTAATAATCAATTGACTGATTTGAGTCCCTGTGCTCCATTTTCGGTCTTGTTTATATTTAGAGTGGAATATTTTGCTTCATCTCTGTCTTCAACTCCGTTATATAATTTAGAGTACATTCCTGTTTTTAGTTGTATTTATTATAAATTTATGTTTTGGACAGTTTCAAAGTCGTTCCCTGAAATTATTTTGCAATGCATTTTGTAATTAAACATTATTGCATTTTAGAATGACTTTTAATATATATGAACATTTCCTTGTGTCAGGTTCATGAGTACCTAAGAAGCAAACTCTGCTCTTTGTATGAAAACGACTGCATCTTTGACAAGTTTGAGTGCGTCTGGAACAGCACAGACAGGTAACCACTTCTGAGGCTTTGAATAATCATATTTTATGCAATATAGGCTTATTTCCAGGTTTGTTCTCATACCCAATTTTTCTCCCTTCTATCTTTCATGTATTTCCATTATGGTCTGTATCCTATTGATTTGCTCATTTGTTCCTCTTCCAAACTCTTGTTTACCCCGCATACCCGTTCTGTTTTATACCCATCATGCTTTGCTGTCTCTCACCTCACCATTCCCCCTTCCAAGTGTAATCATGACAGGAGCGTATAACAGTTTTTTCCGGATGTTCGATCGCGAGACCGGTCGCGGTGTAACCCTCGAGGCATGGCGTGAGAGCAGTAAACCGCGTGCCGTGCTACGGACTCGCCGCATTTACACCGGGGGCCGGCGTCGGCGGGGAGATGTGGGTGTGGACAGTCTGGACTTCAGTAAAAAGATTCTACACATGGCTTGGCACCCGGCTGAAAACATCATCGCCATTGCAGCCACTAACAACCTCTATATATTTCAGGACAGGGTCAACGCAGAAAACCTGTGACAAACCTGTGTAATGCTCTTCACAGGGCCACACACAAACATATATCAAAATCATAATTTAAAACAGATTCTTGGTCCTGTGAAGATGGACGTAGTTGCCAGACCCTGAAAGTAAACAGATGGACTTTGCAGTTAAGCCGTTCCAGGAGAGCAGTTATGTACAGCCAATTACTTCTTCTGATAACCGTTGGTTAATTACACCGCCAAGAATGTTGCCGATTAGCTACGGTATGTGGAATTTACGATCGACATCACAGTTAGCCAATCCCAGACTGCTTTGGTATGTGATGGATGGTGTTGTCGACCAATCCCGGACTGCTTTGATATGTGATGGATGGTGTTGTCGACCAATCCCGGACTGCTTTGTTATGTGATGGATGGTGTTGTCGGCCAATCCCTGACTGTGCTGATCTGTGATTGACATCTAATTTGGGCTGAAGACCAGGAATGAGACCGCTCCACTCCTCTGTGCCAGGTTGCCATGGAGACAGGTTACTTAGTTGTCATGGTAACAAGAGTACTCTGAGCAGTCTTCCTATCACGTGCTTCCCAAAAGCTATCCCACAATGCATCTGCTACACGAGCACTCGTTTTACTTCACATCAGAACATGGATGCCTATACGACCCAATCACTATATCTCACACTTGGAGGAGGTTTATTAAATTCCAGTACTTGTCTCATTGCATCTTAACGGAAGGATTGATCTACTACTTCATCAGAACACTGTCTTAATCTGGTTACACCTCATGATGGGTTACATTTACACCTGTATGGTAAGAAAAAAAAGAATGAGGGTATCACACCACTAACATGCTTTCAAAAAAGCCTCCTGCATTTTTGTGCACTGTAACTGACATGCGTTAGGGTCAAACGGCGATCGAGTCTCTGGTTACACAGATGTCTGGGCTCTCACAGTGAAGCACTGCCTTTTATGTATGATTGTAGCTACACTACTGAACCCTCAAAAGGAAACTTAAACAGCCGTGTTGGAAATATAGAGGAAAATAATGACATGGGCTACAAAACAGTGCAGAAAGCATGACAAATCTGTTTGTTCATTTTAAAGAATATTCCGGTATATGCTTTATCACAAACAAAAATTTTGACACATTACCATTTGTTTTATAAAAAAAAAAGTTATGTACTTTCAGTGGAAGTCTGTGGGACATTCTGAGGGGTTTAAAAACCAAATGTGCAGCTTGTATTTTTGTTGAAATGCTTATATGAGTGGTTACCAACCTTTTTGACTCCCAAGTCCTTCATTGTCCACAAAAATATCTGAAGACCCCATTAACTTTACAGTTGTTTGTGATTAACTGGGTAATGATTTTATAAATATTTTTTAATCACAATTTATACCCAATAAAATATTTCAGAGCTTGGCATGATTAGAAAATAATGTATATTCATCGTAATGTACATCAGAGTTTTAAGATTTTATTAACAATACTTTTGCAGATCTAGGAATCACACTTTTAAAATTAGGCTTCCTCATATATGCAGGTTTTACAAAAGTTGTAGGAATTTTCCTGGGTTTGAGACATCACTAACCCCGATGTTTACATAAACCCTGCCCCCACCCCCACCCCCGGGAACATGCAACTACCCGTAATGGTAAAGGGGCGTGACGTTTCTGGACGTTTCTGCACTAGGCGTCAGCGGATCACAACATACTGTGCCAGCCAACCAATCTGAGCCCGATTGTGTGTTTCTTAGGGAGGGGCTTCATAGAACCAGGAACTCAACAGAAACAGCGGCGTAGGTCAAATACGTGAACATATTGCATTTTATAAACACAATCAAGCCTTTAAAAAAGCTAATCAACCAACCTTTGTAATTAGGCTTTTTTAGAAAATTCATAGGAATGCTGTTTATCAAAGAGAGAGAAAAAAACAGTTGAATCATTTATTTTAATGCTTGTTTTGTTTAATTTTATGTCATATTTGTTGAGGCTCCCATGAACTTTTGATTATGTATTACTAAAATAATTCCTGTCCCTTTTGAGGAATATGATTTATGATTGCACAGACAAGGTCAGTTATTGATTTGATCAGATTTATTAGTTTTATTTTAATATCTAGAATATTGCTGTTTTGAGGCTATACTTTCAAAAGGCATTTAATTTTTATTCCCCCTATTATTATGCTAATTCCTTGCTCCCTGCCTTCCATTATAAGTGCATTAACATAGTCGAGGACGTGTCAAAATTGTGTTTTGTGGCAACGTTGCAAATAGCTTTTCTTTGAAAAAAATATCTAAAATAGCTTATCTTGTATTGAATTTGGAGCGTTCCAATATGTAGCAGCTAGTCAGTGGATAAAGCATGTGTAAATGTGAATCTCTGCACACTGTGTTTTCTATGACCACGCAGGTGTACATGTAACTCTCTATCCACTGTAGAAAGAACACGGCAAGTTCTCTTTCGTTTAAGGTGCCATTCACCTTCTGGTGACTGTTTGTTTGGTGTAGATGTGGTAATGAATCGTTGGGTGTCTGTGTAGACTATGAGACGGAGTTCAGTGATTGTTTTTGCTATGTGAACAAGGCTGAATGAATGTAACATGCTTTTAATGAATACATTTTTAAAGTGTAATGATGTTAACAGGGTGCTCTCAAACTGACGAGCGAGCTTGCTTGCTTGCTTTCTCATTTTCTTTGAGTTCTCTGTCTTTTCTGGTGTTCACGTGTTTGTCTGTCCCATTTTTCTAGTACTCTTTGCTCTACATATACTGAGGCTGTGCCTCTTACAATCAGTCCCTCTACTCTTATTTTTACATTTGTAGTTCATTCACATCATTTTTGTACCCTGAGACAATGATTCTCTGCTTTTTCACTGTTCCTTTCTTTCTCTTGCACTTTCATTCTCTTACATCATGTTACCATGGCAATAGGCCTTCTGTCATTACGTATTCTCTCATGCTTTCCTCTCAGACATGCAGTGAAACACACTCACATTCACAATGCAACCAGGGAATAATAGCTTGAGTTTTTCAGGGCACACACATGCTCTCTCTCACACACACACAAATAGGCCTATACATGATGCATACACACAAAAACGCATGTTTACCATTATCCAGTGTTACTAATGTGTATATTTATGATGCCTAAACATATTCTATTGACACTTAATGAAAAATAAAAGAGGCAAATGGAGGAATGTGATTAAATTAATATGACCTCTGTATACCTACTTGGATTCTACAGGTTGTTTTTTTGTCATAGTGCTGTTTCTCAGTCTATCTGTCTGCTTCTGGGTATTTAACACACACACACACACACACACACCTGATATGTATAGTTAGCTAACTACATACTACGCAGCATCAGACCTTAGAAGGACAATAAATGTGAATCTTAAAGGCACTTTAATTTATTTTTACATTTTCACAAAAATAAAAACCTAATTCCAAACATAATGTAAGCAGGTTTTACATCCACTTGTCATATAACCTTTAAGGAACACATCTGTGTGGAGATCGTTTTTCCATTTAACAAACAGTAACATCATCAGAGTGTGACAAAGTGTGAGCTGTATGAGTGTATGCAGATTGTTATCATGTAGACTCTTATTAAAAGACAAAAAGATACAAATGTTATTTGAACTAACAAATAATAGATAAGGCTCATGTTCACAGAAATACTTCATTTGATAAATACTAGACAAGTATTCCATGCATTATTATTCATGACAAAAACATTAAAAACAAAATCATACAAATATGTGAGTAAAGATCCATTGCACATAAGATCGTAATCATAAATGAGTTATAAAGGTCAGGCTGAATTTCTGAAGGTCAGAAACATTTTTTGTATGTAAACGTACATTATACATCTTTGACAATTGTGTAATATCTCGCATATCTTGTCGTGTCATGTCTCGCATATCTCGTTATATCTTGAATAGAATGCTATGAATGCTGAGGATGATAATTTGAGCAAAACTTGCTACAAAACATGGTTAATCTTTGGAATGAGGGCAGTTGAAAAAACACTCAATAGATAACTTAGATTTATTTATTTGTTTTTTGGGGGAACATTTATTTAGACAGATTACATTAACTTTTAACATTTTATAATAGATCTGTCATGAAACTTATACACTAGCAGTCAAATGTGTAGAATAATTATGTTTTTTTATGCTGTTAAAAGAGCATTTACCAAAGCGGCATTTATCTGATCAAAAATACAGTAAAACAGTAATATTGTGAAATATTAATACAATTTAAAATAACTATATTTAAGACAATTTATTCCTGTGAATATTTTTTTAGCAGCCATTACTCTAGTCTTCTGTGTCACATGATAATATTTGACCTGAATGATCATGTGAGAAAAATTCAGATATTGTAAATTGTAATAATATTTTACAATATAACTGCTATTACTGTATTTTTAATCAAACAAAAGCAGCCTAGGTGAGCGTAAAACGATAAAAAAAGATAAAATATATATTCCATAATTTTCCCAATGCCACAGCAATAACACATGATCTCTAACATAACATAGGAATTAATCATTTATTTTTAAAAACTGTTTCCAGAAAAATGTGTAAATGGTGTTTGGAGTTTGCCAGCTCTTTTAAATTCCTCTTGACTTTGAACAGGAAAAAACTCCAAAGCTTTTTACTGTGATTGAGATTACTGTATCTCTTGTCATTTGTTCTTCTACTTTTTGTTTACACGTTGACCCTAGCACAGAGAAAGGGAGCAAAGAAGAAGTCAAATGCAAATTTAATGGCTTTAAGCGTGGTTTTTCTCCAGTTCCGTTCAATCTTGACCTGTCGTCCCTCAGGCACCAATGATGAGCTGCAGTCCAGACAGTGTATGGCTTTCAGTTCAAATGCAGGTAGTTTGGTACCCAACTTTCCTTCCAGCTTTGTGCTGAACTCTACCATGCTGCCTGGATCGAGGTTCAGTAACACCTGTTTAAACTCGTGGCTCGCCATTAGGAGGATGTCACCTGCCGGATCGTCAAGTTGCGTGACTCCATCCACCAGCTTGCCGACCGTCACCTCAAAGCGGTAACTGTCGAGCGTTTAACATGGCACTGGTGTTTAGCAAAGACCTTTATTCGACAGAGCTCCTCCTCTTCCTGCTGGAGGAACAGCATTGTGGCATTGACAGACTCGACTCCTGAGACATTCGCAACCGGTGACGTATTATTCTGTGGTTCACACTTCGGATAAACCTCACCATAGAGACAGCGCAACCAGTCTCCCATAAACACCGGTAGCAAGTTTATAACAGACTGAGCTCCGTTTTCCATCTCAGCTACACGAATACGACGGAATATTCCTGTCCAGGTGACACGATGACCCTCCAGATGGCTGCAGAAGAGCTGTGTTTGAGCCATCCCGCGATCCTGCCAGGCACGTGGGCCGCACAGTGTACCATATTCCTGCCAGGAGATTGTGGAGTTATACACCTTCAGACCTTCAGCATTATAGACATAGACGCCGCAGAGTAGAATCACTGTAGAAATGCACAGGAGGATGAGTTTGACCGGACCTCTGTGGGTGATGGCACGGAAGACATTTAAGATGGACAGGCTGAATCGAGTCCAGAGCCGCAGGATCACAGGGACGGCGCACACTGCCAGCGTCACCAGCATTTTAGTCAACTCCAACTCCAGGAACCACTTAACCATCTGAATCAGCAGCATCACCATCAGACCCAAAGACAAAACAGGTAAGGCAAACAGGAAGAGGAAGTAGGCCACACAAGTGCGGATAAGGCCAATGGGGGTGGAGTTCCGCAGCAGGACCACAGAGAACTCACACCACACGAAGCAGACCAGATACGGCACCAGGAAGCAGTACGTCCCTCTGAATCCCCTCATGCGTGCCATACTATACATTAAAAAGAGAGGTCTGGTTAGGTATGGTCATGATATTCAAACACTGTATCAACATACTAGCTTTATGATTTAGTTGAGGAAACAGTTACTCGCCCTATTGGGTTAGCGCTGTTTTATTTATTTATTTTGATAATGTAAATAATGTTTTATTCATTGCAAACTGGTTTTCTGTTACACTGGTTGTGATATTAGTTTCTTCTAGGTAAAATTGATCTAGCTAGCTAGCATAGATGAATAGCCATCTTAAAAATTGCGAGAATTAATTGTCATATTCTTGATAGCATAAGGATGATTTAAAAAATGATATCACACTAATCAATTAGCAATGTTTTGTCATTATGTCTTTATTTTCCAGCAAAAGTGTTTAATTTATTTCCTTCTTCATTTTTGGAAATTTTTCTTCATACAGAAAACAAAACATTTAATGAAAAAAATTGTGTATGAAATGTATAATCATAAATAATATTTTGTATAATTTTCAGTCTATTATTATAAGTTTTCTTTGTGAAAAAAATTACATTTCATGAAAAGAAATGTACATGTGAAAAATTCATAAATATTGAATAATTAAACATTAAAAATGTTAAATGTTTAAATGTTAAACATTAAAAATGTTATTTGTACAGAAAATGTATAAAATATGTGTGTGTAATGTATAATCGTGATTCTAAAATAACAATTATATGCAGGAGAATAACGCACAACCAATATTTGCACTGGCTGTAACATCAAAAATAAATACATTTTGTATTCATGTAATTTTATCCTTTTAAATATATAAACATTTTTAATGTATAATTATCCAATATTCAATATTCCGTTTTTTATGTGATCTTTATCTTTATTTCAAATAGCAAAAAAAAACATTGGTTTTAGTTTACAGAACATAACCCTGGTCCAATCCAGTGGATTGGCTCTACATTGTCTTAAATAGGCACAGTAAAACGTTCTTTTACCTGAAGAACAAGTAGAAAAGGTAGATGTAGAGCACACAGGGTACACTGAGCTCCAGCACCAGTGATTCTCCTAGTGGGATGGTTGTGAAACTATGTCCCAGCATTCTGGCCAATGCCATTTCTTTCGGCAACCTGCTGGTCAAGGCACACAAAGATGAAGCCACCTCGATGATGAGTGCCCTTCGTGCGTAAGCTGCCGCAGATGGGCTCAGGCTCATGTAGCTAATTGCCGTGAAGAAGATGGCCACTGTAGAAAGCTCCGAACAAGGGATCCAGCCTTTATCTGCTACTGGGAAGGTGAAGATCATAAAGAACACTGATATCATGAAGTAGAGGTACTGCTCCATATGGTTCCAGCCAAAGTTGGACTCCGCTTGCTCCACATCCAGGCTGGGCTCGAATCGTGTGAGGAGGGCAGTTAAGGCATTGAAGTTCTCCCATCCTTTGCTACTCTTGAAGACTCTCAGTGTGCAGATGGCCATGGAGATAAAGGAGAGGTAGAAGATGAGGAGCGGGATGGCGAAGGCAAACAGATCAATGGTGAGATTAGAGATGATGAAGAAGAAGATAAGGGCATTGACGTGTTGCGTTGGGATGATGGTGCTCAGCCACTGGACACCAGCACGAGATGCCCAGTCGAATAAAGGTTCCTTCATCTCAATAATCACATGGAAAGGGTACTGCAGACCCTACATGGTGAGGAAAGACTTAGTCAACATTTGCATTTTACAAGAGTACAGTCAAACAAAAGTAAGATAAATAGCTAGATCAACAGTTACTATACCAAGCAAACTTTTATACAGAATTTTTGTCAATGTGTTTTTCACCAAGAAGTGCGCTTTTAAATCCAGGGCTCTCTTCATCGCACCACTGCGTCTGGTATCCAATATCATCCCACTGCCCGACATTCCCCAACTGGACTTTCGATGACGCTTATGAGTGACGGAGGCCAATTCATTTTTTTCCTGTATGAAAATATCAGTATTTTCTTATGTATTAGGAAGTATAAAGCTGGTTTTATCAACTTACATTACGGTCTCATTAGTGGACATTTAAGTTAAAAGATAAAAGGGAAGTTCACACAAAATTACAATTCTGGAATCATTTACTCAACCTCATGACATTCCAAACAAAACACAAAATATATTTCGAAAAAATGTCTCAGTAATTTTTATTTCCTCACAGTAAAAGTCACTAGCATCCAGTTTTGCTTTGGATCTCACTGGGTTTATAGACAAAAACTGTTTTCCACAAAGGACAGAAATTCACACAGGAACAACATGAAGGTGAGGAAATTATAAGAGAATTTTCATTTCTTTAGCGCGCCTTAGCGCCTTTCTCGAGGACAAATAAATGATGATAGCTTATATATTCATCAAACACCTCCCATTTTAATTATTTGTTTTGAAAATGTGCTTGCTGTTATGTGAAAACATCTGCACTTATCTTCTTCCATAGCACTTCACCCTTTCAAATGTGGCTACATCACTTTTCCTTAACGTCTTCTCCTTTACCTTTGCATCTACGCCTGAGGTTCTCTGTGTGGGAGTGCACGCAATGCCTTCTGTGAACTTTTTCGTCATCTCCACAAAATCTTCCACATTCACATACTTAGAGCTAGCTGTAGAAGGA
Source organism: Gymnocypris eckloni scoliostomus (assembly GCA_027564155.1). Lineage (NCBI taxonomy): Eukaryota > Metazoa > Chordata > Actinopteri > Cypriniformes > Cyprinidae > Gymnocypris > Gymnocypris eckloni. Next base: position 8,552,187 of record CM050416.1, on the reverse strand, counting down.
CAAAGATGCATAGTGATGAGCTAAAATTGAGAAAATTACACCTCAGGTTGGTTTACCAACCATTCAGTTCCTTTACTAACCATCCGTAACTGTTCTCAAACCAAGATTTCATTTATTGCATTTGTGTACACACAAATATGTACACTTACATTCATTAGAGACCATGGTCTCCAGGATTTTCCTCTGAGTATGAATGCTGGGTGTTACACCACATACAGCAGGTTCACCTATTAGGGAGAATGGATTCAAATAAGAGTTACTACTAGCAAGACATGTTTAAAAAATATATTTCTTAATCACAATCAGGTGTTTATTTAACAATATAAGCATCCCAAAATGTGGTCAAAAATGCCACCTGTTTCAGATTTGAGGTACACAAGGATGGAAAATGCTGTTGAAAACGAAAGAAAGAAATCTGCCAATTACCTGGTATAGTATTGACCTGGTTGACATTCTCCAGCATCTCAGACATGGCTACATTCTTCTTTCTGTCAGGATTGAGTTTCCAATACATTGACATGGCTGCCCTCCTCACTGCCTGCTCAAACTTACTCTCTGAGGACAGGCTTCTTATTTCCTGTGTATTCTCTGGTGTGATGCCTGCCAGTAGAGAAGTATAGAAGAATGCATTTAGGATTATTATAAACAATTTATCAATTACATCACAGCAATTTTTCAGATTATATTGACATAACTTGCACTTGAAGGCATGTTCTCAATATTCCTTTTTTCTCAACTTCTCCTCACCTTTATTTTGGATCCAGCATTTCTGAAGTAGTTTGGCAGCATCCACCCGACCTTGTTTTGCTGCCTTCACAAACCATTCAACAGCTGTATGGTTATTTGTCTCTGTGTCTTTTTCTTCTGCCAGTTTAAGGTAGTATTTTCCGAGCTACACAGTACACATTAAAAATATACATTCAAATAATTAACCAATAATGTTTTAATTTCTCAACTGACATATACAGTATAACACATCAAGATCATAAATCATGTGCATAATAAACCAAACTTCTTTTGTTTAGAGTAGTTTGCTTAGATCACAACATAAGAATTAGACTACATTGCCCATCAACCCCTGCATCATTTTGATGAACAATAATAACTGGCCTAATATCCCAGACGCTCAAAGCCAGACTGAGTATCATATAACCATATCTAATCTTAGCCTGAATTCTAAACCCTGATTATTAAACCATGGTAAGCGCTTCTCAGTGTCTTTAGCAACACAATCACAGATTAGTGCAAAATCATTACCAGAAAGTAAACTATGCAGTCAAATGTTTGGCCCATCTAGGCTTATCTCCTCCCCCATAATGTTTTAAGTACTTGAGCCTAATTTACTAAAAAATATTGATGTGGGATTTATTTTGGAGGAATAGAGGAAGTGGAGGTCTCAAAGAATAGTCAGGGTTCATCGTTTAATGTATGTCAGCTGAGTCTGTATAAGCAGACACATTCGCTATGACTATGTGTGAGGATATGTACACGTAGGAGCAATTAAGTTATATTGAGACTGGGCTCATCTTCCAGAAAGCTGAAAATAGACACACTCATCATGGCCATGCCAAAAAGCACACACTTTAAGGCAGACAGAAACACTGCAGAATTTAATTTGTATCAGAAAATACACTGTAGATAGTTTAAAATCCTATAGCTACACTTGTGTTCATTATATAGTCAGCGAAGAACAGCATCACAATGTCAATCCCATCACAATCAGTTATAGTTTAAGTTCTGAAATCACAGCACACATTCAATCAAAGGAGGCTGTTGAAGAAAGCAACCCAATTGCAGAATAGAATTCAGTCTACTTCAAATATAAGTTATGAGATGTAATTTCTTTGCTTGTTTTCAGTTTAAACACTACATATTTTTCACAATAAATTGTCAATTTTATGACCAGTTTCACATTGTCATATTATTTCATCATCATATCTCACAATATGACAATATTATTTAGCATATATTTACATATAAATAATGTTTATATTATTTCAAATACACATGTGTGTTCGTGAACTCACTCTACTCTGTGCTCTTGGGTCTCCAGCCTCAGCCTTCTCCAGGAGTTCCTCAAAAGGCAGATCTTCATCCATATCATCTATGAAAGGTAACAGTCACTTACAATTATGTTAACACTATTGTGACAATACTTAAGACTTCATAAATCCACAAATCCTCTAAATAATTCAGCTATGTTCATCTTTGAAAAAATAAAGAGTGAATCATGTAACCGTGGTAGTTTCAGAACAATCCAAGAATGACTATTTTTATTAAATAATAATTTTTGAATGGAAACAAGAGCTTCAGTATGCCTGAACAGACATTTTACTGAATATAGTTTATCTATAGATTCCAGCCAAATGAGTTGTTTACATGATTCTTTGTCATTCATTGATTTAATCATGGCCTCAATATAGTTAATAGGTTGCAGCTGAAGGGATCTTCATAGTTGACATCTCCATTACATTCTGACACTATAGACTGAAACCAAGCCACAAAAGTAAAACCAGACCATGATGAGTAAATAAATGCACCCTTTACATTTTCAAGTGAGAGGTGGATCTTTTTCTTGAACACTGACGTTCTAATAAAGCTCATTGGTTTGTGATATAAATGTATTTATGTTCTTGGTGAAACTAAAGCTAGCACACACTAGCATGTGTCAGTAGCTCCGCCATGTCTCTCTGATTATTGATGCATTCTTTTAGTGTACTGCATAAAGGTATATCAAGAAACTACAATTAATATGTAGTAAAAAGTTAATATAAAAGAAAATCCAACATAAGCCTGTTTGGTTTTTGACAAGGTAAGTATCTGAAGTAATTTCAAAGAGTTAAATACAACAAAGGAAATCTGAAATTGGATCACAAAAACAATTTTCTTCAGCAGATTGTCCTTCGGCTTTCTTTCTTGTGCAAATTGCAAAGCTTCACTTACCACATTCTTCATCCTTGGCCTGATCCTCAGCCTTTCTTATTTTCTCCTGCATCATCACCTTTTGGGCTGCATTCAAAAAGCTCCGTTGACGTGGGAGTTTACTGGAACCCACTGCAGGTGTTTTGTTGGAGGACAGCGAACCTTCAGGAGGAGATGTAGATCGTGTAGGATCAGCAGAAATGGGGATGCTGGGAGTGGATGGGTCATCGGGAGAAGATAATGTTGATGGAGATGTTGTAGCTGGCATAGTTGGAGTAGTTTTAGAGATATGTGATGATGTAGGGGTAGGTTTTGGCGTTGCTGGTTTTCAGGTGTTGATCTGGTGGGAAAGTTTGAGGTTTTAACATTAGTTTGTTTTAATGTAATATCTTGTGTTGAGGAAGGGGTGGATTTAGGTGGCTGGTCTGGGCTGCCAGAACTGGAGAGAGGGGGACCCGCCGTCTCAGTGCCTGGAATGGATTTAGTTGATGGAACAGGAGGGTTGAGACGTTCATGGGTTGCACTTTTCTCCTTGAGAGTCTCCGGTGATGGTGGTGGGTTAGCACTAACATCCTTCTCACCTAAAAGACATAAAGTGCATAGACATATTGTTTACAGAAATACCTTTTTTTCACTTGCACTCATTTCTTACATATATTTATGTGTTCTTATACAATTGGTAATATGCTTTTGACATCTAAACTCTACTTCATATACCACACAAATGTATAAAGTATACAGTGTATATATAGGCTATCAGCTTACAAAGAATAACTTAATAACTTGCTCTCATTTCTTACATATTTAATTAGCCTGCAAGTAACCAGATTCATTATATGGTTTTTACATGTTAACTGTATTTTCATATACATTTTGGTAACCTACTACCATATACCTAATAAACGTGTTTACACAACATGCACAATATGTTTTGACAGACCTTAGAGAATAACTACTGACATTAAAAGTAGTTTTACTACTTAAAAGAAAAGAAAACTGAATCAAAACAACTTACTCATTTAAGCTGAATAAACAGTCTTCCTCGATATATGGCGTAACACAACAAAAAGTGAACTCTTTTTAAAGTTTTCTGTGCTGTCCACACATTATAGCTCTGTGAAACCGGAGCCCCACTAAGGAATCGTTGTTAACCCCCCCCCCCACCCCCAGAGAACGAGCTTCGATTGGATAACTCAAGTGTCAATCAAAGAGTTCCTCTCTGATTGGATAGGAATCGAGCACCCAAAGGATCGTCATCATCGCACTTAATTTGGATTCGCATGACAACAAAACACATCAGTCTACTGTGGCGAAAGACTAGCGTAAGCTTAGAATAGCGTAAAATAATAATTGTGACCATTTTATCATTATAAAATCATGAATGAAGTTCAGCGAATGAACGTCGGTTGGACCAATGGGCAGCCACTAGATGTCAACGAAGTAATAATAATAACGTTTTGCGCGGTTTGCAGTGTTGTTGCGGGACGCTCATGCAGCTCCAAATGTTCATTACACCCCGTGCTATTTGTGAAAAAGGAGGAGTAGGGAGTCTCATGCGTTAGATCAGACTCTGAAGCGGAATGATCAGCGACATAGGAGACGAGCGGTGCTGTAAAAGATGTTTTAAGACTAAATAAAACAAGCTAGATATTGTCACCAGCATCTTAATGCTTATATGGAAAAGACCATAATTAACTATAAGGGCTGATACAAAGAAAAGAACCATAGCTTAGCTAAATAACATTGAGTAAATCTGGTGAATGGTCACTTTGGTCCATTCACCTGGTCCGTTCAAGAAGGAGAATATTCGTATTAATTTCGTTCATGAATATAATTCTGCTCTTTCACATACGTTCAAGGTTCAAGGTTTCTTTATTTGTCACATGATAAATTATACAGGGTATAATCAAAAGTGAAATGTAGGAAATTCATAACATTCATGACGTTCATAACGTCATATTAAAAATGTATTCCAAAGCAGTCACGTGCTGAAACGGGAGAGAATTCCCGTGTCCCTGTGGCTCAGTGGTAGAGCATTGCGTTAGCAGCGCAAAGGTTGTGGGTTCGATTCCCAGGGAACACATGTAGCCTACTGACAAAAAAACATATAGCCTGAATGCACTGTATACACTGTGCACTGTTTGGATAAAAGCGTCTGCTAAATGCATGTAAATTCAGTGAAAACATAAGTAAAAAATGTATAGGCTAGTGCGTGTAAATAAACAATTTCACAAGAAAGATTCGTTCACGACTCGAAACACCACTAGAGCTCTCCAATGTTTACCCAGACGTATGCAAGCACTTCAGTGCAGCTGACTGCAGTGTTTTGCGCATCTTGCACGCACTGTCGGATGGAGGATGACAGACACTGCATTGCTCAAATCTTCAGTTCGGCAAAATAAACAGAAAAAAAAACTTGATATATGTCTAAATTTAAAACAAGTAACTTCATTTGATTTTACCAATGTTCAGAGAGAACTGGATTTGATGATGCTATTTTATTCGGACTAGCTCATAATAAAACGCGTCAGTATAGCCTGTGTGGAAAGTAGATCGCAGCATCATTGTCAATCTGCTAGCTGGGACCTCCGCATCCCCAGGCAAACCAAGCCTGACCTAGTTTTCTGCACTGGCATCTTGCTTCGTCGTTGTATTAGAGCATCGTCTCCCTCCTGTGAGTGATGTCGGACTGTAGGCGACAGTGGAACCGGGAGGATGAGCTCCCTGTGTACCTGGCTAAACCCATCTCGACCGGAGCCAACCAGCGTCACAAGTCTCACGGAATGTTTAGCTCCGTCGAGGGCGCGTATGATAGTAAGACTATCGAGTTTGACCAGTACGCCGTAGGGAGGAAGGGGAACAGGAGCTCACGGAGCAGTAGCAGGGAACGCATCGTGGATGGGGACTTTAAAGCTTATGAGATCAGCGGGGGAACCATCAGCTGCCCGGGTGAGAGAGACGACGGGCGTCCGGGTGTCGAAATCACGGATCAGACTGAAAAGGAATGTCGTTATGAGCAAAACGAGAAGGTGAGCTTAAATGTTATGCAATTTTTTGGCGGGTTTGAACCTTAAAAATCAGTAGCCACACAAGGTTCAAATTTGCTCATAAAAGAATAACAACATCCATTTGTAGAGCATAGAATGAACGCATAGTATAAGTAGCTCTTGTTCTGGCATAAATTGCTAAAGCAAAAACCTTAGTTAGCTAACTGTTACCATACTTAATTTGATTTATATTATAATATGATTCAAAATTTACAATCAAATACTGGAATGTTATCATAATAAAAAAATTGCATATTTTCTTGGAAGTATACTTGGAAAACATGCTAAGATGTAAAATCCAATATACTGTAATTTTAATATAAGAAAAAAATTTAACTTAAAAAATTAAGTTTGAAGAAATATGCTTATTTTGTATTTCTATACCATAAAAAAGTTTACATTTATGGTGTATTTCCAGAATTTCCTATGCAAACCATCTTTTTTTCTAAGTTGCATTTTCTATTTAGTAAATGTCTGTTGCGTTATTTTACTCTCACGTTTGTCCCTTTGAAGATTTTTGCCAGTTTTATTTGGAAATATATTTTAAGGTTAGCATCCATGCTCAACATTCTTTTACTTGATAACTCAACAATCTAGGAACGTCGATTCCAAGAACATTCCAAGAAAAAAAAAAAAATCCTTATAGAACGTTATTTATAAATTATTCATAATAAATAATAATAATAAAAAAAAACATTTAGAAACGTATTTGACTAGTTTTTAATTTATACCTTATTATTAAAAATATCGTGAAAACTCGTAAATGTATATAAATGTAAAACAAATAAATACATGTAAAAGAAAAATGTATTTTACGATACTATTAGTAGACAATTTTTTACCCATAACACCGACATTTTCTTTACCGATTCTCGCCCAGTTGTTTCACGGGAGGGGGCGCTCCAACATAAACCCAAATACAAAACACGTCTTCGAACAGATACACACACAAACAAACACACACACACGCGCGCGCGCGCACAGACACACACCCCTCGGGAGAGGCGCTCGCCTGTGCAGCACTACGGAGCCGTTAGTACGTTAAGTGGGTTGGTGGCACAAAGAAGCGGGTGACTGCTCAGTGTTCATCTCCTCAAATCATAAAGGAGAGATGTCTGGGACGGGCTACCAAGGGAAGAAGAACATCCCGCATTTGACGGTAAGCAAAGCGACCCTTCTGCTCCCGTAAATCCTGCGCATGGGGGAAACGAGAAGGGATTAAACTCTTAGCGAGCCAACGAAGCAGAGGCCGCTTAGAAGAGCACTGAAATCAGCCAACGGAAAGGTTACCATTACTGCTACAATGTGGCTCAGCCATGCAAACATCCCTGCCGTGCATGAAGCGTTGAACGACCGGCTTGCTTTTACAGTAGATGCCGGGATAAATAATGAATCGTGCTTCGTGCATGAATCTACAGCAGCTTTGTTGGGCGCGTTTCATTTGACAAATGGCGAGTGCATATGCAGCGGAGTAGACGCAACAGGGTCTGTCGCCAAGACCAGAAATCTGGAATAAACAGACATTTAAAAAAAGCCAATGCACACGTTAAAACAAAGAACATAGGAATATGAGCCCTATGTGTTGTATTTCTGCCTGTAGTTATTATGATGAGTTATGGATTAGAATGATCCTAATCCACTAAAGCGATCTGTGCCAGCTGACATCTAGGAATAGCGCATATTGAGGGTTTTGCTTTGAATATGAAGCCTGCATCTGTTAAGGAAAACGACATGGTATGTGCCTTCCTGACAACTGGGTGATGCGAGGTTACCATGGCAACCTAACATCTTTCCACATTACCACATTTGCTCTTCTCTGTTCATAGAACCCCACCCATTCACAGAGTGTGAGGCTGAAACTGTGCAGAAGGCTCTTTTAGCAGTGGTTGTAAGAGCACTTCACTGAATTGCACATATAGCAGGTAAAATAAGGTTTAAGCTGCTGTTGGAATCACTCATTCTCTCGCTCGCTCTCTGTTTCTTTCTCTTCTTCAGAGCGAGCGGCTGCTGATTAAAGGTGGAAGAGTGGTCAATGATGATCAGTCGCTATATGCTGACGTTTATGTTGAAGATGGGATTATTAGGTAAGGCATCGTGCACAAGCAAATGCACACTTCTACAAAGCACAATGCATGTTTGCAGTAGCATTGCATATAAATATGAATGATGTATTCATGAAACCTTCGCAACAATCACAGTCACATTCAAAGCTTCTTTTTTTTTGCTCTATGCAGCATCTTAAAAAACATATTAATTTATAGTTTTCTTAATGTTACTGGAATGTTATTTGGTCCCACTTTATATTAAGTGGCCTGAACTTCAAATAAGTACTTATTGTATTCATATTGTATTGCAATACACTTGTGCTGCTATTGAGGTGGGATATGGGTAAGGTTAGGGCAGGTTTGGTGTGGGTAGGTTTAAGGGTGGGTTGATGTGTAAGGGATAGGTCAACACTTTAATTATACATTTTAATGACAGACAGAAATTAATTAGAGATGTAGTTACATGCAGATATTCCAAGAATGTAAAATGTCCAGTTTGCTTAATGTTAGCAGGGCTTAGAGTGCGTTAATTTGAAGAATACATTTAGAATTATGCTCAGCAAATTTATAAAATAGGCGCATTTGCCATGAGGCCATAAAGAAAAAAGTATTCAGAATCTGTCGTAATGTAGTGCATGTGTATGTAATGTATTTGTTTATGTAATGTGTTTGTAATGTATTCATTTCCCATCTCGCCTTCAGACAGGTTGGAGAGAACCTGATTGTGCCGGGGGGCGTGAAGGTGATTGAGGCTAATGGGTGTCTGGTGATTCCTGGAGGTATTGATGTGAACACCTGCCTGCTTAAGCCTTACTTGGGCACTCCACCTGTGGATGACTTCTACCAGGGCACCAAAGCTGCTCTGGCAGGAGGAACCACCATGATCAGTAAGTCTGGATCAATTGTTAATCTGGTATTTAAAAAGTTTTTCTTTTAAAAAAAGGACTAAAATGACATTTGATCTCCGGATTGTGGCAAAGGTTTAAGTATGTTGAATATTTAGGATGCAGTGCCAAATGTTCTGAGCAACTTCCTGGACTAGGACTCACTTGCATCTCCATGTGAGAGCAAAGCAGTGTCCCAAATGTGTCTGTTGTTGCTTGCTACAAGGACATGCCCTCCGTCGTGCATCTCAGTCTGAGCCAAACGCTTTTTTATGGTTACAATAGCTAATTTTATTTAAACAATGAATTAGAACTATTAGCTGGTGTGAATGACACAAAGAAAGAAAAGAGTCTTTGTGCAGGTGAAATAGTCTTCAAGGAGCATACAGAAATCCACAGAGAAATCTAGGACTAAAGCAGCAAAGTGACAGCATCTTCAATAGAAAAGAATAGGAACTATTTAATAGAATCTTCAAAAATCAACCAAAACAACCCCATTTTCAGCAGAATCCATCATTTTGTGTTTCAGTTGACCATGTGACTCCACAGCCTGGTGACAGTCTTTTGGAGGCCTTTGAGAAGTGGCAGGAAGCGGCAGATAAAAAGTCCTGCTGTGATTATTCACTTCATGTGGATATCCCTCGTTGGCATGAAGGTGTGAAGGAGGAGCTGGAACAGCTGGTACAGGAAAAAGGTGAACATATATTTAAAGATAAGACAATATTTGCAAAGTTAAAAGTATTTTGTGCTTTTAAAGCTACCTATCTTGATCATTCTGATGTTTCAGAGCCACTTGTTAGAAATTGCCATATGCTGATAATTGTTAATTCACAACCGTTCAAAGGTTTGGGGTCAGTCAATAAAAAATACTTTTATTCACCAAGGACATATTAAAATGATCAATAGTAATAGTAAAGACATTTACCTTTGTAATGTTCCAAACATTTTATTTCAAATACATATATTTTCTTTGCATTTTCTATTCATCAAGGATTCTGAAAGAATGCATGATAGTTTAAAACAAATATTAAGCAGATCAACTGTTTTTAACATTGATAATAATACAAAATAATTATTGAGCAGCAAAAAAAGCATATTAAAATACTTGCTGAAGAATCACGTGACACTGAAGACTGGGGTAATGGCTGCTGAAAACAATATAAATAAATATCTAGCATCAGAGGAATAAGTTGCATTTTAAAATATACTAAAATACAAAACAGTTCTAAATTGCAGTAATATTTCACAATATTACAATTTTACTGTTTTATCAAACATATCCAGCCTTGGTGAGCAAAAGAGAATTCTTTCAAAAAATGTAACCATGTTACTCACTCAAAACCTTTGAACGGTGCTGTATTTTCTTCTGAAATAAATGTTTATGTTTTCTTCTTTTGGCAGGAATCAACTCTTTCCAAGTGTACATGGCTTACAAAGGGTTATTTCAAATGCCTGACTCTCAGGTTAGGGATCCATGCTTCCATCTATAGAACATCATATACTGTGATATAATAAAATAACTCGTTTGATCTGTCTTTCTCTCATCTAGTTGTATGCAGCATTCTCATTCCTTAAGGAGCTGGGGGCAGTGGTGCTGGTGCATGCAGAGAATGGAGACCTGATAGCACAGGTAACTGTTGTTCAATGAGCAAATGCCATACAGAATTCAAACCCACCTTGCTGCCACTTACTGTTTTTTCAATACTTGTGTTAAAGGAACAAAGAAAAATCTTAGGAATGGGCATCACTGGTCCCGAGGGCCACCCACTGAGTCGTCCAGAGGAGGTGGGATCAATACATGGGCAAACTATTTAGAAGTTTAACTGAGTAACTGTTAATCCAGTCAGTTTCAGCAGAGTGAAGTGTCTTGATGTAATTGGATGTTTCACAGGTGGAGGCGGAGGCTGTTTTCCGCGCTATCACACTTGGCAACCGAGTCAACTGTCCTGTCTACATCACCAAAGTGATGAGTAAAAGTGCAGCTGATATTGTGACCAATGCACGGAAGAAAGGTGACAGCATATTGTGAAATACTGTTGCATGCTGAATTCACAATTTAATATTCTTGTAAGAAGTCTTTCACCCAGGCTGTGTTTATTTGATCAAAAATACAGTAAGAAAGTAAAAATTGATTACAGTAGTTTGTATTTTAATATATTGTAAATGTAGTATATTAAAAAGCTGAATTTTCAGCAGCCTTTTCTCAGTCTTCAGTGTCACATGATCCTTCAGAAATAATTCTGTATGCTGCTCAAGAAACATTTATTATTATTATCATGGTTGAAGCAGTTGTACTGCTCCATTTGTTTGTGATATACATTTTTTTCAGAATTTATTTGAAAGCATTTACTGTCACATTTGGCCAATTAATGCATCCTTGCTGAATAAAAGTATGAATTTCTTGACACCAAACTATAGTGTTGTAGCATAAATGGTAGGTGAAAAAAAGTTATTTATTGCAATGTCTAGCAAAACTAGTTAATTTAAACAAACTTGATTATGCCAGTCCTACAATTGATGGACTTGTTCTCTTTATTTGCCTGGCTTTAGGCTCTGTTGTTTTTGGTGAGCCAATCACAGCCAGCTTGGCAACAGACGGATCCCACTATTGGAGCAAAAACTGGGCGAAAGCAGCAGCATATGTGACTTCTCCACCCCTCAGCCCTGACCCGACAACACCTGACCACCTTCACTCTCTACTGGCCTGGTAAATCATGTTTATTTCTACATTTTTAGACATCTGTGTCATTTGCACAGTAAAGGCCATTGCACACTGAATCCGAGATTTTCGCTTGTTAAAAAATAAATACAATCTAACGTTGTGTCAATCACGTTTACACACTGCCTCCGAAACTTTCGTCCGTCATAAAAAACATTGGATCAGGTTCGATTTTCTGTGTTTTCTCATGCATTTTGATAGGAAAGGATGAAAAAAATGAAAAACACACACAAAAATGTCTCAATGTGCAATGGCCTTTAGTGTAGATGCAGTGTAATACTAGAGTCTTAAGCAAAGTGGCACTATCTACCAATTGTTTATCTACTACTCTCTCCATTACTTTGGCTCTTTGCTACACCCAGACCTCAGATGCACATTTTCCTGGCCCCATTTCTAAAAATAGATCATGCTTTCATATTCTGTTGCCATGGTTACAACACTCTCCTCCTCCCTCCCCAACACACATACTTTCACATGCACACACACACTCACAGGCACAGAGATTCACACTCACACACACACTGTCACGCTGAGGCAGACCGACACAGCTGGCGAGAGGACATTTATTTTTAGCATAGATACATTATTCTGGTCCAAAGGATGAGAGGAAATTCTAGACAAAGATCAAAGATGATTTTTTATGTATAAACAATTATGTGTAGGATGCAAAGACCAACTTTAGTTATATTGTGTAGATGTGTGGTGTTGCAGTTTGGGATTTCAAAACATCTCACCTCTGTCTGAATAATTTCATCATGTGCATCTTTTGACCACATAACAGTCACACATATCTATAAGCATTTTGGATACATTCATCCTTTTTTATTGCAAATATTTAATTGAATACATTTTTCTCCGATAAGCCTCAGTCGACGAGCTCTTATAACAGCTAAGCTGGTTGGTCAAAAGATAGAAGAGATAGTTCAGGACATGACCAATTAAAATAGCAAAGAGCTGTCATAAACATCTCTCAGATCTTTGAAGTGTAATATCTGTGGAGTTTGGAATGAATTTAAAATTGAGCAGTAAGCTTTTCGTTTTTTATTAATACATTTATTCAGCAAGGATTCATTAAAATGGTCAGTTTATGTTACGAATGTTTCTGTTTAAAATGAATGCAGTTTTATTTGAAATATCTATTCATCAAGGAATCGTGAAAAGTAAAAAATGTATCGCTGTTTTCACAAAAATATGAAGCAGCACAACAGTTTTTAACACTGATAATAAGAAATGATTAAGGACCAAATCGGCATATTAGAATATTTCTCAAGGACTGGAGTAGAGATGCTGAAAATTCAGCTTTGTAATCACAGGAATAAATTACATTTTAAAATATATTAAAATAAAAAAACTGTTATTTTAAATTGTAATAATATTTCAAAGTATTTTAATGCAGCCTTGGTAAGTATAAGAGAAAGAGACATTAAAAATATTTTGACCAGTAGTGTAGGACCATGATGACACATTATGTAACATCTAAAAAAATATGGTCGCAAAGAACATCACAACTAGCTCTAGTCTGCAGATCATGTTCTTTTTGGAGCTGCTACCCCTGTAATTACATTTCTCTTAATCTTTCTCCAGTGGGGATCTGCAGGTCGTGGGTAGTGGACATTGTGCATACAGCACCTCTCAAAAGGCCATAGGGAAGGACAACTTCACCCTTATACCCGAGGGAACCAATGGAGTGGAGGAGAGAATGGGTTTTGTTTGGGACAAAGTTGTGGTAAGTGCATCTGCATATATGTTTATATGGATTGAGGTGCAGGTTGCTTTTATCAATCACCACTTAATTTGTTCCCTACAGGCTATGGGGAAGATGGATGAAAACCAGTTTGTTGCAGTTACAAGCACTAATGCAGCCAAAATCTTCAACCTGTACCCCCGTAAGGGTCGGATAGCAGTGGGTTCAGATGCTGACATTGTTATCTGGGACCCCGACAAGATCAAGACCATCACAGCTAAAGCACAGCAATCGGTGAGGACTGAAAATCTCTGCAAGATGCTGGAATATTGAAAGATACTCGGAATGGCTGTTATTCAGTTATACGTACATTTAATACTGCATTGTATGAACCTGTGATAGGATGTTGAATTATTCCACTCTAATACATACATTTTCAAACTACATTCTTTTCTAAACGCCTGCAAAATATTAATGGTGATTTTATATTTGATAAACAGGTGACAATAGAAAGGATCTCTCTTCTTCTGTTTCTAGGCTCTGGAGTATAATATTTTTGAGGGGATGGAGTGTCGTGGGGGTCCGGGGTATGTGGTCAGTCAGGGTAGGATTGTGTTTGAGGAAGGGAAGCTTCAGGTTCAGCGGGGGACTGGACGTTTCATCTCTCGTAAACCCTTCCCTGACATTGCCTACCAGCGCATTAAGTACCGCAACAAGGTATGACTCTTCTTGATTCATTCACTGACCTTCACTCAGTCTCTGTTAGTTTTGTTGTATGTATTAAACTAGTGGTATATATACACTACCATTCAAAATTTTGGGTTCAGTATGATTTATGTTTTTAAAAGAAGACTCTTATGCTCAGCAAGGCTGCATTTATCAGTACAGTAAAGTAAAAGCAGTAATATTGTAAATTCATTGTTAACTGTTTTCATATTTTAATATATTTTTTAATTTATTCCTTGTGTCACATGATCCTTCAGAAATCATTCTAAGATGATGATTTAATGCTCATAAAACATATAGTATCAATGTTGAAAATAGTTGTACTGCTTAAGCTTTTTAACATTAGTGTACTAACGAAAGGGTTTAGTATTTTCCAACCATACATTTTCTAAATAATAATGTGGTAATAATAATGACTAATATAATAACTAGATGATGATAAAATATCTAGATGATGATGATAACTAGATGAACTTAATAATAACTAGATGTGTTATTTGTTCAAATACAAAGACTGGTAGAAAGTGTATTATCAAACTTTTAGGTTCATGTCTCAGTAACACCAAACCTCTTGTTTACTGTTGTTTGGAAGGTGATGAGCAAGCAGGGAGTTTCTCGTGGGATGTATGATGGTCCAGTATATGATACCCCAGCTACACCCAAATATATAATCCCAGCACCTTCTGTCAAGTCCTCACCCACTACACACCAGCCTCCACCAATCAGAAACTTGCATCAGTCTAACTTCAGCCTATCAGGTGAGGAGATTACCTGTTATAATGAATATATTCCCCAATATCCTCAATTCCTTTGAATAATTTACACATTTATTAGTATTTTACAGCAAGTGTATAATTTGTATGATTATTTCAATATTATTAGGGGCTCAAATAGATGACAACATTCCTCGGCGTTCTGGCCACCGCATTGTAGCACCCCCTGGTGGTCGTTCCAACATCACCAGCCTTGGTTGAGCCCTTCTGCAGCTCCCATGTGACTTTGAGAAAGCGTGTGTGTGTGTGTGTGTGTGTGTGTGTGTGTGTGTGTGTGTGTGTGTGTGTGTGTGTCTGTGTGCGTGAGTACTATTACAGTTATATCTGTTGACAAATCATCAGCATTCCCCTTTCACAGGGCCATGCTATAATTGATTCTTGTGCAATGCATGCATGTCAAAATATCACTGTACCTTACCTGTACTGTAAATGTCCCATCTACAGTCAATATTACTGTGTGCATTGTACACAAGTCTCACTGCACATATATATCTAGACAAATACCTATAGATAGCTAGACAATCACTAAAAATACTTTATATCCTTAACAAATTTCAGAAAAAGTAGCATTTAAACAATGCTAATATAACTACTCATATTTATTAAAGTTGTGACTTATGAAAACCCTCATTCTGCTGATGTGACCCCAGTGTTTGTGAAAATGTCCTGCTTTAATGCACTGTGAAGCCGGTAACTATCCCACAAAATGGTGCTCCTCCTACTGGAACTAAAGATAACTAGATAAACGTGTTAGAATGCAGGTCTGAGATCAGTTTTGGCACAGATGTACCCCTAATAAGTACATTCTAAAGCTGAGTGACGATCTGCTCTTACAAGCACTTTTAACTGAAATGTTCTCTGTGCACTGAAATGTCTTCAATTCTGTGTTATGAGTCTATTTGTGGTAAATAATGGTGATGGATTGCATGATCGCACTTTTAAATGTTGGTATTATTGACTCACCTTTTTATTCTTACACTCTTTATACTTTGAAGGATCATTTTATCAGTTATCTTATCAAATTTGAATTGTTTTACAAGAAAAATGTGTGTTATATCATGTTTTATTTTGCCTGTAGTGAAAAAGGCTGCATGCCATTTTAGCTCCTCCAAGCTCTTGACTGTGTAGATTTTGCTTATTACAAAATTAGATGCTGAATAGAGAAGGTATTCACATTACCTCACATCACAAATGCAAAATCAATGAATGCAACTATATACAACCTGCAAGATTTTTGGATCTGTAACCCTGGAATCTGTAATCTGGAAAAGCAAGTCACACATGCATTCAAAAAATAGCTGAAAATGCTTTCATTTATCTGCCTGTTTTTGCTTCTTATTGTGAGATTTTTACAGTATTGCTCCACATCCAAGTGTCTCTAGCCTAGTCACTGTGTACGCTCAAAGTCTTAATAACCGAACTTCCATGGAATAAACGGTGATCGCTCTTGATTTGGACCAATACAAGGCCAGTGCCAAGCCTGCTGTATTGTTTTCCCATGGCCCATTGTGATTTTGTATTGCCTATGGCATATATAGTGATTTATGACCAATGTCATTTTAGTTTTTGTTGGCTGATATCCACTAATGCACTCATTGACTGTTGATAATGATATTCACTTTGCTATGGTGAAATAAAGTTTCCAATGTGTGAGATTGCCTTTTTCTGAATCACTCAAATCTGAACATCCCGTTCATGTAATGAAATATGCAACTCTACCACCTACAAAAACAAAGCTTGCTTGCATGGAGACAAACAGAAAAATAGTCACACATCTGCAGTCCACATGGTCAGCTGGTAAAGGGACAGAAAATAGGCCAACAATAGGGACAGAAAGAAAGACTAGCTGATTAGACCAGGGGTCGGCAACCTTTTCAGCATGACGTGCCATTTTTTATTTTTCTGGTTATCTTTCCGAGTAGCCGACCCCTGGTCTAGACTGTCCGTTCTAAAAAATACATTTTCATCTGTAGCTTTATTAGTTCACCACTAGATGTCCTACTACTTAGTACTTGTTATCTGGGCTAGTTTGAGAATTTTGTCATCATTTACTCACCCTCTGTTTTTTCCAAACCTATATAAATTTCTAATAATCTGAAGAATGTTAACTAAAGAGTTGCTAGCTATTGGAAAAAAATGATGACCAGCAATTAACTTAAGTTTCTTCAAAATATCTGATTTTGTGTTCCACAAAAGTAAAAAAGTTTTGGAAAAACCAGAGGATGAGTAAATTATGATTTTTTGGGGGGTGAACTATCCCTTTAACTATTATTTTTAGTTATTTAATTGTATTAGCTATTACATTCCTCAACTTTCTGTTTCATAATAAACCGTCTCTTAGATTACTTCTTTAATATCTAATACAACATTTGTTATATCCTTTGCCCCTTAGAGTGGTACTCATGTGAATTGTGGATTATTGTGATGTTTTATCAACTTTTAGAACTCTCATTCTGATGGCACCCATTCACTTCTGAGGATCCACTGGTGAGCAAGTGATGTAATGCTAAATTTATTTAAATCTGTTCAATGAAGAAACAAACTAATCTACATCTTGGATGACCTGAGGGTGATTTTCATCTCGTTTTAGTTTTTCCGAAAATGTAATTGATTTATTTACTAGCCTGTATATTGTTGTTGACATTAATGCATTTTTCATTAAGGAGATTTATTAAGCGTCTAAATACGTTTTTGTGACACTATCTATTGGGTAAAATGAGCAAAAGAGGGCGTTCTTCGCCTGCAGAGGAACCTGACACGAGACACTTCAGATTGTCGTTCAGTCGTGTGAACATTCAAGCGAGGGTCTTAAGGCACAATGAGATCAGCTGTAAGATCAGAACGCTGAAGTAGATGGGATTGCTTTGCGGGGGAGTATGCGGTGCCCGCCTCGTGGAATATATTTTGGTGTGTTTTTGGTTATTTTGTGACACTTAAAGACATGTACAACTTCACATCCCTGCGCGCTCATGGAGAGCCAGCGGGTCGCGTTTTTCTAGGTTTCGCGCTTTCTCTCCTCGTGCTGTGGACGTTATTGGGGAATTTCACGGTTTGCGCTGCGGTTTTGCGCTTCCGTCACCTGAGAGGAAAAGTTACCAACATCTTCATCGTGTCTCTGGCGATGTCCGACCTGCTGGTGGCGGTTCTCGTGATGCCGTGGAGAGCGGCCACGGAGGTGACAGGACACTGGGCGTTTGGCTCTTTCTGCCAGTGCTGGGTGGCTTTTGACATTATGTGCTCCACCGCTTCCATCCTGAACCTGTGCGTAATCAGCTTGGATCGATACTGGGCAATTTCAAACCCGTTTCAATACGAGAGGAAGATGAACCGTAGAGTCGCCCTCGTTATGGTCAGCGTAACGTGGATCGTGTCGGTGGCTATATCATTCGTGCCCGTGCAGCTGAACTGGCACCGGGCAGATTTGGGAACGGTCACCACAAGCAACTGGACCACCAAGGAAACGTGTGACTCGAGTCTGAGCAGAACCTACGCCATTTCATCCTCTCTAATAAGTTTTTACATTCCCGTAGCAGTGATGCTGGTCACATACACGCGCATCTACCGCATTGCTCAGGTTCAAATCAAGAGCATCTCTTCGTTGGAGCGCGCAGCGCAGCGTGCACATAACTGCCGAGCAGGTGCGCGCACCTGTCCTCTCCAACACCGCGCGATAAGAGAAACCAAGCTCTTTAAAACTCTCTCCGTGATTATGGGGGTGTTTGTGGGCTGCTGGTTTCCGTTCTTCGTCCTGAACTGTGCGGTTCCTTTCTGCCACAAGCCAAATTGTGTCAGCGAAGCAACATTTAACGTGTTCGTGTGGTTCGGCTGGTGCAATTCATCGCTCAATCCGATCATATATGCTTTCAACTCTGATTTCAGAGATGCTTTTGCTCGACTTCTGTGCTGCCATGACCTGTGCACCAAAACCCCTCTTGATATTCAGTGCAAGGATCCGGTGTCCACTAACAAGCAGGGCAGCTCTGTGAACACTATGGAGGTCGGTTATGTTAGTTTGGAGAAGGTGGACAACGAAATGCAGCGTCCATTGGTGGAGATACATATGTTTGGAGATGAGAGCGAGGTTGAACATACTAACTCTGAAGACGCGTGTCAGAGTAAATGACTTTGTTGTTAGGCTTAGGTGTAGGGGAGACATGGCTAGTTTTCACAATTAATCTTTTTCAGGTTTTATTTTTGAAAGTCAATTTCTGTATAGGCACATACACAGGGGACCTGCTAATTATTTGATTTGAAGGGAGCGTCTTAGTTTAAACTGTTCAAGTAAAAAAGCAATTCTCAATTTCAAAGTAAGAGCATTTTTAACATATATTTTCATTTTAAAGGAGTTTTTAAACAGTAAAGCAATCCATCCGAAATGTGTGTATCAAGGCTACAAAATAATCTAAACATCATTTTTTTTACCTAACAGGTAACACACATTTAATGCAACTGATTGTATTTAATAACATTTTATAAAACACATATGACAAGTTGGCCCAACCTACTTTTGAATTTGCAACATTAAAAGAAAAACTTAAAGGGGTATTCTCCCAAAAATGAAAATTCTGTCATTAATTACTCTCATGTCTACAAACCTGTGTGAACTTTCTTCCGTGGAAGATGACATTTTGAGATGATCAACTGCTTGGTGACAAAAAATTATTTTAAATATATTATTTTGTGTTCTACACATAAAGATACAGGAAGGACACGTTTTTGGGTGAACTATCCCTTTAACATTTATTCACCAGTGTTTTTGCCATGGTTAAAATAGAATAAGTGAAAACGGTTGTTTGTTTATTGTGTGCCAGTAAATTTACACCAGATTAACCTCTTGAAATGAATTTTCACAAAACTTACATTGATGTAAATGAAATGTAAATATGTTTTTGAAAATACAGTTTTCATGTAAAGTTTGCTCCACAATATATATTGACCCTTGGCATAATAGTTTGAGATTATTGTGTTAACTTTTTACCCACCATCTATAGTTTGGAGGATAATACAAATATCCTAAATTCTGAAAATTGTGAACACTGTAAAAAAAAAAAAGGTGAGCCAACTTAAAATTTTAGCTTCAGCAGATTTTTGAGTTTTCTCAACTTGCTGTTTTAAGTTTATACAACAAAAAGTTGAGAATCTCCTACAAAAATAAGTTGAAAGAACATCTGCTGAAGCTGGTTGTCTTAACATTTTAAGTGTATAGGTGCCTGGAAGCCTAATTTTTGTTTACTTCTTTGCATACATTTGAAGATGACCACTAAGGTCAGGTTATCACGGCCACAGAAAGAGGTCTGAGGTTTTAATAGACCGGATGCCAAAGGGCCAGACGAGTCCTAGTATCGTTTTCCATTAGGCACGAGTGCACATGATTACTTCCTCTCATAAATAATTAGTTGGCTGCAATCTCTACTCAAGGAATGTTACATTTCAATGTGCAAGGGCTTTGAGACTTTAGATTTCTGTGAGGCATGATATAGATGATGCTTTGAAAGTGCGTAGGGTTGTACATGTTGAGGCTTGTCACCTTTATCAGGGTCTGTTTGTTGAAGAACGGTATTTTTAGCTGTGCATAACAATCACATATTTCATTAGGTTGATCATCTTGACTTTGATAAATTAGTTTGGATGTCTTCGTCTTCTATGAAACATACAGTACTACTTTATTCTACTTCTTTAATATGTTCAATTAAATGATTAATTGCAAGCTCCAAATTGTAAGCAAAAGTCAATTAACAGGTTTTCCTGTAAAAGTTACACACAGCAGCATTTCCTGAGCACTGGGAGTCTATTAAGGACACATTGGGCTAGAGTGTATTCACGACAGGCATGTTACGTATGTAATTAATTCACAATGAGAGGTTTCAGTTGGCTCACAGCAATGAATAAAACATGGGAAGGCAATCCCTAAATAACCTTCTACAAAAAAAAAGTAATTTTGACAATTGCATTTTTGGTTGATTTTAAATGAAGTGCTAAACTACTAAAATATGTATAAGCTGTTGTAAACTAGCGTAAATATGTTTGTGAGTCAAATCACAGCTCAGATTTGTCATTGAATGAAAAGGTGTTTAAAATTGATGGCACTTGTAGTTAAAAATACACCACCGTCCTTGATGTCTTCATTCTTGTATCACATCCAGCTCCTGGGGCTTGCTTTATTTTTGGAGTCCACAGGGATGTTTGTCTATTGGAATTATTAAAAAGAGTCTTGATAGAGCTGCTAAGAACAAGTACATGTCTCTCTTTACCTAATTCATCTCATTTTAAGATCTTAATCTTCATTTCTTACAGCAGCTGGGGAATCTGATGGGAAAATGTGCCAGTAGGTGTAACATTTAAAATACCTATTTGAGTAACTGACTATCCCATATTCACAGAGGTGCCAACATATTTGGACACTTAAGCCAAACTTAAAATATATAAATGTCCATATGTCCTATTTTTCCCAGATTTGTCCTGACCAGGAATTCTAAATTGCTTAAAATGTCTGGATTTTGGCTTTGTCATGCTCTTATTATTCATTAATCTGCTCTCATCTCAATCCCCACAGCAGCATAAATTGCCACAGTGACTAAGCTTGATCTAGTTTGATCTTGTTTAATTTGCTTTATGGAACCAAATCATTTGACAATGAGTCAGACTATCTGAAATAAGCCTGGCTTATTTTGTTTAACTTGTTTTATGAAACAGGCCTCGAGGCATTAAAAGTGATCATATTGTCTCCATTGCAACGTATTGCATCGAATCGCATTGTGTTGAATCGAATCGAATAGAAATCATATCACATATGATGCGATGCGATATATGTATCTTTAATGTATCGTATCGTTGGCTATGACTTGTATCTGCCTGAGTCATGAGATGCTCATCCCTAATGCATGCGTATTTGCATTGCTTTGACTGTCCCACCTTCTCACATGCTACAGTCTAAGAACTGGTGTTAGTTTATTTAAAAATATATATAAAAAAGCTTCAAAATCCCAGTTTTAGAATCTAAATATTTTGCATATTTTTAAATATGTTTGATATAATAAAACAACAGATAGACTAATGAAGACAATAAGTATTTGAATGCTTTCTGGTTATCAAACACTAGTGAATCATGTACATAGTTAATGAGATGGGCTTCACCTGTGGTTTGAGGAGAACTTGAGGAGAACTGACTTCATATATCATTATAAATCACTCTGGGACAGGTTAAGGTAATTGAAAATAAAATCTCAGAAAAGTGATTAGTTATGAGAAAAGCTCTAGCATTATTTGTTTGAAGATGTCACCTGATTTTGTAAGTAAGTGTGGCTTCAGCATATGCTTACTTAATGAAGAAGAAAGAGTATCTGTCTGTCCGAGTGCTTGGTCATCAAACACTCACAGTAATGCTAGCCTGCATACAGAGTTTCCTGTAACTGGCCAAAGAGGTTAATGTGCACACAATAGTGTTAGGAGATCAGTCACTGAGGGACGAAACACAAACAACAAAGGAATTAATGAAGTGTGTGTAATTTATGTTTAAACATTATAATGGGAGAAATAGTAACAGATCAGAATCAGTGCAGATGGAGGCTTGTAAATAAATCATTTGTATTAATAGTTTTACCTATTCAAAGAAGAGTTGAGAATCACAAAAATATTGCTTAACTATTGTTTAATTAAATAATATTGATTGTCTATTTGCACTAATTAAAAATAAGTGTCACTGGTGTGTAAAATGTTCAAGTTTATTATTATATAGTTTTATATTTATACAAAAAGGCTCATTTCAAGGCAGAAAAAGGTGTGGGAAAACTAGTTATTAAAATGTATGTTAGAATGTGTGAGTGTGAGAAATTAGCAAATTTCATTATTGTTTATGAAAAACATGCATACACATGACATAAATTGTATAAGAAATGTGTTGAAATAAAACTATTGCTGAAAATGCATTTCATCTGAAACGTTTAATGGTGGGGTGGCATCCCATTTCCATTTTCATTATTAAATTATATAAATTACTATTATTTCCTGACTTTAATGTAGACCTATATACATTTTTACAGATAATTGTTTCTGTTCATCAGGATTAACATGGCATAATGACAGGTTGAAGAATCACACTAGTTATATTGATCACTCCAAGAATTGAATATAAGAGAACTTAGAGACATCTAGTGGATAATGTGCGCAATAAAGCTGTATTAGACTATCTTCGTGAACATTTAGCAGTTGTTTATGAGATATATGCATATGTAATGACTTTTTTCAGTAACTTTGTACCTGGACCAAGGTCCCAGACAGACCCTAATTTGATTAATTTCAATAATTCATACATAGTTATTTTATCGGTTATCGTCTGAATTATTAATTAAAGGATTACAGGTGTATATTAATTCAAAGTATTACATTATAAGCAAAAATGCTTTTTAAGATAATATGAAACATCATTTCTGTCAACTGTGTCCAGTTCCAAACCATCCAAACCTGACTTTTACTTTGTACACCCATGAACCGGAACTGATGTCCTCAAGTCTGCAAGAACATCCTACAAAGACTGAAGGAAGTGTGGATTGCTCCGTAAACATCATTCAATACGTTTGTTTTCTATATTCGTATGTGGGTTTGTGTTTTTCCCACCGAAATATCCGCGCGCTCTTTCGGGGTTGGTGGGTTTTAATCTGACCGCGTGTTCGGCTTCTGGAGCGCATTGTAGAGCCCAGAGGAGAAGATGTCTGCAGAGGAGGCGGAGAACAGCACCACCGCTGACGCGAGTGCAGGAGACGAGGAGGAGGAATGGCTGTACGGGGGTCAGTGAGCGCCAAATCTGTTCTGCGCTCCTGTACTTTGTTGTTATTAACGGCTAGGAGAAGAGTGGTTATTAATATACCACACCATATAATGGCATGATCAATGTAGAGGCCTTTGAACTGCAGTGTTATGAGATACCTGTCATGTCACTAGATGTTTAAACTTCACGTCCGTGGTTTAATTCATATTTTTCTTTACGAGGTATATATGGAATTAATTTCAGATTTTGTTCGAGATTCTGTTATTCTTGAGAAAAATCGTTCCGACGATAGAATCCATTAAATACTCGGCATTTCGAATATGTTCAATATTCTGTTTTTATTGCTACGAGATTCTATATTGATTCAGATTGAGACCGGATTCTTTACTGCTTGATACATGTTAATATAAATAGAATTTATTTAATCAAATTGTCTTTGATAATTCTGTTTGAATCTATGCGATGTTATGATAACTTTTTTGCCTTAACTCAATTGTTTATTTCGTTTATATTATCTACTTTGATAAATCATTATTTCACTTTCTGAAGGGACTGAAAGGTAATTAAAATCTCTGATTGTATAATGATTTTAAGATTCCTTTCAAGAATACTTTTCAAATCTGTTCTTGCTTCTGTGGGGTAAATATGATTAATTTGCCTGCAGTATGTTGTGAACAGCTCCTCTTAACGTACCCCATACAAATAGAAATTGGGTACTGTGTGTTCATAATCATTTTGTTGCTCACACATTGTGTTTTTTACAGATGAAGGTGAAAGTAAAGAAACTGAAGAAGAGGAGGCCAAACTGACAGCAGCCATCAGGTGAGATATGTCATGCTTTTACTGTTAGTGATGTAGTGGCTTTTACTGGCTTTTTAATTTTTTAGATGCCACGGACACCCAAATATGACAGTCTTCATGAGGGGCACTTTTAAAGCCATCTACATCTATAGTTTCTTGTATAAAGACCTAAAATATACTGTAAAAAAAGTATATAAAAATGTCAAAATATTATTTAGAAAATATTTCATTTCTATTAAAGCTGCAGTCCGTATGTTTTGCTCTTTATCGCATCTATGTTTGAAAACCTGGAATTGCAGTAATTTATGGAATTATCTCGCTTGCGTGGGGTTGTGATCCGCTGTTTCCGACACGGCTCCAGCGCGGATGAATCTAATGTTTTGAGGTGAATATGTTGCAGTCAGTCACCGCACCGGTGTTTTTACTGTACTTAGGAATCACAGATTAGTCTATGTCTTGGAATATAAGACCCAAATAAGAATTTTCAATAAATAATTTACAATAAATCGCGCTACCAATGGTGATTTAAATATAACGATCAGTTAGCTCATATCATATCAAACCGAGAAAATTATTCTTATTGCTATACTTTATTCTCAAATTATTAATGTTAACAACATCAGCATTGCGTGCCTATAAGTATAGTGTGTATTAGAGTGTAGCATTCAATTTCTGTACAGTCTAATCGAATTGTCATGCCATTCAATACAAATCTTGTGTAATCCCACGTTGGCTATCTGTAACTAATCAGAAGTATCCGCCATCAAAATGATAAGTTTAATTATTCCAGCTGCTGTGAGAAAAGGTTATAAACGATCAGTCACCTGCAGGATCCTCACATATGATAGCCTACTAGCCGGGACAACTTCTTCATGTTTACAGACATGACGTAATGACGCAGTGCCATGCTCAAATTTCCTGCAATAACCTACCCATACCACTCAAATTAGAAAACATTATTATAAGATAACCGTTGTGAGTCGAGCTAAAGTAAGGTGATAGTTTTGAACACTGGCTGCTTATGTACTTTCTCAAATATTGATTTAGGATAAATTTTAACCAAAAAAAGTTACGGGCTGCAGTTTTATGCTACATATAAAAAAAAATCTACTCACTATAGTACTGAAGTGTTACATGATGTTTTCCACAGACTCTTTAGGACTCCCTTGAGGGCCCCCTGGGGGGTCACTGGTGTATACAAGTGGTCTGAATTGTTAGAAGATGTGAAGTGATTAATGATATAAAAATTACAGAATGATCACACTACTTTATTTCCAGGTGTTTTCACTGAATAATATTTTGATTATATGACATGGGATTCTAGATTGCACGGTTATTGCAGAAACACACCATGCTGTTTTTTTAACAGCATATCCTGTAAAACGTGTGCCAATACTAAGACTTTCCTCTTTAAGTTGACTAAGGAGTTCCTCTGCGTTTGTTTTCATCATTCTCATGCTGATCCATCTTTGTCTGCAGTGCGACCTCTGCTTCTCCTGTTACCGAGGAGGTCACCGCCACCACAAACGACACCACTACCACCACCACCATCACCACCACTACTGGAAACGGTGTGGCCAGTCAGGTAACAAATGAAACTACTGTAAACTGACTTTATTTACATTTTGATGGCTGTTTTGCTGAAATATATTTAACATCAGCATCAATACATAAACGTATATCAATATTACACCTGTACATTACACTGCAATGTGTCAGTTTTGTGTAGCGAAAGCTGCAAATGCATGCATTTATTGTTTGTAATGTCTTTCTATGCTTGCAAGTAATACAAATTAGCAAATTTGAGATCAAGTTACACATCTGTAACATTTATGTTGATTTATTATGGTTAATTATTACAAATGAATAGAACAGAAAACACTTCTTGTTTTGTTTGTCTTAGGAAGAAGCACCTGGAGAAGATGAAGACAGTGAGAGCGATAGTGATGATGACGATGATGATGTCCGCGTCACCATTGGCGATATAAAAACAGGAGCACCACAGTACACGTAAGCATCCAAAGATTGTGCTCACGTTATGAAGATTATAAGGTTCACACTGGCTGTTTGATAACCTGACACTGTCTGCAACCCAAGGTGATAGAAGATGATTGAAGAAACAAACACAAACGTGGAGTGTTCTGGTTCAACTGACTTGGATCATGTGCTTTAAAAGGGCAGTTCACCCAAAAATTGTAATTCTGTCATTTACTCTCTCATGTCATTCCAAATGCATAAGACTTCAGTTAATCTTTGAAACATAAAGTAAGATATTTTTGAATGAAACCTCCCATCCCTCCATTGAAAGTACAGGTAATCGGATTTAATTTAAGCTTTATTTATATATAAATGCACATAGTAAAAACACACAGAGCAAATCAAATATTGTGAACACTGAAGCCTGTGCATTTGAGCATCCGTATTTACCATATCGTGATATGCTTTATGTATCTATATCGATGTTTAGATGTCAATAAAAGCCTAGATTAAACCTCATTAACCTTCATAATGTAATCATATTTTATTACAAGATTCGGATTAAACTGCTTGATTCAGCTGGATACATTTTATGAAGTCTTTTTGCGTTTCACTATCTGAGCTCTCAAGAACAGAAACCAAAAGGTTTCGTCAAAAATAAATATTTAAAAATATATAAATTCTTTTTTTTGTGGAAATTAACCAAAGCCTTATGGGATTGGAATGACATGAGGGTGCATGAATGATGACAGAATTTTCATTTTTGGGTGAACTATCCCTTTTATGCTTTGAATTTCCAAATATCATTGGCAGTACTGGCATTGCGGTGTCCTCCGAGTGTACTGAAGTAATTAGCGATGTGAAGAGAGAAAGATTCAATAATAAGTACATTTTAAATAAACCATTTGTTATGTAGTATGGGGCTTTTACTTTGTTGTTATTTTGATACTGTGTAACTGAAATAGACTGTATATCTGATGTATGTGTGATGTTTTATTGTGCAGGGCATATGGGGGAACTCCAGTGAATCTAAACATAAAGTCAGCTGGCAGCAGAGCATATGGAGCAGGTGAGTGAGACTGTGTTTCAAAGCTTGGCTCTTTCTGACTAAATCATCCGTTTGCTTACAGATGCCTTTTCATACAAATAACTATTTGTCAGCTCCTGATGTAATCATTTAAGTGTGTGTTGAGTAGGTAGTAAAGGGAAGGGCATAGACCTCGAAGCTCCAGGCAGCATCAATGGAGTTCCGGTCCTGGAAGTGGACATGGAGTCCTTTGAGGAGAAACCATGGAGGAAGCCAGGTGTGTATTAACTTAGGATGCTACTTTTGTGGTTTTTGCCTGTGGTGTCTGCATATTGTTTAGTGTGTGTGTGTGTGTGTGTGTTTACAGGTGCGGACTTGTCTGACTATTTTAACTATGGTTTTAATGAGGACACGTGGAAAGCGTATTGTGAAAAACAGAAGAGGTTACGCATGGGCCTTGACATTCTCAACATTGGATCCACCACCAGCAAGATCTCAGTAAGCATAATCAACTGATACCGAAGATTAACATTTGTACAGAATTGTACAATTCTGCTTCTGATTATACTATCCAATGTCCTTTTATGATTTCTTAGCGGTTTGTAATATTTGGGACAATTGGGAGACCGTTCCTTTGCATTTCAGATTTCAACAGAATTGTAAAATACAATTTTTGATTTTGATATTTTTTTTTATTATCTTTCTTGGACAAAATTAAAACCGTTTCAACGTTATTGTATCTGATAACTTTACTTCTCCTTAGCTTGTTTCATGGATTGAGGGGAAGTAATAAAACTGATCTTAACTTTTCATTGTTCATTTTACAATACATCTCAAAAGTTTGTGGTTGGTAAGTATGTTATGTTTTTGAAATAAGTCTCTTATGCTCAACAAGGCTGCATTTATTTGATCAAATAAAACTGTAATATTGTGAAATATTATCACAATTTAAAATGACTGTTTTATATTTTAAATACAATGTATTCCTGTGACGGCAATGTTTGATTTTCAGCAGCTGTTTCTCCAGGGTCTCACGATCCTTCGGAAATTATTCTAATCTGATTCTGTGCTCAAATTATCAATTTTGGAAACAGTCGTGCTGCTTTGTATTTTTGTGGAAACAGTGGTACATTTCAGGATTATTTGATGATTATAAAGATTAAAAGAACAAATCTTCTGTTATAAAGGTTCTTACTGTCATTTTTGAACAATTTGATGCATCCTTGCTGAAAAAGTATTAATAAAAAAAAACACTGACTCCCACTTTTGAACTGTATGTGTATATTTGTAATGTTTTAAACCATCCGCATTATCAGACGTATCCCGAACCGTCTGCCAAAAATGGAACCAGTGAATAAGAAGTTGTTACATTCCAGTCTGATAATGTCATGTTAGTAGTAATAATATTAGTAATTATTAGTCAAGTGCGCATGTTTATATATTCCCGATTAACATTTGACTTTTCCACCTCTTTGTTCTTTCAGGTTCAGCAGGGTCGCACAGGTAACAGTGAGAAGGAGATCACCGTTGCAGCTCATGCAGCTAAAGCAGACTTTTCCTCTCCATCTAACCTGTTTAAAGCAGGTCTCAACCCAGCGAGGTAAACACGTTCTCTCACACATCCACTGTTCATTCATTTCAGGATTTTCCACACTCCAGTTTCAGAGTCTTTATGTTTGGTACAGTGCATCTGTGATGTGGGAGAGGGGGATTAGTGAGTAACTAATGTCTGCTTGTCTCTCCTTACCCATGCCCTCATAGGATGTCCCCTCCACATTGGGCAGGGCCTGCCTCTCAAGAAATGCCCTATTATACGTAAGTGTGAGGTGACATGGTTTGTTTTACAAGGCCTGAGTAGACATTTAAATATGAAATTAAGCGGGCTTCCTTTAATGTCTTTTTCTTATTTATTAATGACTACAGTTAATTTCCGTTGGTGATGTTTTAATCTACAAAGCATTATGAAAAAATGCAAAAATCTGTTGTTTTTAGAACGGACTCAGCAATCTGGACCATTTTTCTTTGCGAAACTGTGTAGTTATTAGATCAGTATGTTATATTGGGTTTATATGTGTTTATTTCTTTTACAAAAGTTGGGCGTAACATTATGGTAGGGTTAAGCAATATGTCCAAAATGTTATATCACAGTATAGTCATTTTGTATCACTACATATATATATATATATTTGAAATAACCGTGTTAGAATGAATAATGCTTTTCAAGATATGTGCTGATATTTGGAATGAAAACATAGTTAATGAGTGCGATATTGTTTTTTATACAAATGTACAAAAGCTAATATTGAGTAACTTACATTTTAGACACAATATTGCCAGTCTATTTTTGCTCTGCTCATGAAAATTATTCTAAGCAAAGCCGAAGCGGGGAATTAAATATATTTCAATATCAAATATGTTTATCTTTATTTGATTTATTTTCTCTGTTAATTAAGCAAATCATTTGTAATAAACAAAGTGGTGTTGCACAAACACACTTCACTTTTAAATGAGAAAATGAGAAAACTTATATAATAAAAAAGCCACTTTCTAAATAGCAAAAATAACTTTACAGTTGAATTCAAAATAAATGTTGCAAGTCACAACGTTTACTGCAGTGTTTTTCTTTTTTACTAAAACTTAAAAATAATTTAGATTGAATAATTTTGATTGAAACAAAACAAAACTAAAATGAAATACAGATATTAGATGGAAACTTAAATTACAAAACAAAAGTAAAACTGAAATACAAATTAAACTAAATACACATACTTGCCAACCACATAACAAAGTTCTATATATTAATAATTACTATAATAGTATATCAATAATATGATAATAATTCCACTGGTTGCCTGGCAACTATAACTAACTAAACTATTTAGTTTAGCCCCACTGAGGTGTGTGTTATGTATGCATCTGGAATACAGAGTTGAAAAGCACAGAAATGTATGCACACCTTCATGAAGCTGTATGTGTATGTTTGTATTTGTTGCAGGAAGATGCCCGGGACCATAGATGTGATTGGCGGACAGACTGCCACCATTAGCAGGGTGGAAGGACGACGTCGCCACAATCTGGAGGGGAATAACATCCAGGTTACACACATGACAGTCTCCCCTGTAAAACTGACATGCAGGAAACATGTATCTGGGAACCAAAAAATGTGACTTTAACCCTTGTAGGTGATCTCGGAACATCCCAGCTCTGAGGCTGAATCTGCCAAGATGCCGCCTCCTTTCTTTCCCCCAGGACCACCGCCTCCAAACATCCCACCTCCTCCATTCCTCCCTCCTCCTGTCAGTCAGGCTCCACCTCTGATCCCTCCTCCACGTAAGTCTGATGACTCTGAAATTGTATTTATTAAAATCCGTGATTAACGTATGAAAATCACTCAACACCATTGACACTGTAGCTTCTTATAGCATATTTAACTTGTTTTTGTCACATTTGTATGTAATTTTCATGGGCGGTTATGTAAGCAATGCTTTCATCTCTCTCTTCTTTATTTTTTGTTTAACAGGGATGCACATATCTGTTCCTCCACCCAGTAAGTTGAGTGCACAATAACATAAACATAGCAAAAGTAACTCATGATAAACCTCTCAAATGTTTCCAGAGCACCTGTCTACTGAAACTGTAAACATACTGACAGACTGTAAAATGTAAAATGAATTACTGTGTTTTTACTATGTCTCTTCTTAAATCTTGGATCTGTTTGTGTTGTAGATTTCCCTCCTCCTACTGGAGGACCTCCTCCTTCACTTATGCCTAATATGGACAAGTAGGTGTTGCTTCTGTGTTCAACGAATAGTTTTTTCAAGTGATACTAATATTTCACTTTAAAGTGATCAAAAGAGTGATAGCAAAGACTACTAAGCTGTCACAAAACACTTAAGAATGGAGTAATAACTGCTGAAAATTCAGCTTTGTTATCACAGGAACAATTTGTTTTAAATATATTAAAGTAGAAATGAGATATTGTTAAAGTAGAAGGTGACTGTTAAAGTTGTTTTAAATTGTCATAATAATGCATATTGATATAATGGTTTGCTTTTAGGGTCCTGTATTTAGATTTAAATACAGTTTTTGAAATATAATTTTCTGTTACACCATGTAATTCAAATGACCCTTAATTAGCACTTTCTTTAATTGCCTGTGTGTTGTATTTAGCAGTGGACACCCAGGAGGCTATGATGGACGTCCTGTTCCTCCATACCCTTTTCCCACAGGTAAGTGTGAGAATATCTCCCCAGTCTATCCACCTGAAAAACTCATTTCATTTAGATCTCTGTACAGATCACAAGTGCTTAAATACTTTCCAGGCTTTATTAAGCTCAATTAAGTAGCATGCGCACTGGGGATTGTTTCGTTTTCAGGTGGGTTTCCTCCACCCATGCAAGGAGCTGTTAACCCCTGGTCTGGTTTGATGGACAACCCTAAACAGTGGGACTACTACCCTCGGCGAGACAAAGAGAGGGAAAAAGAGCGAGAGAGAGAGAGGCCAAGGGAAAGGGTTCATGAGAGAGACCATAGTCCCCCTGCTGTGGCATTTAACAGGTGAAAGATGATACCAACCCACTCATTCACTATACAGATGTACTCTGGTTTTCAGTTTAAAAGTGTAGAATTGTTGATAAACTGTCTTTAGACATCAGTCCTAGTTTCTCAGGTTCTGTTTTAAGCACTTGATTAATTAAACGTGGTATTTTGCAGTGATGAGGCGGTGTCGTTCTTACCCGTGACTATGGAGACAGAGGGTATGAGAGGCATCGAGGCGATCGAGCCGTGAGAAGGAGGAGCGTCACAGGGAGAGGAGACACAGAGAGAAAGAAAAAGAGGAAGGGAGGCACAAGTCATCGAGGAGGTACTATACGAGTGTCTGACATAAACAGAAGTTTTTGAGATATGGGGCAATATTTTTTGCTCTTGAGTGCGAGTGAAATTAGTTCCAAACAAAGCCACAGCAGCACTGCTGCACATCGCCGGACACAGCAATGTTTTGTTTGGTGAATAAAGGGATAGTTCACCTAAAAATGTAAATTCTGTAGGGAAAAATATATATAATGGAAGTCAATGGGGACCATCAGCTGTTTGGTTACTCACATTCTTCAAAATATATTTTGTGTTCAATAGGATGAATGATTTGGATGAGTAAATGATTCAATGACCCGTTCATAAGACAGTCACTTGTTTCATTACTAAATTATTTTATTACTACTCAGCCGTTTTGAACAAATCAACCGAATGAATGAATGACTTGATCATTTACTCGTTAAGACTGTGGCTGTGTCCAGTAGGTAAAAAAGTAGTGCTTTTAAAAAGTAATTTGTGTGTTAAAAAACTACATTTCTATGTAGTACGTCTGGATTAAATTCATACTATATTTGCCATCATGTTATTGTCACATGAAAATATTCATATTTAATAGTATTTTAAAAGTATACTTTTTCCCTTAGTTTCACATTTATAAATAAATGTTTCATTGAAAATATTCATCTCATTATTTATGCAACTGTAAGATTAAGGGTGAATCTCATTTCTCTGTCTTACCCCTTCCCCTTCGTCTCTCGAAACCGAGTGGTAAGCGCTAGGGGTGAAAACACACCCCTATGAAATGATACGCCACTTGGTTACCGTTACGTCATCATACATCGTCGCTAGCTGGCTGCTACGTCACCAGAGACGACAAGTGTTGATCGCAAACTCTCCGTCTAAAAGTGTGTTTGTCGATTGCGTGGGTTTTAGTGATGTTTTCTCTATTCAGAGAAACGCGGGACTGTTGTGCAAATCAGCAATGTAACGTTAGCGTGGAAAAATAGCGATTTTTAAAAACGTTTCAATTAAGAACATGGTTGCAAATATATATGTAAGTTACAGGACTGTGTAGAGCACAAAACAAGACTGTCGTAATTTTAAATAAATTATTTAAGACGAAAATACTCTCTGGATGATCTGGCCGCAGTGTGTTCTGGGTACCCCTTGGTTTCAAGTAAGCTCGTGAAAATTCTTGGTTTTGAGGGGTATCTACCCCTTCCCCTTAGCCCTACCCCTTGATCAAAACGAGAATTGGGACAGCCCTTACTCTCACGTGAACGCGCAAAACTAAGGGGAAGGGGTAAGACAGAGAATTGTGATTCACCCTAAAGACACGTTTAATAAGGTTAGAAAAAAAATACCTCTGGAAATCAATTTAAAGGGGTAATGTGATCTGAAGTTCTCTGTTCTCTTCTGAAACGGTTTTGTTTCTCTGCCCCTCCTCCTCCTCTATCACAGCAGTAGCAGACGTAGACACGACGAGGAGGGTGACAGTCACCGGCGCCACAAGCACAAGAAGTCCAAGAGGAGCAAAGAGGGCAAGGAGCCCAGCGAGGCGTTCTGCTGACCAGGAGAACCAGGAGGCCATGGAGTAACTCCTGTCTGTCTTCTCCACTCTCCATCCTTCTTATCCTCAGGCGCTGGTTGTCAAGCAAATCATGCGATGTAAAGCAAAATCAGTTTACCTTCCTTTTATTTTCATGTTTCCCTTTTTGTTTTGCAGTTTTTTTTCAGTGCAGTTGTACCATGTAGATGTTAATTTGTTGGATTAAAAAAGAGCATTTGGTAATGTTTGTTGTGTCTTTTCATATCTTGTAAATTAGCCGTTTTTCACTGTGAGAAATGTACATGAGCAATGTTTTTTTAAATGTTTTTACAAAGTCTTTTACACTCAACATGCCTGCATTCATTTGATCAAATAAATAAAACATTCTGTAAGATTGGGAAATATTATTACAAATTAAAATAGCTGTTTTCTATTTGAATATATTTTAAATTTTGCGTTATTCCTGTGTTTGCAAAGCTGCATTTTCATCAGTCTTCAGTTTCACATGATCTTTCAGAAATCATTCTGAATGTCGCCACAAATCAAATTTGGTGGTCATGAAACATTTTTTATTAATATTGTAAAAATGCTTAATATTTTTGTGGTTGTGATACTTTTTCAGAATTCATTGATAAAGTTCAGCAGTTATTTTTATTTACTATGACTTTTGATCAATTTAATGAATTCTTGCTGAATAAAATGATAAGTTTCTTGGCATGTTATGTTATTACATACTAAATATTAAAATGTGCAAATATTTCGAAACATTAGGATTTGTTTAATGCAATATTTAAATAAAAAGCTTGGTAGATCATATTTACCATGCTGTATATAATAAAATGGTACTTGAATATATTTATATGTTCTTCAGAAAATAGCAAATGCAGACCAAAAGGGAAATTATGGATTACAAGTTATCATAAATAACATGAACATAATACATTATGCACTATGGTTCTAACTCATTAAACGTTATCCTTTCAAAGTGCTGAGGCAGCAATGATTGCTAGTTAAAGAATGCAGGTTGCTCACACAATACACAGTTTATATGTCTACGGCACACACCCCGATACATTCTGAGATGAGGAAGCCCCAAAGATTGTGACTGTGATATACTCTCGCGATGTATGACGAGATTTTCGGCGGATGTTGATGTTTTGCTCCGGATTTCTGTACACTACAGTCGTTTCTCATCTCGGCCGTGCGATCTGCGTTAGTGCCAATATTTGCTTAACGTGAGCGAAACACGGTCTTTCTCGGCGCTTCTTTCGGGAAGCAAAGAGGCCGAGGCGGGGGGCGATGATGGAGGACTTTGATGAGATTTACGAGGAAGAGGAAGAAGAGGACGAGGACAGGGCCGCGGAGGAGCAGCTGCTCAAATACGCTCCGGACCCGGTGGCAGTGCGCGGATCCGGACACGTCACTGTGTAAGACACCGGCAGCTCTGGAGCTATTCATACACAGATCATCAACCACTGCTGATCAAACTAAAGCCGTTAGGAGCAGTCTTCGTTTAGAAACACATGAGACAAGCCATTACAAGAACCAAGAAAATAGTGGTTGTGTCCTAGACTCGTAACGTTAGTCGTCTCAGACTAACGTTACTCATAGTGTAACAACCTAGAAAGCATTTTAAATCTTCAGTTGCACATACAATGCTCTTAAATGCTGTCTAAAAGGCAGTTTACTCGGTGTTGACAGGACAGCTTATCTATTGTACATTTAAAGGGATATTTCACCCAATAATGAAAGTCCCGTGATCAGTTTCTCACCCTCTCGTTGTTCCAAACCTGTGACTTTCTTTTTTGACAGCCTCAGTCATCGTTTACATTTTTATCTATGCTAGGAAATGGTGACTGAGGCTGTCATTTTGTGTGTCTGTGAAGAAAGTAAGTTTTGAAACTTGCATTTTGGTGTCTAGTATCTATTTTTTCTTTTAGATACCATAGATCCTCAAATATGATTTGAGCAAAGGGATACTAAAATTTGAAAGGCATCTATATGGTTTATGGTGTATAGACTTAATCTATACTGTGAAAAATATTATAAATCTAAAATATTAAGCAATGTACCGTTAGCTTAACAGAAACTAAATATGTTCCAGATATTTCCTTCTAAATAATTACGTTTCATACAGTACTGCACTGTTAGATTTATAATTGATTTACTTATGTTTTTCTATATATTTATTTTAATCAAATATTCTTATTAGTTTTTTTGAATTACACTGTTTTTCTGTAAACTTTTACACAGACCCCTAGCACTCCCTTACGGCCCCTGGTCTTGTATAATAAAATTAACAAATATATTTTAGTATAAAGAGTATTACAGAAGATATACAGTACATTTGCTTATGCCTTTGTTGACATTTATGTTTGAGACATTGAAACAGAAACATCTTAAATCGTTTTTTTCTTCCCTGCAGCTTTGGACTGAGCAATAAATTTGAGTCTGAATTTCCCTCGGCCCTTACAGGAAAGGTAAGTGTAATTTAGTGGCTTTTCCGTTCAAGAAAATACTATTAAATGCATAATAATTCACTAATCCTAATGAGAAGAAGTGAAAAAGTGTTGTTACTGGCAACCAGAAATGAAAGG
This sequence comes from Gymnocypris eckloni scoliostomus, assembly GCA_027564155.1. Taxonomy (NCBI): domain Eukaryota; kingdom Metazoa; phylum Chordata; class Actinopteri; order Cypriniformes; family Cyprinidae; genus Gymnocypris; species Gymnocypris eckloni. Next base: position 8,515,860 of record CM050416.1, on the reverse strand, counting down.
AAATAGTTTTGTTAATGCTGTTACTTTATATAAAATAAGTTATTCACCCCTAATGTTTTGTGGAATGCGAAATGAGATGTTTAGCAGAATGTTTAAGCTACTCTTTTTTTTTTTCATGGCAACTGGTCAAGCTCCAAAAAGTGTATATTACCCAATGTGGCGAGTACCACGTGTAATTTTGAGGTCAGATATGGGTTATTAGAATACTGCTTGATTTGTTCATTGGCAGGTCGCACCGGAGGAGTTCAAAGCCAGCATAAACCGTGTGAACAGCTGTCTGAGGAAGGCTCTCCCAGTGAATGTGCGCTGGCTGCTGTGTGGCTGTCTGTGCTGCTGCTGTACTCTGGGCTTTAGTCTGTGGCCCGTCATCTGTCTGAGCAAGAGGGTGAGTGTGTTCAAAGTCACTTCAAGGAAGGCTTTTTGTTTGATAGAAGTTTAGCCTTATCAAAAGCATTCGTGGCATGTTGTCAGGGTTTAGAAATACATCTACAGTGGAAATCTGTGGGTTAGGTATGTCATTTTTGCATTTAATAGACAGTTTTGCAGTTTAAATAACTGTTTAATTCAAAATAATTAACAAGGGATTTAACAGAAATACAAACTTTACATTTAAACACATAGTGATAGTATGTCTTTGTAAATTATTGTTTTCCTTTTTTTTGACAAAATGAGGATTACATTTTTCTTGGATAAGTAGAATAGTAGACCTGGTCAGGTTTTTTTTTTTTTGTGCTGTCAAACGAATAATTGCATCCAAAATAAACGTTTTTGTTTACATAATATATCTGTGTGTACTGTATATATTTTATGTATTTATAAATACACACACATACAGTATATTGAAAATAGTTTCATGTATATACACTATATTGCCAAAGTATTGGGTCACCCCTTCTAATGAAAGGTTTGACTACTTTAGTAATTTCCATGAGTACAAATCTTAATGTTTAAGCTTGTTATATTTAAATGCAATGGGTGTGTTTATATATATAATAAATATACATGTATACACACATGCAAACAAAACTTTTATTTTGGATGCAATTAATAACGATTAATTGTTTGACAGCACTATTTTTTAAAGTTTTTTTATATAAATTATATATCAAACGTAACAGTAATTATATTTAATTACAATGTTACAAAACATTTCTGTGCCAAATAATTTCTGTTCTTTTGAAACGGAACAGTTGTTTTCAACTTTGATATTAATAAATGTTCCTCATGCACCAAATCAGGATATTAGATTTCTGAAAGATCAAGCAACACAAAAACTGTATTTACAAATTCAGCATTGCCATCACAAGAATACATTATAATATGAATATTGTAATATAGAAAACAGTTATTTTAATTTAATAAAAATATTTCACAATATTGCAGTTTTTACTGCATTTTTTATCAAATAAATGCAGCCTTGATTATCTATAAAATCTTACAGACCCCAAACTTTTGAACAGTAATGTACATTATAAGACATGAATTAAGCTCCTTTCTAGTGATTTTACTTGCACTGAATAATGTCTTTGTTGCCTGTAGACACGCAGATCCATAGAGAAGTTATTGGAGTGGGAAAACTGCAGATTGTATCACAAGGTATGTTGCTTGCTTGCAGTTTGTATTTTCCTGTCTGGTGCTAATCTGACTACATGCCCTCCTCTGTTCATTTAGCTGTGTTTGCATTGGAGGCTCAGCAAAAGAAAGTGTGAAACGAACAACATGATGGAATATGTAAGCCAGCTACAAACACACCCTCATCGAATTACACATGACTGTTTCACAATCAACTTCATATTCATCATTTATCTCTGTCCTATTTCTAGGTCATCCTTATAGAGTTTCTACCCAAGATTCCCATCTTCAGGCCGGATTAGCAGTGGTGGGCTAGAGCTCATCCCTCTGGCGTGGTCTTCCTGAGGTGCCTTTCTCCGGTACTGTCATGGTCTTATCATGTGGCCTCGTCCTTTTTCCCTCCACACTCAGAGCAAGAGACTCACGTCCGAGAGCCACTCACAGCACTCCTCACGAAAAGCACTGTTTACAACCCACACACACATACCGAGGCACACGTCGGTGCCGTTCTGGTTTCGCAAGCGCATGAATACACACAGAGAGACCTTTACTGTCACATGACTACACTGAGTCTGCCGGGAGGACACGGGAAGTAACTTCTGAAGCTCCAAATTGGAACGTCTACTATACGTTAATCAGATCACACAGACTGCACAAGCTAAGTGACTTCCTGTTGCCGACACTGGAACGGATCAGTGCAGAATGGCTTGAAGAAGTGACAACTGTAGAATTAAAATCTTTTATTGTATTAATTAAAAAAGATGGATGTTAGCAATGATTAATGGATTTTCAGTTAGCTGAGAGTCAAATTGACTCGGTCAATGCACAATACATAGTTCCCATCTCTCCTTCTCACAAATGATCATCTATATACAAAGACAATCAAACACTGACTGTGCCACGCAACATCTAGACTCTGACAGGAGTTTGGGGTCTAGTTGAAGTCCCGGACCTGATGTGGTCCAGGTGCACTATGGGTAGTGATGCAGCACAGATTAGATTTGTTTTGCTGTTTTTGAGTATTTTTTATCCTTGTTTACTTGCTCAGTTTAAAAAGAAGAGCAGCAATTGTTTGTTTCTTGATTTGTGTGTGTGTGTGTGGGTGATTATTTCTGTCTGTCCCTGAGATATTTTGTTTGTATTTTGGTTCACAAGTTAAACAAATCAACACTTATAGGTTTGTTTGGTTAAGAGTTAAACAGTTCTTTAAAACAGATTATTGGGGGTCAAACTAAATAAAAAAAAGGTCAGTTTTTTTTTATATACATATGAACATATATGTATTTTATATACATAGGTTCTCTAGGGCAGATTTTTATTTAATATTTCTCTTAATTAGTTTTTTTTTCATCATCGATTCAATCCTGGGTCAGGTGTCCAATGCAGGCATTCTCTTATTGGACTACATTTGTGTAAATGTATCCAATTGTAGGTTAATAAAACCTTTACATCCCAATACTCTAAGACAATTGGTCATATTAGATCTCAAAACTTGAAATTTATGAAGTGTGTGTGATGACCAATATTATTACTGAAATTACAATTCTCTATCTCTTGTCTGATGTCATCCCAAATGTCATCCCAGGGACATCGTTTTTATTTTTCAAAACAAAAATTCTGTGTATTTATGTACAATGTGTGTACAGAAATAAAATATTCCCAACTTGATTTTCATGTTTCTTTTTTCCATTCAATTCTGATTGTTGTATGCCTATAATGTGACGGCTGTTTAAATTCAAAGCGTTTGATGTCAAATTATGTTACCATATTTATTGTGGTTCAGTCTGTCTTAGCAAAACTGTATGTGCTAATAATTGCTCATACTTCTAATTAGGGGGTTATGAATCTCAGGTATTAAATATAACATACAACTCATTCTTGAAACAAATGTACCACTGACCTAAATGATTCCTGCAATTGTAATAATAAAATTACTGAAAAAAACAAAATCAGGGACTAACGTCATACAGTTTTGAATTATAATTTCATGGTGTGCAAAAACTCTAGTGCTAATGGAACTGTGGGACTAGTTCGGTGATTGGGAAAGCACCAATAAAATGGTCTTCCAGAAAGTAGAAAAATCTTGCTGCTATTATTAGATAATGCAATTCTTCAGTTGGTCCCAATGACTTGCATATTGATTTCCCCCCCATACTATGAAAGTCAATGGGGGCCAGCAACTGAAGGTTGTAAGCTGGACACAGTGTAAAAATAAAAATAGTCTTGAACTAAATGAAATAGGTACACAGTCAATGACAGACATTTCTCAGACATAGACATCTGTATTGTAAAAGACATCAGTTACAGACAGTGAAAGTGTTGAAGCAGCTCTCATTCCTCCCACGTGTCTCCATATATATTCTTCTTCCCTGTTTACCAAAAAATAAATATAGAAAACATTTTTTAAAACGTAATTATATATGTGAAATACTATTCTTACTTCATACAGAAATAACTTTAATGTTGGCATTGTTTCTTTTAATAATGTTGATGAAAAATGTATCACAAGTGACAGGAAAAACATGTATAATGTTAAAAAGATGATTTTTAAAACTTTCTGTTCATCAGAGAATCCTGAAAAAAGTACCTCAAAATATTAAGCAGCAAAGCTTTTTCAACACTGATAATAATAAGAAATGTTTCTTGCACACCAAATCAACATATTAGAAGGATTTCTGAAAGATCATGTGACAGTGAAGACTGCTGCTGCTGCTGAATATTCATATTTAAAATACCCATAAATTGTTCATTTGTACAAAAACGGGCTGCAAAAGTATCAGATCTTTTTTTTCTACATGTACATTGGAGTTTTTTTAGTTTAGAGGACATAAATGACTGGTCGCATCACGACCGATCTGGACGTGGGCTAGAAGATTGTCAGGTCTCACCTCTCTTGGCTGGGATGGTCTCCGGTGAAGGCTTCAACAGTGTCTCTGGTTTCTGAGGCATTGTAACTTCATAGTTTTCCCTGTTCTTACTCCGTAGCTCATCGTACAGAATGCGTTTCTTTTGTGCATCCTCCTCAACGGAAGTTGGTTCTGCTGGATTAGAGAGATGTGTTTAAATACTAGAGATCGACCGATATATCGGTTTAAAAGTTGTTTGAAACACGCTAAATTATATAAAAATTTACTATAGAACTATTATTTCGCCAATAAGCATCTAAATAAATACATCTCTATCGAAATTAATTATTTCTTTTCTCCACAAGCGATCGCAGTTTGAGAATAGTTCTGTGTAAATGCATAGATAAACCGCGCTGTCAGCCGTTTTCATAATTTAGAATGACAAAAACTTTTTAATAATTCTGATAAAACATGCCAATAGGATAGGACAATATTTGAAAATCTGGAATCCGAGGGTGCAAAAAAGTCCTAATATTGAGCAAATTGCCTTTAAAGTTGTCCAAATTAAGTCCAAATTAGTAATGCATATAACTAATCAAAAATTAAGTTTTGATATATTTATGGTAGGAAATGTATAAAATATCTTCATGGAACATGATCTTTACTTAATATACTAATGATTTTGGCATAAAGAAACATTTATAATTTGACCCATACAATGTATTGTTGGCTATTGCTACAAATATAGGCCTACTCGTGCTACTTAAGACCGCTTTTGTACTCCAGGGTCACATGTTAGGAATTTCACTGTCAGGGTTTGAGAGAGGCTTCACCAATTCATAATGTAAAGAGCATGTTAATTCATATGATAAATATGATAAATTAGAAAGCTGGATGAGGTCAAATAAACCCTGAATATGTGCTGATGTGTAATAATTCTGAAGAAATGTCAGAAATTTCTCAAATGAGAGCAATCGTGATTAATAATTGTGATAATTTCGGAGCAAAATAATTGTGATTATGATGAAGATGAACGCAAAGCAAACTCTTTCCCCACCAAACAGAATTTGTTCAGGTTTCCGCGTTCTCACTGTTATACGCATCTCCTGAATGAGTCCAGAATGTCCCGATCAAAAACACAGGTGAAGACGCAGAAATTAGGGATTTTGTATGTAAGCAAATGCATATGAAAAATAATGCGATCATCAGCAATAAACAGCATATAAAGGAAACCTGCCTAATGTTTCAGAGTGAAATGTCAAGCCAGGAAGTGGTAAAGGACAGTGCAGGCTTTGGGGCATCTTTGCATTGACCATCATACCGAATATGATCCAGATGTAGCATTTAATGCGATTTTCTTTTTTGCTCAAAATGTTGCTTTTTTTAAGACACAAGTTTTGATAGAAATATAATGTTTAATGATGGAATAAAATTGATTTTTTGTTTTAAAGTAGAGGCTCTGTTCTTTATTTTGATGTTCATGCATAATCTGAGGGTCATGAATTTTTAGTGAAAGTGATCAAAAATACTAGCGATGGCTGGCAACCTTTTAAAAAAAACGCTTGCGTGGAAAGAGTTAACTTGCCTGTCATTTGTGTCTCATATTGAGCTGCGGAGGACATGGGGTCACTGGAAGTGAAATCACTAGAATAGGAGAATGACTGATTCTTCTGATCTTCAAGTTGAAAGGCCGGCTCAAAACCAGCTTTGTTTGGATCACTCATTTCCGGGTGCTTATGGGTAAACCTGAAATATATAAAAAAAGGAAACTAATGAAACTATGTGAGGAAAAATCCTTTTGCAGGTAGAGACCGGCAATGTTAGAAACCAAACAGTTTTGAATATCTTCTGTGGAACATAAAAGAATCCTTTGAGAATGCTAGTAGCACAGCAATTGCACACTACACTTTTAAATGTGGTTTGCTCATGTTGTGCTCACACTGGAGGCTGAGGGCGCTGTCTCTGTCTCAGTGCCTCCCCCAGAGGCGAATTCTCCAAGCTCTTAAATTTCTCCTGGCATGTCTTCATGTATGACATCTTCCCTCCCAGGTAGCCAAAAACACCAGCAACTAACACATCGATACATAGTATTAATATTTAGTCTATTATTATTCATCTCAGTAACGGTCACTTTTACTCACAAGCAACTTTGGGCAAAGATCCAAATCTACCGGAGGATGCAAGAGCACCTAAAACAAATAGATCCAAACTGTTACACTACTGTTTAAAAGTTTGGAGCCTGTCAGATTTTTTTATGTAAATTATTAAGCTCATCCAAGGACACATTTATTTGATTAAATATACAGTAAAACAGTAATATTGTGAAAAATATTACTACAATTTAAAATAACTTTTGTATTTTAATTTCCATTACTCATCTTCAATGTCACACGCTCCTTCGGAAATCATTGTAATATGCTGATTTAATGCTCAAGAAATATTTCTTATTGTCAGTGTTAAAATTTGCGCTGTTGAATATTTTTGTGAAAACAGACACTTTTGTTTCAGAACAGCACTTATTTGAAATATGCTATCCTATGTATAAAGTATAAACCCACCTCTAGAGATAAGGAACTGAGTGAAAGCCATGCTGATGGCAGATATAGGGAGAGCTGTAGGAATGTAAAGGAAGAAACATAATTCACTTATGATCAATAAAATCACAAGCATAATAAAGAAAATTAGCACTGGACATGTACTCACATCTGTACCAGAAGCTTTCCTGATTACACTCCTTGAACACTCTCCTCTCCTCCTCGGTGGGGATGTAATTAACTCCTACGGGACCCTATACACTCAGAACAAAACAAAAATATATTAAAATGCATTCATGCATAAGGTCTACTGTATATTAGACCAGTGGGTTTCAATCCTGGTCCTGGGGACCCATCGCTCTACACATGTTGTATGTCTCTCTTATCTGACACACACAGTGCAGTTCATGGATCTCTCTCCTACTGAGCTGATGATCTGAATCAGGTGTTAAATAAAGGAGACATGCAAATGTGCAGAGCGGCGGGTCATCAGGACCAGGATTAAAAACCACTGTGTTAAGACTATAGAGAGAGAGACCAGCTGCATTCAGCATTACGGTGCACAACCTGGCAACACCACTATCATTTTCTGTCTTTCTATGTGATGTTTGTTACCAAACACACCACGACTGCATTTCCTGGCCGTTCGGGGTCGGCTGGAGACTCCTGGGACATTGTGCATCCGACGTCTTTGGCTACAGTACAGTCTCTCCGCGGTCACGCGACTCACGCTCACGAATGTCAAATCCACTGGACGCGTCTTCCTCGGCTGTGCTGCAGGAGTTCACGAGGAACCCGCTTTCAGTGCCACCACGCGTTCGACATGGAGTAGCAACAGATCACTCCACAACTCATAATACAACTCATTTCTCCAAAATAAATAAACATTTCATGGTTTTAAACTATATACTAACAAATTCATAATCATCATTTTTAAAGTCAGTTTAGCCTACATATCAGTCTTATCAAACAACATTTACTCTAACAGTAACAATATTTCACAATATTACTGCTTTTGCTGTATTTTGGCTCAAATAAATGCAGGCTTGGTGAGCAGAAGAGACTTTTGCAAACCTTGACTGGTGGTGTATATCACATGTGTACCTTCTGACAGTCCCTGCCATGATCAAACATGATTATTAATAAATAAAGACTGCAGGATGGTCTCATGCGGATTTTCAGTCCTATCTATTTAAATGTCTTATGAACCTCATACAATGTTGACAAAACCATTTAGCATCTCCCTTGTTTATGTAACTATTTCGTTTTTTTCTTTGAGTGCGTTGACAGTGTGATACAGAAAATATAAGCACAATTACTCAAACTATTACAAATAATTGTAATATTCTACAACTACTGCATATAATATTAAATAAAGTATAAATAAGAAAAAGTTATTTGCTCAAGGCAATATGAGCGATGTTCTGGTGCCGGAGAGGCAGCATCTGATTTCATCATTGCACTTCAGTCTTTAATAGACAGCAGGTGGATCCCGATGTCTTGTGTCATCATACTGGAAATCATTTTTCTTCTTCGGGATTCTCTGCTGTGCTTCATCTGAAACACTCCAGCTGAGGTACTGTTTTCTTTAAAGCACATCTATAACTATGCTCTTGCACATACATGTTATAAAACATTTTCTCAATAAATGCTTAAAACAATAATATGTGTGGTGTTTTACTTAATGAACCACTTTCTAAATAAAACAATTGCAATAACATGTGTGGTGTCTTTCTTAATAAACCACTTCCTTATTACAGCAAATACATGTGGCAGTTTTTTTACAGGAAATAAACCAAATAATAAACAAGAAAAATATGAATAAATACTATAATAATATTACTAAAATACCACTGATTAGAAGTCACACTAGTTATTTTTCACATTAATGATATGTGATTTTCTAGGCCCATAAAAGGTGAAGAACATTGTTATGTATCAGTGTTATGCTATTTATATTTTTCTGCCAAATAGTATGTTTTTCTTTTACGTCTTCGTTTCTTTGACACCTTGTGCTCCATAATGCAAATCATAGTTGATTATGATAGGCCTTGGCTTTTGTGCGTGATCGTTGGTACTTTACCCCAGTCTAGTCTTTGTGTGTTTGATTGAAAGCTGGCTATGTACTGTTTTTCCAGTGTTGAATATAGATATACTGTCTCTATTTTGCATATGAGATCATAAATTATCAGACCGCTGATGATAAATTATATGGTTTAAGTGACTGTCACTGCTGAGCTCCAAACCATAAACAGCCTGACAGAAAAGTTGTTATGGGCCCATAACAGTTAGAGTATAAGTTAAGCACTTCAAATGATTAACTTAAGTGCATTTAAAAGCACTTAATGCTGTTTTCACAGTTCAGTCTTAGATAATCGATTATTTATGGCGAAATATGTCACTTCACGTAAGCTAGATATGTTTATGTACTCAATTCTGTCTCATTATCAGTGGTTTAGAAGTAAGATAACTGTTGCTGGCTCCATTAGTCTAAACCGGGCAAATCCTGTATTCAGTGGAGTGATCGATCAGACTTGTATTGCTTCTCTTCTGTCTCTTTTAAGGTCACAGGGTCACTGTTTGTGTGGAAAACTGGTGCAGAAACTGTCAGTAAATTTCACAATGAATTACAAAGAAACGGCAAGTAACAAATGTAACAATGTGACATTTTCAAGAACAGAAAGACTACTGTTTTCCTTTAAAACATATAATCCAATTATCTTTGTTATACTCACAGCTGTTCTTACTATGTAGACTGACTACATTATCAGGATAACAAACAGTATTAGAAAATATACTGAACATTATGACATTTACCTAATGTATATGTAATAGATATTATATAAATATAATATTTAAGATAGATTTATCTATCTATCTATCTATCTATCTATCTATCTATCTATCTATCTATCTATCTATCATCTATCTATCTATCTATCTATCTATCTATCTATCTATCTATCTATCTATCTATCTATCTATCTATCTATCTATCTATCTATCTATAGCTTTTATCTTTATAATTAGCTAATTGTCTTAAAGGAATGTTTCATACCACACTAAATAATTAAAAGTCTATTACACAAATTTGTATGGAACTTTCACACACCAAATTCAAAACTCTCTCAAATGATTTACTATTTATTATGGTTTAATAGCTTAAATAAAAAAGAAAGAAAGAAATTCAAGTTGACACTTTCTTAACCAGTGCGTATACACCAGCAGAGAGCACTGTTTCACTCGGCACTCACAACTTCCTTTTCATACAGAGTATTGATGTGGGGATAAAACTGAGAAATACATCTGCAATTAACAACTATTTATTATATTCTACCTTATATCTCCTGATATGACATTTAATATATACATATATTGGGGAAAATAGTTTTCCCCATTTCCCTGTGATGGACTGTCCATCCGTTCAGAGTGTTTTCCCGCGAATGGCCCAAGATGCTGTAATAGACTCCAGTCCAGCATCCTCACAGCCACAAGCAGTTTGGAAAATCGATGGATAGATGTTTCCCCTACCGTCATAATAATGATTTCATTCATTCAGAAACTGCTTGGCACATGATCCAGTGCAGATGCAGGGCAACAGGAATGATCATGTATTGATCAGTGCCCTAGATTCAGGGTTCTCTCTCTCACACACACACACACACACACAGTTTTGTCCTCACACATACTTTCCTGGGAACCAGCGCTTAATTTTTGTCCTCTGCAAAGGGCATTATGCTTTTATATTTATTGAAATATATGCCAGAGTTTTAAATAATGTTTAAAGAGGGATTTATGTTTTTTGTGGAAACGGCCTCTTCTAGGCCCTTTTATGGTAGAGGAACATTAATTTAATTATTTTACTGTAAATATAGCGAATTATATTATTTTGTCACTTTAAAATAAAATAAAATCATTTAATTTAATTTAATTTAATTTAATTTAATTTAATTTAATTTAATTTAATTTAATTTAATTTAATTTAATTTAATTTAATTTAATTTAATTGTATTGTATTGTATTGTATTGTATTGTATTGTATTGTATTTTTTTTTTTTTTTTATGCAAAAGATTAGTTTGGTGCCTTCTCGGGACTCAATTATGCATATATTGTTACCTGTCATTTTTATTCATATTTTAAATAGAGCCGGGCAACGATTAATCACGATTAATCACATCCAAAATAAAAGTTTTTGTATACATAATGTCAGTGTTTATACTGTATATATTTATTATTTATACATAAATACACACACATGCATATATTTAAGAAAATTGTATCTTTATATAATATAAATTATATTCAAATCAAAGTCTCAGTCTATACTTAAGTCTATGCTTAGTGGAAGTACTTTAAAAGTACACATTAGTACCTTTTGAAAGGTACTGCCCCAGTGACAGCTTTCATAACTTTTATCTGTAAGTGTACCTGTACCTCACATATGCAATGTGATGCAGGGCACATCATGGCACATCACAAAACACAATTGCACATTAGGTCTTCCATATCAAAGTCTTCCATATCACACCAGACACCTTTACACAGTCATTATCTGATGCCACACTTGGACACTTCAACCACGCACACGAATGGCACACACACACACACACACACACACACACACACACACACACGCACACACGCACACACACACACACACACACACACACCCTGTTCCGTGTTTTATCATTGACGTGGTAAACCTTGGACAGGGGAATCCTAAATGATCTGCTGGGGGGCTATAAATGTGTCTGACCGAGCCGGGCTTTTAGTGAGTCACTCTGAACCACAGCAGAATTTGAGACAGATCACCTGGACACGTGTTTTTCACTTAGTGGTCTCCTTCATGAAAAGTGCTTCTGTTCAGGCTGTAGTTTTTTCAGTTGAGGTCTGAAAGTAACAATCTAGAAAGGGAACACGGTTCAGATCATAGAGAAGTCACGTATTGAACGCAAAGGCAGGTGAAGTGGGCTCAACAAAACACACGTGGCAGAAGTGTTCAGAAGTGTTTGGACAGCATTTGAGAAGCCAACACCGGCAACCAGACTATACCTCAGGTGGGTGTTTTATCTGTGAAAATACCTTTAGAACGTATTAAAAATGATGAAATATTACATTACTCAGTTAAAATACAAAATATAATCTTAATATTGTAAATTAAATTATTATTTCTAAACTTTTATACCAGTAGTATATCATTTATATATAAAGAGCAAACATGCATATTTAAAACAGTGAGGATTACAAACGCAGTTAAATGCAATGTCTAATATTTACATCACATAAATATACATTTTAAACTAAGCATGAAAATAGTCTAGTAATTCAAATATCTTTATAATTGTAATAAAATTACATCATACAGATCTCATTATTGATTATGTTAACAGACTTAAAAAAATCTATCCTAAAATAACCTGTTGTGCAACAGCATCATCATCATCATCATCATCATCATTTCATTCTTTCTAGGAAAGCAACAAACGCTTCTCAATTTTCCAAGCAAACCGTTTTACTGTACTCTAAAAGCTTGTATAAGCTTCACTTGATTTTTGTATATATTGCCAATAACGAACATGAGACACATTGCCAGTCGTATTCTGTTCATTGTCAGCGCTGAAGCCAGTGTGGAAATTATTTGACACAGAACAGAAATCAATACAAAACCATGTGAGTTAAATCAATTGAGGAAGCTCTGATTATTGTGATGTTCTTTGCATTGTGTCCATTTACTTATGAAACACAAATATATATATAAAAAACTATTATAATTATATATAATATTACATATAGCTAATTAGAAATATTATATATATATATATATATATATATATATATATTATTATTATAAACAACACAGAATTTAAACTTGAATTGGTTTTATTCAGATATTTTTATATTTTTATATTTTTATAATTGATAATAATCTGAATTCTGAATTATTGACATATTTTACAGAGGCCTTAATGAATGTTACACATTTATCTTTCGTATCATATCTTATTATTTTATCCACACCAATAAAACAATTTCATAACAGTAATTGGTATCACTTCATCTTTATAGAGCGTGACTGGAGTGCCACTGAGAGTTATGAAAACGGCTTTAGCATTACTATTACATTTGTACAGTAGAGAAGATGCCACAAACAACTACCATCTATTCAGTCCATACAACTGAAAATGAATCAATAAAACAGTAACGTAACTGATATCTATATTTCACAGGCAATGGCACCAAGACCAAAGCAAGAGGATGAATCTGAAGGAAGCCAACAGAAACACTTGATGGTAGGTACAGTGAATATTTGAGTATAATGTGTATTTGTATTAACTGTGTATCAAGCCTGTTTTAGTGAAGTTTCCCTCTTTTCTTTCACGTCTTCTCTCAGTTCCCAGAAAGAAGCCTCTCTCCATGGCCCCTGCTGTTTCCACAGCGGCTCTGATCGAGGATGATCCCTGGGACATGCCTGAATTGCAGGACACAGGAGATAAATGGGCAGGTATGCTGAATGTTTGTTTGTAAGGCTAAACCTTACCAAAACTAACTTCACTAAATGCATATTTTGTTTTAACCCTATAAAGCTTACTGTATCATATTTGAAACACAACTTTTTAAATTATCACATCTGTTTTTTTTTTCTTTTTTAAGGCTTTACCAGTTTAAATAAATAATGAACTATTACGTAATGATTTTCTCTCTTTCTGTCTGTTCATTGTTTAGATCTGGACACTAAAAGGAAGATTTTGAGAGTTGTAACCATAGCAGCAAAGTTAATTCTGCTGCTTGCTTTTCTCTACATGTTTGTTTGCTCACTGGACATCCTCAGCTCAGCTTTCCAGCTTGTTGGAGGTATACTTTAAAATAAACAGTTAAATAGCACACTAAAGTACAGTTTTCAGTGACTGAAAGAATGCATTAGTTTCTTAGTGTATTAAAAGGATAGTCCACCCAAAAATGAACATTCTGTCATCATTTATACTCAGCCTCATGTTGTTCCAGAGTCAGACCTGTATGACTTACTTCTGTGGAACATTAAAGAAGATATACTGGTAACCAAACAGTTTTGGTTCCCATTGACTTCCGTGTATGTACATATATATCTTATCCATACAATGGAAGCCAATGGGAACCAAAACTGTTTGGTAACCTACATTATTTAAAATATCTATTTATGTTTCACAGAGGACAGAAAGTCATACAGGGTTGGAACAACACAAGGGTGAGTAATCAAGACATAATGTACATTTTTTATTTACCCCTTTAAATGAACTGGGTGGCTTTCTAAAATAAAAAAGTGTTTTGTAGATTTTGAAATATTGACATCAGGCCAAAGTCAAACCCTTTTTGGTTTTAATTGGATGATTTTGAAAAGTGCAATCTCATTGTTATTCATTATGCATAACGAATGCGTTTTTTGTTTTTCAGGTAAAGCAGCAGGGGACATTTTCCAGAAGAATTCAGTGCTATCAAACCTGGTCACTCTGGATGTGTATCAATAAAGTGATTTGATGTGTGTGTGTGTGATCAAATCAAACTAACAAGTATCAGTTTTATGACCATCAGTCCTGGCGATGATTAGGAAAGTAAACATGAATTAATCAATGCATCAATCTAAAAAATGAAAAGAGTGTTTTGGGCACAATAATTTATAAGGTCTTGACAATTAACTATTAACAAACCATTAACTAAACTACTATTTTTTTGCCTCAGTAAACTACTAATTTGCCGCTACTTAATAGTTAGAAAGGTAGTTGTTAAGTTTAGGTATTGGGATTAGAGATGCAGAATATGTGTGCTTTATAAGTACTAATAAACAGCCAATATGTTTATGGGCATGCTAAAAAGCAACTAGTTAATAGTGAGAAGTGGTCCCTATGAGACTGTTCTCAGTATTTCATATCTGACTTCTGATTGTCAGTTTAAAATCCACCTGATTCACCACAGTGAAAATGGTCCTTTTGTTACATTTGTGTCTGGAGCCTATTTTGTAGCAAAATATGTGAATAGAACTGATTCAAACTGATCTGAATCAGGATTGCAGACTTGATGTCATTAATTGGTACAAAATCACAGTCAAATCGAATCATTGTCAGAGCAAATCTTGATGTAGTAAATTCCACTTTTAATAAATTTGAACTCCTCAACAGTGCTGGAGGTCGCAACTGCTGTTCCTATTATTATGGGGACTAACATCGGCACGTCAGTCACAAATACTCTTGTGGCCATGACACAAGTTGGCGACAGGAACAAGTTCCGCAGGTAAGGACAAGGCTTCAATATTAAGTTCATAATGTATCATAACAGAACCAGGAACAGATTTTATGTTTCAGAGAGAAATGTACTTAGAAAGGGACAGATCGCCCAATAAATAAACATTCTGTCATCATTTAGAGATTACACGAGTTATGAAGAGTAATGCTTTTTAATTGAGATATGCCTCTTTTCTGTGTCCAGGGCATTTGCGGGAGCCACCGTTCATGATTTCTTTAACTGGCTTTCTGTCCTGGTGCTTTTGCCACTGGAAGTCGCCTCAGGTTACCTGGTGAAGCTCACAGATCTCATAGTCAAATCATTTAGTGTAAAGTGGTATTTAAATGTTACTGACTGTGTGTGTGTGTGTGTGTGTGTGCTGTGCGTGTGCGTGAGCGTGTGTGAGTGAAACAGATACAAAGTGAGTGTGTGTGTGTGTGTGTGTGTGTGTGTGTGTGTGTGTGTGTGTGTGTGCGTGTGTGCATGTGTGACTGTGTGTGTGTGTGTGTGTGTGTGTGTGTGTGTGTGTGTGTGTGTGTGTGAGCAGTGTGTGTGTGTGTGTGTGTGTGTGTGTGTGTGTGTGTCAGTATAACATCTATGTTTTTGTCTTTTATTGTCAAAGTGAATTGGACATTATTTACTCACCCTAATGTTTTACAAGGGTTGCAGACCACAAATGAGCAAGATAGATTAGTAATCTTAAACTATGTTAGAAGTATACATATGAATAATTAATACTTTAAATATTTTAAAGCTGGATGAATATGTGATAAGCGGCATTGCAACTGGAGACCCTGAAGCCAAAAACAAATCTCTCATCAAGGTCTGGTGTCAGACAGCCTCAAACACAGTAAGTGATATCAGATGGAAGAAAATTAAATGCCATAATACTTTTGTAAATATATGCCAAACTACTGCGATGTTTCTGATATTTCTGACAATAATAATGTGTTTTTTTCTAGACTCTCCAGAATGTGACAGGATCAAACTGCAGCGACTTCCTTGTTGGGAACTGAAAATTTGACAGAAATTATTAACATCAAAAATGTAAGTTTAAAACTACACTGATATGATATTGATATATCGTTATGCTAATACAGACTAAACAAGCAAACACTGTCACTAGTCGTGGTCTCTCTCTATTCTAGGCAATCACATCTTTGTGAACACAAATCTTTCTGACCTGGCGGTGGGTCTGATTCTACTGGCTTGTTCTCTGCTCATCCTGTGCACTTGTCTCATTTTAATCGTGAAACTGCTCAACTCGATGCTCCAGGGCCAGGTTGCTGTTGTCATCAACAGGATAATAAACACTGGTCAGCATCCTTGAGATATTTTAGAACCAGAGTGCAGATTTAGAAGTTAACCTTTGTGAAAATAAGCAAAATGAGTAAAGCTGGTATTTAAATATTACTACACTGTATTTTGTGTTGGCTGTTATACATACAGATTTTTGTGAAACAGATACAAATATATAAATATATCTTTGTTTTTTTGTGTGCACAGATTTTCCATTTCCATTTGCATGGCTGACTGGATACATTGCAATTTTGGTTGGCAGGAATGACTTTTATTGTCCAGAGCAGTTCTGTCTTTACCTCGGCTATAACTCCTCTGGTTGGTCAGTATAACATCTATGTTTTTGTCTTTTATTGTCAAAGTTTGGCATTATTTACTCACCCTAATGTTTTTACAAACCTATATGACTTGATTTCATCTGTGGAACACAAAAACTGAATTGTCAGAAACACTTTATTTGAAGGTGTCCTTGTTATACGTTATGCATAGATATGCATAGTTACAAAGTAAGCCTAAACCAAAGCCTAATCCTAACCCTATGGTAAGTACATGTAGTTAATTACACTAGAAGGACACCTTAAAATAAAGTGAAACCGAAATTTATAATTTGAGATAAAGTATAACAATAATAATAGTTTGAGTGGTTTGATGTGATATGAGCTAACTGATCTTTATATCCAATCACCATTGGTTGCACAATTTATTGTAATGCTTTTTTTCCTCAGTTGGGCAGAACAAATGTGGCAGACTTGTTACTTGTTCAGATGACAATACACGGCGAAAATTCAGATTTGTGTCATTTATTCCAAGACGTAGGCTAGAATCTGTGATTACTAAGTGTTTGATTCACACCGGTGCGGTGACTGACAACTACACATTCACCTCAAAACATTAGATTCATACGCGCTGAGGCCGTGCCAGAGTAAAGCTCGCGTAATAAAGATAATTCCGCACCTGGCTGCAATACCAGGTTTTCAACAGAGATGGCGACAAAGAGGACAAACTTACGGACTGCAGCTTTACTTCTCTCATGAATGCCAACGAGTGCAGAGCAGCTTCATATGTCATATGGACTGCTTTTATGAAATGTTTATGCTAGTTTTGTATGTATAATTTAGTATTTATTTTGTTGCTGTGAATTAGTGGAAAATCTAATTAACAGTTTCTTTCCTAAGAACACTTAGGTGTATTTAACTATTCAACAATGCTCCTACAAACTAACAATGCTATGTTCTCTTGTGTGTTCTTTTTGATCTCAGGTATTGGTGTTATAAAACTTGAAAGAGCATATCCTCTTTCCCTGGGATCCAATATTGGAACAACTACTACTGCAATATTAGCCGCCATGGCTAGTCCAGGTGAAACGCTTGGAAATTCATTACAGGTTAGCATGACATGCAAATATATTCAAATGTGTTCCCAATCACACTCACACACCGAGTACATAACCTAATGGTGTAACTCTTCTCTCCATTAGATCGCCTTGGTTCATCTCTTCTTCAACCTTTCTGGGATTTTGCTGTGGTATCCAATCCCTTTCACACGTCTCCCCATTCGACTGGCAAAGGCTCTTGGTCAAATTACAGCTGAATACACCGTTGGTTTTCAGCCTTTTACATCATCGTCTGCTTCTTCGTTTTCCCTCTAGTTATCTTTGGCCTGTCTTTGGCTGGTTGGCAGGTACTTGTGGGAGTTCTTGTCCCAATAGTGGCCGTTCTGATCTTTGTTATCATTGTTAACATTCTACAGAAGCACAAACCTCAGTGGCTTCCTTCTGCTCTTCGTTCTTGGGACTTTCTTCCTCTGTGGGCCCACTCTCTTGAACCATGGGATAGAGTAGTTACCATAATGGTCGCTCGCTGCTGCTGTTGCTGCAAGTGCTGCAATATTACAGAAGACGAAGAGACAGGAACACATGAAAATAAAGATCAAGAAATTGAAATGTATGACAATCCGACAATGAGTGTTGAGATCAAGGAGGCCAAGAAAACATCAGACAGTTGTGAAATCCTCAAGGCGACCTCTTTATAGAGATAAACAGAGCATTATAGGCTATTACTGGACATATCTAACTCAAACTGGTTTTGATTTTTAACACCTGGAGTTGACAGGTTATATCGGGGGTTATATCAGTAGAGCAAGAATAAAGAGGAAACCAATATTTAATTTAAACATTTATTTTTAAAGTCTTACATTTATTTTGCTTCTTATGTTTGCTATAAGTTTTTATACAAAGATGCTATTTTGTACAGGAGATTGTCAATGTTATTGTTAAATACACAATCTTATGTTACATATTATGAGATTTTATGATTGATATGAAAGATTATTATTAAAATATTATGTGGAATTGAAATAGTCTTTCTGATCACGTATAAAATATGTTTCACAGACAATTGTATATTATGTCAACTTTATTTAACATGGGCCTTTATATGCTGTAAAATATTGCGATGATTCTACAATATTAAACAGTAATTTCTTGCAGTAAATATATTCAGAATTTTAACAGTGTTACAAAACACAGCCGGTTGCACTGTTACATCAAGAAATTAAGATTGAATTTGAAGTCTGATAACAATGTTGTAGAAATGTTTTACTCTTGTATAAACAAGGAGGAATTAATATTGTTAATGTTGACACAGAAACTCATTGATATTCTGCAGGAAAATCTCTCCATCTCTTAGCAGCACATAAGGTTGTGGGTTCAATTCCCAGGGAACACACATACTGACAAAAATGTATAGCCTGCCCTGTAAGTCGCTTTGTATAAACGCATCTGCTAAATGCATACATGTAAATCTCTGTCATATCCTGCTCATGTTCACTTCTGAAGTCAAGGTATATTACTCAATGTAATTGTGATAAATTGACTAATCTAAAAATGACGGACCACTAGAAGCCATTGATATACAATAAACCACACAAGGCTTTACAGCATACACAACGTGGATATTTTCTCCTGCTCCTGTTGACTTTGAAGTCACAGTATATTTACCTGTCATTTAATTGTGATCATATAGAAATACAATAATACAAAATACTATATATAGAAATACTACAGTAAAAATGACTGTGAAAGTACTGGTAGTAAAATATTGCAAATTCATACAAATATGCTTGAAACAAATAAAACTTTTACAAATAAATATTTAGTTTTTTCCATTTGTATTTTATGTGTGAATGCGATTATTAATGTAGTCCGAAACTAAAGTAGCCTAACTCTGCTCATCCCTCCTATGGTTTCAATTCAGATTGCTTTATAAAATTTAAGTTACCATATTGTATTGACTACAAAATTTTGACTATGTGAAAGATTATGATTAAAATGGATTAGGAATAAGAAATAGTCTTTTCTGATCACGTTCCCCTGGTTTCACAGACAAGGCTTAAGCCTACTCCCAGACTTAAATCTAATTCTGGGCTGTTTTATATTACTTAAATGTCCTATTTGCCAAATCCTGATTTAGTCTAAACCCTGTCTGTGAAACCAGGCCTTTATATCTTACAGTTCAGACTTTTCTTCTCAGAATTGCGAGTTGAAATCAGAATTGTCTGCTAAAAAGGTCACCGTTAGGTTTTTTCCTGTGGAAGAAATACCCATACGCCAGTGAGTCAAAAACTGTGAGACAAGGCTGATTCACAAACAAATCGGAACTTTATGAGCAAGATCTCTTAATGAATCTTTCAAAAACACTTAACGTCACTGAATGAGCTCTGTCTGTGTCACATGAAATGAGCGCACAAAGAAGAGGATGCAAATACTCTTTAATAATCCACAATAGGGCAAACACCAGTCAGACATGCAGGATCACACGTCAGAACACAACTTAAATAAGGAATCTAATGAGGGACAGACAGGTGAGGATGATTAACTAATGAGCTTATAATGACACAACAAGGACAGGAACGACCAAATGTGGGCACATGAGGAAGAAAACACATCAAAACAGGTCTGAGCATTTACTGATTCAAAGTTGACACGATGAACTACAAGTCATCATTTTTTAGAATCCTTGTCACCGCTCTTTCACTGATTAGTGCAATGTAATATTCCCCACAATTATATCTCTTCCTCTATTATAGTTAATGATTCTTCTTCTTGGGGCATGATTATCGGTCACATCTCCCATGTTCTTGCATGTTATCAGACAAACTCATGATGTTTTGGAAACTTTATGGCCAGTGGGTAGGTGAAGCAATTAACTCAAGCTTTGTCTCTATATCTGTTTCATCCTCTATCAACCTGTTTATGACAAGCCACTATTTTAAGGGCCTTCTTCAAAAAGGAATGAAATGACTGAGGGTGAAGGAGGCTGTTAAAGTTATCAATTAATTGATAATAACTGGAATGAAGCAGACTTAGTGCAGGATGAAGATGAGGGGAATCAGGTCTGCCCCTTTTGGCCATATCTTTATGGTTGAACATGTTATCCTGCAGTATCAGCAATATTTATTGAGATTACTTAGTACTAAATGAACCCTGCTGTGTCATTTGTGCTCTCCTGAATAATAAAAGATCACTAATGATTAAATATGAGTCTAAATATAAGTTCTTGGAACTAATGCAACTCTTTTGACTGGCTGTTGTGCAACATTTTAATGTCTTGTTTTAATGATTCGGTGCAATTTTGTAAAGAGACCATTGCTTATTAGCATGCATATTACTATTGGCTGTTTATTTGTTATAAAGCACATATATGAACAAGGGGATCTTTCATTTCGGACGTTGTCATAGTTGTAAACTAGCGGTGAATGAGAGACGACATCAAATATATATTTTGATAACAGCAGTCAGAAGAAGGAACTATGCCAAATTTACCATCATTCCCACAGCCGCTGTATAAACACCCTAGAATTAGCTTTTAATTTGATGCCAATGTAATACAATACAAAGTATAGTGTTATAAATGTCATCACAGTCTGTGAAAAGAGCCCATAAGATGCCATATTGTTGACTCACACCCGCTTACAAGGAATTGCAATAGTCCAGACATACAAAAATAAAGCCATGAATAATCTTTTCACAATTTAGATTACAGAAATTGTTTTACCCTAGTTATTAATCTCAAATGAAATAAACAAGATGTAACCATTAAGTTGATCTACAGACATCAAACTGAACCCCAAGATTCTTAACTGTCGATTTACAGAAGGAAGCCAAGTTCCCCAAATCAGAGACACTTGAGACTCCCCAAACCAAATTTCAGTTTCAAGCCTTTAAGGACAATTAGTGATATACAAGATGTCCATCTCAGCACTTTTTGTTGCTGATTGTTCGCTTATACTCCTTGATAACGTTAAGTGACATCATGATAAGATCAAAATAAAAAGAGAGCAAGTTATTCCTTAAGACTTTTGAAATCCTGTTGAATCTGCGTGCCAACATCGATAACAGTTACAAGAATCAATTCTATGATATAAACCAGCATGTTACAAACTACTAAATATACTCATGCATTTGTAGTGAAATTATTACAATTTAAAGATGCTACCTCCTCAGATCTAAAAAATATTGAGATCACATTTAATAAGATAATATAATAAGCAGGTAATCCTAATGTGAAATGATTTGAGACAGCATGTTCCTAAATAAACTAGGCCTATCTTTCTTTAAACCTTTGAACTTTTACACAACTTGAGAGTTAAACATCTATAATGCCATTAAAGAGACCGTTAATTCTAAAGAGACACAGTTTGAATTTGAACAAAATTTGAATTTTGGATAAAATCATCTGCTAAATGTAAACATAATATGGCTTTTCCAAAGAAAGTACTTGTGGTTACTTTTGATGGTACTTAGGACCAGTGTTGGGGAGTAACTAACTAAATTACATAATTTAATTACAACATAAATGTAATTGTAATTAGTTACAGTTACTGATAAACATTTGTAAATAAATTACAGTTACTTATGAAACTGTAAACAATTACAAAGGGGGTTACATCAGATTATTTTTTCACACACACCCACATACTGTCACGGAACACTAGGGAGCGCCGTGGAAAGAACAAGGTCTGGGTCCAAATGCAGGTTAAACTGGTTTAATAAACAAAAAGGCAGACACAGTCCAAGAACAGAAACAGGAACAATGAATAATACAGACAGACAGAGTGGTGGGAGTGTGGTGTTTAAATAGGCCATCCGGATGGGCAACAGCTGTGTGTGTGCGAGTAGGTGCACAGGTGTGTGGACTTAGGGTAAAGGAGTCTGGGAGGATAGGTGATGGCGGCCTCTGGTGGTGAGAGGAAGCAAGACAGGGCCCAGTCTCATAACATGACCTCCCTTCAAGGAACGGCTTCCAGAAGTTTCCCCAAAACAGGAATCCCTCAGGGAGCTCCCGGAACGGAGCGGCCTCAGGAGCGGACTCTTAGATGCTCCCGGAACGGAGCGGGCTCAGGAGTGGACTCTTGAGCTCCTGGAACGGAGCGGCTCAGGAGCGGACTCTTGAGCTCCTGGAATGGAGCGGGCTCAGGAGCAGACTCTTGAGCTCCTGAACGGAGCGGGCTCAGGAGCAGACTCTTGAGCTCCTGAACGGAGCGGGCTCAGGAGCAGACTCTTCGAGCTCCTGGAAAGGAGCGGGCTCAGGAGCGGACTCTTCGAGCTCCTGGAACGGAGCGGGCTCAGGAGCGGACTCTTCGAGCTCCTGGAACGGGCGCAGGCTCAGAAGCGGACTCTTCGAGCTCCTGGAACAGAGCGGGCTCAGGAGCGGACTCTTTGAGCTCCTGGAACGAAGCGGGCTCAGGAGCGGACTCCTCGAGCTCCTGGAACGGAGCGGGCTCAGGAGTGGACTCTGTGAGCTCCTGGACCGGAGCGGGCTCTGGAGTGGACTCTGTGAGCTCCTGGAACGGAGCGGGCTTTGGAGTGGACTCTGTGAGCTCCTGAACAAGCGGGCTCAGGAGCGGACTCCTCAAGCTCCTGGAACGGAGCAGGCTCAGGAGTGGACTCTGTGAGCTCCTGGACCGGAGCGGGCTCTGGAGTGGACTCTGTGAGCTCCTGGAACGGAGCGGGCTTTGGAGTTGACTCGGTGAGCTCCTGGAATGGAGCGGGCTCTGGAGTGGAGTTAGTGTTCCTCTTCCTTCTCAACCTTCGCTGGTGGGAAAATCCCTGCGGAAGGGTTCTGAATGATCAGGTGTTGCCCACTGACTCCGATGATAGAGATATCTCACAAAGCCCCAGAAGTCCAGAATCCTAAGTCCCTCCATCTCCCACTGGGGCAGTGGATCATCCAGGCACACATTAAAAAAGTAATTGAGCACAGACTCATTATAATCCAGCCCAACCGTCGAAGTCTAGAATGTCTGGGCAAAGCCTCCTACCTCCGTCCCCTGCTGCCGCAGAGCCATCAGCGTGGCTGGAGGACAAATCTCCACAGGTGTGTGGAGTTAGGGTAAAGGAGTCCAGGAGGGTAGGTGATGGTGACCTCTGGTGGTGAGAGGAAGCAAGACAGGGCCCAGTCTCATAATACATACAGATTTAATTGATTTCATAACTTTTTTTAAACTACTTTACCATAGCAATGATCAGAAATGGATAAAACATTTTTATTAACATTAAACATTTCATGTAATAGTTGTATATTATTATTATTATTATTAGGTTATATTAACTTGTTAGGGCTATTTTTTATATTTATTTCATATAAATATATATTTTGAATTATTTCCCCTTTTAATTCGTGCATTGCTTTACCCAATTAATATTCTGTATTATTATGCTATTTGCTACCATATATTTTGAAAACACTGTAAACGCATGATAATTATGCCAATACTTTATGATTGTAGGATATTTATGCCCGTGCATGATGATAAATGAGTGTATTGTGTTTTTATTTATAAATAAATGATTAATTCCTCAACAAAACACTAAGCAGTAGGGTATAATATTAATAATTATTAATTCGCAGGAAGTAAGAAATATATGTTAAATTCAACATTTAAACTGCATTTTCTATAAGCCAAAAATCCCAGTCAGCATAATCAAAGCGTTATAGGCATGTCGAGCATTTACAGTATGCTTATACAAAACAAAAGAAGGTTATGTAAAGAGATCAAAATGAAGGGAAAAAAACGAATATAAAATATAACAATAATGATAATAATAATAATATACAAAAATTACGGGAAAAGACGATCAGTTAATGGACACACACAGCTAAGCAGGACTGTGGGATGGATAAAAAGGTTTTCTTGAAGTTCTATTTTAGTTTATGTACTTTATGTAACATTTAGCCTATTCATGATAAACTTAATTCGAATGCTGTGTACATCGCGTGCCATTGCCTACAGTCCGGTATAGCTACAGTGACGCATTGCTGCCACACACATAATATTTTTTCCACTCAATTATGTCGTTATAACGAAATATTTTCTCGTTAAAACGACATATTTTCTCGTAATAACGAGATCTTTTCTCGTTAAAACGACATATTTTCTCGTAATAACGAGATCTTTTCTCGTTAAAACGACATATTTTCTCGCTATAACGACATATTTTTCTCGTATTAACGACATATTTTCTCCTATAATGACATATTTTTCTCGTAATAACGACATGTGTCATAAAAACTAAACGTTTTCCGTTATAATAGATATATGGTATACAAGAAAAGATCTCGTTATAACGACATAATTGAGTGGAAAAAATATTATGTGTGTGGCAGCAATACGTCACCGTAGGTAGCCTATGGGCAGTATTAGTATTTAATTATGTAATCATTTCTATAATAATTTCTTAATTCAAAATAAATATTAATGAATTATTCTCTGATAATCCCGGGTTGCTATGGTCAAGTAGGTTTGTTTACGCATTAAACACATGTCCAGGAGAAAATATGTCGTGGCATCAAGAGATTATGTTGAGGGAACGACATATTTTCTCCTGGACATGTGTTTAATGCGTGTTTAATGCTCCCGGGCACCGTATGATACAGCAGCATTTCCATAGTGAAATAATACTGCCATCTGGTGATGTGAAAGCAGATTAGTTGTAATCGCAGATCTATCGCGTGAATTAGATACACATATAATGTGTAGGTTTATAATTTCAAAATCACTGGAATGCATGCTATTGAAAGAGGTGAACACTTACTCTTGAATCACTATACTCTTAACGTTTAAAGACTTTTAATAACAACATCCCTTTTAATTGCTTCACGTCAGTTTACTATTTCCTGGTGTAGGTGCCCTTGTCTCCGGGCTTCCCTCCTTCTAGAAATCTTTTTCTCACGGCCCGCGCAGAAAAGGTGCGGTCTCTCACTTCCCATCGTGAGAACTTTCACACGCGTTTGGCTGGCAGCCGTCCGCAACGTACTCTCGCGATAACAAGAGACCCGCTCTCATCCACTACCATAATAAGTGACCGTGAATTCTCGCGTGACTTCAGAACTTTCCCACGCCTGTGTCCCCCCTTCCTGCATTATTTCTCACACTGCCCCTCCCCCTCGTCTGTTGCAGTGTGGTGCGGAGCGGGGGAAATCTCGCGATTGTTGGTGTTATTAGAGCGAGTTGGTGAAGATGGCGCCTGTTGTGACAGGGTAAGCAGCGAAACTATCAACGGACGGGGCATGGAAAAGTCACAGTTAAAATAATATTGTCTGTTTAGTCAAGATAATTTGCTTTGGTTTATGTATTTACACCCACGGCCAAGTGTCTCTGCGCTGTTGGCCCGTTTCGGCGTACTTTTACCTGGTTTTCGAGGTTTTCAACGATGGGTTCTTTTATTCAGTTAGCCGTTTAGCTTTTAGTTAACTTAGCTGATAGATTTTCAGCAGTTTTCCATAAACACTGATATACTGTGGAGAGCAACTCTTTAACTGTAAACACAGTAAGGTTGTATTAGCGCCGTGTTTGAATTTTTAACATACTTTAATCTTTAAAAATACGTTACTTGAATACAATGTGAGCTAACTTGTGAGTTGGTGTACGAGAGAGAGAGAGAGAGAGAGAGGGGGCAGGTTAGCAGATGTTAGCCAGCCAAGTTAACGTTAGCTGGTTTAACGTTAGTGGGTTCATAACAGAAACTGGGAGCTTTCGAGAGGACTCAAAACGTTATCTTTGTTTCATGTCAGACTTCTCAGTTAAACTTTTTTTAGCTTAAAAAAATTGTATTTGTAACGTCACGTCATTTTTATGTAAACTGCTCATATCATTTTAAAGTTTTAGGCTTATTTCGGCTTGTATCTCAACCTAGTGAGCTGTCTAAATAGACAGATCGGGGCATCTCATGCACGCTTCAACTTGTTTATCCTGCTAAAAAATGCTGTCTTTCTTGGTAAACAGAGGTTGTGAACGTTTTGTTTTTATTATTTTGGAGTGTGGATCAAAGTGATGTTTGAAATTGGTCTTGACTCTACATTATTTTGTTTTGTAGGAAATTTGGGGAGCTCCCTCAGCCAAAGCGTTTAACAAGGTAAATACACTGTAAAGTTCATGTGCAATATGTATTATCAAAAAACAGCTTAAATATATTTTGTGGTTTTGCAGGGAGGCAATGCGCAACTACTTGAAGGAGAGAGGAGATCAGACAGTACTCATACTGCATGCAAAAGTCGCACAGAAATCGTACGGCAATGAAAAAAGGTGAGTGATGAATTTTAGCTGTAAATATATGTATTATAACGGTTTATGTGTTTTGTATACAGTAAAGGCAGTCCACATAATAGGTGAGCCTATTAAGGTTAACACAGATTTTAGATCTTCTAGTGGATGATTAATCATTAAGAAAACATTTGTAGGCCTAGTCTTCGCAAATTGTCACCGACACTGTTTACACCTGGTTTTAACATCTTTCTTGAGTAATCGAGCTCAGCTGAGACACATTGTTTACATCTGTGATTTGATTTCATCTGAAAGGTTTTGACCTCTGAATTCATCCATATATGTATGCTGGTCATTAATGTCCTTTACTGTTTTCTGAAATCTTTCACATTTAAGTGACCCCAATAGAATTTAATGGGGTCATAAATATGATTGTTTGCGGTTCAGTCAAGTCTCGCATTGCTATTTTACTTGTATATTTGACACATTTTGAGAGTAAAATGGATTGTTTCATGTCGACTATGAATCAAGCTTTGGTAAAGTCCAGTTGAGCACACTAAATGTAAATGAAGGTAGGGAGATTTATGTCAAATCAGATTACCTATACAAGCCATCCAATTGAATTTTTCTTTAATCACTTCAAATACTCTTTGACTCTGCTAGATTCTTCTGTCCTCCACCATGTGTGTACCTGATGGGTTGTGGCTGGAAGAAAAAGAAGGAGCAGATGGAGAGAGAGGGCTGCTCGGAGCAGGAGTCTCAGCCTTGTGCCTTTATTGGCATTGGAAACAGTGAACAAGAAATGCAGCAGCTCAACTTGGAGGGCAAGGTGCTTTATGGGTTTAATTAAGGCATTGGCAACACATGTATTATATATTATACAATAATAATACATGTAATAACACATGTATTATTATTATTATTCTTAAATAACTTCAAGAAGATCATTGCTCTGGCATCACAACCTTTGTGCTTTGCTTCTGCAGAATTTTTGCACAGCAAAAACGTTATACATTTCTGACTCGGACAAACGGAAGCACTTCATGCTGTCAGTGAAAATGTTCTATGGGAATAGCTCGGATATCGGTGTCTTCCTCAGCAAACGAATCAAGGTCATCTCCAAACCTTCCAAAAAGAAACAGTCGCTGAAGAATGCAGACCGTGAGTCAAAATAATAATTTATTTGGGTTGCTAAATGAGTCTTAATTTGTCCAGAATGTTCACGCAGCTCATTTTCAATGTTTCTTATAGTGTGCATAGCTTCTGGGACGAAGGTGGCTCTTTTTAACCGTTTGCGGTCCCAGACTGTCAGCACGCGGTACCTTCATGTGGAAGGGGGAAACTTTCATGCTAGTTCACAACAGTGGGGAGCCTTCTATATTCATCTATGTGAGTTATTCACGCAAATATACTATATTAAAAGTAGTGCCACACAGAGTTTGTTATATCTAATGAAAGAATGTGTAGAAATTAAGTATCAGGGTTTTAATTTTTTTAATCTGCCGTTTTTCCTGTTATCTGTGAATTGGTAATAATGTGTTATTCTGAATTCCAGTGGACGATGATGAGTCAGAGGGTGAAGAGTTTACAGTCAGAGATGGTTACATCCATTACGGTCAGACGGTGAAGCTGGTGTGCTCTGTGACAGGCATGGCTCTGCCCCGACTGGTAAGCTATTATCCACTTGATTGTTCATTATTAAAAGGGTTGGGCTAAGAAAATGTGTCCTGTTCAATGTTGTGGAGTATAAACAATACAATGAGGTGAAATGTTGTGTGTTTGTGTGTAGGTCATTCGTAAAGTGGACAAGCAAACAGCGCTAATGGACGCCGATGATCCTGTGTCCCAGCTACATAAATGTTCCTTCTACCTTAAAGATACAGAGAGGATGTACCTCTGCCTGTCACAAGAGAGGATAATTCAGTTCCAGGTCAGTCCACTGGAACTTCTAGAAATGTGCTTTTATGCATAGATTTGAAACAATGCCCTATAATTGATGATAACCTGATATATCTGTTAGAATAGCAATTCCTTTTCTTTAAATGAGTCTTTGAATTCTTATCTTAATGATTTTGAGGCACTGTAGCCTTTTAAACGTTAAATAATTGAAATATTTTCTTTGTACTCTCAGGCCACACCTGTCCCAAAGAAACGAACAAAGAAATGGTCAACGATGGGCGTCATGGACAATCATCAGCACAGACAAAGCAGAGTACACTTTCTATGAGGGGATGGGACCTGTACCCTCACCTGTCACACCTGTTCCTGTTGTTGAAAGTTTACAGGTAATGCATGACTACGTATTACATCAAACTGTTTTATAGTAAACGAGCATGGACAGTATTTTTCAAGAAAGTAACCTTGAACACTTTATGCTGTAGCTGAATGGAGGAGGAGATGTTGCCATGCTGGAACTGACAGGACAGAACTTCACGCCTAACCTACGAGTCTGGTTTGGAGATGTAGAGGCCGACACAATGTACAGGTAAAACCACCACACCAATTACAGTGCTGTGCAGTTCAGCAAATAGAACAGCAGCTGGCAGTAGTGAATCATGCACATTTTAAAATAAGAGTCCTGGTGCATGTTGGTGCATTATGCATATAACCTTTTTTTAAAGGTTATTATTGGTATTTTGGTTGCACAATAAACAGTGTCTGGCATTTTATTAAAATGATTGTAGGTTGTCTTCATGCCTCATCACATGAAGGAAAGACTAAGAACATTTAACACATATATTTTATAGATTTTACTAGTATCTACACAATAATGTTTATTGCCTTTATTTAACCATCATTGTACATTGCAACTGATATGCATATACACATCTGTATATCTATTTTAAATTTACAATTTCCTTGTTTCTCTGATAAAGTTTATTGATTATATACTGCAGCCTTATTAATGAATTTAAAGAATCTAACATGTAGAATTTATTTTGAGATTGACTTTTATTAGATATAACTTTAGTTAAAAAGGTCTTAAAGTCTTAACTTTGCAGTAGTCTTGTTAAAAGTACTGACTTCGGTACCAGTTGGCACTGCAATAAGTATATGCGATGCCGTTCTAATACAGTATATGCGCTTTAATTATTTACATGCGTGTAGGTCACACAACAGCTCTGTTCACAGTCATCATTTACATGTTTGGAGCATCTCAAACTCCATCTCTGCATGTTGTTGTGAGTTTGGGCTTATTATAACGTTAATTTGGGAATGTAACATGCAGCCATTTAATCAGATTTGTAAGGTAAATCATTTCTAAACCTACGCAAACACAGGAGAATACATCTTGATTTCAAAATAAAAGCTTAAATCCTTTCTCTGAGTTTACACGTTTTGATGTCCACATATTCATTTAATTACAGTGACTACAGCATTTCTGTCCTAACGAAATGGCCAAAGATTAAGTGGACATGTGAATTAAATGGTGCTTGGTCAATATTAAACAAGGATTAAATTGCGCAGAAATATGCGTCGGCGCCCCCTGCAGGCATTTATTGTTATGCGTAATCATCATTAGCTGTATTGTTTATAATACATTATGTATTTTAACAGTTTTGTTCAATAAAACTATATTATGTATTGCTTTTGATACTTTATTTGAACTAATTATTATTGCACCATTGCTATTTATATATGTATTTTAAGTAATTTTAAAACCTATTGTTCACTTACATCTATTTTTGATTACCACAAAAAAAATATTATAATTGTAGGGCCCTATGAAATCAGTTTTTTTTTCCAAACTCAGTTTTTTCTATTTTCATTTGTCTATACTCTGTTTTAATGGTTAAATTAAATTGTATTAAATCAAAAAGCCTGTCTATTTAATTGAGTTTTACAGTTTTATCTGTAACAAATTCTGTTTTTCATTATTTTCTGGATTCCATTTTAGTGGTTCCATTTACATTGTAATAATCAAAAGCATCTCCAATTAATTGATTTTATATAAAAAGTGTTTTTTCTTTCTTTTTTTCAGAAATATTGTACATTTACATTTTTCACCTAAATAAATTCTGGTAAATAATATTTCAGGTAAATACTCCTTTAAAAAGTGTTTTTTGATTATAATGGTATTATTAGTAGACTAGAACACGTGGATATGTTGTCATTCCTTCACCATAATACTGAACTTTGATTTCAGTGATTTGGATTATGAGATGGACACTTGCTGCTTTCACTCTGTTGCACTTTACTTTTGCGTTTAAAAAAGGATTTTATAAAAGTTTTGATTAATTATATGTGGTTTAATAAAACATTCTTAAGTAAAAGTAGTTTTTTTTTGTGGGAAATTAATAGTTTAGATTAATCAATTAATTTGGTAATAGATAAATCAAAATAAAAATAGTTGTTAGTGGCAGCCCTACATTTGAGTGCGTTCTTAAACAGCTGATTGGCCAGCGCTAGTGTTCACGCCTCAACAGAAGTCGGTACTTTTGACAACACTACTTTCCACAAACCCTGTGATATATTAATCTCTATTTATGTTTTCCTGTGAGCATAATAGTTTCAAATACATTGAGAACATTCATTACATGATTGTCAGCAATTCATAGTTACACGTTTTGTTTCCAACAGGTGTGGCGAAAGTGTGCTCTGCGTGGTTCCCGACATCTCTGCGTTCCGTGAGGGGTGGCGTTGGGTTCGGCAGCCAGTGCAGGTTCCTGTGACTTTGGTCCGTAATGATGGCATCATCTACTCCACAGCTTTGACTTTTACCTACACGCCGGAGCCGGGACCACGTCCTCATTGCAGCGCTGCGGGAGCCATACTGCGGGCCAACAACAACTCCTCCACCTCACCATCTTCATCCTCGTCATCCACCAGCTTACGGCTGCAGTCAGCCGTCGACAGCCAGGCAGGATACGCAGTAACAGGGAGCATGTCTTCATCTTCCTCGGCTATGTCTGTCTCCTAACCTGGGAATGTCAGTGTGTGTGAGTATGTGAGCCTTTGTGAGAGATGGCGATTCGTCCACTCGTAGACTCTTCTGCATGGATTCATGGGATACGGATCGCAAAAACGGATAATGGTGCCACAGAGAGAGAAGAAAAGAGAGACAAGACTTCACACAAAGACTGGACAGAGCAAATGAAGATGTCTCTTTTCTACTCTCTCTCTGTCTCTCTTTGTTGCGGTTCTTTTTCAGTCTGTTTCCTCGCGTCGGGGGAAGTGGCAAAAGAAGTGTGCCGTGGATCAAGATGCCACAGGATCAATGCATTAGCCTTACATAAATCAACGAAAAACACTTTTTCAAAACAAAGCCTTTTCTAAGTAAGTGCAAGCTGGAAGTGGCTTTGAGTGATGTCGTTTTCTACTAAAGGGCTTAATGCACTGTTTCGCCAGGCTTGGAAGAAAAGTTATCATAGTAATATAGTTTTTACGGACCAAGGAATATTATTATTATTTTTATTGATATATAATTTTATAAGCTTTAGCTAAGGTACATTTTTCATCTTTTTCAGTTTTATAACATATAGTAAACTTTTGTTACCAAATAGTTTTGTATATTTCTTGTGAGCGTTTGGGCTCAGAAGGAAAAGCCTGAACGTATAGCTGCCTTTACTCGTCTTGGCAAATGCCTTAAGTCATCTGAAGTTTCACCAGACCCTTTCTGTTTTGTAATAATATTTTATGTCATGTATATTGGTCTTTTTCCTAATCTTTTTTTCTCTCCACTAAACTGAGATGTAATATTGATGCCATTTTTGTGTATTTGGGAGAATGTGGCTCATCTGCTTTAGTTTTTTCCTCATATGAAGTCTTTAACACAAAAGCTTTAACTGATTTTGCCGGTTGGCCTTATGCGTCTGCCTCACATACGCGTAGTCATTGATCTGGCCCTTTTTCATTGGCTATAGATGTTCAAGCTGCCAACATAATGTAACCTATAAAAGTCCCACACCAAATGGCTTACATTTAGTTGAACATGCATGCACAAAAATCCCTTTAATGGGTCAGCGATTTCTAATTCATTGGTTGACTCAAATCCTGTGCTAGGGAAGGACTGTACAGGTCTCGTTTACATATCATTCATGCGTTCAGTGTCACGAATACTGTTAGTATCAGACTAAAATCAGCATGTAGAAAAACTGCTGCTTTGTTGTCATGTGGTTAAACCATAAAGAGAAGGAATTGTGGGGATTCTGTTAGTACAGTCATGTTACAAGTAGCTTGAATGAATGAAAGTTAGAATTCTCTGTTTCTTGATGGGGATGTCCAAAATGACTTATTTTCAGAATCAACCAATTTTGGGCCAGATTTACAAACTCTCTTTTGGTGTTAAAAAACTACTGTCGCGATTTACTAAAGACACAGTAAAATACTGAGCGCGAATTGCGTAGCTTGTCAGCGAACTACGGCTCTGTGTATTAACTGCCGCTCCATTTGAAAACAGCTGATGGAGATTTACTGCCAATCACAGAACCGTCTTTACTGCCGAGATGCGCATGACTATCACATGCAAAACATCATGCAGCCCTAGTTTGTGGTAGTTAGTCAACCATTATTTAACACCCAAAAAAGCACGTCTTAACCTGTTTTGCGCTTGATAGTTTACTTGTAGATTGCGTTGGTCATTGGAAATGATGTGGCTGTGTTTGTATATGTTAATTTGCACATTGTCAGTAGGTCACCCACAAAACTTTCCACTCCTTTCAGTGCTTTTATAATATTGTGGTCTCACGCAAATTGAACCTAGTAAATCTGGCCCTTAACGGGTTGCCTGACCAGCTCGCCGACTAATCAGTTTTATAGTTAGTTAACAGTTTTAACTAAACATGGCGTCACTTGTACTGGGATACTCAAATGGATGTATGAATGCGTATGGTTGTACTAAAAACCTAGATAATCTAGTCAACCTCACTAACTGACTAGCTTGTTTTTGGACCCATCCCTGCTTGTAGTCAACTAGCTTATCTTTGTCGAGCTGAATGGAAAGAACCGAAAAAAGCACTTGTTATTGCACATGCTGCGTGAAGATGTTTGGTTTGTAGATTACAGGAAATGGAATCTTATCCTGACTTTCATATATTTTGACTTATGAAACTGCAGAAGTGGCACGGCCTTCGTGAGCATCACTGCTACATAAAAATGTGCCCTTTTAAATTGATGTCATTTTTTAGTACCAAATGTTCACTTCTGTAATAGCTGCAGTCTAAAGCTAACTAAAAATGAGGCCTTAAACCACTACTGCTTAATAACAGGATCTGTTGGTGAAATATTACACTACAAATGATGCCCTTTTGTGAAAAGGGCATGATTGTTTGTTTATACCTCTTTTCAGTTGAATTCACAAAGCAAAATGTCATCTCAATTCTGCTCTTTTTGTGCATCTTAGTTTCTTTTGTTGTACTTTTCCTGCCCCAGACAACTCTGTATGCATCGTTGTGAAATAGCACGCTCTGGAATTCACTTTTAATCAGTATGGACTGCATTTTGTTACTGTTTGGGATTTATATAGGAACGGCAAAGAAGTGGTTCCTCAGTGGTTTTGGTTCTTTTAATTTACCCGTTTCTACCATGGCTAATATTAATATATGAGTCTAAATGTTATAAAAAAAATAACAACATTATTGCATTACATTTAATAGTTGTTAATATTTCTTCCATGATTGAGGGAAAGTTACTATGAAACTTTTTTGTATATCATTATTTTGAAGTAGTCAGGCCATGTTAGGTCTGCATTAGAAGTTGCTTTGGAAGAAATAAAAGCCAAAACCCAGTAATTCTTGCAAAGCCATTAACTAGTATCTACTGTGAGCAATTCCTCAATCAGGGAAGAATATTAAAGCATACATTGTGCAAGTGCCGAAATGGAAACTGCCAAATTGTGAAGGTCGCGCCTAACTTTTCCACTTGTTTTCAGTGTTATTTTCCTCTTGTATCCAGATGTCTTCCACTGTGTTCGAATCAGATGACCTGATCAAAACTAACCATGTTGAGTTTCATCATTTCTATCTATTCTATCACACAAGTTAGTTAGTCAGCTGTGCCACTTTGCTTGCATTGATCAGAAACTAGCGTGTTAGATCACTGTTATCTTTGTCGGTTTTGTCTGTAGAAAAAAAGGTGAGAATTGGTGTCTGTTTTCTCAACCGTTTTATATTTTGGAAGTTACCAGCCTTTGCCAAATGGCTACCAGCTGTTCTGGTTTTGAGTGCATGCTCTCTAGCAGATTGGAACTGTATTGGTGCTGTCTAACTCTTAAAGGGCCAGTGTATCTGTTGCTTTTGGAATGGATCACTAAACACTGTAATAGATTAAAAAAGTGTCAGGTTGTTCATTTGTTTTTGTCTTTACGGTGCTAAATTGCATAATACACACCCATCAAGGACGTGTGGTATGGAGATTGCAGTACTACCTAATAACTACCATGTGCATAAAGGGATAGTTCTGTCATCATGTGCTCACCCTCATGTCATTCCAAAACTTTATGACTTTTGTTTTTCTATGGAACATAACGGAATATATTTTAAGAAATGTTTTGGCTGTTTTGGGCAGTACAATGAAAGTCAGTGGGATCTGAAAAATGCTGGACCATATTGACTTTTATTGTCTGGACTAAATAATACATTAATTTAAATTGTATACTTGTATAGAGCACACACAAACGCACACAAAAGCTGTAAAAATGATCATGTTTATGAAGGCTGCATTAAATACAAAAAATTAAAAATTAATCTTGTGAGATGTTACAAAATAATTTTTCTATATTGAATACATTTTAAAATGCATTATTTCTGTATGCAGCTATTACTGTAGTCTTCAGTGTTACATGTTCCTTCAAAAATCATTCTGTTATTCTGATTTGGTTCTCGATTGTGAATATATTATCAGTGTTTTGCTGCTTAAAATTCATGTTTTTCAAGATTCTTTGATGAACAGAATGTTCAAAAGCATTTACTTTAAATTGAAATATTTTGTAATATTGTACATGTGTCGATTCTGATATATTGATGCATATTAAAAGACTTCAGAAGGATCCAGTGACAGTGAAAACTGCAGTAATGGCTGCTAAAAATTAAGTTTTCCCATTATAAATTAAAATACATTTTAAAATTGCAAAAAACTATTTCACAGTATTACTATTTCTATTGTGTTGTAGATCAAATAAATGCAACCTAGAGAACTGTGGGGGAATCCCCAGTTTAGTCATGCAGTGCAGGAAACACTAGTATAGTGATGCACCATTCAGAACACACCCACTGTAGACCACTCTGACTGATCGCAGCATAAATTGAGATGCAAGTCTTCACAGTAGAGAAGTGGATTGACTTACATTGTGGGGTGCCAACAACAAATTACACCTCAACGCCACTAGACTCTAGAAATGAGAATTGACCTGAACAAGCAAATCTGTTCTCACTCTATACTGCTTATGAGGGATTCTGCAGTTATTATGGTGAAATCCCATAAATTATTTTCCAAACATCTCCAACACTAACCAGAGGGAAAGAAACATCAGACAGCTTAAATCACACATACAACCAAGCCCATGTTTTAAAGTCAACAAGAACATTGTGTGCTAAATGATATGCACGAGAAGTAAAGCCTACAGAATTATTATTATTTTTTCTATTATAGATTGATGATGACATCTATATGCTGGCCACCAGGGGCAGGACTTAGATGGTGTTTCTAATATTCACTTTGAATTGAG
This sequence comes from Gymnocypris eckloni scoliostomus, assembly GCA_027564155.1. NCBI lineage: Eukaryota > Metazoa > Chordata > Actinopteri > Cypriniformes > Cyprinidae > Gymnocypris > Gymnocypris eckloni. The sequence continues at coordinate 8,479,149 of CM050416.1, read as the reverse complement.
TTTGCCCGGAATTACAACAGACACCTGTCACTTGTACATGCTCCAAGGGCAAAACGTTTCCCCCACTGCTCGGCATCCACTCGCTCAAGCCCCAGGTTTATTTTGGGACCATATGAGGTTGTTGAGGTGTAACTTGAAACTTTCTTTCTGTCGCTGTTTCTGAGTGTGAGTCTTCGAACATGATAATCTGATAGGACTCTAAATTTAATTCTGAGGCCAGGATTGTGTGTGTGTGTGTGTGCATTGAGTGTGTGTGTGAGAGAGAGTAAATGTGGCATTTTACTGTGAAAGCCCTCAAAATGTAAGTTCTTGATTGACGCTTATTAATAAAGATTGCCTAATTTTGTCTAACTGGCATGTCAAAACTAGAGTTGGATGTAGAAATGCTCCCAAAATAAAATAAAATTTTAATATTTGTAAACATATTTTGTGTGTGTGTGTGTTATAATACTATTATAAGAATATTTCAGCAGCTGTTTTTGTGCATACAATGAAAGTCCAAAATATTAGACACATGAAACAAGAAAATTAACAACAAATCAATAGTATAAACTATTTTAGTCAAAACAAAAATAAGAAATAGTTTTACTTAAATTAATAAATGAATTCACAAATGAAAGCTGTTAATTACAATATATTAAGTAGGCTATATTTCAAGTAATTCTGTATGAATTTAATTTTTTATAGTTTTTGAACAATATCCGTACCCGCTATTGAATATGTTATTACATTATTCCCATTAATGTGTTGATACTGACGTTTCTGGAGTGTCCAATCACATAAACGAATTAATATTCATATCCCAAGTTAACGTCTGCCTCAGCAAATCAGTTGACTTGGCATGCGCCATGCAATCTAATTAATATTCATGAGTCAAACGCCGCTTAAGGATTCGTGAAGTCGCTGTTGGCTTTAGAAGAGCAGACGAACGCAAAATGCGAGCACACAAAGTTTGGTGACATTTAGTAACTAGAACACTTTTATGGACACTCGTTATCCAAACGTTCATAAAGAGAAATAACGTTAGAAAACTATCGCTTCTTCCGAAGAAACTTCGTTCACAAGGAACCCTGCATTCAGGACTATTCTTTGTCATCGTATTTTGTTTTGGACGCGTTTTTTCCTCGAAGTCATGTTTATTATTCTGTTTACTGTGTTTTCATTGCTTTGGGATATAACAAGGAAGCTGTTTTTGAAAAACTGTTTTTGGAATGCAGTGATCTAACGTTATACTTTGGCGGCTGCAAACATTTCGAACAGTTTCTCGTTTTTTGTGAAATGCTTACACTGTTGCTTTTCTAACCGGTGCGCCAAAGCTTTTCTTGGAGCTGGAGCTGTTAATAGCATCACTATCACGTAACATTGCATTTGGATGCACATGTGTTTTTTAAATCATAGAGAGTAAGTTAAGCGGCACTTGAACCCTGCGATGCGTAAGTTCAGCCTCACCGTACTGCTCGTGCTGCGCGGACTTATCATCTGCGTCTGTTCCAGTGAAGAACCGCAGCACCCTGGACTCTACAAGGACACGACTGTGACCTCAACAGGCACGTGTGCACCATCAAACATATACATCTAAAGTAAAAACATTCGCGAAACCTCAGAATGCTTACTGCGCATTTTGAAGATCCATGACGTTTGCAGTGACATGGATAGTGAATTAGTAACGTGTTGACATTGCAAAGATTGGATTGCTTAACTCTTCTGTCCATTTGACATCACAGATCCATGTCTGCAAGTGAGCCCTCCATGTATGACGGAGGCTGACCGCTTCAGCCTGGAGGCTCTTCAGCACATCCACAGAGAGATGGATGATGATCAGGATGGATGCATTGAGGTGGAGGAGAGTGTTGAGGTAATCAGCGTTCACAGATGTTCACAAGAACACAATCACAAGTCTCAAGTTTCCTCACACCCTAATGTGAATCCTGCAGGGTTTCCACACCTCCTGGCCAATGACGTTTCATGACATTTACAGTCAAATAGACGAGAAAAGATCAGTTGAAACAGCTGATTAAATATTTGATCAACTTATCATAACTATATATACTTTTTAAGAATAACTTTGCAAAGTCTTGAAACAAGAGATGCACCTTTAAACAAAAAAAAAAAAAAAAACTGTAAAATGGCTTAGTGCAATTATTACTAAACTAAATATATGCTCTGCATGTTAAGTTAAGCATAATTTGAAACATTTGAAAATGAAGAAATTAAGACCGACATAAATATTAGTATTGTAATTTTGCAGTTGTAATGTAAAATCAAATTATTATTTTTCTTAAATATTTAAATAATTTTATAGTGAAATATTACAAGAGTAATATTTTGTTTTTATATTTAATAGTAGTAGTAGTAGTAATAATTCTTTGTCATTATTATTTTATCCCCAAAAAATCTGTGAGTATTGAAACTATATACTATTGAAAGTATATAATTAATATATATATATATGTATATACACACACCCACCCACCACACACACACACACACACACACACACACACACACACACACACACACACACACACACACACACACACACAGTGGGTAAACATATTTGATCCCCAGCTGATTTTGTATGTTTGCCCACTGACAAAGAAATTATCAGTCTATAATTTTAATGGTAGTTTTATTTGAACATTGTGAGCAATTCCTCAAAACAACATATTCAGAAAAACAAGTTTAAAAAAAGTTAGAAATTGATTTGCATTTTAATGAGTCAAATAAGTATTTGATCCCCTATCAATCAGCAAGATTTATGGCCCCCAGTTTTCTTTTATACAGGTGAGGAGCTGAGATTAGGAGGAAATCTCTTAAAGGAAGTGCTCCTAATCTCATTTTGTTACCTGCATAAAATAAAACCTGTCCACAGAAGCAATCAATCAATCAGATTCCTAACTCTCCACTATGGCCAAGACCAAAGAGCTGTCCAAGGATGTCAGGGACAAGATTGTCGACCTACACAAGGCTGTAATGGACTACAAGTCCATCACCAAGCAGCTGATGAGAAGGTGACAACAGTTGGTGCAATTATTCGCGAATGGAAGAAACACAAAATAACTGTCAATCTCCCTCGGTCTGGGCCTCCATGCAGGATATCACTTCTTGGAGTTTCAATGATCATAAGAAAGGTGAGTAATCAGCCCAGAACTACACAGGAGGATCCTGTCAATGATCTCAAGGCAGCTGGAACCATAGTCAACAAGAAAACAATTGGAAACACACTACGCCGTGAAGGACTGAAATCCTGCAGCGCCCACAAGGTCCCCCTGCTCAAGAAAGCACATGTACAAGCCTGTCTGAATTTGCCAATGATTCAGAGGAAAACTGGGTGAAAGTGTTGTGGTCAGATGAGACCAAAATCAAGCTCTTTGGCATCAACTCAACGTGTTTGGAGGAGGAGGAATGATGCCTATGACCCCAAGAACACCATCCCCACAGTCAAACATGGAGGTGGAAACATTATGCTTTGGGCATGTTTTTCTGCTAAGGGGACAGGACAACTGCACCGCATCAAAAGGACGATGGATGGGGTCATGTACCATCAGGACCAGGGCATTGAACCAGCCAGGGCATTGAAAATGGGTCGTGGATGGATATTCCAACATGATAATGACCCAAAACACATGGCCAAGGCAACAAAACAGTGGCACAAGAAGAAGCACATTAAGGTCCTAGAGTGGCCTAGCCAGTCTCCAGACCAGAGTCTCGTTAAGACAGGTCATGTCACTCGGCGGCCATCTTTGATACGCCTCTCGGGCATCCACGTGCAGCTCCTATCACTCTGTATGGGGAAACATCAAATTCTCCCAAACTGTTCACTAAGCTTACGATTAAATTTCTTATTTGAAATCACTAATGAAATCGGACAACAACTGTCATAAATGTTATTTATTTTGCTCAAATTGCATTATAAAAGCTTATTTCTCAGGCTAGATCAGCCGGTGTGCATGTGCAGTCCTGAGTGCGTGGCCGTATCTCAATACCAAGTATGCAAAGTTCAGAATTGCGTCCTCTCTATTTTAGATTTCGCAAGTTCGACTTGGGAGTGCGAACTCCTGAGGACGGGAGGACACAAGTCCGGTAAATCTGCAAATGGAACAGCAGCGTTCTTGCTAACATCAGTCAGCTCAACTATATCTACACTGTATTACTATATGAGGAAATACGATATCAAACACCACTGCATCTTTTTGTTTTCAAGTAAACATATTAATAGCCGCAAAAATGTAGTTCAGGGAACGTACATACACTACAGTGAAATATTATATCAAACAGCATTGCCTCTTTTCTGTTTAATTTAAAATATTAATAGCCACAAAAAATGATATCAAACACCACTGTCTTCACTTATATTCTTCAAAATATAAAAGAACTCTCTTTTCGTTTTCATTTTAAAAACATTAGACAGAGACATCAGAGCCAGCTGCAGATGTCAGTAGAACTAGCCGCTGTGAGGCTGCTGTCGGCGGATACATGAGCGCTGAGCACCCGGTGATCATGTGGAGCTCACGCTTCTGAAATCAGCGAAGCACATTTTCAAATAGGCACTATATTTATAAATAAAACACAGATTTGAGTTTTAAACTACTACATTATTGCCTGAAATACTCTTAGAACTGAATTTCATGACACAATAACAGTAATATTTTAAATATTGTAAATATTAAATATATTTTCCCCTCCGCCATTAACGCTTGCTGATTGGTGCAAAATGCATTCTGGGATACCTGGCTGCCTCAAGTTCGCACAAGTCACCTCTTAATGCATCCTCGATAAAAGAGATGGAGCAAGAACACATCCAGAGATTTTAACTGTACTTGGCTATATGTTTTGTATAAATATAAATATGCACATTTTAGAGTGGCCTTTTATTGTGGCCTGCCTAAGGCACACCTGTGCAATAATCATGCTGTATAATCAGCATCTTGATATGCCACACCTGTGAGGTGGATGGATTATCTCGGCAAAGGAGAAGTGCTCACTAACACAGATTTAGACAGATTTGTGAACAATATTTGAGAGAAATAGGCCTTTTGTGTCTTGAGATCTTTGAGTTTAGCTCATGAAAAATGGGGGCAAAAACAAAAGTGTTGCATTTACAATTTTGTTCAGTGTGTATATATATGTATATATATATATATATATATATATATATACACAGTGCCGTGAAAAGGTTTTTGCCCCTTCCTGTTTCTTTTTTTTGTTGCATATTTGTCACTCTTAAAAGATACAGATCATCAAACAAATGTAATATTACACAAAGATAATGCAAGTAAATACAAAATGCAGTTTTTAAATGATGATTTCATTTATGAAGGGAATAAAGCTGTCCAAACCTACCTGGCCCTACATAAAAAATAAATTGCCCCTCTTGTTAAATCATAAAATAACTGTGATTAACCACATTATTTTAGAAAGCAGAGTTACATTTCACTATCCAAACCCAGGCCTGATTACTGGCAGACCTGTTGAATCTAGAAATTATTTAATTATAACCTGTCTGACAAAGTGAAACATGCTTAAAGAGCAACACATCATGCCATGATCTAAAGAAATTCAAGAACATATGAGAAACAAAATAGCTGACATGTATTAGTCTGGAAACAATAATGAGAGAAATAGGCCTTTATAAATTATAAAGCCATTTCTAAGGCTTTGGGACTCCAGCGAACCATGGCCATTATCCACAAATGGAGAAAACTTGGAACAGTGGTGAACCTTACCAGGAGTGGCTGGCCTACCAAAATTACTCCAAGAGCGCAACGACGACTTATCCAGGAGGTCATAAAAAAACAGTTACACATCTAAAGAACTGCAGGCCTCACTTGTCTCAATTAAGGTCAGTGTTTATGATTCAACAATAAGAAAGAGACTGGGCAAAAACTGCATTAATGGGAGAGTTCCAAGACAAAAGCCACTGCTGACCAAAAAGAACGCAAAGGCTCGTCTCACATTTGTCAAACAATATCTTGATTATCCCCAAGACTTTTGGACAAAAATTCTGTGGACTGATATGACAAAAGTTGAACTTTTTGGAAGATGTGTGATCTGGCATAAAACCAACACAGCATTTTATAAAAAGAACATCATACCAACAGTCAAACATGGTGGTGGTAGTGTGATTGTCTCGGGCTGCTTTGCAGCTTCAGGACATGGACGACTTGCAGTAATTGATGGAACCATGTGAATTCTGTACTCTATCAGAAAATCCTGAAGGAGAATGTCCGGCCATCAGTTTGTGACCTCAAGCTCAAGCGAACTTGGGTTATGCAGCAGGACAATGAACCCAAACACACCAGCAAGTCCACCTCCGAATGGCTCAAGAAAAACAACATTAAGGTTTTGGAAGTCCAGACTTACATCCGATTGAAATTCTGTGGCATGACCTTAAACGGTCCATTCATGCTCCAAAACTCCAATGTGGCTGAATTAAAACAATTGCAATGAAGAGTGGGCCAAAATTCCTCCACAGTGATGTGAAATACTCATTGCCAATTATTGCAGATGCTTGATTGCAGTTGTTGCTGCAAAGGGGGGCACAACCAGTTATTAGATTTAGGGGGAAATTACTTTTTCACATAGGGCCAGGCAGGTTTGGACAGCTCTTTTCCCTTAGTAAATGAAATCATTATTTCAAAACTGCATTTTGTATTTACTCAGGTTATCTTTGTGTAATATTAAAATTAGTTTGATGATCTGAAACTTTTAAGTGTGACAAATATGCAAAAAAAAAATATATATATATATATTAAACAGGAAGGGGGCAAAAACATTTTCACAGCACTATATATATTAAAATCACTATATATAATATATACACATACATACACATTAACATATATGCTAACTCGAACAAGTAGTGGAGTAACACAAATGTATTAGTCTGAGGATGTGAAACTTCTAAACTCACACTCAGACTAACAAGCTCAGCTTTACCATTGGTATGTTTATGTGGTGTTTGTGTAAGAGCTCAATTGTTATGCCAAAGCACCCTTTAGCTTCTCTCCTGAGCCTGTTGGTCAATTTAGAAACATATGTTTCCACCCAGCACCTAAGACAAACTGTTCAGGCTTGGCACTGGGAGAACATAGCAGAGGGGGATGAGTTTCTAAGTAATGTCCTGAAGTACATCCAAGTCTCTGGTATTGGGTTACTTTTCCTTGTTGCTATAGATATGGCTTAGGTAGATGGAAGCAGTGAAGAAGCCTGGAATAACGTGGTGCATCTGATTACAGCAGAGGCAGATACCAAAGCACATTCACAGACACTTGAGTTTTTTTATCTTGAAAGTTTATTTAGCTGTTCTTTTAAGTGTGTCTCTGCATTTGTTGGATTTGCGCACGTTAATTTAAATCAGTTACACTAGCATTCATATCTCCTCTTTGTTTCTTACTGTAGTTCATCATTGAAGATATGCAGCAGCAACAACAGGCCAACAAACACAGTAAACTCCATAACGAGGACCAGCATATCACTTTGGAGGAGCTTTGGAAGGGTTGGAAATCTTCTGAGGGTAAGATGGTCTCCACGATTGAGTCTTGCCATGTTTTCAATGTAAAATAGTCACTTTCTTCCTCAATTTTGACTTGTCACTGCTTTCTTTCACTCTGTTAGTTCATAACTGGACTCAGGAGGATGTCTTGAGGTGGTTAAGAGAGTTTGTTGAGTTGCCTCAGTATGAAAAGGGCTTCAAAGAGCTGCGTGTCAATGGGAACACCTTGCCTAGGTGAGACAAATCAAGACTGAACCAAATTAAAATTCAGCTGGGAATCCTTTTAAATGTGTTAGTCTAAAGTGAGTGCCCTCTCATATCAGCCTGATCGCATTAGTGTTCATTAGTACCTAACATTTTTGTATGTTTAGATATATATGGAAACATACACTATAGATGTTTCAGCAGCATCTAAAATGTAAATGCACAGCTTTAGAAAATTTAAGATTCTTACAAATCCTTATATACTATTCATAAATACAAATCACATATATAGATAATTTTTTAGCTAAACCAATTCACAATAGTTCAAAACTTTATAAGCATATCAATTTGTGTTCCTGTGTGGCTCAGTGGTAGAACATTGCGTCAGCTGAGCGAAAGGTTGTGGGTTCGATTCCCAGGGAACACATGTACTAATAAAAATGTATAACCTGAATGCAATTGTAAGTCGCTTTGGATAAAAGCGTCTGCTAAATGCATAAATGTAAATGTAATTTACAGTGGTAATCACAGTTACAATAAACTATTATATAGATATTTTTAACTGCACGAGAAATAACAGAAAACAGAATGAAAACGTTATAGTACAAAATTAGATAAGTACATTAAATGTGATACTACTTTTCAAAAATACAGAAAAAGTAAGATGATTTAAAGTAACTATTTTCTATTTTAATGTATATTCAAATGTAATTTATTCCTGTGATGCAAAAGCTTACTGTTCAGCGTCCATTACTCCAGTGTCCCATGATCATACAGAAATAATTTTGATATGTTGATTTGCTGCTCAAAAACATTTTATTATTATTATCAAAGTTGAAAATTGTACTTATTTTTATGGAAACAGTGATATTTCTTTTCAGAATGATTTGATGAATAGGAAGTTCAAAACTACAGTATTTATATAAAATATAGATATTTTGTAACATTATAAATGTCTTTCATTTGATCAATTTAATGCATAACTGCTGAATATAATAATTTATTTCTTTAAAAACTAAATTTGCTGACCCCAAATATTTGAATGGTAATGTATTTACTTAAGTTTCTTGCTTTGTATTTACAGGATTGCTTCTAATGAGCCATCATTTATGAGCACATATCTGAAGATCCAGGACCAGCAACACAAACAAAAACTTAAGCTCAAAGCCCTGGATGTAGTGCTGTTTGGCTCACCTACACGTATGTATACACTACATATATTGACATAGAATGTAATTATTTTTTAAATAACCAGGTTTCAAACTGTTATACATTCAAGATATTAATATTTCAGTGCCTGATCAAAATTAGCTCTTGTTAAAATGTATTATGAAGTCAAATTGCTACATTAAAAAAACCCTGTTAGCAGTGATTCAATTCCTTGATTGAATTGTGTGCATTGTATGCTTTAATTTAAAATCAGATCATTAATTGACTGAAGCCACAGTATAATGAATTCTGGTCAAAGAGTTGTGGCTTTTTAAATGTCATTATTAAATATAGCTCTGACTGATGTGTATCATTATAAGCACATGTGAAATCAAATATCTATGCACGCCTTTTGAGAACACAGCAGAATGACTCTCTGAGGGTGTAAAGTATATTCAGCAGATATCCAGGCAGCATGCTAAATAAACACAGTCATCACATAATGTTTCATTGGCAGTCTGACTAATATCCTCACGTACTTTGCTCCAGGACCCCCACATAACTGGATGAAAGACCTGGTTCTGATAGTGTCAGTAGTAATGGGGATTGGTGGATGCTGGTTTGCACAAGTACAGAATAAAGCATCTAAGATACATATTTCAAAGATGATGAAGGACCTGGAAAGCTTGCAAAGAGCTGAACAAAACCTCAGAGGCTTACAGGAGCAGTGAGTACATCTTCTAGATTTCTGAACGTTCTCATTTATCAGGAATTTAAACCATTCACCAAAATAAATGACCTTGTTTGATTTGCACTTGATTCAACAAGTCACAGTTTGTAAGTTTTCACAATTCAGTAATACAGTAGTACTTATTAAAAAATATTACCAACCCCAAACTTTTGATCAGTAGTGTAAAATATGGTGTTTTTTTATTTAACAAAAAATATCTGGCACTAATAAGGTCCTAAAATAATAACCATCCCTAAACAACAACAAAACAACTAAATATATATAATTAGCTTTTAAACTAGTTAATTTGAATCATTAATCCAACACGTCATACATGAGAGAGTAACATTGAAGAGCATTTTTTTAATGATCTTACAGCAAAAACACTGCATTTTTTTAAGGTTGGAAAAGGCCCACGAAGAGAAGCGCACAGTGGCCGTAGAGAAGAAGAATCTAGAGGAAAAGATGAGGGACGAGATAGAAGGTGCTCAGGAAGAGGCCAACCGCCTGCACAAACTCCGAGATGGAGCAGTGAGTGAACTCACCCGTCTTTGGTATGCAGAAGAAGAGCTTGAACAGGTAAGGATCGGCATTTCTCAGAGCTATACATCTCCTAACAAGATCCGCTACATCTCATGGTTCTCTGGACTCCTTGCACAGGTGCGTGATGCATTGAAGAGGGCCGAGAAAGACATGCAGTGCCTCTGGGCAGTTCCTGAATCTTTGCAGCTGTGGCTACAGCTCACCCATGAGGTAGAGGTCCAGTACTACAACATCAAGAAGCAAAGTGCAGAACAACAACTAGTCTTGGCTAGAGATGAGGTATTTTAGAGATGAATGACTCTCAAATGTATTATGCATAGAATCAAATACACAGTGATTCATATTTTCAGGTTTCAATTGTTTTGCCTTTTGAATGAAAGGAATTGTTGACCCAAAAGATGACAATTTGCTGAACATTTACTCACCCCACAGGCCATTCAAGATATAGATAAGTTTGTTTCTTCATCGGAACTCATTCAGATAAATTTAGCATTATATCACTTACTCACCAATGGATCCTTTGCAGTGAATGGCTGCCGTCAGAATGAGAGCTCAAACAGATGATAAAAGAATCACAATAATCCACAAGTAATCCACACAATCCATGTTCATCAATGAAAAAATCCATCATTAACAAGTTTTTTTATTTAAAACCATTGCTTCCTGCTCCCGGAGGCGTGCCGAGGTGGAGTTAAAGAGTCACGAAGCACTTGCGTACCGAATGCTAACAAAACACAGAAATTTGATGCAGTTTTATTTTCTTCCTGCAGTTCTGAATCATGACCGGGATCTTTTGTTGCTGGGATCTTTCAGTATCAAACGATGTACAAATCCAGCGCCGAACTGGGCCTTGTTTATAAAACATTTGTCACTGAAATGATGGGAACAAACACACTTGCGAAACTCCATTGCTTCCCCCAGAAAAACAAACTGCATCCACTGTTCCCGTACGCTGGGTCCTTTGGGAAGCTGAACAATCTTTCCCTCACAACCAAAAACACATTTATTTGGAGACATTCTTCTCGAGCAAGTGCTGTTCAGCAGTGCCAAATGAAGCATGATGATTGCTCTCACTCTGGTTGACGTGTGCACCTGCTCTTATGGGAGAAGTGCCCATACAAAGAATTCTACCCTTCATGACATCATGGAGGGCCATGATACAATTTTGTTTTTTAAATAATAAAAAAAAACGTTCAGAATCTTGTACAAACCCAGAAGGCGTGTATTTGGCATAGAAGTACTCCATCAGTCGTCCAAATAGTTTTTTGAAACTTTGGCCATGTTTAGCATGAGAATCCAACTCTTTTACAGTGTAAATAACTCTGAATGCATGAAATAGCATTAGACCCCCCCATTTAAAGTGCCCCTTTTAATTGGTAATGGAAGGTTCATATTTTGGTTTTGGGAGTCCCCAACAACAGGTTGTCATGCATGCAAGGTCAAAAAACACTTTCATTGTCTTATAATATGTATTTAGTTTTACCTTACTTGTTCAACGACTCCCAAACGATTCGCTCAATGATGGAACTTTAATGATGGAATTGTTTCTTTCAAACATCTTTTGCTTCACAAGATGTTAATTGACGGACTGGGGTGATTGTGATGTTTTTATCAGCTGTTTGAACTCTCATTCTGACGGCACCCATTCACTGCAGAGGATTCATTGGTGAGCAAGTGATGTAATGCTAAATTTCTCTAAATCTGTTCAGATGAAAAACAAACTCTTGAGGTTGAGGTTGAGTAAATTATAAGCAATTTTTCAGTTTTGTGCAAATGTTTAGAATTGTATTATTCAATCACTTTGTATTTTTGCACAGGCTGAGAAGATCAATAAAAAAAGGAGTTCTGTGTTTGGTACGCTACATGTCGCACATAGCTCCTCATTGGATCAAGTGGATCAGAGAATTCTGGAGGCCAAGTAATTTGTTTATTCTCATTTTAAACTTAAGACACTCTGAATAAATAATGCAAGGAAATATCTGTCATATTTTTTTTAAATATGGGTCCCAAACATTTTTTGGGCTAGTGTATCTATGCTATTTGTCAAATTTAAGGACATATTTGAATCATGAGTACACTTAGTACAATGACCTGCAAACTGTATGTATTTTGATAAAGGAATGCACTAGCAGAGGTGACTGCTCGTCTAAGGGAACGTTTGCACCGCTGGCAGCAGATTGAGAGCTTGTGTGGTTTTCCTGTGATGAAAAACGTGGGACTACCCAGTCTCACCGCTACACTCTACCCAGACTCCAACTGGATGCTAATGCCCCGGTCTGCAATGCAGTCCTATCAAGCGCCTGTTTCGGTGGAGGACATGGAGGAAGACATACCCCAGATTATACCACAGATTCCTGGTTGGTACTTGGTTTTTCTCTTTCTTGGTTGAAGGTGTTTTCTTTCTTCTGTTTTTATATACATTAAACAAAGTGAGATTAATATGTCAGCCGATCGGATTTCAGTTTAATATTAATCAGGACATTTTATGCATGGTATCGAAAAAATTGCGAACACCACATTACAGCACTTTTAAAGGGTTAGTTCATCCAAAAAGGACAATTCTGTCATTAATTTCTCATCCTCATGTTTCAAACTCATAAAAACCTTTAATCTTTCGGAACACAAATTAAGATATTTTTGATGAGATCCAAGATGTTTCTGACCCCGCGTCATGGCACTCTCGTGAATTGTTGCGGAGACCGGAATAGAAGAAACTGTTGAATAAAATGTTTATTTTTGTTTTCTTTGCGCACAAAAAGTATTCTCATAGCTTCACAAAAATAAGGTTAAACTATTAGAACTATTTTAACTATGTCCTTACTACCTTTCTGGGCCTTGAACGGGGTAGTTCCCTTGCTGTCTATGCAGGGTCAGAAAGCTCTACGCTTTCATCAAAAATATCTTAATTTGTTTTCCAAAGATGAACGAAGGTCTTATGGGTTTGGAATGACATGAGGGTGAGTAAATAATTACAGAATTACATTTTTGGGTGAACTATCCCTTTTAGTAATTTCAATGTTAGTTTACTCAATATTTGATGATTCAAACAGGCATTAATTATTCATATATTTTACTTTTCAGTCACAGTTTCATCTATGAAATATTCTCCACGGTCTCTGGTTCGCTCTCGCCGATCGGGGCATATTGTACCATCACCTGTCATCTTATCACCTGACCCAGACCTCCTGATTCCCATACGAACTCCACTACGCAGATATGGAGATGAAGAAGAAGAGCATATCAAATTCTCCCCTCTAGTGAAACAGTATGTCAGCCAGGCATTGTGTTCTTTGATTTTGCATTGCATAGAAAAGAGCCGCTTAGAGATTCTTAAAAATACTTTACAATAAAGTTAAATGCATTAATATTAGCTAATGCATTAGGTATTATCAACTAATAATCATTTATTAACCCAGGTTAATGATATTTATGCATGTATTTGGTGGGCGAACATTTGCTGAATGTCCCTTTCTCTGACAGGGAGTCTATGGAAACATCTTCAGATACAGATTCTATCGGGTCCTCTATCAGCAGAATGTACAGCACCCTAGATGTCCAATCTCGGAGAAAATATATTTTCTCTGATAAAATGCCCCGAAAGATCTCCCTGGATGAACAAGATGACAGTCTCTCACGCAAAATCTCGGAGGAGGAGATGGACAAATCTTTGTTTGTGAATAACAGCTCAAGGAAAGTTTCACGAGACGAACTAGACATCAATACTCCATCAAGAAAGATATCTAGAGATGAATTAGAGGCCTCTGTGGACTCTCCTAAACAACTGAGTAGAGGAGAAATTGAGGCCAGTGTTGACTCAAGGAAATTACCAAGGGATCTACCTTTCGATTCCACAATGAGGTACTACTCTACAGAAAAGATGTCTCCAGCAGCAATCAGCATGGATGGTCAGAGACAACGATCACTCAGAGACAGAAAAGATCATATGGACAGCATTTCTAGAGTGATGCCAAAAGCAGAACTTGATGTAGAGTCCACAAGTGGAGCTAGATATTCAGATGCCTTAATGAACATTTCCATTAAACACAAAGAAAACCGGGATTTTCCAACCAATATCCAGCGAGGAAAAGTGTTTAGAGAAAACTCTTTTGATGCCACCTTTGATACTTCAGTGGAAAGCACTAAAAAATGTAAGATGTTTGGCAAAACAGATTCATCCAAAGACATACCTTCACGAATGATGGCACAAGATGAATTTGATGTGCCCATGGATTTTGAAAATCTAAAAATAAGAGATATTTCCATGGATATTGCTTCAAGGAACGTACTGAAAGATGAGTTCGAGAGAAGCAAGTCCTTTAAAGAGAACAGGGATATCCGCATGGAAATTCCCTCCAAAAAATTATCTCGAGATGAACAAGTCGCGATGGAGACACAACGCAAGATAGACAGCTCTGTGGAAACTCCCATTGGTAAAATACAGAGAGAGATGACGGGTCTATCCGTGGAGGTTTCAAGGCGCAAGATATTGCAGGAGGAGTTTCTGGCTGCAAACCCAGGACAGTTTGGCCCACCTGATCTCACCGTTAGTTCCATGATGCTCTTGAATCCAGCCTCAGACTTGCTCAGCACACTAGTGTATGACGGCATTCTAGAAAAGTCCTACGAGAACCCTCTCATGCCTAGTCCTGGGAATCTCAGTCATGCGGCTTCGGTGTCTTCCTCTTCCCAAAGCCTTCTTGGAAGTGAAGGTCAATCGGCAAATTCGTCTCCTTCAGAATCTGGCATTAAAGAGAAGAGAAAGAAATCTTCAAAGCTCAAAAATATATTCAAAAAGAAAAAGGAAAAAGATACAGACTCATAAAGGTCAACAAGACGTAGGAATTCAGACACTTTTAAAAGGCCAAAGTCTCTTCTAAAACTGGTTTGTAAAGCTGCCTTTTAAACTATAACAAATGCAAAGCTAAACATGCTGAATGGAGTGCCCTTGGATTTTCTTGCAAAAGGGTTTTCTTTGATAAACAGGACACAAAACAAATGACCCTCGGCTAAATGGGTGCAATGTTGTGAAAAAAGAAGCAGAATTGCACTTTTTAAGTGGGTTTTTTAAGACACTGTATTGCGTAAGATGTTCTGTCCAGTGAAGCTGTTGAATGAGATATTCATTGCACATCTTTCTTCATCATTTGAAATCATTTGTGATGATGTACTGAGACTTTTGCATATTAACAGATCATTGTAGCATTGAAGAAAAGATCACGAAAAGCTTGACTTTATTAATTTTATTTACTTGTTTTCACAAAACGTCATTAAAAATAAATCAGGCAAATGAAGACAAAACAAAACCAAATCATTAAAGGTTAACTAATATACTGTACTTACTACAGGACTAGTAATAATGTATACAAATAAAGCTTGTATTAATTGCTATTTAATAAATAAATGTATTGTATATGTATAAAATGTAAAACATTATTTATCAATTTAATTTAGTAAATGTTTTTACATTTTGAAGCCCATGATCAAATAAGATGACTTTTTTTCACAGTTTCGCTAGTCCTCCTCATCATCCAAAGTTTAAAAGTTTAATGAAGGAGGATGATATCTGTTTTTAATGATATGTTATATTTGGCATCAAACATCGACAATTATTTTCCAAAATGTAGTTTACAGACTTAACTGACCTTTTGACCTTGACTTGCACAGATTGTTATGACCTATATAAGTATTATTGTAGTGTTTGTCTGATTTTATTGTACAACGTTTATATTTTTTTAAATATAGTTTTAGTTTTAGCCTGGGATGATGCAGAACAATTTATTTATGACCGCAAATCGTTTATGGATATCGGAAATGCTGTGCTGAGTGGAGATTACATTGGATCGGGTGTCACCTGTCTGGATTTTCCATCGTTTTCATCGTTTCAGTGGGACATTCCTGATTACCTGCAGCGCCGACCTGGCGCTACTCTTCGGAGGAAACGCCGTAGACGCCGTGGCAAGCGGAGCGGGGTTGCCATTAGATTGAAGGCTGAAATTGGCTATCGCGGCCGTCGATCGGTGTGGCACATCCAGGAGGTCTCCTATCGATCGATTCGTCCTCTTGTTTGTGAGGATGCCGACAGGCATATTCAGTTCTCTTTTTCCCGGTCTCGACCAAATGGAGTTAATACTCGAGTTCTCCGTTCTTTAAACCGGGGAAGTGAATCGGCTGATACATTAACGCTTCTCAGGATGTCTTTGCTTAATGTTCGGTCGCTGGCAAATAAGACCTTCATTCTTCGTGACTTTTTCATTCATAATAATCTGGACATTCTATTTATGACGGAAACTTGGATCAAGGACTGTGATTTGAGCCCGTTTAACGAACTTGTCCCCGCGGACTGCTCCTTTTTTAATACCCCGAGGACATCTGGCCGCGGAGGGGGCATAGCCACAGTTCTTAAAGAAACCTTTAAAGGCAGAATTATTGCTTCGGAGGCATACAACAGCTTCGAACTCCAAATGTTTCAATTGGAAGTAGTCGCTGACTCTGTAACGTTCGCGATAATTTACAGGCCCCCGCAGCCAAACAGTGCTTTTTTAAAGGAGTTTGCCGAGTTTCTGGGTGGTGCTGTAATAAAGTTTGAAAAGATCTTATTATTGGGCGATTTTAATATTCACATCTGTTGCCCAAACAAGTCGCTTCCCAGGGATTTCTGTAATCTTATGGATGCCTTAAATTTTATACAATGGGTACATGAACCCACTCATACTCACGGTCATACCTTGGATTTGATCTTCACTCATGGTTTTTCTACAGGCTTATCGGACATTCAAATTAGTGACACAGGATTCTCAGATCATAAATCCATTTGTTTTAACGCTTCCATTCCTTGGCGACCCGTTAGCACAGCTGTGCAAACTCGTTGGATTCGAGATTTCACAGCCAATGCAGAGGAGTTCGCCTCAGCGTATACAATTTATAATCCTGTGGACTTTACTGATGCATCGCGAATTCAAACGTTGATGAGTATCTTTACTTTTTAATGATAAGTGTTTGAACATTTTGAACTCAGTTGCACCAATGAAGGCAAAGCGCAAAAAAAAAAAAAAAATCTGAACCATGGTTTAATGACTCAATTCGTTCGCTCCGACAAATATGCAGGAGATATGAACGAAAATGGCTTAAGGATAAATTGCAGATCTCCTATGATCTTTTAAGGGACTCTCTCCCATTTCCAGAAAGCTGTGAAGTTAGCAAAATCCAAATATTTGTCTGAAATTATTAATAACAACTCCCACTGCCCAAGAAAAATTTCTCCACTATTGACTATGTGCTTAACCCAACAGTAGATGTTTTTGTTGATGTGTCTGAAACACTATGTGAACATTTTTTGACATTTTTTGTGGAGAAGGTAGATAGGTTGAGATCTCAAGTTTTGCAATCTGTCTCTGATATCATAGAGAGACCATGGAGCTCTGCAAAGTGGTCTAATTTTCAACCTGTTACTATTTCTGCCTGTAAAGATATAATTGAGCATCTGAGACCCACTGTGTGTCCTTATGATGTTATGCCAGCTCGCTTTTTAAAGCAGGTTGTACACATTGTTGGTTCTGATGTGTTAAATTTAGTTAATCTGAGTCTGAGTACCGGAATGGTTCCTGATAGTCTGAAATGTGCCTTAATAACGCAATTTTAAAAAGCCAAATTCAGACACGTTGATTTTTCTAACTTTAGACCTGTTTCCAATTTATCTTTTATGTCCAAAATTTTGGAGAAGGCTGTTCTAGTTCAGCTACAAGTCTTTTGAGATCTAACCAAATCTACGAAATGTTCCAATCTGGTTTCAGGAAATTACACAGTACAGAAACAGCCCTCTTAAAAGTTTATAATGATATCTTAATGTCAACAGATGCTGGAAATGCTGTTGCTTTGATCTTACTAGACCTAAGCTCAGCTTTTGACATGGTCGATCACAATTTATTACTTTCGTTTAAAAACTGTGTTGGTCTGAGAGGTACTGTTTTAACTTGGTTCCAGAGCTTTTAACGAACCGAAAATTCTCTGTATGCACTGGACAATATACCTCTTCTAGTGCCCCTGACTTGTGGTGTCCCCAGGGTTCCATTCTTGCTCCAACTTTATTCATGATTTATATGTTGCCGATGGGTTCTATTTTTAAGAAATATGATATATCTTTTCACTTATATGCTGATGATACACAGTTGTATCTTTCTTTTAAACCTGGTGATAAAAATGCATTAGCAAAGTTGCTTGTATGTATTGAGGAACTTAAATCTTGGCTTATGAGTAATTTCTTGACACTTAATGAAGGTAAAACCGAGGTGATTCTGTTTGGACCTAGTGATGCTTTTTCTTTTAATTCTTATAATCTTGATATTGGCAATTTGGCCCAGTGGATTACTCCTTGTGCAAGGAATCTGGGAGTCTTATTTGATTCCAGTCTAAAGTTTGATAAACAGATAAACAGTGTGGTCAGGTCATGCTTTTTTCATCTTCGACGTTTGGCTAAAGTTAAAACTCTTCTCTCAACACAGACATTCGAAAAAGTAATTCATGCATTTGTGACATCTAGATTAGACTATTGCACCGCTGTACTATGGGATAAATCAGTCCTCCATGGAGCGATTGCAAATGGTTCAAAATGCAGCAGCCAGGCTATTGACCGGCACGCGTAAATTTCAGCACATTACTCCCATTCTGACCACATTACAGTGGCTACCAGTTAAACTTAGAGTGGAATACAAAATTTTAACATTGGTTTTTAAAGCACTTAATAATCTTGCACCAATCTACCTCACCGAGTTGTTGCAAACACACAAATCTGTGAGGCCACTCAGATCCAGATTTTTGGGAACTTTATCAATGCCTAGGTCCAGATTGAAACATCGTGGCGATCGAGCCTTTGTAATTGTGGGTCCTACACTCTGGAACAACCTTCCGGTTGCCATCCGAACGACGACTTCTCTATCCATTTTAAAGTTATGCTTAAATCTCATCTTCTTGATCGATTTGCGGCAAATCAATGAAGGGTTTTGTATCTATCTACTGGGATTCTATTATTTTAGAAATTTTGCTCTGTTGTATTGTTGGTTACTTTGTTTTGTAAAGCACTTTGGTCAACTCTAAGTTGTGTATAAATGTGCTATATAAATAAATAAAACAAACAAACGTTTTGATTTTTTTCAGTATGCAATATAATAAATTTGACTGGAGAAACATTATTCTTGAAATTACATTTATCCTAATGTCATTGTAGATATTTTGTGGGACCCCACCCTTTTCCATTCTATATAATCATGTGAAAAAAATAAAATCAAATTGAAGATTTATATTAAAGGAAATGTTCACCCTAAAATTTTAATTTGCTGAATATTTACTCACTACCAGGCCAACTAAGATGTAGATGATTTAGAGAAATGTAGCATTACATCACTTGCTCACCAATGGATCTTCTTGAATTATTTATAGGAAACAAATCCATCAAGACATTTTAACTTTGAACGGTCACTTTTGGTCCATAATCCATAATAATGCTCCTGTGAAAAAAACGTATACCCCCTGTTGTCCTCTCAGACCAAAACCTACCAACATATTTGTTTAGAACGGTTTTGGACTGTTTTTACTTATAAACAGTGTTCGATCTGTACATTTCTCTACTGATTCAGACAAGATGACCTTTCCACTGGATTTCACTGTTAAATTATAACATCTTCGTAATGGATTTATTACAAACGTGCAGCTTTTCTCTTCACAAGATATTAATTGATGGACTGGAGTTGTGAGCATTACTTGTGGATTATTGTGATATTTTTATCAGCTGTTTGAACCCTCTCTATCTGACGGCACCCATTCACTTCAGAGAATCTATTGCTGAGCAAGTAAATCTCTTCAGAATAAACAAGCTTATTCACGTCTCGGATGGCCTGAGGACGAGTACACTCTCAGCTAATGTTCTTTTTTTGGGAGAACTATTCCTTTAATCAAATTGGTTAACATTGCTGGAAATGTACATTCCAGCAGTCAGGGGTTTACAGATCTTTATCACTTTGAAAATAACAAGGCTTATACAGTAAACACATCTGAGGCAAAATCTGTGTCTGGATTTGCCAAACTTTGCATGATTAATGACAACAAATGTATGTGAATATTTTAGATAAAGAATAATATTGAAAATGTTTCAACCAAATGACCTGAAGAATAGCAATTAAACAAGACATTTGCAAACACGCCCTAGATCTAGTTGTGACACAACATCTAACTTAATTGTTTTGTCATTATTTTGAATGAGAAACCAACTTGTTTGCAGGTAGAGTTAATTATTTAGTGTCATGAAATTCCCTAGTTTGAGTCTGCATTTTTATTACCAATTTTAGACATTTTTGATCAATCAGAAAGGGTGTTTTCCTGAATCTTTTGATGATTTGAAGCTGTTCATGGGCTCATTTAAAGTGGTAATTCATGTTTTTATGTTTTTTAACCACAAATGTTTCCAGTTGTTAGTTGTTATATTTTTTTTTAATCTGTGTGTGTTAATATATTATAATGACGTCATTGTATATATATATATATATTAGGGGTGGGCATAGATTAATTTTTTTAATCTAGATTAATCTAGATTAATTTTGGAATTAATCTAGATTAATCTAGATTAAAATGGCTCATTTGAATTCTCAAGGCATTCAGAATATGTGTGCTACCCAAATAATGGCTTAAAGTAAGTCTTTGAGAACGGGTTTCTCAAGCCAGGTGGCGCATTAGACCAGGGGCTCATCTCCTGTTTCCAAAATGCATCACAAACTGCTTGAGAAAGCTGTTCTACTATGATAATTGGTGATGAAAATAAACTATGTTCAATAAGATGTACTTGTGTTTACTAACTGTTTATTCAGTTAAACATGAATTTTGAACTGTAGGCCTACATAAGAGGTCGTGATGAACTGTTTACAGTTTCCATTGGGAAGCTTCTTAAAAATAAATTTTCCCTGAAGCAAACCCGCGGCTTCATAGCTGCATCCATGTTAGCACGTTACGCCTGATGTGGTAATTTCACAGTAACGTTAGGCATACACACAGGTTCAAGCAGAGGGTGACACGGGAGTGAATTCTCAAGTTCACACGAGACCTAAAGCGCATCCTGTTTGCTCAACGCTTCGTTGTTATTCTGAGTGTACACAACAAACGAGAGTCTTTACAGATTCGAAAGATGTATTAGGCTACTTTTATCTGTATGACCAAGAATGACGGAGATTTTAAGAGCAAGTGAGCGCACTGAGCCTGTCCTGCGCAAACGCTTCCACACAAACACTTCAATAGTGCACATTTCTCTAGGTTAACATCATATTGAGCGCCATGTAAAGTTGCTACTACATACATGTTTCAGATGAAAAGCCATATTTGAGGTTGATGAATGATAGATGAGCGTTTGGATGTCCTGCCCGATTGTATTACCACATAGACCAGCCGTTAACAATCTGTCCATCACGGACTGCGAGCCTCTAGTTCAAGACTGCTCGCCCCCTACAGTGCAGTTCGGCTAGGTATACATCCGCTAAAATATCAGGGTGAAAGTCATCATAGCTGAGTATAGACCCAGCTCCCAACCCAACTTTGAGAATAGATTAACGGCGATATTTTTTATCGCCGATAAGAGTCTCGTTAACGCAGCACGTTAACGCCGATAACGGCTCACCACTAATATATATATATATATATATATATATATATATATATATCAATTTCATATTTGAAGTTACATATATAACCTGCTGATACAGTTTTTTAAAACTAACAATTCAAGAGGGGTTTAAATCGACTGGAAATATGGAAACAGGAAAACCACCACTTTGAGATCTCACTGCAGCAGTGTAAACAGTTAGAGCTTGTTTAGTTTACATGACAAACCTGAATGGAAAAATATGTGGGTAGAGATTGTGGTTACGGAAAAGTACATGTTCATTTTATCACGACATGTAAAGTAGCTCTGTCTAAAGTCATAGACACTGACAACACTTGCAGTTTCTGTAACACGCAAGAGAAAGACATTTGTTTTAGAACTGTGATTTGTCTCTTAGATTTTGGTCTGATGTTAGTGCCTTTCTATTTTTGCAAAGAACTGTTAATTATATGTTATCTTTAAAATATGTTATTTGTACTTATTCACACAAAAGTAAAATTATCGAGTATGTCGTTAACTTTTACATTTTGCAAGGTAAATATTATATTCATAAACAGAAATGTGCAAGACGCACACCAAAATGTAATCTATTTTTATCAGAAATGGATGCTTTGAAAAAAGTCTCTAATGCAAATTCATAACTTTTTCTGTATATAAATAATAATAAATACAAATTATGTAGCAGATAAAATGCACATGGCCAATAGCCATGACAATACCTCAAAATGCGTGTGGAACCGCATTGACAGATTTGACCAAATTCTGTTTGGAGTTTCACTTGTTTTCTGCACCTTTTCAAAATTGCCACATCCAACAAATTACATACATCTTAGATCATTAACCATTCAGAACTATTTATTCCATTTTACAATGTAACTAACAAAACACGTTTAATTTAAATATTCTAATATCTTTTGAATGAATGCACCATGAATGAACAACAGAAAAACTACCCTTAACATCGTTACATTTAAGCAAGCCATAAATCAAAAGCCTTTTCCATGCCAATCATTGAAATGGTCCCTCTCCGGCTGAGAGCACATCACAGCACAAGTCTCACACGTGACTGGAGTTTTCTGGCTGCAAAGCCTGCACTTCTGTCTGTTGTGGAATAACTGCCGAGGAGGATCCGGAGGAAGGAGGAGTGGAACTGGTGCTCAGTCCTGAGGACTTATTTCTGTAAGTTCTAAAAGAAGCGCCTCCAAGAATCCCTTTCTGGTCAAAGGCTTCTTGTTCTTTGCCTTAGCCATTAGTTCCTGCATAATGAACGCGTTCTCTACGACGATGTCCAAAAAGTGGTAAAATACACGTTGATACCACTTTCTTGGTTTATGTAGAGCTCGGTAATGTCCAGTAATGTGATTTGACGAATCAACTACTTCCACGTTCCTGTGGAAATATAAAATGCATATTTCAAATTCTAAAAAGAAAAAGTAAATGCGTTAAAGGCACAAATTGAAACAAGGAACACCCCTAAATATATTCTACTAACCTGTTGTAGTCCAACACTACAGCTGGAATGGGAACCTCCGCAAGGGTCCGATGTGAATCACCCTTCACCTTCCTCTGCACAGTATCCCCTTCATAGGCTTTGTGGAAGGTGGAGCACATCTGCACTTCCTGTGAGTCTTTCCACTCAACAAAGAGAAGATTGTCATCCCTAATCCAACGCATGGTGCCGCGTGGAGCATTCTGTGACAATCTGTTCACAGTTGTTTTTGGGAAACCTTTCCTGTTTGCCCAAACAGGGCCACAAGCCCAGATCTTTTTATACAAGAGATCTCTGAAGAGTGTGGGGCTGGTGTAGAATTTGCCAACAAACAGTTTGTACCCAGAGCCCAACAGATTTTCATCCACCAATGCCATAACGGACTCATAGCTTAGGCCCACGTTCTGCGACGCACACGACTTCCCCTCGTAAATAAAGAAGTCCCATGTATAGCCGCAGGAGCAGTCTGTCAGTGCAAAGAGTTTGAACCCCATATCTGGAGATTCGTTTTTCATGCCTCGCTGAAGTCCAGTTCTGTCCTGTGATGAGACCATTCTTTCAACAATGGTGATGTTCTGAAAAGGATGAAAAATTGTCTTGCAGGCCTCCCTAATGGCTTGATACAGAGGTTGAATTTTACCCAGCCGTTCATAGGCTGCTGTTCCCTTCCTAAAGCTGTTCCTCTTATCCTCAATGCTGTCACTTAGATGAAGGGCTCTGGAAATTGACAGAAATTTCTGGTAAGACATTACTTTTGCAGGAAAGGAGAGACTGAAGTGCTCGGACACACTCCAGTAGTCTTTCAATGAAGAACACTTGAACATATCCATGAAAATAACCAGTGCAATGTATGACTTCAAGTCTTTTTGACAAATGTACTCCCACACCTTGCCATTCCTCTCTTGGCATTTGGCTCCATAGTTATTAGTGTGGACTAAAATGGTCTGCCACATTTTTTTGGGAAACAACAGTTGAAAAAACTGCAGAGGACTGCTGCACCTATTTGGTAAAATCTGTGGGCCAGGTTCTTGGACCGGTGTGAAGTCTAGATGGGGTGGCTCAACATCTGCGTCATCTGAGCTATGCCACTTTTCATTTGAACCATCATCTTCATTCTCCCTGCCATCTCCTCCAGCAAAAGAATGTGTGGAAGAGAAACGGGCTCTCTTTCTCTGCTGTAGGTTGGCCTCTGAATCGCAGTCCTCCTCTGGTGTGTAAATGTCAAGTGAAGGTCTATTGCATGGCACAAGAAGTAAAAACAGCATTAGCAATTAATACTTAAATGCTTCACAACCTAACTGAACAGTCCGGCAATAACATCACATTTCATTCAAAGCATGCTTGCAACTTGTTTTTAAGTACTAAATAAAAACACAGTTTAAAGAAAAAACCTCACCTATCTAGAACAGGGTCCAGACCATCAATAAAAATTTGCTCTGCTGTGCTATCCACACTACTGGCCACACTGTCCTGGTCACAAACATCAAGATCTTCATCACTACTGACTATAATGACTTTGGTGATGTTTGTAGTATTTCTCTTGCGACCCGCAGCAGAATGCAGAAGATGATCAGCTGATGCAGACGCTAGCTGTTATATTTTAAGCAAGTAAACAATGAGTTAATTACATTTCTTTTCTAGCAGTCAATTACACACTATTAACCAGTTCTACAATATAAACAGCGTTTTTTTCTTAAAGCACCCCATTATGATATTTAAAAGGTTTCTAATTAGGTCTTCTACAATAGGTTTATATGTGTCCATGATCTGTTTATTTTTTCATTATACACATTGCAGCATCATTTCTTTTCCCACTATGCCTGAAACTGTTTGTTCAAGGAAACACTCTTTCTAAACATCTCCTTTACAAATATCATACTCCGCTCTGATTGGTCAACAATAAACAATGTATTTAACAATTACTTTTAAATGAAGTAAAAACTACAAATGTGTTACTTTATTTAGTATATAAAAAAATACATACTTTTAAACGTTTCCTTATTTTGGGGGGTCTTCCAAGGGTGTCCCGTTCCACTACAGGTCCATTTTCTACAGAACTGTTCTAAAACAAGAGATAAAAAAATATATGAATGAAATGGTAACACAGAGATGCAACGGTTTTAAAATGAGAAAATATGGCATTGGAGGGGGGCAGACAAACCCCATAAATCATACACTAAATTTGGTTAAAATATGATTAGAACAGCCAACGCTTATATGCTTATAGCACTACAAAAATGTGGATGCAAAGAATGATGAACAACTTTGCAGGAAAATGGGAGAAATAATTCAGCATGCTCAAATATACATAAACATTCCTAATCGAGTATATATTGAAGCATTTAAAACAATATTGTATATGCATTTATGTGGATTTCATGCTTTTCATTTCAATTGTTTTGTACATTTTAAGTGGAGATATATGAACTATATCATATACATGAGTAGATATGCAGACGCGTGTAAGCAGGTAAAACAATTAGACACACTGACAAATTATACGCCCGTGGGAAGAGAATAAATGTATTCAACTTCAACACGTGTTTGAATTTTGAATTGACCCCTAAAACTGAAAGTCTACATTTCTAAGAAATATTTAGCATTTTTCTTGTAATTGGCTACCAGCAACTGTTCGTTAAATAACATTATTCAAAATACATTATTTTGTGTTAAGCAGGAGAAAGAAACTCATACAGATTTTGATGGTGAATAAATGACAACAATTTTCATTATTGTGTGAACTATCCCTTTGAAAACTAAATCTGTTTTTACATTTATACCATGTCGACCGCTTAATGTGTTTGAGAAGAACTTTAAAAAGATGGCTTTGCAAGTTTTCAAATAAAGAATGTTAAAGTGCCCCTATTATGTTATTCGAAAATGAATGAATGATGTTCATAATTAGTTTTTGGTAGTCCCCAACAATAGGTTTCCAACCATACATGCAAGGCCAAAAACACTTTTATTTACTTATAATATGCTGTCATGAGCTGGGTTTGTTCTCTCTCTTTCTCTCTCTCTCTCTCTCTCTCGCCTGGGCCCTGCCTGTCTATTCTTCCCCACCTGTTCATCATTGCAATTAGCGCTTGTGCTGCTTCTGTCACACCTGTTCTCACTTGTCTCATTACTTTCTCTCTACTTCTAGCATCTGTTTCCTTTGTTCTTTGTCGGATTATTTCGTGTACGTGAGTCATGCTTGTGTGTTATGCTATCTCCTTGATCATTTACCCTGTCTTGTCCTGTTTAATCAAGCCTAGAGGAGTTGCACTGCCTTGTGTGCTTTCGTGTCTCTGTCATCCTGCTGCGTGACCTCGTACAAGGACTGTGTTTCTGCCCTACGAGAAGTTCCAGCTCTGCTGTCTATCCTCAAGACAGGAGTCTTCCTTTACTGAGGAATTTATCTACTTTGCGTTTGTTCCAGTTCTGTGCCTTTGCTCTACAGACTGCCTGTGTTTATTATTCATTAAAAGCCATTCAGAACTTACCTTTGCACCTGGATCCTCTGTTTCTTCTGACAGAATAATCCGACCAAGATGGATCCAGCGAAGGAAGGTCCTTTCCGCTCGGCGGTCGAGTTGCAGGGGGCCATGCTCGGTAGGCATGAAGAGGAGTTGTCTGTCTCCAGACACGCTGTGGAGAGTTTGACGGCTCAAGTGTCTGATCTATCTGCCCAACTTCTTCATCTTCGTCATGAGTCGTCATCACAGAATCGTCTTCATTCCTCCGAACCGAGAATAAATAATCCTCCTTGCTATGCGGGTGAGCCCACTGAATGCAGAGCATTTTTAACCCAATGCGAGGTGGTTTTTTCCCTTCAACCTCAGACTTATGCGGTGGATCGTGCTCGGATCGCCTATGTGATCTCTTTGCTGACTGGGCGCGCTCGCGGTTGGGCAACGGCTGCCTGGGAGGCGCAGTCTTCCTGCTGTGGTCACTACGAGTTGTTCAAGGGGGAGATGATCAAGGTCTTCGATCGATCTGTTTACGGACGTGAAGCCTCGCGCCTTCTTGCGGTGCTGCACCAGGGGGAGAGATCGGTTGCAGATTTCGCCATCGAGTTCCGGACTCTGGCTACCACTTGTGAGTGGAATGAGCCTGCTTTAGTCGCTCGCTTTCTGGAGGGACTTAACATTGATCTAAGGGAGGAGATTTACGCTCGTGAACCGCCTGCTCAGTTTGATCAGTTAGTTGAGCTAGCTATTCGTCTGGAGAGATGCTTTGAGCAACGGAGGCGCGTCCGAGGATCTGTTTCCAGACAGCGAGAAGCCCCGCCTTCAGCTTTTGATTCATCTGTTTCCAGACCAGAGCCCGAACCCATGCAGTTGGGTGGCATTCGCCTCTCTCCGACTGAGCGACAGCGACGTATCATTAATCGTCTCTGTCTTTATTGTGGTGCGGCTGGCCACTTTGCCTCTTCGTGTCAGTTAAAAGCCAGAGCTCGTCAGTAGACAGGGGAGTACTGGCGAGCGCAACTGTTCTTTCCTCACCGCCAAAGACTCGTACCACCTTTCCTGCTGTTCTTCGATGGGCTGGTTTCTCCGTTTCCTGTTCAGCGCTCATCGACTCTGGAGTGGAGGGAATTTCATTGACAGAGATGGGCTCGTGATCATGACATCCCCCTAGTGGATTTAGAAGACACTACTACTGTTTTTGCACTGGATGGCAGGGTGCTCTCTACTGTTCACCGTGTCACCATCCCGGTGAGTCTCACAGTCTCAGGGAATCAACAAGAGACAATTTCTTTTTATATTTTTCAGTCCCCTTTTACCCCTATTGTTTTAGGCCATCCATGGCTTACCCAACATAACCCGCTGATTAACTGGGACAAGGGCATAATTCTTTCTTGGAAACTTGCTTGTCATATTAATTGTTTAGTATCTGCTGTTCCTGCTGTCTCCTCTGTCTCTGTGTTTCAGGATGAACCTGGTGATTTGTCTGGAGTCCCGGAGGAATACCTCGATCTGCGAGCGGTTTTCAGCCGTTCCCGGGCCACATCTTTGCCTCCTCATCGACCGCATTGCAGTATCGATCTCCTTCCGGGCACCATGCCACCTCGCGGAAGGCTATATTCCCTTTCTGCGCCCGAACGAGAGGCTTTGGAGAAGTATCTCACTGAGTCTCTCGCCGCTCAGATCATTGTCCCATCCTCCTCTCCCGCCGGGGCGGGGTTCTTCTTCGTGAAGAAGAAAGACGGCTCTTTGCGTCCCTGCATAGATTATCGGGGGCTGAACGACATAACGGTCAAGAATCGGTATCCGTTGCCTCTTATGTCGTCAGCCTTCGAGATCTTGCAGGGCGCAAAGATCTTCACGAAGTTGGACTTAACGCTGCGTACCATCTCGTGACATTAAGGAGGGAGACGAATGGAAGACTGCGTTCAATACGCCGGTTGGGCACTTTGAATATCGCGTTTTACCGTTCGGTCTAGTCAACGCCCCCGCCGTGTTCCAAGCCTTAGTTAATGATGTCCTGCGGGACATGATTAACGTATTCGTGTTCGCGTTATCTGGACGATATTTTGATTTTTCTCCCTCTCTCAGGTGCACGTTCAACATGTGCGTCGCGTTCTGCAACGCTTACTCGAGAATCGCTTTTGTTAAGGCCGAGAAGTGTATGTTCCACTCAATCGGTCACGCCTCGGATCTGTTGTGTCGGCAGAGGGATCAGCATGGACCCCGACAAGGTTCGTCTGCAGTCATAGAATGGCCTGCCCGGACTCTCGCATTGCACTCCAACGGTTTTTGGGGTTTGCTAATTTCTACCGCCGGTTTATCTGTAATTTTAGCCAGGTTGCCGCCCCGCTGACAGCGCTCACCTCAGTCAGGTCTCATTTTACCTGGTCCGAGGTGGCTCAGAACGCTTTTGATCACCTCAAGAGGTTGTTCACCTCCGCTCCTATTTTGATCACTCCGGATCCCACGAGACAGTTCATCGTCGAGGTCGATGCTTCCGACGTAGGGGTGGGGGCAATACTTTCCCAACGCTCCTCGCGGGATGACAAGGTTCATCCATGTGCTTTTTTTTCACATCGCCTCACATCCGCGGAGCGTAATTATGATGTCGGTAACCGTGAACTTTTGGCGATCCGTTTGGCTCTGGGGGAGTGGCGCCACTGGCTGGAGGGGGCCAATGTTCCCTTCATTGTTTGGACCGATCACCGTAATTTAGAGTACATTCGTTCCGCTAAGAGGTTGAACGCTCGACAAGCTCGCTGGGCGCTATTCTTTGGTCGGTTCGAGTTTTCCATCTCCTACAGACCCGGCTCAAAGAATGGTAAGCCTGATGCTCTCACGCCAGTTCGGCTCGACTGAAGGGGCTTCCTCCATGAGGTTATCCTACCACACCATTGTGTGGTCGGGGCTGCCGTCTGGGGAGTCGAGCAGACTGTGAAGAGGGCTCTTCGCATGTGACGAGATCGCCTCGAGCTCCTGAGGGAGCTTTGTTTGTTCCCGCCGCCGCTTGGCCGTTTCTACGGTGGGGTCATTCCTCTAAATTAGCCGTCCATCCCGGTGTTAGAGGAACGCTGGCCATCATTCGCCAAAGATTTTGGTGGCCTACTAGAGAGCGCGACAGCGTTTGTAGCTTCATGTCCTGTCTGCGCCCAGACTAAGTCGAGTAATTCTCCACCTGCGGTTTTCTTAGACCACTTCCCATTCCTTCTCGCCCGTGGTCGCACATCGCTCTGGACTTTGTCACTGGTCTTCCGCCAGCGGGAACATGGTAGTTTTGACAGTGGTAGATCGATTCTCTAAGGCGGCTCATTTTATTCCACTTCCCAAATTACCGTCCGCTAAAGAGACTGCGCAGCTGATGGTCGATCACGCTTTTAAGATCCATGGGCTTCCGACTGACGTCGCTTTCAGATAGGGGCCACAGTTTACCTCCCAGTTCTGGGGAATTCTGTCGACTGATTGGGGCATCTTCCAGTCTGTCGTCAGGATTCCATCCCCAGACCAATGGGCAGGCTGAGCGCAACCAGATTCTTGGTCGCATGTTGCGTAGTCTGACGTCTCAGAGTCCTGCTTCCTGGTGCGACCAACTTTCCTGGGCTGAATACGCCCACAATACACTACCGCCGACCGCCACAGGTTTATCCCCATTCCATGCTTGCCTCGGTTACCAGCCTCCGCTATTCACTTCCCAGGAGACCGAGTCCTCCGTGCCTTCAGTGCAGGCGCTCATTCAGAGGTGTAGGCGCACCTGGAGGAGGGTGAGGTCAGCTCTGTGTCGCTCCAGAGTGCGATCGACGGGCCGCTAATCGACACCGGGTTAAGGCTCCCAGATACGCTTATGCGGTCAGAAGGTGTGGCTTTCCACTCAGAATTTACCACTTCAGGTTAGTTCCCGCAAACTGATGCCCGTTCATCGGGCCTTTCTCTATTGTCAAGGTTCTCAGCCCGGTAGCTGTTAAGCTCAGATTGTCGAACCAGTTGCGTCGGGTTCATCCTGTATTCCACGTATCCTGTATCAAACCTGTTATTCGTTTTCCCACCCGCCCCACCCGTCCACCTCCTGCCCTGGATGAGGGGTCTTCCATCTACAGGGTACGGAGGCTGCTTGACGTTCGTCCTCGGGGGCGGGGCCACCAGTTTTTGGTGGATTGGGAGGGGTACGGTCCTGAGGAGAGGCGGTGGATCCCGGCCCGGGATGTCCTGGATCGCTCGCTCATCGACGATTTCTACCGTGCTCGTCAGTCTCCTTCTTCGGGAGCGCCTGGAGGCGCTCGTTGAGGGAGGGGTACTGTCATGAGCTGGGTTTGTTCTCTCTCTCTCTCTCTCTCTCTCTCTCTCGCCTGGGCCCTGCCTGTCTATTCTTCCCCACCTGTTCATCATTGCAATTAGCGCTTGTGCTGCTTCTGTCACACCTGTTCTCACTTGTCTCATTACTTTCTCTCTACTTCTAGCATCTGTTTCCCTTTGTTCTTTGTCGGATTATTTCGTGTGTACGTGAGTCATGCTTGTGTGTTATGCTATCTCCTTGATCATTTAACCTGTCTTGTCCTGTTTAATCAAGCCTAGAGGAGTTGCACTCGTCTTGTGTGCTTTCGTGTCTCTGTCATCCTGCTGCGTGTGACCTCGTACAAGGACTGTGTTTCTGCCCTACGAGAAGTTCCAGCTCTGCTGTCTATCCTCAAGACAGGAGTCTTCCTTTACTGAGGAATTTATCTACTTTGCGTTTGTTCCAGTTCTGTGCCTTTGCTCTACAGACTGCCTGTGTTTATTATTCATTAAAAGCCATTCAGAACTTACCTTTGCACCTGGATCCTCTGTTTCTTCTGACAATATGCATTTAATTTTACTTTATTTCTCAACGACTCAAACGATTCGTTTGAAGATTCATTTTTCCAAACCTCTCCTTTACGTGAGACTACTCTGCTCTGATTGGTGAGATACACGGACAGCAGTTTGTAAACCAACAAATTGCTCCATCCTTCATCAGGACTCTAAGTAATAAGAAAGACTGATATTTTATATTAATCGACATTAAACAAGCAGTCATAAGTGAAATGACAGGAACACAGCAAAAGGACAGGATTATACTGCTGTGGTATAATGGTAAATAGGAATTTTAACCATTGATTCTTCACAGCCTTATCCTTTGGAAGCAAAAATTAACCAAATGTACTTTCACAGCCCAGACATTACATTACACACACGACCGAGCTACAGCATTTGAGGGGAGTTCAAGTTTTCATGGGATGTCCACGTAACCATTGATTAAAATTCAGTCATGTGGTTTTACCATAAATGTGTAAATTATCATTTCAAATTATTAAATGGATGCCACCATATGAGGCAATATAAGGCATCTCTACACCTACCCCATGTGGTATGAGATTTGAAAATGGAGAAAGAAAAAAAAGTTCGGTAAAGGGCAGCATCGAACCCAGGTCGATCGCATCGAAAATGACTTTGGTACACGCTTTACTATCTACTCCACTGGACTTGCTTAGTAATTAATGTATTTTGTAGTAACTTTATATTTCTGGGTGGAGTTAGTGTTAATAGCTTATACCAACGTCGTAGTATAATAGACACTCAGTTTTTAATAG
The DNA here is from genome assembly GCA_027564155.1 of Gymnocypris eckloni scoliostomus. Lineage (NCBI taxonomy): Eukaryota > Metazoa > Chordata > Actinopteri > Cypriniformes > Cyprinidae > Gymnocypris > Gymnocypris eckloni. The sequence goes on along the minus strand of CM050416.1, from coordinate 8,446,849 downwards.
TGAACTGATGTTCAGATATACTTCTTAATAGTCAACTTATTCGAATCATCGTCATTACATCCCTGTAAACACAGTCACAGACACGTTTTAATTTGATGTGAAGCATAGCAGTGATATTTAAGCGGGTGAGTTGTTTACTTAATAAATAGTCAATAATGCCATCGTTTTCTTCATTCAGGCCGAGGGCTCGCACGAAAACAAGAGGCGGGATTTATCACATAAGCCAATCACATTCAACCATAACTGATCATATCCAATCATACCGAGATGGAGGCATTGCCTCCTCTCACGTGAATTAGGTTACTAAATTGCATATAGACCAGTTTTTTTCAGTGATTATCGATGTAAACGAATACACTGACAAATAAAGTAAATTGTTAAAACTTAAACTTGAGATTTCTACTGGGGCACAGCAGATTTATAATGGGGCACATGCCCCAGTTAAAGGGGTCTAGCAACGCCCCTGCTCGACAGTGTTATTTACTTGGCAGTCAATGGGACAGTCACAAGCCTTTATCCAAAATATCTTAAAATGTGTTTCCCGAAGACGAACTAAGCTTTTATGGAGTTCGAACAACATGCGGGTAAGTGAATAATGACAAGATTTTAATTTTGGGGTGGAGTAACCCTTTAACTTCCACATTCCTATTCACAATCATTCAGGTAGCACGAGAAGAAGTGAGAACAGGCAGAGACGATGGTAGCTTTAGAAACATTCGCCTTACAGAGTGCTAAGAAGCTCTTTCAGAAAGGCAATTTGGAAAACAAAATATGACGCCTGATACTTACTTTATCTGGATCAGATGTTCGCGGACGAAGAGTTGGTATTGATCCCTCTTTCAGAATCAACCTTTGCGAAAATCCAGCGTTGAACTGACCCTTGTTTGTGAGGCAGTCCGGCGTAAAATGATTGGCACAAACATGTTTGACTTTAGCTATTTTTTCTGGGATAGTTCCTTTGAAAATGAAATTTAACCACCGTGTCCTCAGCGGCTCAGATGGAGGGAGTGTATGGAGACTCCTATGTTGGTGCATCCCAAAACACAACACTTGTAATGCCTCTTTGACGCTGACATTGTATATCTCCAGCAGCAAGAAAACAGTAATGGCGGATTGCTGCTTCTTACTCAGGGCTGTGTTTATGCTAATTGTGCAGAGATCGTCACAAATGGGGAGGATTTCTCCCTACAATGACATCAATGAAAGGAGAATATCTGGAATCCTAAAAGAGTATATATTGAAGAGTAAGCATTTCAAAGAATATTGTATATGCAATTACATGGATTTAATGCTTTGTTCTTTTGAAATGTTTTGTAAATCTTAAAGGTGCAATAGGTGATTATCTTCAGAAGCATTTTTGTTATGCAGGTTGAAAGTCTCTTCACATCCCGATAGCAATCATTAAGTTAAAGAGGTCATATGATGCGATTTCTTGTTTTCCTTTTCTTTAGTGTGTTATGTAGCTGTTTGTGCATGTATAAGATCTGCAGAGTTACAAAGCTCAAAGTCTCCCGCAAAAGGATTTATTCTATCTAAAAGAGAAGACTGATTATTAGTTTAAGCATTTGCTATGTGCAGAGAGTGAGTGTGAAATGATAGCACGTCAGCTGTCTTAAGCGCGGCTTGTGTACTGCAAATACATACGAGCATCATCACTGTGGGTCCTATTTTAACGATCTAAGCACATGGTCTAAGGTTGACGGCGCAGGTGCACTTCGGGTTTCCGAATCCACTTCTGCTAGTATAACAAAGGGTAAAAATGTTCAGCGTTCAATTTTATATAAATAATGGTCAGGAAGTAAAACAAAATGGCTTTCTGGGGTAGGGGGGGCTGCCATAAAGCTGTAGCCCAGGGCCCTCTGATTATGTTAAGGCGCCCCTGATTCTGTTACACCAAATACACAAAGTAATGATCTTTAAAATAGCATCATATGACCCCTTTGAGTGGTCTAAATGTTTTTATATATTCGGAGGAAGGCGTAGGGCCAAGAATTGTTCGTCCAATTAAAATTGCGCAAACAGGATGTGTCATCAGCACGTTCAGGTACGCTGTGAAGACAGAGCGAGAATGGCTGGCAAACATCAACAACCTGATCTTCCTTCCTGATATTGTATTATTTTACTAACTGTACCATAAAGTATTCCCACCTGTGAATAATAACGTCTCTGGTTGTTTAGTTTGTGTGAGTATGGGCGTGGCTTTGGACAGCGAATTGCAGGACGGGTGGGACTTTCGCTTTCAGTGCTATCAGGCTGAAGTTAGCCTTTCCAAGATGTCCTACTGCACCTTTAAGTGGAGATATGTTAACTATACAGGAACCTGTGTTTATGATTATAAAAAAAAAAAATTGTCTCTGGATTTTTACCATTATATGCGGCCACGCAACTGTGTTCAAACACTTTATAAAAGTGATTTTTGCATAATCATCATACGTGCCTTTTAAGTTTAGGTAATAGTGGGTCCACCACAGCTGATGTGGGGTTTACATAGTACACAACACAAACGCAGTTTGGACACTCGGTAGAAAATATCTACATAAATAATACATATACTTACAAGTTGTTATTCAGAAGCGCAAGATGGTCCGAATAAAGTGGGTAACGTTAATGCCCCGTCCTTAATAATTACTAATAAAATAAACGTTTTGCAAATCCCGCGCTGACCTCACCAAGAAATTGAAGTTTGGGGTTATGCTGCTGTGGTGTTACTGTGAAAATAAATTGTAACCACTGACTTTTCACATTTTCATGCTTTAAGAGTAAATGTAAAGACGACTTGCTTTTTCGCAGCGCAGAAAACAGCGTCTTCTAGACATGGCAACAACACAAACTAAACTCTTCTTCTTCCTTGATGTTAATGGCGGTTGGTAAACCAGCTTTGATGCATATTCCGCCACCTACTGGGATGGAGTGTGAGGCATTTGATTTCAGGAGGGGAAAAGTGCTGGAAAACCCTTGAAAACAGCCATATTTATGAAAATGTACTTGATAAGTACTTGAATTTTTAAAGGGCATTATATAATAAATTAATTTTGTTTTTTTTGTTTTCTATATATAAACAATCTTTTCTCGCAAAATTAACAATGCAGCGCGTCTGATATAAATACAAAGCCGTTTCGCCTGGCTCAAGCAGCGCACGAGATCTCTTTGAGGTGAAAAGCGGTCTCGCTATATCAATATAAACTGTGGAAAAACCTTTGATAGTGCTTGCATGATATTGTTTGTGCTGTTTGTTTGGGTTTTATTTGGGAACACAGAGTCAGTGCTTTGTGTTACACTGTTATCATTTACAAGTTTGGAGCGCGTCTTCATCTCAGCAGCTCGGTCCACAAACTCTTCCTCTGCATTCGCTGTGAGTTTAGGTTGCTTAAAGTTCATCTGGTAAATCGCTTTATGTCCTTAGATTTATAACGTAAATCATTTAGAATTTTTTTATGAGTATAAGTATCAACCACAAATTTTTCCATTGGACCTTAAATAAAATGCATTAGTGCATTGTCTCTAAGAAATGTGTTACTGTTCAGTGCAAAATAACCACAAATATTTTTCAGCAGAATGAATGTGCATAGATCTAATGTATTTGGACTGAAAATAAGAAACTTTAAGTGAAAAGTGAAAAGATTATTATTTTATAATTAATGTTTTTATGTTTCTTTTTATTCAAGTTTTGAAAAAAAATTCATAGCATTAATGCAATTTAGATTTATTGGAACAATAAATGCACCTATGTTAATTAACGAAAAGAAAACAGAACAGTAACAGGAAATAATTATAAAAGAAAGCAAAACTCATGGCTTCAATGCATGGATAATGTTCTTGTTTTTATATTATAATATTTAGAAATTATTTCAGGTGGATTAAGTAATTTATATTTATGAAAATGTTTTAAGTTCTGTTTTAAGCCTACTAAGTGCAACATATATGTTTAAACATGAGAGAAAAGTCATATTAACAGTCTAAACGTTGTTTTATTTAGCATGTAATAGGTCACATGGGGGCAGAAATTTTGAGATTAGCAGGCCGTCCCAATGTTCACACTTGTGGACATATATATATATATATACACTACTGGCCACTTTATTAGGTACACCTTGCTAGTACCGGGTTGGACCCCCCTTTGCCTTCAGGACTGCCTTAATTTTTTGTGGCATAGATTCAACAAGGTGTTTGAAACATTCCTCAGAGATTTTGGTCCATATTGACATGATAACATCACGCAGTTGCTGCAGATTTGTCGGCTGCACATCCATGATGTGAATCTCCCGTTTCACCACACCCCAAAGGTGCTCCATTGGATTAAGATCTGGTGACTGTGGAGGCCATTTGAGTAAAGTGAACTCATTGTCATTTTCAAGAAACCAGTCTGAGATGATTTCAGCTGTGTGATATGGTGCATTATCCTGCTAGAAGTAGCGATCAGAAGATGGGTACACTGTAGTCATAAAAGGATGGACATGGTCAGCAACAATACTCAGGTAGACTGTGGCGTTTAAATAATGCTCAATTGGTACTAAGGGGCCCAAAGTGTGTCAAGAAAATAACCCCCACACCATTACACCACCACCACCAGCCTGAACCGTCGAGACAAGGCAGGATGGATCCATGCTTTTGTAACCCGTGTCTCGGATTTATATCAATGAAAAGGAGGAAAATATCTACCGGGTCTGAGCTCACCAAATACGTATAAACTTCTATAAAAAAATAATATCTATTACAGTATTTGGAGTCTCGGGTTCGGGGTCTCACACTAAACACAGAATATTGTGTTTATGAAATGTGTCTGCACTTGTAGGCAATTCAGATCTCAATTTAGTCACTAACTGCTTGAATAAAAAAAAAAACACATACACAGAAATCAGTTTTAGAGTATACTTGTTGTATTCAGTATATCTGTCTCTTTACTGCATTGCAGTATGCTTGAAAACCTTTTCACATACAAAACAATAATTCAACTAATGAATTTAGTTGATTAAATTCAGCCTTTGAACAGTAAAGCTGTCAGTAAACAATTACAATTACATAATAAAAAAATAGAAAGGAAATAGTCTAAAACAGTAAAAAAAAAAATTTAGATGAATACTGAAACTTGAATGAAGTAGGAATGTGTTTGGCTCAGTTCAGTCAATATGAGTGTAGAAGTGCCTACAGAATCATCGCCGAAACGAACGATGAAGAAACTTTTCCGTCTTTACGAACGAGCCCTCTGATTACGCAATCCGTCCATAGTGAAATCCAACTCGTTTTTTTTCCCTTCCTGGCGTGAATCCAAAACGACCACAATGCGATGAAACAGTCCGATCTCATCGAGCACAAACGGCATCCTCCAATCACTAATGCAAAGAAACAGTTCAGGCATGTATTTAAAGAAGGAATAACGAGGATGAATAAGATTAAGCGGCAGCCGAAATGCGGCTCGCATCTCTCTCACCACGAGCTGGCGCAGAAGTCACGTGGCCAAATCATCCATTAACTTCACATAACATTGATAACTTAAATTTACAACATTATTTCTACAAAACAATTGTACAAACATGTTTAACAATTCTACTAATATAACAAAAACAATTTACATGTGTCCTTTTGTGCACATTGTCCGATTCACGAACATAATCATCCACATCATATTACATTACCAAATTAATATACATAAATATGCGGAAAATAAGAATGATTGTGACTTACCTAATGCAAAGAAACAGTTCAGGCATGTATTTAAAGAAGGAATTAACGAGGATGAATAAGATTAAGCGGCAGCCGAAATGCGGCTCGCATCTCTCTCACCACGAGCTGGCGCAGAAGTGACGTCAGCGCCCATCAACGCAGGTCAATTCCGTTTTGCAACGAAACCAAATACATTTATAAACGTATAGTTTTTACATGCCTGAACCTAATATGCATTAAGCAAGAAAAAAACATTGTAAAAAAAAAATAATAATAATTATTCTCAATTATCACAAATAATCCATCAATACATCATCTCAATTATTTGAGTGGGTTACACTTTCATATTCTTTACGCCAAATTCTGACACTACCATCTGAATGTCGCAGCAGAAATCGAGACTCATCAGACCAGGCAACATTTTTCCAATCTTCTATTGTTCAATTTTGGTGAGCCTGTGTGAATTGTAGCCTCCGTTTCCTGTTCTTAGCTGGCAGGAGCGGCACCCAGTGTGGTCTTCTGCTGCTGTAGCCCATCTGCTTCAGGGTTCGAGGTGTTGTGTGTTCAAAGATGGTATTCTGCATACCTTGGTTGTAACGAGTGGTTATTTGAGATACTGTTGCCTTTCTATCATCTCTAACCAGTCTGCCCATTCTCCTATGACCTCTGACATCAACAAGGCATTTTCATCCACACAACTGCCACTCACTGGATATTTTCTCTTTTTTGGACCATTCTCTGTAAACCCTAGAGATGGTTGTACATGAAAATCCCAGTAGATCAGCAGTTTTTAGAAATACTCAGACCAGACCGTCTGGGACCAACAACCATTCCATGTTCAAATTCACTGAAATCCCCTTTCTTTCCCATTCTTATGCTCGGTTTGAACTTCAGCAAGTCGTCTTCACCACATGTAGATGCCTAAATGTATTGAGTCGCTGCCATGTAATTGGCTGATTAGCAATTTGTGTTACTAAGCAATTGAACAGGTGTACCTATGGCCGGTGAGTGTGTGTGTGTATATATATATATATATATATATATGTATATAAAGATCATTTAAATCTAGATTAATAGATTAATCTTTAATCTAAAATGGCTCATTTGAATTCTGCGAAGGCATTCAGAATATGTGTGCTACCCAAATAATGCCTAAAAGTAAGTCTTTGAGTGGGTTTCTCAAGCCAGGTTTCATCCGCATTAGACCAGGGGCTCATCTCCTGTTTCCAAAATGCATCACCTAAAGCTTCTTCAATTCTATATTCAGGTGATGAAAATAAACTGTTCAATAAGATGTACTTGTGTTTACTAACTGTTTATTCAGTTAAAACATGAATTTTGAACTGTAGGCCTACATAAGAGGTCATGATGAATTGTTTACAGTTTCCATTGACATTTCTTAAAAATAATTTTCCCTGAAGCAAACCGGCTTCATAGCTGCATCCATGTTGCGTCACGTCTGATGTGGTAATTTCACAATAACGTTAGGCATACACACAGGTTGAAGCAGAGACAGACAGTGAATTCTCAAGTTCACATGAGACCTAAAGCGCATCCTGTTTGCTTAAAAGCCAACGTTCGTTGTTATTCTGAGTACACACAAATAATATCGTAGTCTTTACAGATTGAAAGATGTATTAGCTACTTTATCTGTATGACCAAAAATGCGGAGATTTTAAGAGCAAGTGTGACGTTTTGAGCCTGTCCTGCAGCAAGCTTCCACAACACTTCAATGACGCATTTCTCTAGTTAACATCATATTGGCCATGTAAAGTTAGCTAATACATTTTTGGATGAAGCCATGTTGGGTTGATGAATGATAGGTGACGTTTGGATGTCCCCGATTGTATTACCACATAGACCAGCCGTTAACAATCTGTCCATCACGGACTCGAGCCTCTAGTTCGAAGACTCGATTCTCGCCCCCCTACAGTGCAATTGGCTAGGTATACATCCGCGCTAAAATATCAGGGTGAAAGTCATCATAGCTTGCGTAGTATAGACCCAGCTCCCAACCCAACTTTGAGAATAGATTAACGGCGATATTTTTTTATCGCCGATAAGAATCTCCGTTAACGCAAGCTTAACGCCGACCCACCACTATCATATATATATATTATATGCATAAGGCTATACAGACATCTAGTGGATAGACGATGGTGTTACAGATGATAAATGGTGCAAAATTTATGTCTTAATAGTCAGTTAAGGTGCCATATAATGCATTGATACAATATTTTAAATTGTTCTCTGATATCTACATAGAAGGTGTGTGGCTAAACTAAGGGCAAAACTTCTCCAGAAACAGTTTACATGTCCACATTTACAACCCTAGGATTTGTCCGTAGAATTAAATGGTCTGTTATTACCTTATTTAAAAGGGTCATGAATAATAAAGTTGAACTCTGCTCTGATTGGCTGTTTCAAAGTGCTGCTCAATGTTGAGCTCTGCTCTGATTTGCTGGTTCACAGTGCTGCTCATTTCAGTAGCTCACTCAGCAGGAAGGAAACGAGGAAAATATATATTTCAATACTTTCGTGCAGTTATATCGGGTAATTATACTGTAAATAAAAATGGGGCATTAGGGGCCGCTATTAATATGGGCTTTGAAGCTGCTCGAATGCACAATCACTTTTTAGTTTCACTTTCGAGATTCGCCATCGCATGGAGCAGCAGTACTTACCACATTTTACAAGATCAGATGCTTGTCAGTGGTGCTATGGATCTGTAAATCATTCGTCATCCTCAGTCATCTCTCTTACTCTGTTTATGTGGTAAGTGAAATATATGTACTGTAATCAACAGGCTACCTACCGCTAGCAAGGAGCTAACTATGTCAAACCACCAGATTTGAATGGAGGGAGCATTATTTTTATTTAAAACATAGAATACATCCTACTTAGAACTATAGTCGTGTGGGCGACATAATGATAAGTAACTAACATATTTTTTAATATTTCTCATGTCATCCCTAATCACATTGATTCTTTTTTGTTTTTAATAGAAATTCAGCATTGGACAGCTCCCAGTGCTGAATCCACTAACAATCTATGTAATTTCTGATGCATAAAATATGCCTTTTGTGTATTCACATGAGTATCAAGATAAACCATATTAGCACCTTTCAGAATTATTTAACAATTTACACCACATATGCATGTTCATTTAAATCATGTTCACCTTTTAACCCTCTGAGGTTTGAGTTTGAGGCCCTGAAAAGTTTGTCATGCCCTAACATGTGTGCTTTTTTCAGTTTCTTATATAACAGTAATGGCTAAAGTATGACTACACTGTTTTCAGCTAAAAAAATGAGTAATTGAAATAAGGCCATACACATACAGAAGAATTTAATGATAATACTTTGAAGAACTGGATAAGCTACTGGAGTTTTTGCAAAAGAATGATGTGAAAATGATCATGATCAATCATTCAAAACAATTTATTGATCTAACTGTAAGACATTCTTTTTGTGTTAGAAAGGCTGTATGCGAGAATGGCAATGGCCATGAATATTTAGTGATTCACACCTGAGAGACAAAGCAGATGTGTGGCCACAGTGTGTGAAAACAACCAGGCTATAATGTAAAAATCCACCCACTCATTTTTTAAAATCAATAAATCATAAACAGTCTCCCTAAACGAGCTGTTTTAGATTCTCCTCTGTTCACATCACAGATGGGAAAAGTCCCGCCATTTGTGACGTTCTCTGCCCTGTTAGCATAAACACAACCTTGAGTCAGACGCAGCAGTCCTCCATTACTGGAGATATATATACAATGTCAGCGCCAAAGAGGCTTTTGCAAGTGATGTGATTTGAGATGCACTAATGAACATAATGGAGTCCATAATCTCCCTCCATCTGAGCCGAGGACACTGTGGTTAAATTCATTTTCTATCGGAAAAAACTCCTTAATGTAAATCTCCGAAATATTCCAGAAAAGTCCCTAAATGTTTAACTTAGAATCAATACCGAACGTCAGCTCCAGACAATTATGAAGTATCAAATTGCCTTTCTGAAAGAGCTTCTTGGCACTCTGTAAAGTAGGGATGCATCGACTCAGGATCGGTGGCTCAGATCCAGTAATTTTCGTGGATCGTATCGGTTTGGCAAGACCGATCCAAATCCGATGTAGTGCGTATACTATTCTGTGCTGTTTTATTTGTCACATTTACATTTATGTATAACCAGCAGTGAAATGTGTTATTGTGCATTTAAATCCAAGTGCACACACCTGGAGCAGTGGGCAGTGTGTGTGTGTGTGTGTGTGTGTGTGTGTTGTGTGTGTGTGTGTGTGCTCAAGGTCTCACCTCACTCAGTGTAGTAGACAATGTGTGTGAGTGAGAAAGCCACAAAAACATCAAACTGTTCCATTTAGTTTAATCCGATACGGATGAATATTTAAGTCTTTATATATTCAAGTTCACGTAAACTCTCCTCTCAGCTGCGTCTGTTAAAGAGCATAATCCTCCATTCAGCATTCAAACTGCACGTTCGGTTACTACAGTCAAACTCTCTTCAAGAGCATAATAACTGAGGTTTAAAACTGTTAAAAGAAAAGGCTCAATAAACCAAGCAGGATTTAATGATACTTATAAAATATCTCTTCCTCTGAACTTTTCTTTACGATGCGGACTCTGAGCGGCGCAATGCGCATCCCGTGCGCAGAACATGATGCGCTTGAGGCAAAACGTAATCACGGCATGCAGGTTGTGACTCAGTGTTGTTCAAGAGCATCATTCTGCGCACTGGATGCGCATTGTGCCGCTCTGTATTGGAGCCTTTCGTTTTTAATACTCTTGCAGCAATGAAAGATAATGATAGTCTTGTCCTATCTATTATATGTTGCTGCCTTATTACTGTGCTATACATTTAAAATAAATGTATTTTAATTGTATAGTATATATTTATAAATGTATTAGCTTGTTTTTATGAATGTATTTTACAATACAAAGAGCAATGTGTGACATTTTACGGATTTAGTCATACACTTGTTCACTTTTATTTGTAAATAAAATGTTTCACTGGGTTTTATAAATACTTTAAAGTTGTCCAAACGAAGTCCTTAGCAATGCATATTACTAATCAAAATTATGTTTTGATATATTTATGATAAGAAATTTAGAAAATATCTTCATGGAACGTGATCTTTGTGTAGCATATCAGTCAGGGTCACATATTTGTGTAGCATATCAGTGTACTTGAACATCTGATGTTGGTACAATGCAAGTGCTCACACAGGAAACAGTTTGAAGATACTGAATTGGTGGGTTTTGTTAAATGTGAGCCAAAATCATCACAATTAAAAAGAACCAAAGACTTAAACTACTTCAGTCTATGTGCATTGAATTTATTTAATAAGTTTCACAATTTGAGTTGAATTACTGAAATAAAGGAACTTTTCCATGACATTCTAATTTATTGAGATGCACCTGCATGTTATGTGCAGCAGTATTTCTTACGTGCTCACAGCAGCATGTTGTGGATGTAAATCTAAACTGGGGAAAATGCTGTCTGAGTTTCATAGCTTTCTATAATTTATTGTCTAGCAGACGTTTGACTGTAATGTGCATGGTTCTTCGCTCCCCCTTAGTATTAACGAACCTGTTGTTTTTATACTCACATAGACCTATTTGACCAATAAGGACCAGTTAGTTTAGCTTAACATTGAACTTTTCTTTATAGTTTGCAGTTGGGCATGATTTATTGATCTTCACTTGTGTTATTTCACTGTTATTACTTCACTTGTCTCATAATTAAATGTAGCTAATTTCAGCTCAGTGGAAATTTGTCAGTGTCACTTTAACCACAGTAAAGAGCATTAGCAGCAGTTATTTTAGCAAGTACTTATCTCGTGCAAGTATGTGCACTTTTACCAAAACACAAAACCACTTGAAAGCTAATGGAAACATTTGTGCTTGGTGACCAATGATCAACTAAGAGATGTGAAGTGAGAGTTTCATGACGAGTTGCAAATCTGAAGTGTTTGTAAGTGGTCTGGATGAAAGACTTGTGGGTTTCCTGTTTTTACATGTTTAGATGTTGAATTGAACCCATTACATTAAAACAAAGAACCTTATGAATTTTGTAGGTGAACTTTGATTCAGAAACGTTGACCCTCATGACAGGCAGAATCAATATGAAATGTAAAGCGCAAAAAGGCTCAAATATTGATACGTATCTGTATGTCTGAATCAAAGATATAGTTAAACATATCAATCAGATAAACTTAAGTTATCTTGAACATTTCCATTTTTTATGGACCAATCGGGTGCCTTATCACAAAGCCAAACCACAGCAAAAAAGTCTAAAAGGTAACTAGTGATTGGTTAAAAATGCTCTATCTTTTCATACTTCCAAACAACAACTCAATTTAGTGCCACCCCCTCATGACGCAGGCCATTTTAGGTAAAACTTTCCATTGACGTGAACCAATCAGATAAGAGTAGCTGTCTGCATGAAGACCCTCACCAGTGTCACTTCTTCACAACTCTGACTGAGATGGAGAGGTCAAGACTTGCTCTTATCACACTCATGTGTAAGTAAAATATATATATATATATATTCTACTTCAGCTAAATGATAATGTTACTACTGTGAACATTTTGGAATGATAGTACAAATTAAAGCACTTCATAAAGTTATGTTGTGCTTTTACAGTTTTACTGTTTCATCAAAAAATCATCTATGGAGAAGAAGTGGAGATGAAAGTCAGTCCAGGAGACAACATCACGCTCTACTGTGATCGCTCTGTAACTCTTGGTTCTGCCGTTGTATGGATAAGAAACTGCTCTCATGAGAATCAACCCTCTCTCATAATAGATTATATGGATGGGTTTAGACTGGGGCCTGGTGAAGATTTCAGCGATTCACCTTTATCCAAAACTCTTATAATAACTCTTATAATCTTCATATTACTAACATCAGTGTCTCTGATCTGGGACTGTACTACTGTGCAAAAGTAGAGAAAAAGGTAAATCAAGATGAAAAAGGCATCATCTCCTCATCTGAGGTGTACTATTATGGAAAAAGAACAACTCATCTCTCTCTGAAAGGTAAGAAAACAGTTAGCTATTATAACATCATTGCTTGTGTAATTCTGGAGAACTTTTCCTTCTCAGTGAAGTTACTTTGTTCAAATTAATATTCATCATATATTTGTGTTTATTTTATTCAGAGCAAGTGACTTGCTCCTGTTCTGAAGCCTCTGCACCTCCTGACTGTGTGCTCTGCTGGACGCTGCTGTTCAGTGTGTGTCCGGTGTGTGTTCTCCTCTCCTTCATCTGTGTGTTATGCCTCTGTTGTAAGAAAACTACAGGTAATCATTCACTAATTCACAATTGTTTGTGTTGCCCTCTTTTTTAATTATATACAGATCAACAGCTTTGCAAATGACCATACTTTGGATGAGCAAGGCCTGCACATTAAATTGAATAATAATGCTAGAAACTGAAATGTAACTCATAACCATAATTGCAAGCACTTTAAAGCATTTATGTATGTAAGTGACATTCTAATTTAACAATCCATTGCAGATGCTGCGACAGATCAGAAAGATAAGTTAAAAGGTAGAAATACAGCTGAGGTATGAACAATATAATCATACATGTTCATTACAGACATTGGCTTTTTTCTTCTTCTAAAAACCAAAACATTAATTTATTAATTTTCATTTCAGTGCGTGGATGAAGAGGTGTGTTATGCATCTTTAGACGTGATAACCAAGAGACAAAAACAACGCAAGTCAAAGCAAGTGCAGAGTTCAGACTTCAGTACTTACGCTCAGGTCAGAACACAAACTGAATAGAACTCAACCAGAACTGAGGTGGATTCTGAATCTCTACAAATATAAGAAAAGTTGCAGGTTTTATGTAACATCACATGTAATCATACGAGGTAGATGACTTTTTGTCATTACATCTGAATGTAAAATATATGTAATTCCAAACTCGGATACTTTTTTCACATGATTTTAATAATAAATTAAAACCTGTAAATGTGTTATTAGTTTTTTTCACTTCTATTTAAAGTGTTTTAGTTCAGTCTTTGTGGACACAGTGATGATCTAAATAACAGGATGTGCAAGTAGGTTTCCTGTGTGAAGTGATGTTTAGTTTAAGATGTATATTTATCTTAAACCGAATAACTACTTTATCTGGCAGTTTTACAATTTTGCCCAATTTCCATAAAACACACTCCATGCTGAGTAGGAAAGTATGTTTGGATAACTGCTTATGCCAAGCAAACAGATAGTCTTAAAACTTAAAAATCTTAATAATATAAAGAAATAAAATAGATGCCCAATTTAGTTACTTCTCATTTGTAATAAACATTATTTTATTCTCAGTTAAAAAGATATGACTCTTAAACTCAAAATTTCAGTTTAGTTTAGTGCTTGTGTGATTATGAGAGAAATAGGAAAGGAAATACGTAGGACCGAGGCTGATGTGTGTAAACTAGAGCTGTCAATCGATTATTTAAAAAAACTAACTAATCGCATATTTTTCTGAAATTAATTGTGATTAATCCCACCTAAGTTTTTAAATATACTTTTATATTGCAATAATTTCACATTCAATCTTCAGTTTAATATGCAAACAACATAAATACAGTATATTTGTAATATTTGTTTAATGACATCTTTATTTTTATGACTGAAAGCCAGTATCACTGATACCAATTAATACTGATTTCCCTATAAAAAGTCCTCCTAATATTTAACCATTGACTATAGCCATTCAACATTACATTATAATATCAATTTTAACATTTATTAGACTTAAAAATAACTTCTAATTTAAGTGAACTTTAAATTATCTTCACGTAAATCCATCATAATAAATGTCATATTTAGCTACCTGTGCCCCTCAGCAGAAATATACAAACATTTAATAAAGTTATCAAACACTAAATTGTAAACTAAATACAGATGAATACTTAAAGATATTGTTAAAGCTATTGTTATTGCTTAAAGCTTAAGTTATTGATTCACATTTTTTTTTTGATGAAAGCAGCTGGTTATTAGGTTGTTTTTGGCTGCTATTATTTAAGAACTGTCGCTGCTGAACGTGACGCGGATCTGACACGCATCATAACTTTACCTTTTCTGACCCACTTCAGTTCGGACCCACTTCAGTCTCTTCTACTGAGTTGAATCGAGTGTGTTAGATGAGGGAGACAGTGCTGGGCTGCTCCGGGACAGTTTTGAAAACCATTTCAGAGAGAAATTTTCTTAAATGTGACTCATATAACATATTACATGCATGCACAGTTTTGAGGCAGTTTTAATCGCCTTTTTGGTAACATCATGTCTTAACTGACCAGGACATTGCTTGTTCGTAGTTTCTTTCGCGCTTTGAAATGAAATGATAAACTCTTTAAACTGGAAAAAAATCGCTTGCATTTACACGCTAATTTTGACAGTACTAGTGTAAATGCTTATGCGGTGAGTTTGTAGTAAATTTGGTTTGTATGCATGCAGGGGCGGACTTTACCATTAGGCAAAGGTAGGCGACTGCCTTGGGCCCCCGAAAGCCAAGGGGCCCTAAAATGCTTTTCATATATGAGATGAGCATTAAGCGCGGACACGTGCATGGTTGCTTATTACCAATGGGTGTTTATTACCACGGCAACCGTCTATGTGTCCGAGTTGAACGTGATTGTGTATCTTGCTTGTAGTAAATGATAATATTGTACATCTGAAGCTGACTGCAGCACGAGCCCGAGGTCTCTCTTTAAGAAAGAGAAAGAAAGAATCCCATTATAACATGTACATGAAAAATGTAAAAACATTAGAGACAACTATGGGGCACCATTGAGCAGCAGCAAGCATCCCGACAAAAAAAATGACCTTGATGTTGATCTAGGTATATGTGTGCAAATGTATAGGGCCCCATTCCTATATTTGCCTGGGGCCCCCAATTCACTAAATCCTCCAAATCCTTCTTGATTTTTGTTTAAAATGGAACACTAGAGAAAATCACATAAAAATACATTAATCATTTAAATAATAAACCTTTCTTGATGGACACAAGCATTTCTTTTGGCAAAATTGTTTATTAACTTTGGGATTTCAATGAAAAAGCATGAGAATATTTACAGTGTTGTACAAGTAGAATTTTTGCAAAATGTAACGTAATATAATGTTATGTAATCACCATCTTTATGCTTTTTTTCTATATTCACTTTCAATGACAAAGACAATGGATTTTCTGATTTACAGGATCACTTGTTTATGCCTGACAAAAAACAACAACTTACACATAGTAAGGAATGGTTATAAAAAACTGAAACAGAAGTGAAACAAGTAGAAAAGAGGAGAAATAAAAAGTGCGGTGCGGTGTCAGTGAAAACATTGGAAATCTTTGTACTGTATCTTTGTCAGTTAAATGAAGGTTAAAGACCACAAACCACAGATTCTTGATTTTATTGCATTTTACAAAATGTCCCAACTTTTCTTGAATTGGGGTTGTAGATCCTCTGCGGGGAATGGGTGCCAGCAGATCCATTGGTGAATGAATGAATGAAAATAATAACATTTGATCAGTTCTTAACAAAACATAAAATTGTGTTTATAATAGAACAATTGAACTTGTACTTTATTCAAATAAAAAAACTTTACCTAGTGCATGTACTAATGTGAGCTAGATGCCTCAATGCAAATACATGTACTTTAACCTACACACAAAACGAAACAAAGGCTAATGGAAACATTTTTGCTTGGTGACCAATGATCTACAAGAGATGTCAAGTTAGAGTTTGATGAATCATAAAAGCCACAAAATGTGAGGAGGTTGTACGTGGCCTGAACGAGGCCTGTGGGTTTCCTGTTTTGACTTGTTTAGATGTTACTACCCACTACAATAAAACAAAGACAGTCATCCTGTTTAATGTTCGTGAATTTACTCATTGCATGTGAAATGTAAAGCATATAATCTTGGGCTTATCTGCATGTCTGGACTCTTTCTGAGGCTAATCATCTCAACAATCAAACAAATAATGTAGCCTCTTTGCATATCTTTCTGATGAAAAAAAAGGTTAAAGGTTTACCCGAGAGAGAATGATGATAGCGAGGTGTGTTATGCATCTGTAGACGTGATGACCTGGAGACAAAACGGGCACGAGAAACACGAGTGTAGAGTTCAGACTTCACTACTTACGCTCCTGTTCGAACAGAAACTGAATATATTGGAAAGCTGGAGGAGACATTATCATTGAAACATCATTTTAAGGGCATGTTCAAATGTGAGTCAGTGATTAAATCATAGATCCAAAAGAAGCTCGAAAACCTACATTCATGCCCCTTTGAAATTTTAATCGAAATGAAGTAGAAATATTGACGTTTATTTGAAGTGTTTCTTTTGAGCTCTTTGAGTTTTTGTTCAAAGGAGCTTTACTCTCAAGTCTGTTTTCTTTCAAAGTAAGGTCCTGTCTTATCTTAACCATATTTATTTTCCCATCCAATTTGCTGATTGTGTGCATATGTGAGAGAAGTAGAAAGGGCAGAGGTTGTTTTGTGTCTGTAAATGCTTATGTGTAGGGTTTGTGGTTAATTCGGTTTGTATGCTTGCAATGACTGCACAAGCTTGATTTTAAGCTGCATACTTTCTCTACACCCTCTGATGGATAAGTATCAATTACAGCATCTCTCAGAAAGAAGCACAGACTGGTAGTCTCGTGGTTAAAGCTTTGTTATGGACTTCATACACTCCAATCCCAAGATGAGAAAAAATATAGAAAGTGAAAGTAACATGTGGCCATGTATGGTATCCCATAATCTGAATTTGTGCTCTGCATTTATCTCATCCAAGTGCACACAGTCTCTCTCTCTCTCTCTCTCTCTCTCTCACACACACACACACACACACACACACAGTGAGACTCAAACTCACGACCTTTGGGTTACAAGTCCAACTCTCTAACCAGTGGTCTACCACTGCCCACTTGACACATTTGAGTTGACACAAGTCACTGAACTCCAAGTTACTGACGAGGTCTATTTAACTCAATGAATTTTAAGACGACCCACATTACAAGATGATTTAGATTTTTTTTTAATATAAAAAGATACATTTAGATTAGATTTTAGTTAGTAAAATCGGTTAGTATGCACACACTACTAGCACAGTATTACAATTAAAATATATATAATTTGCATATAGTGTGCAAGGAAGAGGCCGGGCAAATCCAAATACTCACACAGGTTTAATAATTAAGAGGCAAAACACAGGAAATGCAGATCAGGGATCCAGGCAAATAATCCAACAGAGAGCACAAAGATATTCAAACAACATGGAAGGGAAACCAGGAGAAAAAACACAGCAAGGATATACACAAGCTAATAAGGTGACAAGGGGGCGTGGTACATTATCATGGCAACACACAATGGTAACCAAAGAAACTAACAAGCAGACTAAGAAAATAGGAACTAAACACAGGAAGTGAAGATAGAAACACTGGTCATGGAAACACTTCAACATAAAAGTCCAGTGCAAAACACAAGAGACAGCAGGGATTGTGACAGCATAAGTGTGTGAATTGAGATGCATCACATGTGTCTGGAGCAGCATCTAAGTATATGTCTGCAAACAGTATTTGACTGATTGTAACCTTGGCAGTGCTAGCATTTTGCTCCATTGTTTATTCGTCAGGAAGACTAACAAATTCATATTCTGTCTTTCATGTTAATTGCCTCAGTTTGTTTTCCCCCATATTTATGTATCTTACTTACTGCAAAAAATAAAGTGAATTATTAGAGGCTTTGGTAGAGGGACTGATTGTGATGCAGCGGTTCCCCTTTGCACAGACCGTTTTAAAGGTCCCCCTCGGTTAAAATCGTGTTCTGAGAGGAGCGGTATTTCAGCTGGGCCACCCTCTAGTGCCTTTTGATTTAAAAACATGGAATGCATCCTATAATAATATGAACTACTGATTCTTTTATAGTCATTTGGAGCAACATAAAGATCTGACAGAAGTTTTACTATGCTTTTCATATTTTTTTTGTTATCTCTAATCACATTGAATTTTAAGGATTTTTTCCCAGTAGAAATTCAGCACATTGGACAGCTCCCAGGCCTGAGCGCACTGAACAGACATCTGCATCATAATGCACATATCTGATACATGAATTTGTGGTTATGCATCCTTTTTGTTGAGGAAGTAATAAGTGAAACCATATTTGCACCTTGCAGAAATATTTACCAATTTACACCACATATGTATGTTTATTAAATTCATGTATATCTCTTAATATATATATTTTTTTTATTATTTTCTAACATATTTGTAAACATTTGCGGTGATCTATTGGTTAAGATGTTTTTTAAAGGATAGTAAATGTTACATAGCTTTGTTCATGCAGAATGTTCCTACTTTGTTCATGTGGTTTTCAAAAGTGGGGAAAATGCCATCAGGATTTCTATGCTTTTTATAATTTCCTGTCTAACACAAATTTGACATTAAGAAGAATGAGACATATGGATGGTTCTTCATTCCCCTTCAGTATTAAAAATCACTATGAACCTATTTGACCCACATGTACAGTTAGTCTTGCTAACATTGTACTCTTCTTTATAGTTTGTATACAATAGTTGGACGTGATGCATTGATCTTGACTTGTGTTATGCCAAATTACACTTTCTCATAATTAAATGTAGCTAATTTGAGCTCCGTGGACATCCATTAATGTCAGTTTAACTACAGTTTAGAGCATAAGCAGCAGTTATTTTAGCAAGTACTTCTCTCGTGCAAATATGTGCACTTTTACCAAAACACAAAACCACTTGAAGGCTAATGGAAACATTTGTGCTTGGTGACCAATGATCAACTAGAGATGTGAAGTGAGAGTTTCATGTCAGGTTGCTAATGTGAAGTGTTTGTAAGTGGTCTGGATGAAAGACTTGTGGGTTTCCTGTTTTTACATGTTTAGATAAAACCTGTTACAATTAGACAAAGAGCCTTTTACAGGTGAACTTTTATTTAAAAGACTTTGACACTCATGGCAGTCATGAACTGACCGACTGAATTTAAAATGTAAACACTAACGTTATCTTGAACATTTCAATTTTTATGAACCAAACAGGAGCCTGACAACAAAGCCAAATCGGACCAAAAAAGTCTACAAGTTCACTATTGATTGGTTAAAAATGCTTTTGCAACTCAACAACTCAATTTACCGCCAACCCCTCATGACGCAGACCATTTTAGGTAAAAATGTCCATTGACGCGAACCAATCAGATGAGAGCTGATATCTGCATTAAGTCATTGTCAGTATCACACTCACAACTCTGGCTGAGATGGAGAGGCCAAGACTTGCTGTCATCGCACTCATGTGTAAGTAAAAATATACTTCTTCAGCTAAATGAAAATGTTACTACTGTGAACATTTTGGAATGACAGTACAATTTAAAGCACTTCATAAAGTTATTTTGTGCTTTTACAGTTTTACTGTTTCATCAAAAAATAATCTATGGAGAAGAAGTGGAGATGAAAGTCAGTCCAGGAGACAACATCACGCTCTACTGTGATCGCTCTATAACTCTTGGTTCTGTCGTTGAATGGATAAGAAACTGCTCTCATGAGAATCAACCCTCTCTCATAATAGATTTTAAGGATGTGTTTAGATGGGACCAGGGGAAGATATTTCAGCGATTCAGCTTCATCCACAACCCCTACAATAATTCTTATGATCTTCATATTACTAACATCAGTGTCTCTGATCTGGGACTGTACTACTGTGTAGAAGTAGAGAAAAAGGCAAATCAAGATGAAAAAGGCATCCTCTCCCGATCTAAGGTGTACTATTATGGAAACAGAACAACTCGTCTCTCTCTGAAAGGTAAGAAAACACTTATGTTAATCCTTATTACATCATTGCTTGTGTAATTCACGAAAAATAAACATTCTCATTGAAGTGATTTAAAATATATATATATACATTTTTTTTTCATTTATACTTTTCTGTTTTATTCAGAGCAAGTGACTTCCTGTTCTGAAGCCTCTGCACCTCCTGACTGTGTGCTCTGCTGGACGCTGCTGTTCAGTGTGTGTCCGGTGTGTGTTCTCCTCTCCTCGCTCCTGTCCTCCATCTGTGTTTACTGCTACTGTTTGGCTCAAACCACAGGTATCTCATTTGCCGTTCATTTCCTTAACATCTTTTCCAATTTAAAACATAATGTTTTTGGCCAGTCTTCCACATGATAAATGTGTATAACAGTATAATGTTTTTAAAGCTAGTGATTTATAAATGCTATAAAATGATTTTGCTCATTTCATTTGCAGATGTCAATGTTGCATCAGAATATTATCTGCCCAGTCTTAATTTTGTAGAATTCACATGAATTTAAATTAAAGTTGTTACACTTTGTAAACAACTTTATCTTCCCTAATGTACTCTCAGAAAAAAAGGTACAACAGCTGTCACCGGGGTGGTACCTTTTCAAAGAATTATACAAATGTACTAATATGCACTCTGTAGGGGTAAATAAGGTCCAAAGGTGTACCTTTTTTCAGTGGTACTGCTCCATTGATACTGTTGTACCTTTTTTTTCCTGAGGGTGTTTGAAACTGATTCTGAAATGAAAGATGTTTCACACACTTGAAGTTGTTTATAATCTAACAAAACCCAAAAGGACGAGGAAAGCTGTATTACAGTTATACAGTAATATTTATGTGTTAAGATGGTTTTGAGATTTTGCTGTTTTTAAAAGCACTTGTGCACTTAAGTTCCTGTGTTCAGACCTGCATTGTTTTCTCACTGTACTTATTTTATTTACATATTTTCATACTATCTTTAGGTTCTGCAGAGATACTTGCAGCAGATCTTATTAAGGTATATAGACTGATTATTTGTTTCAGAAATTTTCGAGCTTTGTCATGCCAAAGACGATAGTTTAGTTTGCATAATGTTGATCTCCTATTCATTTCAGGGGGATCTAATGGAGAAACATCAGTGTGCAATGAGTAAGACTGGACAGATCTGCCTCCACACTGAAGTCTCTTATAGACTACTGACATCTGCACATCCTTATGCCAAGATATGATTCTGCCTGCTCAATTTATTCAACTTACTGCAAACTGGCTGCTTACTATTGCTCACTCTTTTTTTTACTCTGCAATGCCAGATCAAATCAAGCATGATTGAACTACATTTAGTACATATGCACACACATCCAACACATTACACATTTACATATTTAGTTATCTTTAATACACAACATATTCATAATAAGAAAAGTGTTTTGTATGGTCTCTAGTTTTGCTATTAAAGGTTATGTGCACATTTACTGCTTGTAAATTTAAATTTTGTGATAAAATAATAATTTAACTGATTGCAACCCCCCAAAAAAAAGAACATGTATGCAGACATCTTTAAATATGAGACAAAAAAGTGATTAGGAGCAACTGCAGATCTCAGTGTGTTTCTGCAACCCTGAATCAGAAATACTAAAAAGCAAACCTAATCAAACTTTATGGGTAAAATAAGCATCTTTGGTGTAACAAAGTGTAGCTTAGCAGGATGTCAAATGGTTTCCTGTTTGTGTTTGTAACCACTCGTTCTCTTTCTTTCTCATATTGTGGTCAGCTATAAGAACCAACTGCAAATGTTTCCGCCCTAAAACAGACATGCATTAGTGTAACTGTTTGTATTTAAACAGCTTTAATAAAGTGCAAAAAAGCTAAAAAAATAAATAAATTGTAAGTGGAAAGGTTGCTGTTGTCATAATGACAGTGTTTATTTTATAAAGTATTTATTTTTTATGTATAATTTAATTTTATTAATATTTTCATATTCACAAATTTTATATTAATGTTCATATTTTTTATTTTTGAAATGTAGGTTTCTGTGCAGTATTAAATAGTAAAATGCACTATTTTGTGATGGATTAAAAATAATAATTATTTAAAAAATTAAGATTTTTTTTGTACAGCCTATTATTATTATTATTATATATTATTTATCTTTTTCTTTTTTTGATTGCTCGTCCTAAGTAAGGTCACAGGGATACTAAATATCAGGCCGTAAGCAGGGAAACACCCTGAATGCATCACAGGACTAATATTATAATTATTATCATCATTTATTATTATCAATAACTATTTCTAACAAGTAAGGTAAGTTCTCCTCTCAACACTGAGAGCTGGTAAGAATACAGGAAACCACAACCTTGCAATTCGTTATTACTGCCGCACTTAGTTATTACGTGAAGTGTGTAAGCTAGTGTTGTATAAGCACAAATAGAATAAAATGACTATTGGTTTTGACAACTCTTTAGGACACATATCAAGCATTTCAAAAAAAAGTAACTCATTTATCTTAATATTTTTAATACTATACCTGAAACACATGATGCCTCACACTTCTCTACTGAGATGATTTTCATCACCACACACAGCAAGCTTTTTCTTAGTTTCATAAAGAAAAGCACAAAGATTGAATGCATCAAAGCCTTTTATCTCTACCACAGTTAGCCAATCAAATAAGAGTTAGCATCCTCACTAAAGTGCCTCACATTTATCACATTTAAACATCCATACGCCAAGATGTGATTCTACCTCCTTATTTCAAAGAATCTGTCTCGTAGCTGCTTACAGATTTATTTTTATTGTACTCTGCTATGATCTGAGTGGATATGTCTGCTGTCCCCTCAAGAATGTTTATTAATGTAAAAATACATTAGGTCCATGCATTAATTCGGCTCTGTTACTCTGAGTTATGAGAGTGTCTGTGAATATGAATACGCCCCAAAAGGGTAGGAAACGATATGCACTCAATGGCTCCATCTAGTGGCCAATAGTCCAAACTACCCAGGTCCTCACAATTACAGAGAATGGTGTCAAAATCACTCAACTATAAACCATTTCATTAGGACTAATTCTTGATAAGGACACAAAAATGCAAAACTGCCTTTATGAAATGTAACTGACTGATAGAATAGAATAAACTGTAGCTTACACATGCTGTATATTTAAGTTGAAATTGAGGCTAAATTAAGACATGAAAGCCCCAGGTGACTCAGAACAGCAGGAGGGAGAGGGAAGCTGTGCAGGAGTGTCATGGCCAAAGGAGACTTTGTACTGGTTGATGAAGGATATTCAGAGTTCGACAAAACTAGCAGAGACACAGGAGACTCAGTGCTGGGAAGTAATGAGGAAGAGAGGTTTTGGGGTATAACCTCCTCCAAATCCTCAGTACAAATTACAGAGGTCAGACACAGGTCACCCCCAGCAGCAGTAGTTTGGGCCGGGCTCCACTGAAATTCCTCCAAGAACTGATCATGCAGGCATGCATTTGACTGCTTGCTGAGACTGGTGTGGAACAATACGCAGAGGTCGGGGAAATTATATATAAGAATAACCAGACCCATCACTCTCTACTGTGACTGTGTCCTACCATAGGATCACATATTGTTTGGTGGAGACACTGCTCATAAGAGCTGCGATCAACTCTGTTCATAGATACTTTGAACATGTTGAAGGAGACATTTACACATTTTAGTTTTGTGTTCAACACCTCCAGTAACTTCTTTGATATACATATTGTGAATGCACACGAATCGAAGTGTGAAAACTGTGGTTAGACAAAAACAGAAAGAAGCATGTTGGAAAAAGTTAACTGCAAGGTGTAAATTGAAATGTAAATCGTTCCTCAACCAGGACAACCAGGAAATTCAGGTTCAGGTACTAAATAAATTAGACACAGGGTGCAGATGTGATATGAACCATGGGCGATGGAAAGCCCCCAATTCTAGTTTGTTTTATTACTACAACTTCACTGATTTTAGATGCCATTTAAACATCTGAATATAAACAGATTTATTTTATTTTATTTTAAATCAGCAATTATTCAAACAGTAACTGCTTTAGTCAATAAGTCTTCCATTCATAAAAATAAAATAACAGTTGTTTTTATAATGGTTGCTTACAACCGTGCTGAAAGCATTTTCATTTGTCGTAGTTACAGGCATTTTCCTGGTGTGTCACCATTACAGCGCCACTTAACTTAGCTTCCTCAAGTGTATGCTATATTTATGCTAAGCTTTGTGACAGCTGACTTACAGCCTTTTAAATCATTTTAAATTATGCCAAGTCTATACTGTTTTGATCTCAAAGTTTTTGTTCATCTCACGTTTTTGATTATTGTTTGCAATGGAACTATAGAGAACAAATTCACAGACAAAATATAATAATGATTAAAAATACCTGCTTGATTGACACAAATATTTATTTATGCAAAATTGCTCATTAAACTTAGGCATTCAGTAAAAAAAGGACAAATATGTTTACATGATTGTGGAAGTAGAATTTTTGCTAAATGTAACAAATGCAATATAATTGCCATCTTTATGCATTTTTCTATAGGCACTTTCAGTGACAAATACAGCTAATGGATTTTCTCATTTACAGGATTTATGATTAAACGTTCAGGACTCTATTATAGAGCCTCTATATACTTATTTTGTAACACTTGTAAATGCATTCAGACTGCACATCAAAGTTCCCTCTATTTTTTTTTCTTGCTGAGCAAAATTTTTCTCTATTGGGCGAACATTATTTATCCCAGACCTGTACAGCGCACACACACAAAAAAAGAGTGAAATTTTTAACTTTAATGTGCTATTTTTATTTGATTTGACCCTTGATTTTAACTAAATTATGTACATTTTAGGTTACCTGAGAAAACATTTTTGACAGAATAAATACAATGCAGTTCAAAAGTTTGGGATTAGTAACGTTTAAAAAAAAATATATGTTTCTTATGCTCATCAATGCTGTATCTATTTGAAATATTATAGCAATTTAAAGTAAAAAATATAAATTGTAATATATTTTAAAATATAATTGATTTCTGTGATCAAAGCTGAATTTTCAGCATCATTACTTTAGTCTCAGTGTCACATGATCTTCAGAAATCATTCTAATATGCTGATTTATAATCAATGTAGGAAACAGGGTTGCTGCTTAATATTGTTTGGGACCTGTGATCATTTTTCAGGATTCTTTGATAAATAAAAAGTTAAAAGGAACAGTGTTTATTCAAAATAGAAATGTTGTTTCAATATGCACTACTATTCAAAAGCTTGGGGTCAGAAAGTAATAATTTTATTCAGGAGGGATGTGTTAAAAGGATAAAAGGTGATTTTAAATAATGATATTGTTAGAAAAGCTTTTTATTTTGAATAAGTGCTGTTCTTTTAAACTTTGTATTCATCAAAGAATCAACGAAAAAAGTATCACATGCTCCAAAAACTATTAAGCAGTACAACGGTTTCAACACTGATAATAAATCAGCATATTAGAATGATTTCTGAAGATCATGTGACACTGTAGATTGGAGTATATGATACTGAAAATTCAGCTTTGCTTCACAGGAATACATTTTATTTTAATGTGTATAAAACAGGAAACCAATATTAGAAATTGCAATAATATTTTTGTATTCTGATCAAATAAATACAGCCTTGATGAGCAGAATAAAAAACGTCCATTAAAAAACAATGTAAACTATGTATTAGGTTTATGTAGGCCAAATATAATATAATATCA
Organism: Gymnocypris eckloni scoliostomus; assembly: GCA_027564155.1. Taxonomy (NCBI): domain Eukaryota; kingdom Metazoa; phylum Chordata; class Actinopteri; order Cypriniformes; family Cyprinidae; genus Gymnocypris; species Gymnocypris eckloni. The sequence goes on along the minus strand of CM050416.1, from coordinate 8,420,644 downwards.
AAACAAACTGAAGCATTTAAACTGAGATCTGTAAGCTAAATATTTTCAAAAACATAAACGTGAATTCTAATATGAATTCTAAACATTCATATGAAGTGTAGTTTGCACAATAGGCCTACACCTGTGTGTGACTGTATCTAAATGTATCCTTTTTGTTCCCATTCTGTGCTCATCCTCCGCTATTTTCAGCATTTAATCAAGCCACTGTTCTGCAGGGGCGGAGCCATCATTTCAAAAGTGTGGGGGGAACGAAATGTCTAGTGTTATACCTGTTTTTTTTCAGTTAACCCTTGTCTAATTGACAGGTTTTATTTTTAATCATACATTTTTGCTTAATATGCTTTATGATTATTTTATTATATATGATTATAAAACAGAAAGAAAGAAAGAAAGAAAGAAAGAAAGACAACAGCTTGTCAGTGGGACAGTACCCTTAAAAGGACATCTTTGTACCTTATTTACCCCCAACAGTTTAATGTTGTACATTAAGGTACATATTGTTACTCTAAGGTACTAATGTGCACCTTTTTGAGTATAAGTTACAAAAATGTCCTTATAAGGGTACTATTGTTTACATATTTCAAATTGTATTTTGTGTATGTTGTATGTACATTACATGGCACACAGTAATGGATACTTGCACATTCACATACTACTTTATTCTGTTCTGTTCTATTATACAGTCCATGTTTCAAGAATTAAATACAAAAAGTAATTCAAAACAAACTATTGCAAAGAAACTATGTATTGAGCTCAACTGACAAACATGTCAAGGTGTGTAGACCCTAAATCAATTAAACAACGAGATGAAATAGACATTTAGTGACATTTCCTTTAAGCTTTCTGGCTGGTTTGTTTAAAAGTAGTAGCTTTTTGACACAGTATTAAAGCTAACATATCTAAATATATAAAGCTATAATTAAAACGGCAAAAAGTGTTTCTGCAACGTTCCTTCCCATCTATGAACTGATGAGCAATCATCTCCTTATTTATTTAGTCCATTTTGTCACTGTGGATGTGACACACAGCAACACTGTTTAGACGGGATTGTGTCATTGTGCTTTGGAGCCAGGTTTTTGATCTTCGAAGACTGCTGAAGAAACAAGGAAAACCTCATAAGGGTTTCCACTGGGCCAAAGAGTTGGCAGACTTCTATTCTGAAGAATGCTTGCAGCCTCAGTAGTTGACTGATAATTATACTTGGACTTAATTCACTTCTGCCTCTGTCTATTGCAAAGAAAGTAGTGTTTGAAACATGTGCATACAGGGAATAGTGACATACAGAAGAAAATAACAAATTAAGTACACTGCTGGACAATAACCAATCATTTATATCCTAAATAATTGTTTAACACTTTAGTATGGGGAACACATATTCACTATTAACTATGACTTTTGCCTCAATAAACACTTAATTTACTGCTTATTAATAGCTTGTAAGGTAGTCGTTGTTAAGTTTAGGTATTAGGTAGGATTATGGGATACAGAATATGGTCATGAAGAATACAGAATTAATATGTCCTTAAGTACTAATAAACAGCCAATATGCAAGCTATAATAATTACCTACTGTAGTTAAAAATGATAGCTGAGAAGTTGTTCATCATACTAATGTTACATTTTTGTTATATATTTGACTAATTATGTGTTTTTCATCATTCGTCTATATATAATCCTACAAACACTTGTGTATTAATAGATTTTATACAATGTAAAAACAGCCAGGTGTTAAAAGTCACTCTTTCTGTTCTCACCTGTGAAGTTTATCATCCTGATTCTGCCCTGACAAACCTAGACTGTCTGTCTCTTGTTCATTCTTGACAACACATAAAAACGCAACATTAGTGCAATAATGAAAGAGCACCCCTAAATTAACATCGTTCCTATATCGTATCGTCAATGCATGCATACTTTATTGAAACACATTATGTAGAATTAAACATGTCACAACGCTGTAAAATCTCAGTTCAACATTATCTTTATTCTTATTTGAAGGGTTCTGATAACATGCATACGTGTTAAAATTAAAGGCGTTACAAAAGATTTATGGAAAAATACACTGAAAAAGTGACTTTTTTAGAGGGAAAAAAGTTTAGAGGGAACAGTGCTGCACATACCCTATTGCATAAAAAATGTTATGAGATTTATGTTTTAAATATAAAAAGTGGAATATAGAAACAGAAAAATACATGTTTTGTTGGTGTCGTGGAGCTAATAAACGGTCCGCGCTGCGCAGCTCAAACGAGTGGGATTTTGTTACGCTTGTTTGTTTGTTTCGTTTGCCTAAAAAAATTGGTGTCAGTCTGGAGCCCTGGGTTTTGTTTGTAAACATGTTTGTTAGTAATATAGAGCAAACGACAATATTATAATTTAAGCCACTTAAAATTAACTTCGTTTTTATTGAATTGTTTCCCTCATGAAGAAAAGTCTGCCACAGACCATGTTAACAAAACATATAATTCCTCTAAATGCGTGTATCTCCTAGAAAGACCGTGAATGTATATAGTATAATACTATGATTAAATAGCCTATATATAGTACCAGCTTCAGTGGGCGGTTCTTGACGGGAGTAAACTGCGGTTCGTGATTTTAATGCGCATGAAAACTCAGTGATGATTTTGCGTACAGGGCATGGTAATAAAAAACATTCGAGGCTTTTCTGAAAACATTCAGGGCTTCAGCCCCCTTAGCCCACCCCTAGCGCCACCCCTGTTTAAGACTCATAAGGAAATGTTTATTATACATTCTTCAGATAATTAAAAAATGACATTTCTTGTTGTATCACACACTAATCTTACAATTATGGAATATAGTGAATTTAATTAGATTTTATCATTCATTAAATGTGTGGAGAACCAGTAGAAATTCAGCACATTGGACAGCTCCAGGTGCTGAACGGACTGAATCACAGACATCCGCTGAATATTTACTGAAGTATATGAGGCTGTCCCTCCATAGTATTGAGAAAGTATTAAGAAAAGCCACATCTGCATTAGCACCTCACAGTCATAGCTTAAAAGTATATTTAGTGTGTATCTGACAACAATCAATCACACACTGTTGAGAATTCGGCCTCTTGAGGTCACAGGAATTAATGTAATTTTTTATTTTATTTATTTATTTTGTTTCTTTGGAATGTAATTGTTACTTTTATGATATTCGTAGAAACAAACATATATATGGCTGACACATGCAACCTCTGTGGGTGCAGCATTTGAAATGAGTCCCAGCAAGAGACTGCAGAGAAGGAATATTTCACCCCCAAAATGAAAATGTGCTGAAAATGTACTCAACCTCAGGCCATTTAATATGTAGATGAGTTTGTTTCTTCATGAGAACAAATATGGAGAAATATAGCAGTACATCATTTGCTCACCAATGGATCCTCTGCATGGAATGGGTGCCGTCAGATCCATTGGTGAGCAAGTATGTAATGCTAAACTACTCAAAATCTGTTCCAGTTATGAAAAAAAATCTATATCTTGAATAGCCTGAGGGTGAGCATATTTTCAGCAAATGCTCATTTCTAGGGTGAAATATTCCTTCTCTGCAGTCTCTTGCTCAGACATAAGAAAAAGGGCTGTGTTTAAATGAAATAAAAATTTAAATGAAAGAATTTTAGACTGACCAATTATGTTTGATTATTCTAAAAAATGCTGAAAATGTCAAATATTACAACTGTCATTAATATCTGGCCTCTTCGATCAGTATTTATTTCGGCTGACTAATCAAACATGTATCAAATGGAACTGTTAATTTAATAAACTGTGAAGCATTAAAAAGCACAGTGGGCTTACATGGTACATGTATGCATTTATATGGTACTCTTTGTACCATTTCCTAGACTTTTAATTTTAATATAAATTTTGTCAGGTCTTCACAAAACATAACATTGTGTTGAAATGAGGGATTAATAATCTTCAGTTGTATTCTTACTTAATCAGTCAACTATACCATTATCTATAATAACACACAGAAAACTTATCTTGCATGTATTAATGTGAGCTATATGCCTCAATGAAAATACATGCACTTTAACCAACACACAAAAGCAAACAAAAACTAATGGAAACATACTTGCTTGGTGATCAGTCTACAAGAGACGTGAAGTGAAAGTGTGAAGTCAACAAACGTGAGGCCTGTGGGTTTCCTGTTTTGACATGTTTAGATGTTGTTGCATAATAGTTTCTCATTTTGATCCACTACAATAAAACAAGGACAGGTCTATAGTTCACAGTTTACAAATGTTCCCATTGCATGTGAAATGAAAAGCACATAATCTTGGGTTTATCTTCATGTCTGAATCATTTCTAATTTTAATCATTTCAATATGCTATTATCAAACAAACACAAGTTACATTTTATTATCAAATAATGTAGCCTCTCTGCATATCTGTCTGATCGGGAAAAGGTTTGAGATTTTCATAATCACGAAGCCAAATCAGAGCAAAAATGTCTAAAAGGTAACAAATGATTGGTTCATATTGCACTCACTCATTGTTTTCACAATAACCCAATTTACCGTCAGCCCCTCATGACGCAAGCCATTTTAGGTAAAAGTTTCCATTGGTTTGAACCAACAAGATGAGAGTTTACATCCTTAAGACCCTCAGCGCTGTCACACTCACAACCACTCACTGAGATGAAGAGGCCAAGACTTGCTCTCATTGCACTCACGTGTATGAAAAATAAGTATACTTTATGTTTTTTTAGTTTTTTTAAGTAAAAATGTCACTACTGTGAATATTTTGATATAATATTATACATTGAAGTGCTACATAAATATTTTTTGTGCTTTTACAGTTTTCCTGTTTCATCAGAAAAAAATCTACGGAGAAGAAGTGGAGATGAAAGTCAGTCCAGGAGACAACATCACGCTCTACTGTGATCGCTCTGTAACTCTTGGTTCTGTCGTTGTATGGATAAGAAACTGCTCTCATGAGAATCAACCCTCTCTCACAATAGATTATATAAAACTGGACCTGGAAATATTTCAGCGATTCAGCTTCATCCACAACCCTTATAATAATTCTCATGATCTACATATTACTAACATCAGTGTCTCTGATCTGGGACTGTACTACTGTGCAGAAGTAGAGAATAAGGTAAATCAAGATGGAAAAGGCATCATCTCCTCATCTGAAGTGTACAATTATGGAAACCAAACAACTCGTCTTTCTCTGAAAGGTAAGAAAACACTTCTGTTAGACATTATTACATCATTGCTTGTGTAATTCTGGAGAACTTAACCTTCTCATCAAGAAGCAAGATAACAATTTTTTTAGTGATTTTATTTTCCAACTTTTATTGATACGTTTGTATTTATTTTACCCTGAGCAAGTATCTTCCTGTCCTGGTTCCTCCACACCACCTCATGTTTCTGACTGTGTGCTCTGCTGGACGCTGCTGTTCAGTGTGTGTCCAGTGTGTTGTCTCTTCTCCTCCATCTGTGTATTCTGCCTCTGTTGTAGGAAAACTACAGGTAATTATTCACAGATTTATAGACTTCTTTTGCACTGCCAAAGTGTTACAGTTTGTCAATGACAAAAGTTTTGTAATGCTCTAATTTAAATATTCCTTTTTAGATTCAGCAACCAATCAAAAACACAAGATGAAAGGTAGAAATATTATTGAGGTATGACCAATTAAATCTATATTGAAGTTTATATGGAAGATATGGAAGATTTCAATTACTGCCTCTTTTTTTCTGTATTTTAAAAATATTTGGGTACCACTTTACAATAAGTTTGCAAATAAATAAATAAATGAATGAATAAAATAATAATTTTTTTTTTTAATATGAACTAACATAAACTATGTGTTAAAATAATTTAATAGATCTGAGCTTAAATGAATTAACAGTGAACATTATAGAAACTTACATGATCAAAGATGAATAAATATAGTAAAAAACATATCGTTCATTGTTAGTAAATGTATTAATGCATTGTTAGTTAATGTTACATGTAAAAAAGTTACCTAAAATGTAATACTGTAATAACTATGTTATATTATGAAATCAAAAGATACATTTTTATTACAGGAGAATGATGATAGCGAGGTGTGTTATGCATCTGTAGACGTGATGACCAGGAGACAAAACCGACACGAGCAAACGCGAGTGCCGAGTTTAGACTTCATTACTTACGCTCCTCTCCGAACAGAATCTGAATAGATTAGAAAGCTGGAGGAGCCATTATCATTGAAATATGATGTTAACTGCATTTTTGTTTGTTAAAATATGTGTCATATGAATAAATCATAAAAGAAAAATATGAAGCAAAAATTCTTCTTCTTCTTTATATGTTATGTCAAATAAATAAAAAAATTTCAGTAAAAGTGTTTTAGTATGTTTCCATACAGTCTTTGTGGACATACAGTGATGAGTAACAGGATGTGGAAGTGGGTTTCCTGTGTTATAGCAGTTATTTTAAAGGGGTCACGAATAGCCTTTGTTTTTTAATTTTTTTTAAATTTATTTTGTACTGTTCTCTGATGTCCAATTATTATGTTTTCAAGAATTTTGTATAAAAAAACATCATAATTTAGAAGTAATAAGCTATTTTTAACCCCCTCATCAGAATTCTCTGTTTGAATATGCATGGTGGATAATTTTAGACTCGGAAGTAAACGCCCACTGCTATTATTGACTAATAGTTGTGTATGTCTGAGAGCTTACATTCCTCATAGATGGATCCTGCTGCGATTTGGATCAACAAATCATAAAAACTCAATACATATCAAATGATCTGTAAGAAGAGACAAAGACATAGTGACCATAATGAAAACAGTTGCTCACACTTGTGTTGCGACATTACTGTCGGGTCCAATATAGTTGGCACAGCATCGTGCATCAATGGTAAAAGGAAGTAAAAAAAGGACCAAGTTCTTACTGATACGGTCTGGATCTTCATTAAAAATAAAGTTACTTATAAATCTTTCCTAATATTGGAATCAGAAGGAATGCAATGCAAACACTGTTTTTCCACAACTTGGCACTGCACAGCATCTTGTTGTCTTTAGAGCCATCTAAACAGGCAGTGATGACGAAGCAGGTGTTGATCATTTTCTGTGGAGGCGGGGTTTAGCCACACTATGACATCATAGAGTAGAACATTCCAAAAGCTGTTGTTTCGGCAGACTGCCTTCAATATAATCAGTTTTTAGACTAACCAGAATATTTTGAGTTCTGAAACTTACATGATGTTTTTATAATACAGTGAAAACTGTATTATAAAAAATATGTCAAAATATCAAGGCGATTTTGGTTTCTCAGTTCATGACCCCTTTAAGCTGTGTATAGCTCTCTTCAACTGGATGACCGTATTTTTTAATTAAGCCTCATCAAATTTTCCTGAATCACACTCCTTTTTCCATCCCATTACAGTGAGGTCTTAGAAATTGCAAAGGAAACTAGAAAGCCGACATTAATGCCAATTTTACATTTAAATTGAAATGAAGTAGAAATACATCATTTGAAGGTTTTCTTTTGAACCCTCTGAGTTGCTCTTCAAAGGAGCTTTACACTTCTGTCTTTGTTTTCTTTCAAAGAAAGGTCATGTCTTATTCTCAGTTATAAAGAAAACAATCTTAACCACAAGTGTTTCCATCCAGTTTGCTGATTATTTGCATATGAGATAGAAATAGAAAGCACAGAGTTTGGTTTTTGTTTGTAAATGCGTATGCGGTGAGTTTGTGGTGAATTTGGGTTTGCATGCTTGCATTTGCAAGTTGTCAGTTGATTTGCAGCTACAGACTTTCTCTACACCCTCTGATGGATGAGTATGTATCAATTACAGCATCTGGTAGTCTAGTGATTAAAGCTCTAGACTTCCTGCATTCAAATCCCACGACGAGAGAAAAATATTGACACATTTATACCCACATAACTCCAGGGGGGTGTTCCAGAAAGCAGGTTATGTGACATACACTGATATGTTTAAGGGTAAGTAAGCGGATAACCTCAACTTTCAGTTTCAAAATCGAAGGTAACTTTCAGGGTATGTAAGTAACCATAGGAACTTGCTCTCTGAAGATAACCTGCTCCGGAGTAGGTTCTGTTTCAGGGTCAGCTTACGTCAGAGCTATCAGCGCATGTGGGCTTGACTTACTAACGAGACTCCAGTAGGCATAACGCACAATATTATATATTATTACACTAAGTTTGATATATATTGTGGCAGGGTGTATCCAGTCCCCGGAGGGTGGGTTTTATTGACACACGTGAGTGGTGATGGTGCTCTTCCTAGCATAGGTGCTCTCAGTCATGTCCAGGTGCGGGTGAATCCGTGCGGTGCTCGTGGCGTGCTGATAGGTTACACACTGCTGTCTGGAACGTAACAGAGAGAAAGTTATCTTGCTGTCTCATGGAGAGATTTCTCACCCTTTGTCCGTGAGCTCGCTGCTTATGTGCAGAGTGCGTCACACTCCCCCACCCCCAAGCGTTGACCTGGGCCTGGCCGAATAATATGGTGTAGTAGGGGAGACACAAGGGGTGGGTGGGGAGTGACCTGTGACAGACCTGCAAAAGCTGACAAAATTTGGGAGAGGCCCTCGGCGTTGGAGTTGACCGCTTCAGCCCGATGTTGCACCAGGAAGTGGAAGTCCTGGAGTGCAAGGAACCATCGTGTCACCCTAGCATTTGTGTCTTTGGCCCAGGCCATCCACTGAAGGGACGCGTGGTCCGTAATGAGGGTGAACTTACAGCCCAGAAGGTAGCAGCGCAGCTCCAGGACTGCCCACTTGATGGCCAGAGCATCCTTCTCCACAGTGGCATAATTCTTCTCGGCCGGGATCAGCTTCCTGCTGATATAAAGGACCGAATGCTCCTCACCTTCCTGAATCTGGGACAGGACAGCTCCAAGTCCTGTGCCGGAGGCATCCATTTGCAGCATGAAGGGACAGCTGAAGTCCGGGGCCCGCAGGACCGGCTCCGAGCTGAGCGTTGTCTTCACATTCGGAAGGCCTCCTCCGCTTTGGGTGTCCAGCACACCTTCTCTAGCTGCCCCTTCCTGGTCAGGTCTGTCAGGGGGGCGGCTAAGGAGAAGAAGTTAGGGATGAAACAGCGATAGTACCCCGCCAACCCCAGGAAGGCTAGTACCTGGGATTTCGTGCTGGGTTTCGGGGAGGACCGGAATGCTTCCACCTTCTTTTCCTGGGGCTTAGTGAGGCCCAGTCCGACCTGGAAGCCCAGGTACTTTGCCTCAGATAGGCCAAGATAACATTTTCGGGGGTTGGCGGTGAGCCCAGCCCTACGTAGCTCCATCAGCACCCTCCGCAGACGGTCTAGGTGGTCTTCCCTATGCTCGGAGTGTATTACCACATCATGCTGCGGCATAAGACTGGTGAGGCCGCAGCAAGATATCACCATATGCTGGAACGTGGCAGGAGCCCCATGCAGCCCGAAGGGAAGGGTCTGGTATTGGCAGTGTCCACTGGGGGTGCTGAAGGCCGTTTTGGGTTTGGCAGTTTCGGAGAGGGGCACTTGCCAATACCCTTATGTGAGGTCAAGTGTTGAGATGTACCGGGCCCTACTGAGGCAATCCAGGAGCTCATCCACCCGAGGCATTGGGTAGCCGTCGAACTCTGATACTTCGTTTAGGCGGCGGAAGACGTTGTAGAAGCAGAGGGTGTCATCTGGTTTTGGTACCATGACAAAATTGACGATAGGGCTGGACCAAGGGATATCAGATGGTTTAATTACCCCTAACTTCAGCATTTGTTGAATTTCCAGCTTTTAATACTATTTTTAATAATTGTAAAATATTTGCAAACATTTATCTTGCAAAAACATTTCTAAATTGTACATACTGTGTGCATTTTTCTTTACTTATATTTAATTTTAAAGAACCTGTTGTTTTTGTACTCACATAAACCTCTTTGGCCCATAAAGACCAGTTAGTCTTGCTAACATTGCACTTTTCTTTATAGTTTGTAGTTTGGCATGATTTATTGATCTTCACTTGTGTTATGGCAAATTGTCACATAATTAAATGTAGCTAATTTTAGCTCAGTGGACATCCGTCAGTGTCAGTTTAACCACAGTATAGAGCATTGGTAGCAAGTTTGAGAAAGTACTTCTCTTTTGCAAATATGTGCACTTTTACCAAAACACAAAACCACTTGAAGGCTAATGGAAACATTTGTGCTTGGTGACCAATGATCAACTAAGAGATGTGAAATGAGAGTTTCATGACGAGTTGCAAATGTGAAGTGTTTGTAAGTGGTCTGGATGAAAGACTTGTGGGTTTCCTGTTTTGATGTTTAGATGTTGAATTGAACTCATTACAATAAAACAAAGACACTTTTAAATGTGAACTTTGACTTAAAAGACTTTGACATTCACGAGAGGCATGAATCGACTAGTTAAATTTGAAATGTAAACTGCAAAATGTCTCAAATAAGGATGCCTTATCTGCATGTCTGAATCAACTATGTAGTTAAACAAAAGTTATCTTGGACTGTTTCATTTTTAGGAAACAATCAGGTGCCTGATCACAATGCCAAATCTCTGCAAAAATAAGTCTATAAAGTAACTGGTAATTGGTTAAAAATGCTCTCACTCTCTGTACTTCCAAACAACAACTCAAATTAGTACCAACCCCTCATGACGCTGACCGTTGTAGGTAAAACGTTCCATTGACGTGAACCAATCAGATACAAGTTGATGTCTGCATGAAGACCCTCACCAGTGTCATGAAAAATGACAGTGATTCACAATCACTCGCTTAGATGGAGAGGTCAGGACTTGCTGTCATCGCGCTCATGTGTAAGAAAAAACGTACTTCTTCAGCTAAATAAAAATGTCACTACTGTGACTATTTTGGTATAATAGCACAATATAAAGTGCTTCATTAAGGTATTTTGTGATTTTACAGATGTCTTACTGTTCTGTGAGGAAAAGCATCTATGGAGAAGAAGTGGAGATGAAAGTCAGTCCAGGAGACAACATCACGCTCTACTGTGATCGCTCTGTAACTCTTGGTTCTGCCGTTGAATGGATAAGAAACTGCTCTCATGAGAATCAACCCTCTCTCATAATAGATTTTAAGGATGGGTTTAAATGGGACCAGGGGAAGATATTTCAGCGATTCAGCTTCATCCACAACCCTTATAATAATTCTTATGATCTTCATATTACTAACATCAGTGTCTCTGATCTGGGACTGTACTACTGTGTAGAAGTAGAGAATAAGGTAAATCAAGATGAAAAAGGCATCCTCTCCCGATCTGAAGTGTACTCTTATGGAAACCGAACAACTCGTCTCTCTCTGAAAGGTAAGAAAACAATTATGTTAGACATTATAACGTCATTGTTTGTGTAATTCTGGAAAACTTTACCTTCTCAGTTAATTTACTTTTTTTAAATTAATATTCATCTATAGATTTGTGTTTGTTTTATTCAGAGCAAGTGACTTCCTGTTCTGAAGCCTCTGCACCTCCTGACTGTGTGCTCTGCTGGACGCTGCTGTTCAGTGTGTGTCCGGTGTGTGTTCTCCTCTCCTTCATCTCTGTGTTATGCCTCTGTTGTAAGAAAACTACAGGTAATCATTCACTAATTCACAATCTTTTGTGTTGCCCCCTTTTTGTATTATATACAGATCAACAGCTTTGCAAATGACCATACTTTGGAGGAGCAAGCCCTGCACATTAAATTGAATAATAATGTTAGAAACTGAAACGTAACTCATAACCATAATTGCAAGCACTTTAAAGCATTTATATATGTAAGTGACATTCTAATTTAACAATCCATTGTAGATGCTGTGACAGATCAGAAAGATAAGGTAAAAGGTAGAAATATAGCTGAGGTATGAACAACATAATCATACACGTTCATTACAGACATTGGCTTTTTTCTTCTTCTAAAAACCAAAACATTAATTTATTAATTTTCATTTCAGTGCGTGGATGAAGAGGTGTGTTATGCATCTTTAGACGTGATAACCAAGAGACAAAAACAACGCAAGTCAAAGCAAGTGCAGAGTTCAGACTTCAGTACTTACGCTCAGGTCAGAACACAAACTGAATAGAACTCAACCAGAACTGAGGTGGATTCTGAATCTCTACAAATATAAGAAAAGTTGCAGGTTTCCTTGTCATGCAACATCATAAGGTTGAGGACCTTTTATGTTAAATATATGTAATTCCAGACTTGGATACTTTTTTTTAACTCATTGATTGTTTATTTTGTTTAGCTAAATAATTCAAACCTGTAAAGTTGTTACTCTGGTACTCAGTGCAGTAAAAAATAATACTAATAAAAATTATCCTGTATTAAAAGTGTTTTAGTTCAGTCTTTGTGGACACAGTGATGATCTGAATAACAGAATGTGCAAGTAGGTTTCCTGTGTGAAGTGGTGTTCAGTTTAAGATGTATATTTCTCTTAAACTGAATAACTGCAGCATTTATCCAACGCAATTTTACAATTAGCCCAGTTTCTCCAAAACACTCTCCATGAGTAGGTTAGTGTGTTTAGTTAACAGCTTGTGCCTAGCAAAAATGCAGTATTAAAACTATCTATGTTAATACTATAAAGAAAAAAGCCAGACACCCACATTAGTTACTCCTCGGTAATATAAATTCTTTGTTTTTCTTTTTATCACTTTCGTTCAGACTGGTGCATGTTAGATCTATCTGTTTAGTAATTAAGCATTTTATTTTGTTGAACAGTTAAAATGAATCTAAATCAATTTGAAATCAAAGAATGTTTTCAATCAAATATTCAAAACATCAGTTTCTTTTACTCAATCACACTGTTTTTCTCAAGAAAGGGTCTTGTATTATTCTCAGTTAAAAGATATGAATCTTAAACTCAAATGTTCCATACAGTTAAGTGCTTGTGTGCTTATGAGAGAAATAGTAAAGGAAATAGGTAGGACAGAGGCTGATGTGTGTAAATGCTTATGTGGTGAGTTTGTGGTACATTTTGTTTGTATGCATGCAGTGTTTGAAAAAGTGTTTCTTAAGACTCTGCATGATGAGGAAGTGTCACATTTACTGCATCTCTCAGAATGAAACACAAAGAGCAGGTTTCGGTTTTTGCACGACAGCACTTTGGACATTTCCGTTTCACTTTGGCAATGTACACCACGTGGCAATTCAAAATGATGTTCAAATGATCTTCAAGAATAAGCTCAAGATAAGAAATATGTGTAAGGAATAAGCTTCTGTATACCTGGACATTGCGTTGTCATAGCATATAATGCACATTGTTGTTTTGAAGTATGACAATGTATATTTTCACTTGTCCATGCTCTGTCTGAAGGCAAATCATTTTTGTGTTCATCAGTCACTGGGTTTAGTTTTACTAGAGGCCAGAGGGGGGCAGTGTGGGTTTGCTTTGGAAAATCTTTGAACATTTCTAAAACATGTCCAAATGCTTGTTATATTGCACATTTATATGATTAATATTTGTAAAGCACATTTATATGAAAAGTTACATAAAAATAAATAAGCCATATCAATTAATGTGATTCAGTTGGTTCAGTCTCCCTAATTGTGTTCAGCAAATCAATAAAGTCCTAAAAGATTTATTAAAGATAAGTGACACAAGAACATGTGAGGGAGGAGCATATTTATGTTTTGTTGTTGTTATTTATGGGGTAAGTAAGTGGGTATGTTTTTGTGGTTCAGGCCCCATCAGACAGGTTTTTGAAATATCCAGTAGGTGGTGCTCATGGAGTTTCTACAAAAAGTGTTTTACTGTTCAATCCAACATAAAATGTATTCCACACATTGCAGAAACACTAGTCTGACAGAGAAAACTGGATTATAGAGCTATTGGGATGCTATTGCAGTGTTTCTAGTTGAATTAAAAGGGCAAATAATGTGTGGGTGATAATGAGACATTCAGAGAAGTCCATTTAATCGTTTATTTATTCCATAACTAAAGTATCTCATCCTCACAATATCTACTGCAATGGATTTTCCACATAAAATATGGGTTATTATCATTAATAAAAACTAAAACTACAATTATATTTAAATATGTTGCTTAAAAATATTATGAATGTTAACTGAAGTAAAATCAAACTTAAGAAAAGAAAAATCCACATTGCCAATCCACTTTTCTCTGTTCCATTTAGGTTATATTTTAGACATCACTTCATTTTAACATCAGTATGGCCAGTTACTTTGTTTATTTTTGCTCTATCAAAATCGTCCCCCAAAAAAATCGAAGCAGAACCGCATCTTTGAGCACAGTAGTGGTGCTTTGTTTTTGAATCAGTATTTTTGAACAAATTGGTTGAGAGATTGATTCAATTACTCATTAAGGCATATCTGCTATACAGTATATAGGCTATATCTACTGCTCACAAATAAATTATAAACAATATAATACAATTTTCTCACTTATTACACATTACACAAGTAAAAGAATGTGTTTTCTTTTTGGAAAACCTCTCTGAAATCCTCTATTAGCACCTCATATCTAAACGATATGGCTATATGACAGCCAGGAGTCCATTTATTACCTCAAAACCACTTGAGACTATATCTTTAAGACTCTGGGATGATGAGGAAGGTCCCAATACTTTACTGCATCTCTCAGAATCACAATGTAGAACCTTGGTTGTGGGCCTATGGACGGTGAAATTTAAATCTTCTTGAGTTCAAAACAAGAAATACACATGCAAACCTAAAAACAACAGAAATAAAATAGCTTGACCTTAATTTAGTTTTGGCATGAAGTTACTTTTCCCTTGTGGCATTAATTTCAGTTTCCACGTGAGTAGATATCAGACATTCTTCCAGCTTAACAACAGAGTAGACAAACATAGACAATGTCGATGTCGGTCAGTGGAGGAACAGATGATTTCCTCCATGGTTGTGCCAGCTGCTGTCGATGTCATGCTGTGTGTGTGTAAGCGGGTGTGTGTGGTGTGCATGATGGGTGGGTGCGGGGAACGCATGCTAATTGCATCATGTCATTCTTGCCCTTAATTTTTAACTGTGAAGTAGTATGGAATGACATTATTGAAAATGCCAATACAATATTTTTTAAATAATAACAAATATGAAATAATGTTTATTTTGTTTCTTCATTCTATTTATGTATGTTTTATTTTTGTTTGTCATGAAACCAATAAAAATACATTTTAGGGCTTTTCACTTTTCACAGAAACGATGGGGTTTCCTGAAAGGAGTATAAATCTCTTTTTACTCAGATTTATGTGTTTTCCGTTACCGTTTGACATTTTGTCCCAAACACTGTAACAACAACTTAGACTATCACTAAGCATTTAGCTGTATCTGTTTATCTATCTAGCTGTAACAAAAGCAGTGCTGACTTATAACCCTGCAGTAGTGCTAAATGACAAGTGTGAAACGTTCCTTACCGGGGTTAAAAACAGGGTTTAGAACGACAATAGAACGACAGAACATCAATAAACTGGGTTAAACGCAGGTTAAAAGGCCCTTCCATGATTTACTTTATTCAAGTCCGGCTTAAAAATAATTTTTTGTGGGCTCTTATAAGTATTTTCATAACTATTATTGAGATCAAAACAACATTAAGTAATTGATGCCATCAGTAAGTGTGTGTGTTGGTGCTATTTTGCACTCTCTGCGCATGTTGATGTTAGCGTTATATGACAGTTTTGCATAAAGAAATACATGCATAATATATAAAAAAGAGATGAAGTAACAGGCAAATACACGCTGTCAGCCTTGGTGACACTTTTCTCCTCTACTGTCACTGTGTGTTTTAGGTCTGATGGGAAAATATTACAGGACTGTGTTTCGTTAGATAATCACCTGAACACATCCATACATTTTTGTGTAAGGTGTCTCATTTTCATATCTGAAATAAACACACTCTTATTAATGCCTAACAGCTGTTCTAAATATACTGTGCACATCCATCTCAAACACAAAAGTTAAACTGACCTTATCTGAGAAACTCGATTCAGTTTTGGATAGAGATAATGTGAAACAGACACTCAAAAGCCTGAGAGGAGGACTGAAGAGGACATTGATCTTATATATATCATGATAGAGGGGTTGAAAGGGCCGCTGTCAAAATAGAAGCAGCTAGCGTTTTAACTTGAGTAGCGTTTTCCCTCCATCTGATGACCTATAAAATAAATGTTAATGTGGATATGATTCTGTAGAATGAATAACTTTGTGTTTGTTGCTTAAATAATCTAACAGCAATGCAAGGGAAAATACTTCATTTTAAATTTAGTCCCAAATAAACATTTTGACTTCTTTTTTTTATTTTTTTTTTTTGAAAATGGCCCATTCACAACTAATTATTAAAATAGTAATAAACCTCTTTTAAATACTTATTAGTGACCATGTTGCACATGACTGCACCACAGCAGCACTTAATAAGAAAGTAGCCATATCTTACTAATACATTAATCTATAATTAGGAACTCTTTCAGTGCTGCAGGACATATGAGCTAACACTTGTATAATGCAACAAAGAGTTACACCACTATATTTAATGAATCATAACTATAGTGATCCAAAAGTTTTGTTTTTATTTAAACATCTATTTTTTAACTAAAATGGCTTTGAAAGCTAAAATAAATTTGTAAACTAAAGCTTTTATATATTGCTTTGAAATTGTTATTATTATTATTTTTTATTTTTGTATTTGTCATTTCACAGTTCACAATTCAAAACAGCACTGAACATATCTTCCAGGCATCAAATTGAACTCAAGTTTTAACTCAAGTTTAATTTGTTCTTTGAGGAAAAGTGACAATCAGACCCGAGGTGTTGAGACAGGAGAAACTATTAAAAGGGCTGCGATAGGAGCTTGTTCTCTCACTGAGCAGATGTTTTATCACATGGAGGATGTGTTTTAGGCAGCTTGGATAAGAATTGCTATGGGATGAGCAGTAATTAAAGGGATAGCTCACCCCAAAATGAACATTTTCTGAAAATGTACTCACCCGCAGGCCAACCAAGATGTAGATGAGTTTGTTTCTTTATCAGGACAGATTTAGAGAAATAAACATTATATCCTTTGCTCACCATTGGATTATTTGCAGTGAATGGGTGCCATCAGAATGAGTGTCCAAACAGCTGATAAAAACTTCTGTCCATCAATTAGGCCTAATGTCCCGTGAAGTTTCACGTATGGCCAAGATATGAGTCATGAGACATGATCTATTAATCCATAATCTTCCTCCAGTGATAAAGTCCATCACCTGTTGTCCTGTAACATCAAAATCCACTGACATATTTGATTGGGACTGATGGTGCTAGTAAATTGTGCTTGATCAGTGTATATTTCTTATTCAGAAAATGTTATGGATGTACACTTATATTTTAGCTGGAAGCAAAGGGTTGAAGTTAGAAACATTTTAATGATGGATTTGTTTATTTAAAAACGTAGCTTTTTACTTCATAAGGACTGGAGACATAATGGATTACTTGTGGATTATTGTGATGTTTTAGCAGCTGTTTGGACACTCTTTCTGAAGGTATCTATTGACTGCAGAGAATACATTGATGTTTTCTGATAAAGAAACAAAGTCATCTACATGCTGGATGGCCCAAAGGTGAGTACCTTTCAGCAAAATTACATTTTTGGGTGAACCATTCCTTTAAGCTCCTTATTTTGACCCATATTGCAAAATATTCAAGGTGATAACACTCATTATGTACCAGTTTTAATACATTTTTCATTAGTTTCTGACATTACATCCAGGTCACTGTGTGGGTGTGTTTTTTCTCTCTCACCGTGGTCCTCCACAGGAGGAAGTTGTGTGATCTGACACAAGCATCATGTGTGGGGTATAAGAGTAGGAGAGAACGGCCTAAAGGCCCAAAGTATGCAAGGTTCACACTATTATTGATGCTCCACTAAAGAAATATTCACACAACAGCTCTATGTGACTTGTGAATATAAACTAATTTCAGAGAAATGCACATTGTAAATCCCTATTTTTTGTTAAAAAGTCTGGTAAACCAGTTTACAGACATATTTCATCCAAAGTGACTTACAGGACACTAATTGAATTAAAGCAGTGTGGGATTTGGCGCTATGCTCCAGAACACATAAGTGATATAGAGGATGTTGATCCCCTACCCGAGATTGAACCAGTGCTTTTTCTGTCAGCAGCTCAAAAATCTTAGCTTTTAGGGCAACAACAACGAGTGCACACTCCCACTAAGGATGCTTTCAGTTTTCTAGGTCAGCTCATCTAAAGCCTGAAGATACCACAAACCAGTTGCTTCATGCATCGTGCTATGGCAACTTAAAAAATAAATAAAGTAGTTCAATTAAATTTTATGTCAACTTAATTTGAGCACGGCACTCTGCCAGTTGCCTGCCTCTGTTGTTGTGTTTGGTTATAATAATTGCAGTTGTTGGTCATGTGATGTTTCCATCATTTCCCCTAGCTATACTGTGATTATTCAAGTCTTTAAAAAATACCACTGAATGCATTCAGTAACATAGTAAATGCATCTAATGAATGTGTGTTCTTTTACACACACACATTATTGTATTCACACTGTAGAATGTTGATTTGACAGTGTATTAGCATATTTATCCAGTGACTAGCCAGTAAAAAGCATATCATATGTTAAATCAAAACTTCTACACAAATACAGATAACAGAAAATGTACTTTAATTCGGAAATTATAATTTACATTAGATTATGCATTTAAACATTAAACAGACATCTTTATCTAGAGTAAATGGATCTGCATTCAAGATGGTGGGTAAAATGAGGTAAGATGCAAGTAAAGATGGGACTTATCCAAATCCTATCCAAACACATTTATTGAATGTTAATAAATTGTTAATGATGTTTAACTGTCTGTCTGTCCGTCCGTCCGTCCATCCATCCATCCGTCCATCCTTCCATCCATCCATCCATCCATCCGTCCGTCCGTCCGTCCGTCCATCCATCCATCCATCCATCTATAAATGTATTAATGTAAAATGATAGTCTTTTCTGCCCTGTTATAACATGAGTGAAATGGTTTCTTAAACATGGGAAAAATATGTAGGGCGGGACTTGACTTTGTGAATTGGGGTTTTATTGGATTATTGGATCAAATGTCATTTGCAAATAATTATTTGAAATTATTATAAAAATCTATTATATCTCTATTATAAAAATAGAGTTCCCGTAGCTGGTAAACTGGTAATGCATAGTGCTTGCAATGGCACAGACATGGGTTTAATTGCAGGGAATATATATCACTGATAAAAGTATCTCCTTTTAAGAACAATTTTCATTTACTGCTACATTTGAGCATATGTCAATTATTTGAGAATGTGTAGTATGATGATGCATTGTATCATATATTATAATGGAAATAAAAGTGCAAATTAGCCAATTGAGACTGTGCTCTTGCACTGTGCACTACTAGTCTACCAGCTAGGGAACTCTAAAAGAAGAACATATGAATTAGAGAAACAAAAAGTAAAGATGAAAGAACAGAGGATAAAGGGTGAACTAAAACGACAAAATGAGCCTCTTATCCTCTTCCTAATCGTCATTTCAATTTCCTCATGCTTCGGGCTCCCTGTGGTGTTTTCATTCTTGTTCGATTGCCCTTTTTCCACGCTACCAAAATTAGAGCGTTCTGTCTAGCTCATGTCTTTAAGGTCAGGCCTCACAAGTGTAGACACTTTGCGCAGGGGAACGATGTTCAGGGAGATAATGTACGCGTGTGTGTGAGTGTGGGTATTCTAGGCTTTTGGGCATGTTAGACATGAATCCAATTTGATGTGTAATTTTGCTATCTGATAATTTAATTAAGAACGGCCGTGTCACATTATGTCTTACCAATGGAGGAGAGATAACAACGTGAGGGGTGAGAGAAAAGGATAGTAAATAGGGCTAAGAATAGAGAAGGGTATATCTTGGCTGAATTAAAGATGGAGATATTGAGCAGAGAATCAAGAACGTTAGAAGTGTGGTCATTTCCTCAGGCAGTGGATCAGTTATTGGCCTACACACACGCATCTTGCCATCTCCTGGGGCTCAGCTGTGTGTGTGCGTGTTTGCGCACATGTGGACCTCTGACCAGAGCCTCGGGTTAAATCTGAGACAATTAATATTAGAAGAGTTATTGTGACAACTCCCTGTGCTGTTGTCCAGACATGTTATTGAAAAATGCATTGTATTTAACACATGTGACCGTTTCAAAAGCCCCATGCCGACTCATCCATCTCTCACGGCAGCTTTTTAAAAATGAGTCAGGAACATTTGTGCAGATCTCGAGTGGTTTATTTAAGACCGTAAAGTATAGCTGTGACAACCCATGGCTTAACCACAATGTGGCGCAGGGCTTGTTTCCTTAGACAGCTCTATTAAAGACAGAAAATAGAGCATCCGTGTTTGTTTTTATCCACCTCGCTGGATCTCAGGACTAATTAGTGGATTTTTAGCCCCAGAGTTCCTGCGATCAGAGTAAAAGTTAAAGTCAGCATGAAAAGGAAGTTGTGATCGTCTTTTCACCCTGTTGTAAATTAGTTAAATGGTTTCTTAAACATGAACAAATTATAATAATACAAATAAATAGAGGGCGGGACTTGATTTTTTGCATCAAGGTTTGATTCAATTATTGGATCAATTGTCATTTGCAAACAATTATTTTAATCATTATTATACAAAAACTATTATAAATATTATTTTATTTATGTAATATTATTAACATTTAATTTAATATTTTATTTAATTCAATTTTATTAAATCAAACCTATTGATGTTTTTAGGGATATCTTTTAATCTGAAATCATAATACATTCCAAAAATGTTGCAGTATTTTTGTAATTTGAATGTATTAGTTAATTTTTTTTCAGTGCAAATATCTAAACATTCTTAAATCAAGATACATTTACGTGAGATGTAAAATGACTTAAGGTGTTAAGTTTTGCTTTCTAAAAATTATATATAAAAATGAAAATGTATGAGTTTATACTTAAAATGAAAAAAAATAAAAATATGCCATTGGGTCATAAATATAAACTTAATGAGAAAACTAAATGTTTCTTACAATACTGCTAGATTATTGTTTTTGTTTTAAGTATAAATCACTTAACTTTGATAATTTGTCAGAAAACAAGACATTATATCTTATGTCATTTTGCTTCTCAAGTATTTTTTATCTTGATTTAAGAATGTTTAAATATGTAACCAAAAAACAAGACAGAAATACTGAGTAAGAAAAATCATTTTCATTTGTATCCTATTATTACTGTTATGTTTATGTTATTCTTATTATTCTTAAAAAAATAAGTGGTCCTTTAATGGGAACTACAACTAGGGCAAATTAAAACGCTGAACATAGGAAAACAGGATATATTTCCATTTGCTTTTCAAGTACTGCAGGGGAATCAAACTGATAAAGGTCAAACAGCGAAGTAAAAGTAGAAAGAGAGATGTAAATGTCTGTTGTGAAAGTCACTAAAAGCCTCTTTTGTAACATCAAGATGTGGCAGTGTGTGTGTATAATGTTGTCACAATGTTCAGTCAGGCAAAATCACGTACGCGAGGAGCCAAGGGAGACAAAGGAAGGTTTTCTCTTACTGTTAGCAAAGAGCCATTCAGCCCCACTAGCTGATAAAGACTAAAAGAAATGCATGAAAAATGCATGAATGAAATCTCCCTCTCACTTTCTCTCTCTAGCTCATTTCCTGAATCACTGTTGGATTAAATGAAAGGGGGATCTAAAGATGAGAGTGCGTGAGAGAGGCAGACGCTTTATTTATTCATTGTCTTAAGTGGTTGAGTGGGTGAACCCAGTGTAAAACCCCTCTGGCACAACCCCATACACACACACACACACACACACACACACACACACACACACACACACACAAAACACACACACACAACTGGTGTCAAACGTCCCTTAGGGAGCAGGTCTTTAGAGATCCGTGCATTATGATGCAGTGAAATTGCAGACATTTGGTGTTAGGGGATTTCTATGGATGGATGTGCGCATATATGTCAAAACCCCCTTCTTGAAATGAATGCCACTTCTCTTTAAATATAAAACCAAGCATACTTTTCTAATTGAAGAAGGCCAAAGGCACTGGTGGGGGAGGGCTTGTGCTCTGCTGGTGTCGTTTAAAGGAATAGTTCACCCAAAAAGGAAAATTAGCTGAACATGTATTCACCCTCAACCATGATGGATTTGTTTCTTCATCAGAACAGGTTTGAATAAATTTAGCTTGAAAATGCTTGCTCACCATTGGATCCTCTGCAGTGAATGGGTGCAGCCAGAATTAGAGTCCAGACAGCTGATAAAAAATCTAAAAAATCACACATAATCCACACGACTAAAGTCCATCACTAACTCCTGTGATGAAGTGAAAACCTGTATGCATAATTTTTCTGTGAAAAACAAAAGAAGATATTTCAGCGTGTTTGTCCAGATAATGAAAGTCAACGGGGACCCGAGTTGTTTTGGATCACTCTGACTTTCATTGTACAGACACAAACAGTTCTTAAAAATATCTTATTTTGTATTCTTTAGAATACATATTTTTGGTTGAACTATCCCTTTAAGCCCTTTTGAATGTGTGTGCCAGAGAGTGTGTGATATGCTTTTGCCCATTGTATTGGTGAGGTTGAGTTTGTTTGTGTGATATGGAATTTGTCTTGGCCTGGTATTTCACGAAGCCAGAATGGTGTGGGTTCTGCTAATCCACTCTGGTGTCCTGCATAAATAATGCACTGAAGGGTTTTTGTGCATGTGTGTAGGAAGGTGTTTGGTGGGTGTGCTGGCATTGTTCAATGTTTCGAGTCTCACAAGGTCGTCTGCTCAACCATAACGTTCAGGCTGCACCATCGGGTGGAGAGATAGAGTAAACAGCGGAGCCGTGGTATAGTGGTCTGCTTTGCTGCTGTGTGACAGGATGAATAGATGGTTTGGCCTGGGTCAGCATTGTGCTTTCTCTATCTGCACAGTCCTGGTGGCATCACATACACAATGTTATCGAAGAGAGAGAATGAAAAAAGGAGGTAGTAGAACAAGAATTAATGAGAAAAACAGTGACAGATGTATTTAGCGACAGGCTTGCTGTGAACAAACAGTATTGACATTTAAGTGCTTCAAATGTAAAATCTACCAAAATAAACTTAGAGTTTGCATTTAAAGCCAACATGACAAACAGTGAAGTGCTATGGGATGCTAAGACAAGGACCCCCTAGTTTTGTTGCTTGGTCGAAGATGCTACATTGGCGACAAGTGACAGTGTTTATTACTGAGGTGTTGATTCGTTTATTCATTTTATTTGTTAAAAATACTGATTAATTCAGGAAAAAACTGTGAGAATATTTCCAGTGCAAAACAGACAAAGCCACATTTCACAATCTCCGACAAATGACAGAACGAAAGTCATTCTTTTCTAATGGAGAGTAATCCGGGAGCCATAAGTTCCGATCATATGTGTATGAGGAATGTTTGGATCTAATTTGAGTTTTGTACACATTAAAATATTTAAATTTAGTGCCTAGTCGAGCTATCAAGGAATGTTCTCAAAAATGTAAATAATGTTCTGACACATTCAGAAATAACCTTTTAATAGTAAAATATTCTTAGAACATATTTACTATTAAAAGGTTAGAGAGAGAATGAAAAATTACAAAATTTAAGTTTCAGGGTAACTATCCCATTTCAACCAATTTTAGTGTAACTGCCACTAAGGGGTGAACATTTCTCTGACGTTTGAATTATAATAACATTCAAACATCAGAGGAATTGGAAAGGGGGCAAATGTGTTTGCCAATTCTGTGTCCAAAATGGCATTCCTTCTCTGATGACATCAGTGTGACAGATTGAAAAGAACATCCTTAACCCCTTCTTTCCACCCGTCAGTCTGCTGTGAACTAGAGATGCTGAGGAGGTACGCTAAAATCAAGCCCCACCCTCATTCAGTATTTTGTTTCTCTTGGAAATATGCCACAATACTTAAGTAAATTCGGTCACAGTTTCCAGGTCACATTGACTATTAGTTCTATGTTAGTTTATTGAACTTTGTATAAAAGCAATATCACACACGCAATTGTGATTACCTGTGCCTGTGCTGATAAGCAGGAAGTGTAGGCCTGAGCATAATATCAAAAAGAGAATAAAAAAATGAAAGTGCTCTTGATGGTGTGGTATTGCTTAATATCAAAGTGAGTGCTTATTAATAAATAAAAGGGACAACTCATGCAATGTGTAATATAGCTGATTACAAAAATAAACAAACATGTGGACTTTGAATCTGCTGTTAATGCAAATTGTAAGTAATATCCTTGGTGTCTTTGCTACTGGTGTTTTATACAGTTGATTATGCTAATTGTCTTGATTTTATCAATGAGCAGTACTGTACAGTACTGGGTCTGTGTACACTTGCTATATTTTCCAAAAGAGTCCTAACACGTCTAAGGTCAAGGTCACTATTTCCACCACAACAAATATTCAGAAGTATAAATAGACTAGACACTATCACCAAGGGAGCTTGTCTCTGGATTACAAGGTCATTGCCACAGTTTCAGTCTGGAATACAGAATCTCACATTGAGATGATGAAAGTGACTTGTTTCTTCACTACTGTATAACTTCATAGGAGAGAACACAACATCACATTACGGCCACTGCTAGTGAAAACTATTCTGAAACATTAAAAATCATCAGTAATTGCTTTTTTATTTATTTTATTTATTTAGTCATTTAGCAGACACTTTTATCCAAAGCGACTTACAAATGAGGACATTATAGAAGCAATCAACACCAACAAAAGAGCAACAACACAAGTCCTGTTTAGCCTAATGCAGTACACGTAGGAAGGTTTTATTTTTTATGAAAACGAGTATATAGAATATAGAAAAAAGAAACCTAGTGTTAGTTTTACAAGAAAAGCTAGCAGTTAGAGAATAAATATGCAATTGACAGAGGGTTAAATGTGTGTGCAGTTTTTTTATAAAAAGAAGACAGATTAGATAAAATAAAATTAGAATAGAGAGCTTTAGAGCGTCAAATAAAGAGGGCTTTTGTGTGATATGATGCACTTGATCTGAAGCAATTGCAACGATAATTACTAATATTCCATTAGACCAATGGAAAGTCTGTTCTATAGCACACTGTATAGCTGATTGCCAACGAAGTCTAGAAAGCTACATTGCTTCTCCATTTCATGTCTGATCCAGTGCCAACTAGCTGGTTAACATAGGCAGTATAACATCTCAACTGCTTTTAGCACACTAGGAGATGTTGTTTCTCCATGCTAGATTAAGAAATCAATCATAAGTAGAGCTTTTGGATTCATATGCTAGGATTTTATTATTAAAAAGACACAAGGCAGACAAATGTAAGGTTATGTTTGTTTGTGCTCCAAAAGCTAATGCCAAACACACAGACACACACACACACATGCACGCACGCATCCATGCAAGCACGCATGCACACACACGCATGCATGCACGCACGCACGCACGCATGCACGCACGCACGCACACACACACACACACACACACACACATACATCCTCT
The DNA here is from genome assembly GCA_027564155.1 of Gymnocypris eckloni scoliostomus. NCBI lineage: Eukaryota > Metazoa > Chordata > Actinopteri > Cypriniformes > Cyprinidae > Gymnocypris > Gymnocypris eckloni. The sequence goes on along the minus strand of CM050416.1, from coordinate 8,395,181 downwards.
GATATAATTGGATCACTGCACGTAAAAATGTAAAAGTTTACCAATTGGTTTTTCATAATACAGTCTTTTCTGCCAGGCAATTCCCAACTACACAAGTGAGAGTCAAGTGCACATTACAGATTGCATGTCAATGATGTGCAAATGCATTTTCAGAACACAATGTCTACAATTTACACAATATACAATTTGCAAGGTAATGGCTCTTGGAAATCAAAATCTGCTCAAAAACTAGTCAACAACATAAACAATGAAATGGTCACAGTTCCAAAAAACACAATCCAAGATCATGGATTTATTGACTGATGGAATGAAAAGAAATCCTGCTTGCCATAACAGAATAACAACAAATACAACCAAATGAAAGATACAGAATTAATATAATTGTTTTCTATCTGAATATATTTCAAAATAAGTGAGCATACGAAATGTCTTTCAAAAAAAATAAAAAAAATAATAATAATCATAACCATTCCAGGCTTTTGGCTGCCAGTGTACATTTGACAATGACTTTTATGCAAAGAAACCCACAGCGCATTAAAGATATACATTTGAACAGTTCACAAATTCCTTTGGAACTCAAGATCTTGATGTTGTTGACAGCAATCTCTGCTGCTTGAATTACAGGAATTTTAAAAAGAGACATACATTTTAAAAGGCTACAATGTCTACTACAAATACAATTAATCAGTTACTGAAAATTCTATTTTACATAGTTTTGACAAAGCAAGTTTCCTCCTTGTTTCCTTCCATTTATCTCTCACCTGTTTAGTGTACTCCAGGTCTGTGGGCCACATGGGGAACAATTGCACTTGTCACACTCATGTTTTAATGACATTCTTGAGTTTTCTGAAAGTGCATGCCTTATGTGTCACAATCCCAGTTGAGGTGGGAGCAACAAGCAATTAGCAATAAACAACCTATTTTTGACAACCTTTTTTTCAGGACAAATCAATGTGTTCACTAAAATAAACAAGATATTTTAATGTTATTGATCAGCTTTATAATTAGAAAATAATTAATCATTTGCAACCATGCTGTGCCAATTTCTTTTAGTGGTGTCAGTATTATTTTTTGAAGATTATCACCGTGAATAATTAGTTTTGTATAAACTCCTAAACTTAAGCATTTAACTTTGGTGCATAATTCATACCAAATTATTTGTGAAATAGCAAAATGAACCTTGTTGAGGAAAGGTGTTCTATTTTTGATACCTCTGGCTCAGTCCTATCTAAGCATTTCTTTTAGAAGAACTAAATATTTGTTTTTAATATTGACAGCAAAAACTGCATTTGACAAAGATTAAATTCCTTAAGACTTATATTTGACCCATTTCAATTTTTCTATTGTTTTCTATTTTTTTTTTTTGAAATTGCATTAAAACTGACTCACATATTTTATGGTTTATTGCTGTTATACAGACCTAAAGTAAAGACAGTTTTATGTCAGTTTCTCAACATTTATATTGAGAATATAAATCAACAATTTATATTTTGTATAGTGTATATTTTTATCAGATCATTAATCTCAGACCCCTGGACCTAGAATAGTACTATTTGAACTGAAAAGCAAACAAATACATACAAATAAAAAAACCTACTGTTATGTGTAGTGTATAATTATTTGTAATATTACAGTTTATAAAGTTAAAAACCATTAAAAAAAATCATATGTTCACATAATGTTATGGGAGGTTAATTACATGTATACTAATTTGACCAGATATATGTATGTTTTTAGTAAATTGAATTACATTTTTGTTTTATTTATTTTGTTAAAAAATTTTAGAAGAAAAACAATAAGTGAAACATATTTCAAATTTCCAGGATGTTCGGAAATAATCCATGCAAATACATTTATGATTTTCTTGTGAACTGTAAATCTAGGTGGTGCAGCTTTGTACAGGTACAGCATCAAATCTCGGGAAGCAGAAGTGCCTGAAATTGTTCATGATTTACTGATCTCCCAGAAAAATGAATCAAGGCTCAAATGCCTGTTGCAACTTACTGTGTCAGTTCAGGACCAGTCCTCTGGCAGGTCTCCAGGAACAGATAGATTAATGGCAGAACTCTGGCCTTTGATTCATAGCAGTTTATATTTACTGTTCATAAAGTGTCCAAAGGTAGACCCCCATTTGTTTCAGAATAACAACAGTTAGGCCTACCTTTGACAACAGAGACCATGGGGACATTAAAATTGGCATTACATTTACTACTTGGGGTTGGTTAGAAAATTAATTCTGTTAAAATAATTATAATAACACCATGTCTTCAATGCTGGTATCTTTAATATTGAACATATACTCTTTCACTGTGTATACACCTGACGCAAACAAACTTATAATATTCAAGAACCTATTATAATCAGTGATGCTGTCAACACTGGATGCAGCTCGGCGTGACTCGACGAGACAAATCACCAACAGTAAACTGAAGCCTTGTTATATTACTGACACTATATTCAAATGATTTGCAACAGTCGCTTTGCGCGTCCAGTGTAGACAGATTTTAGCTATTGCGATGTAAGCAACAACGATTGGTTACATAAAGGTTCCAAAAGCGGTGGTTTACAGTTATAATGAACCATTTGGGTTCCCAAAATAACCATTCAGTGAACAGTTCTTAAACAGTTCTTTAACTTTTTTTTCCATTAGAAAGAATCTCCATCTTTCATCTTTACTTATATAAAATCAACATGTATTGATAGTTTATGAATTCATATACATGTACATGATATAGGCTATATGTCTAAAATTGAACATACATAAAGATATTTGTTAGGGTGAGATGCTAATATATGTTAATATAATTGTTTCAGATTCCTGATTCATGCACGTTTTCACTTTATATGCCAATTTATTATATGTATATATATATATATATATATATATTTGCTTATGAGACAGCTCTACAGCATCTGCAGAATAAATAATATCTGGAACAAATATATCACTAGGATGGGTGAAGGATGACATATAGGATGATTGATTTGGCAGAGAACAGTAAGACATGATGCCAAAAAAAACTCACAAACATGTTATTGACAGAATTTGCACCTTATGCCTTTAAAAAAAATTGTATTGACCCAAAATATTAATTGAACTTAATCTTTTTAGTTCGATGAAAGCAGCCACTTTGATGTTTTGAAAGTTGGAGGGCATGAGTTAGTAAATCTGAGCATTTGTTTGATTTAGTTCCATGGCAATGAAGGTCAGCCAAAAGAAATTGCTGAACAGGTTGGGTTCAGGTCTTGTGAGGATGGCAGAGCAGCTGTTCAAAAGGAAAGAAACAGCTCTTTCATTGTAATTGTATCATAACCACTGGGGAAAAAACTATTGTTGTAGTTACTGAACTTACTTCAGATCCACAAATGTAATTGTATTACTTTGCCTTCTTCTTTTAGAACTATTGACAATGCATAATAAATGCAAAATCAAAAAATCCAAACCTTTAAAATAGTACTAGCTTTTAGATTTATATTTATAGGCTCTACTGTAGATGTATTAAGCAAATAGTATTGCTCAACTTTAAATAACTTTGCTGATTTTATTTTATGGTTATTTTAAAAGGAGATGAAATCAAATTCTTTTTCACACATAGGGACACACACGACGGCACAAAGCGCTCATTTTTAATTTAGTTCAGCTGATACCGATCTGAGACATTCGTGATACATGGGTGATAGTGTAAGAGGAAGATAAACTCTCCGTGACCTATTTTACCTCTGCTACAAACACAACAGCTGCATCTTTTGGCACTCTCAGTTGTTTTTAGTCTAGCTTCAAACTGAATCTTTTTTCATCCAATTTTCTATTAGCTTGGCTTTGTCGAAATAAAACTACTAAATTAGATTTATTGACTTAATTAAATATGTTCATAAAGATAATGAAGAAAGCGGGTTGTTCTGCTTTCACAAGAGTGCTCTTTATATTTTGATTAATTACATTTGACTAAGAAAATGCCTCTTTTTTCAACAAGTTAAAGACATCATAAAAGTCAGATGTTATGATTATCAGCACAGTTTAGCCTCATTAGAGTAATTATGAATGCTTCGTTTGCATAAGATAAATCAGATATTGTCAGACTCTCAGATATAGCAATCACAATTGGGAAAATCTGTTAGTTTTAATAGTAATTACAGCAATTACACAGATTTTTTTCCTCAGATTGTATAGTAACATCTCTCATAGTTCAGATATTTGCAAAAACAGGGCGTATTTGATTGACCTTCTCTCTCTAAATAGTCAGTCACCCATCACATTAGAATGACTGTGGAAATTATCCGCTATAGATGTGCCTTTCTGAGGCCTTGCAATTGCAGCTGTTAGCTTGTCAGCAGAGAACAGTGAGCTGTCGAGCTGCTGTGATGAAGAGTTGTGACGTGCCGTGTGTTTTTGAATGGGACACGTCACTGCTGGCCTTTCTCTCCCGCTGCCTTCTCCCACTTTGACCTTTCAGACCAGGACAGCTGATAGACTGCTACATCTTTTCCTCTCTACATAATGAAGAGGTAATTACCCTTCCACTTGTTGACTTCACAAATACATAAACGAGACAGAGAGTGCGAGGGAGAGATAGAATAAGAAAGGAATATAGAAAATATAATTTGCTGTTGCTCAGTATTAAACAAACATTTCTTCAACCTGCATCAATTGGAATATTTTAATGAATGAGGAGAGTGTTTTGTTCCTGCATACTTGAAGGGGTGAGTCAGCAAACTGCTAGGACATGTAGTCATGTTCTCAATTATACCCCACTTTCTGAAAGGCATAACAAGCTCTTGTATTCACTTGTAGCCTGGAGTAGGATTTTGTTTTGTTTGTTTTTTGGATGGGTTCTTTATATTTTCTTGGTGATAAATTCAAAATGACTATTTCTGCTTGTTTTCTCTCAGCCTCTTCAATGTTTGTTTTTTATTTAATTTATTATCAATTTATTCACAGTTTTTTTGTGTACCTAATTTTAGAGGTAATTTGGTCAGTTTTTACATTTTAACTTTGTTACTTTTTGCTTAACACATTAAGTAATGTTTTTTTTACTCCAAAACACTGTAAAACGTGCTACTTTAAATCATTTTAAATAATTGTGAAATCAAGGAATACAAAATAAAACAAAACTGTGGATAATAATGTAATTCTTGATTGTGTGATTCTTTAAAATTGATTAATTTCAGTGGACTGAATGTCTAAAGAATTTGTTTGCGAGTCGAACTGATCAGTTCGCTGTGGGTTCAGAATAAACAACTCACTGATTCTCGGTTGGCGTGGGTCCTGTTTTGATTCGTGAGTTAATTTAGCTTTCAACTTTGACTGGAAATGAGCCACAATCCGAAAGTAATATAATCTTCAGCATGCAAATGTTTGGTGGATTTGGCTGAAATTAGAAGTAAGTTACTAAAAGAGCCAATCATAGTAGATATGCATTGGAAAAGCAAAAGCTTTTCAAACCATTGCAGCTGTAAAATGGCAATATTTGTTTAGTTGTGTAAAAGTTGTTTATGTTTTAAATACACACATAGGCTATATTTTATTGGAAACGTACTGCATGAATTACTAGATGTTCACCTCTAACTGAAGTTAAAGTTAAATTCAGTAGGCTAATTGTTTATGCTGTGTTGGATGACAAGGTTTCTTGGACATCAGCAGATATGTATGCAGTATCATCATGCAAAAATAGTATATTATAGCAATTCTAGAAATAAATAATTTGCAAAAAGTCATTAATTATATATTCCTTTATTGAAAGTCTCCTATAATAGGCATTTTATTAAGCAGAAAAATACGTGGGCCGTTTGACTGGGTCAGGTGGTCATGCAAAATAAACAACACAGGTTCATTGTAAAAACGTGCCTGTGGTGACATTGTTACAAAATAATACTGTGCTGCTTGTTTCATGTCTTTCAGCACTTTCACTTTTTGCAGTAATTGGTGCTAAAGTGAGGTCAGTTTTATCTGAAACAGATAGTAGCAAAGTTTTCTTAAACTGAGTGTTGTGTGTTTTGCAGCAGTTCAGAATTGAAAAGTCTTTGAGTGATTGGTGCTAAAGGATTAATACATTATTGCATTTTACAATAACGTAGGCCTGCCACCTACACTAAACCGTTCACTTAACCAACGAACAAATATGAGATCAAAATCTATTGGGGGTCTTATTCTTATATCATGTGAGCGTAAATTTGCATTAGTATTGATGCTTTTGCAAGTAAAAATGTTTAATGAGGAAAAGTGACTTGATGGCAAGTAAATCAGTTTCATCAGCAGCATCCAGAAAAAGGTTGTTTCTTATTGTTTCTTCTACTTTTTTTGAGAATAGCTTATCCCCCAGAAACCTTTCTCATCATCTGCAGCAGGTTTATGAAAAAAATCCACATATCACCTTTAATGTACTTCACAATGTTTATATTGTGTTTTATAATTGTATTTCTTCACTTTTTGGAGAATAGTTTGTCCCTCTGGAACATTTAAGATTCCCTTTTTCATCATCATCATCATCAGCAGCAGCAGCAGCAACAACAGCAGTTTTATCTGGTGTTCCACACATTATTACATAACATTCTCTGTCCTCGAATTATGAATGAAATTATCCGCTATAGTGTGCCTTTCTGAGGCCTGGCAGCAGCTGTTAGCTTGTCACCAGAGAACAGCTGCTGGGTCGAGGCCGGCTGGTGGACCACTGACGAGCAGTGTATCTATGTGCCCCGTCAAGACAACAGTATGCTAAATGCTGGTTTGTTGGCGGAGCTCAAAGATCCAAACAGACAGCGAACGTCTCTCTCTGTTACCACACTTTGTGTTGACGTGGCAGTTTACGAAGAGGCCTGTCTTAAAGAGAGAGTGAAAAAAGGAAGAATAAAAAGTGTTAGAAGACAAACAGGCTCTTTTATGGAAAAGCATACCAATGACCCACATTCATGTATTAAAAGCTATGTGTTCAGGCAACCCAATGTCTTGGCACTGCATATCTATAGCACGATTTCATGCTTTCATCTGGCATGCTCTTATAAACAAAATCTAATTTTACATGCATCTGATTCACAAAATTCACTGGTTGACTTTGATTGATTCGCTTGACATAGTATGCCAAATATTGGTCTTTTGGATATCTAAAATTGAATAATGTTAATGTTAGGTGTAATGTAGGCAAATAAAAATTAAAATGCTGAATTGATTAAAAATGTATTGGTTGGTTGATCCCATAGTCCTTTAGTGATGCTGTTTTACCTAAGCTCAAACCAAATCCTAAACCTAACCATAACTTATTTTAGTTTTCCTTTTAAAGGAATGTACTTACCCTCAGGCCATCTGAGGTGTAGATAAGTGAACTAAAACCCTTACCTCTTTCAGTAAACTTGTGTCAACAGCAATAGCAACAGAGTAGAAAATTGCTCAATTAAATTTACAGTCATTGATTTAGCAGATGCTTTTATCCAAAACGACTTACAGTAAAGAATATAACAAGTGTTTTATCATATAAATAAACAAAAACAAAGTCATAATACAAAGCTTCAGAGACAAATTTTGTGTCTGAACAGACTACAACCCCACCCCCATATCATATGAAATTACGGGGAAAAAACATGTCAAAATCTGACTGGATGTTATCATTGTTGCCAAATGCTGCCACTTAACAATGTTGAATATGACAAAAAAAAAGTGAAAATTATGAAAATAAAACATTTAAAGGTTTTGCAGGATAAATACGGAATAAGGAATAAATAAGACACAGAAATAAAACAATTTCTATTATTCTGAACCTGTGATTTTGTATTTTTTTTGTCTTTGGAGCCAAAAATTAAATGAATGGATGAGATGTTGATTATGACTGCCTTTCTCTAAAGAGCATATATATATATAGCCCATATGACTTGTGTTTTGTGGTTCAATATTGTGGTGTACAATACAGTCATATGCTCACACCACTTTTTGAAGCCCTCCTTTGTTACTCTTGCCCTCCTTTTAAATGCTCACTAATTTCCTCATCCATTTATTTACTTAGGTGATGTGCAGCAAATGCACTCAACACTAGAACTAACTGGGCACAAACTTCATTGGTTCCCATGTGTATCGTCAACATGTCAGTTTTCATTGTTTGAAAGTGAACAAGATATGCAAACTAGTTTAATCTCTGACTTAACGCATATAAAACAGCGACACCCTCTGGGGTCCCACACTCTGATAACCGCTGAATTAAGATGTCATAGAAATACATTCACACACACACACACACACACACACAAACACACACATCAGTGCTATCCACTTAATGCACCCACATGATGTGAATCTCCCAACAGGTGAAAGAAAGTGGGTGAAGAAGATTCATTTTATGTCTCATCCACACTGGAACCCAGGCAGGAATTTTTAATCAGCTAATTAATGTTTACGAATGGCATGTTTTGAAAATCACATTGCCTTAATAAGATCTGTACAGAATTCACTGATATTTTTATTCATATAGGTAATGGCGGCACACTTTTAGCTCATCTTAAGTTATCAACTGGCAACACATTATGCTTGTTAGGTATTTGGCTTGTTTGACATATGTTGTGTAGGAGTTTCAGTCAGGTGGATTTTGCTGATTATACCTCTACGAGTCCGTTGTAAACAGGGGGAATGTGTTCCGCCTGTTTCTGACAGGTGACGACTTAATTATTTTGATGTCAGGCCCTTTACAGCATTTTCTTTGGAGACGAGCAGAATTTCAGTGATAACTGTGTGGTAATTATCTATTTAATTTGTATCATGACTAGCCCATTGCTCTCTGTATATAGGAACACAAGAGCGTATTTTTAACACTTGACTGGGCAGGAAGAATGAATTGGTGAAATGGGAGAGTTAAAAGAATGGGGAAGATGGAGAGAGAGCTGATCGAAAGGAAAAACAAGGATTCTGGGACAGTGTTTTTGCCTGTGTTTGTTCTAGGTGAATTCATGAATATTTAAAGTTCAGTAACATTTTCTTTCTCTCTACAATCAGTCTATCCAGAATCAGAATCAGAATCCCATCTTGCTGGCCATTGAGTGTCCATCCGGTCAGAGTTTAGTGTGAATAACTTTACACTCACTTTCCCTTGAGAACAAGCACAGCTGTGCCTACAGTGTTTTGTGTGTGTGTGTGTGTGTGTGTGTGTGTGTGTGTGTGTGTGTGTGTGTGTGTGTGTGTGTGTTTATGTGCAGGGGAGGACAATTAATGAAACAGCAGAAGTCTGAAATCTTTTAGACAGCAGAAATTATAATTAGATAATGGTGTGTTTGTGTGTATGTGCGTCTATGTGTGTATATATATATATATATATATATATATATATTGTTAATGCCAGATGTGTTAGATTATTTGATTAATTAAACCATGCAGCTGTGTAATAATATGGATGTTTTTGTTGTCACATGAGTACATTTATAACAATAAACATTACTTCATTGAAAAGCATATTGAGGTGTGAGATTAAAACACATTCCTATGCTTTGTAATCATTTGACTTTAATCATAAGTAATGTATTTATTACTTTAATAAGCTGTCTAGTGCTGCATTGATCTGCACTCACATGAAATTCTAAATTACGTGTTTTATTCATTGCTGATCAATAGACTATATTTGAGTTCACATACTTACAGATTATACACTGAATCTGATAAAAACTTCTCGACTGTTGATGTTAGATATGCAGGTATGCAGATGCATTCTAGGACATATACTCTTAAAAAATGAATCTGTGGATTCTGCTGAGAATCTCAACAGATGCAGTAGGTCAACCGGGTGTTGTTTGCCTACTGTATCATGAATACTGAGTACTACTTGTTTAATATACTGCTTTTTGCATTCTGAGCAGCAGGAAGTATGCATATTTGAATGGAGAGATGTGTGGAGATTGGGTGGGTGCTTGTTTATAAATGTTTAAGAGTTTACATGTTCATATATGTGCTAAAATTGAAGCTGGACTGATAAGATGGATCTCATATTTGAATATCTGGCTGTATGACACATGGTTTATTTCTGGGCTCTTGGGTGGACATTTGTCTGAGGGAAGGCTTCAATACATACACATTATTTTCTGAGTTATTGTTTTTCATCATAAATCAGAATTCAGTTCCTAAATTGCTGCATCACAAAAATGTAGAAAATCAGTCTCCACTCCACCAACTCCCTCTCTATAAACGCACACTCTCCAATCGGTTTATGCCCACAAGGCATGTTCAACATTTGAACAAAAACACACACACTCACACAAATGGACTCTGTAAGTAAGGCTCTGTAGGTAATTTTTCACTCTGGAATGCATGTCATCTAGTATCAGATGCAATACTATTCTATTCAATTCTGTTCGAGACATCACCCTCTCTGTAAGAAACATCTTATAATACAGGAAGGTGTGTGTAGGTGTGTGTGGTTTTTAGTTTCCTGACCTCTCTGATACTATAGGAGGAGGATGATATAGAAATAACTGATGTACAAGCTGCACTGAATTTAAAATATCTATGCTACGTTAAATATCTTGTCCAGTTCTTTTCTTGGAAGACCACAATCCTGCAGAGTTTAGCTCCAGTCCTAATTAAACACACATAAACCAGTTAATCAAGGTCTTTAGGATTACTAAACTATGTCCGAAAGCTGAAACATGCTCTGCCTCTGTAGAAAGAGGAAGGAACGTCCAAATCCAATGATTTTGTCACACCCTGTCTGCTGAGATACCTTCATCTGCTGGATTTCTGAAGGCAGCATAGATATATCCTTTGCTGCCTATGGTATCCCACAATCCGGTGCTTTCGATTCAGGGACAGGAATAAAATAAAATGGTGTCTGAAAGTTGTGGCTGGTGGTCAGTTTGTGTGACCAACTTTTTCCATTTTTATTTCTGGCAATAAACTAATACTGTGATGGAAGAACCATTTTTGTAAAATTTGTTTAAACTAGTCAATGCTTATGCGCTGTCCTAAATGTGCATCTCAGACTGGAAACTGGAGCCCCCTACAGCAGCCCAAGCGACTTAATCCATCAGCAACTGGCTCATAATTTAGACGGTGGGACCTACTGGCCATTCTGAATGCTGCACTCCTCCCATCGGTGGTAACAATTATGCAACTTATTGCTAGATAACAACTTTCAGACCCTTTAGTGACTTTCCCAAATGCCTAGCGACAAATAAAGTCTTATGTAAATAGAGATTTGTCAGATAACATCTGGATTATAAATCAGAATTTAACAGAGCATTTTAGTTAATATTTCAAACTGTCTGACGGCAGCAAAAAAGTGCAAAAAAAGAGTAGCAGAGAAGTAACAATAAAATGCTGACACTAGGTAGAATGCAATGCAGGTAATGAATATTCTAAATGGCATATAACGTCATCTAGAGATATTTAGCGACTCAAACAGCTTTAGCTACTCACTGAAAATAGCTACTTCATATGATTCTACACTATTTAAAAATCTAACTGTGCTTGAAAAACGATACGTTTCCCATAACACCAGAGAGTATTGAGCATATTGACGATAATCAAACGACTGCAACAGTATGTTTCCAATAACAAACAGAGGCTTGTTCAACATCGTATTTGCTGCAACACAGATAGTCTTAACAACAAGAATGTTCCCAATGATAAACATAAATCCCAGTAAACAGTAGATTCAAATAGTGACTAAATAGCTTTAAGCAACAGCAGTTTCCAACAAGCTATGGCCACCGGTATCAGAAGAATATAGCGACAGCGTGTAATGAGCAATTACGCTTAGCAATAGGCGTGTTGCCAATATCAGGTATTGATATTAATTTTAAGCATGAGTATGAAAAATAAACTTGGCTTAGCTTCACGAAGACACGTTTGGATGAATGGAGAGTGAAGTATATCTACATCTGTTGAGGATGCTCGATCTTCTTAATGATGTAGGCTACAGCTTCATGCTCTTGACTGTTGATCTCGACTGAATTGTTCTTAGTCACTTACAAATCAAGTTGCTTATACTGGACGAGGCGCAAATTGTGTGTTCAAAACACAACTGGAATCTGATGAAGGGAAATCTGAAAGGTCAACATTCTTAAAATCTATTTGAAAGCTGTCCTGAGTTTTTGTGATGAACTAAAAGACTGGTAAGTGAGTATCTGTTCAACGACTTAGTGTTTTGAGCCGAAATAGAAGCGAGTGTCTGTGTGACAAAACTGAACTGACTCAACGTTTGTCTGTGCGACAGACTAAAACGGTTTTAGCGCGTGTCTGTGTGACAGATTTCAAGGCTGACTAAGCGCATGTCTTTGCAACAAACTATGGCAAGTGTGATTTAAGGATGATCTTATATAACATATTAATTGTAGAGGGAGGAGTTACAGCGTCAGCTGATGCTGCAGTCACGCCGTGGTCTGCCTGAACTACACTTGAGCTCCATTCGTCACTCAAACTGGATATCTTTCTTGTCCTCGAATTTGATTGGCTGAGAGGAGTGCGATATTCTAGTGATATCGGAACTCCAACCTCTTTACCCCGCTTGTATCACTCTGCTTGCAGTATTTAGAATGTATAATTTTATAAATAAAAATGTAATGGAATGTAGTTTTAAGAATTTTTTAGGCCAGAATGTAGTTTTTTAGACTTCAAATATGCAGTTTGTTAATAAAGAAAATGTCCATGACATCACAGGAGTCAATTATGTAAAATATATTCAAATAAAATAAGTTCCATTAAATTGTAATAATATTTTGCAATATTACTGTTTTTCTGTATTTTTGTTCACAAAAAGCCTCGGTTTACATAATAGACTTTCAAAACAGAATAGATACATTTGTTTATTTATTTATAAACTTTTTCTTCCTTTTGTTTCATGGAAGTAAGTCATACAGGTCTGAAACTGAATTGAGGGAGAGTAATTAATAAGATAATATGGCTGAAATATTATTTTAATGTGAAAGACAAGGACATGGCTCAGTCGATTTACACACTAATTTATAAGCTAGCACAGACACTGTAGCCATTGAAGCTTTGCACCCTGACAAAATAAGTTTGTTTGTGCTTAGTTTTATTCCCCGGACCATTGAGAAGTCTGATGATCTGAATTGTATATACATTGCACTCTTTATGTCGGTGTACAATACAAGGACAAATGAAAAACCATTTATACTTTATGAATGGAAAGGTAGGTGCTATGTAGTTGCTAGTTTTTATATATTTTTCTTATTTAATATTTTTATTGAATGGCCATTTTGCCCTTATTATTGAAACAGTAAAGCATGCAGAAGAAAATGGGAATAGGACATGATGACACCGGTCAAAATTAAACCTGCATCCCTATGAGCAAAACAACTGTTTTGTATTGTGAGCATGTGCACTACCCACTGTGCCACAGGTCAGACAAGGCTTGTTGGTCATTTGATGTTTAGAGTTGTGGTAACCCAGATTGTTAATATCCGTAGATTGTCAGAGTAATAAGAAACACCTACAGATAACAGATAAAAGTGCTCTGACACTCTGTCCCTGAAGCACAGTAGTTATTGTGAGAACTGGGTTGAGGCTGCATTTACACATCAGCACAAGTTGTGCTCAAGGCAAAACCAGGTTTAGCTCTTCCCAGCTGAAGGTGACATGACTGAACAATAGGGGGGAAATTGAGTCAGGCAACAATGAGACGACAGATGGACAAAAAGAGTGTGCTGATGAATGAGAACTGAGCTCATTCTGAATGTCCCTGATGACTGAGAGATAGGCAGGATGCATCCAGTAGAGATCAGATCTGATCCGTTTGATGCAGTAAAGCATCATCAGCATTTCAGCACTTCAAATATTCACTCTTTCAAATCTTTGAAACACACATACACACATAGAACAAAAAGGTGTTTTGCAAAACTTAGTGAGGAGCTGTCTTCCTGTCAGAGTGACTGATTTGAAATGCTTTACATAGGCAGCATTTATGTGCTACGGATAGTGAAGCATATTAGAGACTTAAAACCTTTTGCGGTCTTTATTTGTGAATCACACTCATGATCTTTGCGGTCAAAAGTGACTCGACACCTCGAAACCTCATTTTTTTTTCTTCTTCAGTAAAATCAATGTAATATATTTTTGTTCGATATATATATATATATATATATATATATATATATATATATATATATAGATAATTTTATGATCATAATTCATATTTATGCAATAATTATTAGCAGTTTTCCCCAAAATGTCTCAATTTATTATTATTATTTTTCAATTAATGCAGTATAGAGAGTAAAATAGGCCTTTAAAATCCCTTTTTTTGAAGGCAGATTGAGAAGGGTCTGGCTGCAGACTTGCATTTGTACACTCAGACACTTGCACGCTCAGAGACTTGCGCTTCCGCGAGTGATGTCACTTGCAGTATTTTTTATTTTGTTCTATTTATTGATTATTTCTTGTTTCTCCGTTGGCAACGCACACGATTTGTGTCGAATGCAACTGCCGTCACAGGTTGCAGAAAGTGCAAGCAGCGATTGCAAGGGACATTGTATTTTAGTTAATTTTTTTCTTGTCTTCACCACCTGGCTACTGTTGTAAAATGTTGAGAGATTCAAACAAAAAATAATCAACGCCTATATAGACACGTCTTCCTGAGGGTAGGAGCTTGGTGTTCACAAGGCTGCTGTTCTCTCGGTTGGTTGTGCATCTTTTTCTTCCACACTTTTTTCTTCCTCTCAACATTCTGTTAACATGCTTGGATACAGCACTCTGTGAACAGCCACCTTCTTTGGCAATAAATGTTTGTGGCTTACCCTCCTTGTGAAGTGTGTCAATGATTGTCTTCTGGACAACTGTAAAGATTTGTAAGTAAAATAGAGTAAAAACAGTAATATTGTGATATATTATTACAATTTAAAAGTACCAGTACTTATATTAGTATTAACATCTTTATATCTAAATATATTTACATATAATTTATATATCTCTATATATTTTTTACTGACCCCAAACATGGTGTGTATCAGGGGCATTTCTTCGAGGAAGCAAGGAGGCAAGAAAATAGTCCACAGTATAAAAATAAAACAACTCAAATATGATTCATAAGTGCATCAAAAGTGCATCAAATTATGCATCAAAAGTGCATAAATAACTAATTTTTCTAAAGTGACACAGTCCAACAGCAACACCAGCAGTTAAAGTTTAAGTAGGTGACACCATCTCTTATTGTTCCCATGAGCTCATTGAATTTTAACACCTGGTAGAAGACTGAAGTGTAAAATTTGAGTTTTGTGCCCCCATTGCACAATGATTGGATTATTACATTGTTCACGTCATAAATTCTGCCTCTTGTTTTTGTGTGTGTTATGCATCTACAAAACTGTCTAAATTAACACATAATGGTGTTAATTGGAAGACTAATTAAAAAGCAAGTAAACAACTCACACATTTATCATTGCTTCATGTCAAAAAATCACCTGAAATGACTTGTAAACCCTATCTCTGAGGGTTTTTAGAAAGGTGAACCAAATCAAAGGTGAACCAGTCCAGTCCACAAATGAAATGTACAGTGCATGAAATCTGATATTGTTACTGCATACTTACAGTTATTTTAAATACAGGTGAAAAAACCACTTACATTTAGTCATTTAGCAGACACTTTTATCCAAAGCGACTTACAATTGGGGAATACATAAAGAGATTCATCTTAAAGAGGCAAACAGACAGAGGAAGTGCTCGTAATACCAAGTCTCAAGGCATTTTTTCAAATAAGTACAAGATAGAAAGAAAAGGAATACATAAATAGAAAGACAAAGTTTTTTTTTTTTTGTATGCAATCAAGTATTGTTAAAAGAGATGAGTTTCCATTTGTTGCTTGAAAATTGACAGGGATCCAGCAGTCCGGATGGGGGAGGGAATATAATTCCACCAGCCAGGAATGGTGAAAGAGAATGTTCTGGAAAGTGATTTTGAGCCTCTCTCTGTGATGGTACCACGAGGCGTCGCTCACTAGCGGATTTCAGACTTTTGGAGGGGATGTAGATTGTCATCAGTGAGTGGAAGTAAACGGGTGCTGAGCCTGTGGCTGTTCTATATGCAAGCATCAATGTTTGGAACTTTATGCGAGCTGCAACCGGTAGCCAGTTCAAGGAGATAAAGAGAAGAGTAACATGGGCTTTTTTGGCTCAATGAAGACCAGTCGTGCGTAGAAAGGGCCTGATCTTTCTGATGTTGTGTAATGCAAACCTGCAAGATCGAGCAGTTTTACTTACTGAAGAACATGTAACTGGAATATTGAATTTACATAGGATTTCAAAAATGTGGTCTGCAATCTGTTTTATTTTATTTTTATTTTTAAACAAGACTTTGTTTTGGTGGTGGTGTTCCTGATTAAAAACATGCAAACCACCCAAAAAGTGAGAATATGCAACCCTTAATTGGTCTCACACTTAATTGCATGTGCCATTAACAAGGCTTTACAGTTTTTCTTTCACCCTACCTTCGCTAGCAAAATGAATATTTAGGAACAGAAACAACTGAATCATCTAGGATTATTTTTATCCATACAGCACATGCACACTGTAAGCAGATGTTCACACACAGAAACAATAGTCTGCTTCCTGAACATACCGAAAACACTAGCAGAAGCTACTGGCTTCCAACAGTTGCAGTCTCTGATACTTTATTGAACCACGCAAGAAGAAAAAGACAGGCCCATCCATCTAGAGCTTCAGTATCCATGGCCAAGGGTCAGGGGACACCTCCTACTCAATTAGTGTGTTGCAGATGGAGAAGCTGTATTCAGCATAATGTCTGATTAATAGTTTATTGAACACAGCTTGCAATTAAGCCACACTTGAATGAATCCCATTAATGCAGCCTGTTATTAACCTTTTCACTCATGTTTAATATCTCCTTTATTAAATGTTACAAAATTATATTTTTTTATATTATTGCGGTTTTTACAATGGGTGAGAACGCCTACTCCTGCAAGCATCTTGTGCAGATTTTAATTAGAGTTGTTTTTTTCTACCATGATGATACCCCATCATTAACAGGATTCAAAATCTGATGGGATGAGTCTTTGTAAACAGCTTGATTTCAAAGGCCTCACTTTCATCTCTATCTCTAAATCCATCCGCCCTTTAATCATTCATCCAACCACGCCTCTGTACCTCCATACATCACTCTGTGTTGTTTTTTCAGTGATCCTATTTGTTTATCTCTCATTTCTTTAGCGATGCCATGAAATGGCAGTCTGTACTTTGTCCTATATACTCTGTCCAGCCTTATTTACTTCTGCCATGATAACTTCCTTTAGCCTTCTTCAACCCCAGCACCGCATGTCTAGATCTGTAATGGCAGGTTCCCTCTACTTTACTGTACCTTTCAGCATGCAGCCAATCTCTCTTTCCTATCTACATACATCCTTACCAGGGGTGCATTTCCTGTATAGCTTCATAACTCACTGATTGATATGATGCATCAATGGCAAAACTAACCAACTATTCACGACTGTTTCCTAAAACCGTTGTTTGAACCACATTGGTTCATGCATGGCATGATCTATTTAAATACACGTCACACTACCAGGAAATTA
This sequence comes from Gymnocypris eckloni scoliostomus, assembly GCA_027564155.1. NCBI lineage: Eukaryota > Metazoa > Chordata > Actinopteri > Cypriniformes > Cyprinidae > Gymnocypris > Gymnocypris eckloni. The sequence continues at coordinate 8,377,677 of CM050416.1, read as the reverse complement.
ACCACAAATTGAGAGCTGTAGTTCCAAGCACACAAGACTTAATTTTCTCGTGATCTCGACATAACGAGTTATTTTCTCATGATCACGACTTCATTTTCTTGTGATCCACACACACACACACACACACACACACACACACACACACACACACACACACACACACACACACACACACACATGTTGGGTTTCCATGTTTTATGGGGACTTTCCATAGGCGTAATGGTTTTTATACTGTACAAACTGTATATTCTATCCCCTTACACTGCCCCCTATCCCTAAACCTAACCATCACAGGAGACATTCTGCAATTTTACATTTTCAAAACATCACTTTGTCTGATTTATAAGCTGGTTTCCTCATGGGGACCAAAAAATGTCCCCACACGGACAAGGATTTTGGATATTGCATCGTCATTATACATTTGTCCCCATAACGTAGGGTATACCTGAACCACACACACACACACACACACACACACACACACATATAAACATAACAGCACCCACGCTTGTAACGCACATGATATCACAGTCTATCTTACATGACAAATAAAAATCACAAACAAATTATTATAATATATTATTTTATTTCAAACGAACGAGGAAAATTAAGTGTTTAATCCAAGCAGTTTACAATTTTCAGAATTTGATGTTAGACCCTTCAAACATGACAATTACACAAATAAAATGTTTAGCGTGGCCTAACTCTGGACAAAATCAGCAGTGACTAGCCTATTTATTTTATTTATTGTAGACATTATTTCTAAGTGAAGCAACATTTGCTGAAATATCCACAAGATACAGTATACGAGCACACGGTTTTTACTATAAACATAGGTTTAAGGAGCTGTAAAGGCACAGCTCTATTCTAGAAAAGAGGGCAAGGAGCAACAGCTCATTTACAGATGCATGCACAAAAAACATTGTGTTTCTGTTTCCATTCAAAGTAGGCATTTTCCAAATGATATAATAAATGTTCTGTGGGGAATTTGAACTTAAACTTCAAATACATATTCTGGGGACACCTGAGACTTACATTACATCTTGTAAAAGTTGCATAGTAGGTCACCTTTAACATTAAATAAAGCAACCGGGCAATCTCATAAAAATGTGTATCTCTGTGCACTTTCTGTGAGACACCGTTTATATACCTTACTGCATGTTTCGCCGCAGTTTCAAAAATAAATGTACACTGAGTGGCGCTAAAACACAGGACCCTAAACGTGATATGTGAACCCTGGCACACTTTTATTACGTAGATATAGGTACATATTGCTGTGTTTTTATTACGTTGCTACAGAAACGTATTATGGCGGTTCAGAATTCAAATATCCGGGGTCTATCCCTAAAAGTTAATGCTCTATCGTGTTAGAAATATGCCCTACACCAAACCCATCCCTAAACCTACCCGACAGTGTTAACAACCGTGCCATTTCAACTTCCTTATATGCAGATTTAAACTGCTTTGTCGAACTGTGATTCGAACGGGAGTCCTCGCCTCCTAAGTACATCTCAGTACTCCGTGAGCTACCAAACAAACTTACCGTCAATGAAAACCCATAGATATGAAGCTGGATATGTGTGATGCTAACGCTCAAAAGCATCAGTTATCAAATCCAGCTTTGTAATATTGTTTTGAAGTCATAACATGATATTCTTCAAGTAATTGTGCTAAAATCACGCTTTATTAATCAAAACTCTGTAAATTTGTGTGAAAGGGAGTAAAAGGTGTCAGAGTTTTACCGCCTCTAGTGTTTGTTTCTTTTGGAAACTGCAGTAATATGTAGTTATTGGTACATATTTAGTGTCTCGCAAAAAAAATGCACCCAGGTTTGTAAATGCAATGAGGTAGAAATAAAGGACATGATCAGTATCTGAGATGATAATTTTCATAGTGTATATGCTGTTGTTCCATCCATGATGTCACATAAATAGAGACTATTTGCAATATATAATCTTCTGTCATTTATTGTCTATATTGTCATGGCTGGTTAGGACAAAAACTTAACATGTAAAAGATACCTTTTATTGCATATTGTGGTATGCATCTGGTTAGGACACGTTCAATTTGAGGAATCTATTGAGAGAACAAGAATATAATTGGTGCCCCCCCCCCATAAAAATATAACCCCCCAACCAATTTGTGTGCACTGGCACCAACTCTGTTAAGAACCACTGCAATATAATTTCCTTGAAACCCTGTTTATTTTATGTATAGAGCGTCACAGTAACTTCATAATTTATCTGATCCTGCTGTTGCAGTAATGTTGCTTCTTCACTTACACACCGCTTGTGCAAATTATATAAAATGTGCCTTTATGATAACATTTCAGTAGACATGAGGCTGCAGTTATAGTTGTGTGAGGAGGAGGGCTTTCGACTGGCTCAGCATTAGCAGAGGTAATGATGCAGCGTTCTGCCGTTTGTTTGAGTGAGAGTCCTGACCTCACAGCTTGGGTCCTTTGAGACTCCTCTGCCCCGTTACCGTAAGCCAACTCAGCACATCCAATGCTCAGCCCCCACCACACAGAGAGAGTGACTAAGTGGAAGATAGAGATAGGAGAGTAGAGAGAGGAGAAAAAAAATCCAGCACATGCACTTTTCCCCAAGTCTTACCTTAGTCTCTGCCATGCCTCTTAATCCTCTGCGTCAACTCTGACTTGCATTCCAGGCACGCTTGGAAGAGGAAGGGAATGTGTGGCGTAACCTCTGCAGGTAATCATGGAGAAAGATGAGGGAAAAGTGCAACCCTTAGGCGATTCTAGACCTTATTTAGCGGCACTGACTTTCTTCACAGCCCCCCTAAATCTGCTATTAACACAGCTGTCAGCACCCTTAAAAATCTGACTTGGCGATCTCACTTCATGTTTGCTGAAAACAGCAGCCACAGAGAGTTATCTTAGGGTATTTCGCTCTGAATCCTCCTCTTATCAGTCTTTAAAAAGTTTCAAGTTCATTAGATTAAGTATTATCATTCCCTATAGTGAAGGGCGGGTAGGCGTAGGCGAGAGCAGCACAATTCCAGTTAAATCACAAAAGAAAATGCAACCAAATATGCAGCCACCACTGATCTACATCTACTGATGAACAGATGCTGTTTTAATTGGTTTGTTAAAAAATGCCAGTCAAGCAAGATTTGAACTTGTGACCTCTCACTCTTAAAGTACAAAATATTCTTCTGGGCAGCAGCATTTTATATTCAGACAAAAGGCTGAGGCACCCAAGGCTAAAATATTAACATCACCCTTTGTACAGCTGCATTTTTATTATTATTATTGACATACAGTACTGTTCAAAAGTTTGGCCTTGGTAAGATTTTAAGGTTTTTGAAAGAAGTCTCTTATGCTCGTCAAGGCTGCCTTTATTTGATCAAAAAACTGTAAAAACATATATAATATATATTCATATATATAAAAATTGCTGTGATCGCAAAGCTGGAGTGTCTTCAGTGTCACAGAAATTTTTATAATATTTGTATTTTATACTCCAAAAATGTTTTATGGTTATCAGTGTTGCAAACAGTTGTGCTACTTAATATGATTGTGGAAACCTTGAAACTTTTTTTTAGGATTCTTTTAAGAATGTAAAATTACAATCCCTTGCCCTTTCTGGCTAATGCTGCTTTGCTACTAAATACCTTACATTCATTAATCGCGCACTCTATTTTTCTGCTTTGCGAATGTACTTTGTTTCTTTTTTTTCTGTGACAATTTTTTCTAGCTAGAGGAGGTTTTGTCAAATTTGCATGACTTATGATAGTCTTTAAAGCAACAGTAAGATATATGTTGAAAACATACAGTAATGTTTTGCACCATATGCCACTGTTTTCTTGTAAAAGTGTGTTTTTTTAATTCATAACATTTCAGTAACACAGTGTAATTATACTTTTAAGTACTATTAATTAACAATATGTACTTACTTTATGGTTAGGATTAGGGTTTGGCTTAGGTTTAGTTGTATGTAATTATGCATAATTTATTGTCATTATAATAGTAAGTACATTTAACTTGTGTAACAAGGACACCTTCAAATAAAGTGTAACCAATATTTCTTGGTAATTGGGTTAAAAACATGTACATTAAAAATGTTGACGTCAAAACCAAAATCTTCGTAAGCGGTGACATCATCTGAAATCTTTGCAAGTCTGGATCTCAAGGTAGAAATCAGAAAGATAACAATTAGTGGAGTTAGTGAGCAAATGTGATTTAAATTGGGAAAACTCTTACATTTGGTGAGAGTTTGTAATATGTGAATGACTTCTGCCTTGTTCTTTGCCATCTGTTCTTCGTGAGTGAGGTTTGGTGAGGCTGGTTGCCTGTGGTAGCAGCTGGGGCCATGCTCACTGCGAACATGCGAAAACATGAAGGTGAAACTTCAGGTTTGATTTGCTCAGATGGAAGGAAAATGCATTATACGTACGGTTCAGGGGGCATGATTAAATGCATTAATTAATCACACTAAATTAGCATGTTAAATTGACAAGCTTATAAATTAATATGTACAGACTTACAGAGAAAAAGGAGAGAGTGAGAGAGAGAACTGCACCAGGAAAGGATGTGGGCACAGCTTCTTTCATCAACATCTCTTCAAATGTTTTTCAAATTATCACATAATTTCAGCCCAATCTATTTTCATTCCACTCTAAAATTAAAACCTTCAAATTTGAAGCCTTTCCTAGTGTGATTTCTCATACGTACATATATAGCAAGCCCTCCATCTTCACACATCGTTGACATTTCCTTATTTCAGGCTGATATGTTCACAGACAAGTCTTATTTTTTTATAGACTTTAACATATAAGGCTCTACTTGGGTCACACTCACATTTGATTTTCCATATCAGCGCTGCCTATATTCATAAACGTTCATTAAACATTTCACCTGTGTTCTCCAAACCCACGGGATGAAAGACAAGCGTCTGCAAGTGACTGGTGTGCATGTTTGTTGTGATGAATGTGTGTGACAGGGTTCGACCCTACTATGTCGCATTGCCGCTCACACTGGTTGAGATCGATGGAAGCGTTTGACGAACGCCCCTCAGCCGTGACATGTTTGGAAAGAGAATATTCTCTGTCCTTCTCATTAAAGTGCAAAATGACTTGACATTTACATGCAGATTGGGTGCCGGCTGCCGCCTTGCAACAGATAACATTATTTTAGAAGAAGGTTAGGGCAAAGTGACAGTGTGTGTGTGTGTGTGTGTGTGTGTGTGTGTGGGAAGGGTATTTTAAAGAGAGGGGGATTAAATTGTTGAACAGTTATTTGAGCTGTTTTTTTTTAACCTTTTAACAACAGTCACCTAGTAACATTTAGACTAATATGTTTTAAAACACTAGAGTGTTTCTTCTATTTATATATTTTCTAAGTTTGTTCCCTTTTGGTGCTGTCACTTTAATGATCCTGATTGTGTTTGCATAATTTGCCATTCAATATTGTAAGAATATTATTTATGCTTTGGCGTGAGGAAATAAAAAACAGGGTTGATTAGTTTCCCAATCAAAGTTTATCTTGCAAGCAGTTCAAACTTTCAGTTAGATTTCATATGTAGCCAATTATATGTAAAATATTAAAATGCATGTTTGGAATACTATTAATTACTTCAAAACTGTGCTTTGATTGTGAATTATGTATTTTGATTTGCACATTGTGATATGAACAGACAGTCAATGAATAGATTAATTCAAATCATTAACGCACAAGGCTGTTTCAATAGCTACTCTGTTTCATTTGTCTGTTCAAAAAGATTTAAACTTGGAAATAAAAAAAGGAAAACAAACAAACACGCTTGGAACTTTAACTGAGTCATTAAAAAATAACTGGTTTAAAAGCGTCTTGTTTTCTTCAAATTGGACATCCAAACTCACTCTGTGTCTGTTATGTGTGTGGTAAACACTGCACACAGATGATATCTGACAAAACCACATACTGACAAACACAAAAGGGGGTGTATGTGTTGGATTCTGTGTGTGTGAGTCCAAAGTAAATGTATCACAGTGATTTTACCCTTTGTAAGTAATCTCCTTGGCATGTGGTGGAAGCTCATTTGCCCAATGAGGCATGTTTGCTTCTTGGCAATAATAAATCGAGATCTGAATCTATCACACTGAGAATGAGAATCAAGACCTTGTCAGAGAGGTGAATGGTTCCACAGAGAGCCCTATAAATCCAGAGCACTGGGAAGCGGAGAGGTGGGACAGCCCCTGTCAGATCAATCTGAGGTCAAATGGTGATGCATGGAGCTCAAAGACATTCACATTATATAATTCTATGGCAGTGAAATGTTCTTGTGCTGTGTGTATGACTGACACACACCTGTCAACTGATTCTTCGGATGCCATATCTCCTAACGTCCCTACTCACTGGTGTCCATACAGCATTAAATTGTATTTAACTTTACCTGTGTGTGTTTGGTTTTAAATGCTTTAGCATGACAGTGCATAGTTGCCCTATGATATTTTAGGCTTAGTAGATGAGTTCAGTGCATGATGGGAAAGAGAGAGAGGAAGAGAGAGAGAGAAAGCAGGCACTTTCGCTTGGTCACACTGACAAGTCCCAGCATTCCCCTCGACACACATACAAACCCGGCCGAAAGTGTGAGTTTTTGTCCTTGAGTGGACAAACAACAGCGAGGAAAATTGTTGCTAAATGCCGAAACTGTCCCTCTGCTCCCCTCTCTCTTTGTTTGTGAGTCTTTATAAAGACAGAAAAAGAGACTGTAGGTAGAATTTGAAATGCAGAATATAGAGCTGTGGCATGTTATTTCTACACTATTAACTATGGAAGTTACGTTTTGTTTTACATTCATTGCTAATGGGAAAAGACACGTTTCGGCTCTAAAGCCTCTCTCAGTGTGCTTTGGTTTCCTCAGTGTGCTTTGCTTTGCACACCGAGGAAGGTATTGAGCCAAAACGTTTGTGTCTTTTCCCATCAGCGATGAATGTAAAATAAAACGTTAAAAGACTGTTTTTGTGAGTGCGATCATAATCTCCTATACTAAGCAATTTAACAGATTGACGCACACAAAATAAAAAGATCAAGTGACAGAAGAGCGTGGTGCAAACGCTGATATATTTATGTTATTAAATAAATATAATATTTGACTAAATACATAATTGTATTTATATGAAAGTTTCAAGTAATTATTATAAAACAGACAGTTCCAGTCCTTGATTAGGATTGCTTCGTGTTCAAAGCTGTTGTAAATTACTCTACAAACATACACCTCTTTGTTTCTGCGTGTTGCTCGGCAACCACTTTGATGCAACCACAACCTTTTCTGAGGAACTACATTGTTTGCTGGAAGAATGTTTTTATTAGTATCATCACATTTTATTTATTGTGTTTTTTTTTTTTGTGAAACCTTGCTAAGTATATGGAATAATAATTTTATAAAAGCAATAATCCCTGTGAAGCCATGGTTTACAGTGTATTTTTAACAGCTAATGCATATTAGCAACGCACCTTAACTGTAATAAATTCACTGTAAACCACGGCTTCTTGGGGCTTATTGCTTTAAAAGCAGTAATAGACAAAGAAAAGTTTCCCAAATTCCAATTTTTTTCTCTTTGTGGTCCCGCCCCACACTCATGTTTTACAATTTTGCTATAGAGAGGAACGTCAGCATAGATCCACAGTGTTTTTTACATTTTAGGCCTCACTTTTAGATCTCTAAAATACATCAGGATGGAAAAGAAAAACATATTTTTAAAAAAGAGAATAAGTACACAGCTTTAAGTCATTAACATTAAATATTTGTTGACCAAAAACCCAAAGGGCCAGGGGAAATCACATCGTTTGAAGTTTGCAGTCAACATTAAAAGTGATAATTACAGCTCAAATCAGCAGTCTGTTTATTTCACTGTACTTCTAAAAGGGAAGTTTATGAACTTCGCCGCCTAAATTTAGGAAACCCATTAACAGATGATGTTTTTAGACTAAACAAACTTTTCAAATAAACCCAAAACACAGATTGCTTATTATCTCTGCTAATTCTAAATGAGCAATTTCACACTAACACTAATTGATTTGCACAAACTTTTTCAGAACCCACAACAGAATTATCAGTCTTGAAAAATGTCAGCTTTAACTTCTGTTTGGCGCACATGGTCTAATTGATAGGGACTGACACTCTACCCAGTTACTGGTATATTATAATTGATTATAAAGCGGTGCAGACTTGAGTGTCCGTGTGGATTTGTCACAGTAATAGTTTGCATTAGTTGGTTCTGATGAATGCAGCATGTGCTTAGCCGATGCTAATGGAGTTGCTTTTGTCCGTTTGGCACTGAACTCCTGATTGAATCAACTGGATAGAAGGTCAGGGATTCAGGAGAGATGCGCTATTCATTTGTATTACGTGTTTTATGGGTGGAGTGAAAAGTTTAGTTTTGTGTGCAAGTGTATTTGATATATGGAAGAGAATAAAAAGTAAACTAGGTTTTAAATTTTACCCATGCAAAGGTCACAACCATGATGACAGGGCATTGCTATGTGATTACTAAAAGTGTTTTTTTTTCTTCTAGATGGTTGTTTACTGGCCCCAATCAAAAAGCCTCTCAAGACTGATATTTAGGTTATTTTTAGCTTGCTTTATTGTCTGCCAGGTGAAAACGGTTAGTCTGATTGCTTTAAAAATGTGCCTTGTTGTTGAGAGATGTCCTATTACATGACTTGAGGTATCATTATCGTTGAAACTGTGTGATTTTCTTTCATTGTAGGGAAAGTGAATGAGAGCTAGGGCTATCAAACCTCCATAAACCTCCATAAAAATGGTCCATGCAACTTTTGCACTCTATTTTAGGTCTTCTGAAGCAGTTTAATATATTTTTGTCAGAAACCATCTGAAATGTAAGTTGTCTTTGTCCCGATCCTGCTATCTATCTCTTTTTTATGGGAATCAATGAGAACAAAAATGAAACCAATACATATGATTTGTTACTCCAATTTTACAGTCTCTGCACTGGCTACCTATTAAGTTTTGTATCAGTTACACAATATTATTATTTGCCTATAAGGCCCTAAATGATTTAGCTCCTGTGTACCTAACTAGTATTCTATCACGCTACAATCAAACTCGCTCCCTAAGGTCGCAAAACTCTGGACTCTTGGTAGTACCTAGGATAGCAAAGTCCACTAAAGGAGGTAGAACTTTTTCATATTTGGCTCCCAAACTCTGGAATAGCCTTCCTGATAACGTTCGGGGTTCAGACACACTCTCTATTTAAATCTAGATTAAAGACACATCTCTTTAGCCAAGCATTCATATAATGCATCTCACAATCTTGTACTGCAGGTATATCTGATCAAACGCATGAGCAGCTGTGTACAAGTCATATGTACCAGCTTTGTGATTATTTTGTCATGCTGTAGCTTGGCAGCATGATGAAATGTAACATTTATATGTTCTTTATTTTTTCAGGATAATATTCAGAAAATCACATTTTGTGTTCCACTGGAAAAAAACATATTGAGTGAACTTTCTCTAATGAGCAGTAATAATTTTTTTTTTTTTTGCATGGCAAGCACCACTAATAATCATTACAGTGTTAGAGAGAGTGCTGTGTGTGTGTGCGCATGTGTGTGAAAACGATGTGAGCGAACGGGAGAGGAAGAAGTCTTTCTTCATTTCTGTCATGAAAAGGGTCTCCATGGGACTGAAGAGAGAGATGAGAAGAGGAGAAGAAGGGGATAGAGAAAGGGAGGGAAGGAGGGAGGGAGGATAGAAGACTATTTAAATCCATCACCTTGAGCAATTGTCAGTGCTGCAGAAGAGGAGAGAGGAGGATCGAGGGACCCGGGGAGGGAGGAGATGGAGGAGTGGATCTTGTCTTGTGATTCATCCCTCTATTGGGTGAATTAAATCTCAGTCAGTTGGCGAGCAAAAAGATTTATTGGGAAATCAAGGCTTGGGTGTGGGTGGTGTGACCAGACCAAGCTGTACTGAATCAGCTTGCATGGGTGGGGGCAAGCCGTCAATCACCCACACATCTACCCTCAACGTGATGCTGACTATCCCTCAGCTTCACACACACACACACACACACACACACACACACACACACACACACACACACACACACATGTTGATTTTTATGGTTTACGGGGACTTTCCATAGGCGTAATGGTTTTTATACTGTACAAACTATATGTGCTATTGCACTACACCTACCCTACACCTAAACTTAGCCCTCACATGAGACGGTGCATTTCTATTTTCCCTCAAAAAAACTTACTCTGTATGATTTATAAGCGTTTTAAATTATGGGGACACTGAAAATGTCCTCATAAATCACCTTCTCCTTGTAATACCTATGTCATACCCATGCCATTATACAAATTTGTGTATAAACACCTCACACACACACACACACACACACACACACACACACACACACACACACACACACACACACACACACACACACACACACACACACACACTCGATCATCATGCTAGGGCTGTTCCCTGAGAATACGACAGCTGTCAGTCATAGCATTAGTGTAAGAGATGGATGAGTAGGCTATACACACTCACACACGCATATCAAACATAAGCCCAATTCAGGCAGTCAGTGTTTCTGATGGGGACCTAAGGTAATTTCAACATTTAAAGGGGCTTTATTACCGTGCAAATGTCATTTGCCCCCACCATCTGCTTAAAAATTTCCAGACAAATTACTTACTGTTCTTTTACAAACATCAACGTCATGTGGTAATTTAATTGCCTTCCAAATTCACTTCTCTGGGCTTACGAGAAGGGATCAATCCAAATGACGTTTTGTAAATACTTTTTGACCACTGCCAAGTAGTGTACGGAAATGTACACTAATTTTAAATATGGACACTTTTAGTACTGAAATGCTGGAAACTGTTCACATAAACATATAAACATAATATCACTGCTGCACAACAATAAATGGGAGCTGTTATGAAAAATCACAAAATCACAAATTACTAAATATGACTAATATTACAATAAAAACTGATAAAAAAACAAAACAAATAAAAATTAATTAAAATATTATTAAAATATAATAATTAAGAAGAAAGTTAAAATAGAGAACAAAATACTGTGACATTTTTTAAATGGGACATTATTGTAATAAAAATATATTTTTATTTAAATATTATAATATTCATATGAAGTAAAGCTTTCACAACTAATAATTTAATTATTAAAACAAATTACTGGATTCAATGTTTACATTATTTAAACGAGTTTGCATCACCTTATTTCCTATAATTTCCTCATTTTAAAATGACATTCTCCATTTTGACAGCGTGAAATGCATCACATTAAAAACCTAAATATTTTAATGTGATGTTTAAATAATACAAAAATAATTAAAGGTATTATTTATAATTAATTTTATTAAATTAAATATGAATGCGTTAATTGTTATTAATTATTAATAACAGACATTTTGTTTACAGCTGCCAATAATTTGACTGACCATGTGAGCAGCGTGTTCCCAGGATCATAGGATCACAGAACTTGTCCCTTCACCATGAATAAAGTGCCATCTTAATGATGAGTATTATCTCTGAGGTACCATGCAAATTAATTTTACACATGTCCCCATGAGAAACAATTACCGAATAGGGATACAGGTTCATTGGAAAATGTGCCTCTAACTATATATATATATACATATGCATACAATTCACTGCAGCTTCCAGCTGAACACTAACAACTTCAATTCCTTTTCACACTAATTACAATTACTGGAGCAGATTATCAACTGATGAAGAGTTTTGTGTGGTTTCTCGCACAATTCCATATTATGACCTGGAAAGCATTTACCATAATACATTTTTAGTAAACAAACACTGTTTGATGTTTGCATCACATTACCAGCTCTCTATATATGATTTTTCTGACACAGTAAACTAAAACAAAGAAAAGTCCAATTAAATTATTGGACTTGTTGAAGCAAGCTAAAATGGCAAGCTAAAATGTTATCTCATGTATACTCTTGTTAACACTATAGGTAATGTTTAGGAATGCGCTTTTGCTGCCAACCTCTGGACATTTCACTCTAAAAGTGTTGTGAAAATGTGTAAGAAGCAATGTAATATCATTTTGCAGAAATTTCGCCAGAGGCACATTTTTCCAGTGAGCCTGGGTTGCGCATATCATTTCACACACGTGTTCAAGCTAAAACAGCATGTCTAGTGTGGCAGAGGAACACTTTATGTATGACACGCTTTTCACAGCAAACACAGATGCTTACTGAGTTCAGCAGATGCACTCACTGGTTTTGATTTTTTTCCTATAATTTTACATCTATAGCACTTTCTAAAAATAGTGAGCTGTCTCGCTGTCAACTATACATCTAAGAACCATCTTGACTAAGATGAAACCGCATAAGAGACTGATCTGAAATGCTCTTCATAGGCAGCAACTTGATTAATTGTCATGAATGTAATCCCTATATGAAGCACAATGAGAAACTTGACAAAGCTCAGTTGATTCCAGTAATGACTGAATTCTCTAATGTACTTTTATTTACATTTATGCTTTTGACAGATACTTTTATTCAAGGGCCTACATTTGATTAGTAGAGCGGTTAATGTATAAAGCTACATGCCCCAATGAATTTACCATACAAATATTGGAACAATATATTTTCAATACTGAATTACATATTTTCATAGTTTTTTGAGCACACAACAGTGCATTTTGGGATTGCCTTATCAGGGGAGGATACATGCAAGGTCTAAAATTTACACTTGACAAGACAAATGAGAGTAAAAAAGGGTTTTGACCAGTTAATATTGTCACAGTCATGGACATTTGTTGTGTTTTCATTCCTCATGTGCTCTCTGTGACCTAGTTTTCCCTCATGTTTGATTGTGTCATTATGTTCAGGAGTTTCTCGTCAATAATCCTCATTTACATTCCCCATATAAGTTGCATTCAGTTCAGTGTTTCTTTGTCCGGTCTCGTCTGAGTTACCTTGGTGTGTGTCTATGCTGCTTCTCCGATATGGATAGCCTTTATGTAGATTTTTAAAACTGTGTATCATTATTCTCTTTATTGCAGACGATGACACCAGCCTCACTCCTGACCTAGAGCCCAGCCTACCATCACCCCACAGCGCGGAGCATAAGCCAGAGCCCACTGGTGATGGAGAGCCAGAGCCCGCCGCGACCGACGACCCATCGCCAGTAACTGCGACAGTGCTGAGGATTGCCTCGGAGCCAGAGCCTGTGATGTCAGACCAGGTGTGAGAGCCCGCAACAGAGCTCGCCATGGGGGAGAGCGTCATGGACAGTGAGAGCGCAGAGGGAAGCTCTGCCCCCTGCACCATGGCTGAGGTAGAGCTGAACTCTGAGGACAATATGGGAATCTATGCAGACATGCCCCCTCTTCTCTTGCCAGTCTCCATCGGCTTCATTGCGGGAGTATCTCTTCTCTCCGCCTCCAGCCTCTAAGTCCTGGACTCCACCTCGGCCCTTCGACACAGCAGCTCCACCATGGCTCCTAGCTCCCCACTCTCTACAGGGCCCGTCAGTCCGCCAGCTCCGCCAGGCTCCCTCGTCCCTCCGGCTCCGCCTTGGTCTGTCGTCAACCATCCTTCACCTCGGGACTCTCCTACTCCTCACTCTGCTCTGCCTTGCCCCTCCGGATCCTCAGTGTCGCCCTCGCTCATCGGCTCTCCGTCTCCACCTCGGACTCCACCACCTGCTACGCCACTGTCGGTTGGCCCCCTGGAGTCAGCAGCCCTTCCTTCACCATGGCTCCTCTCCCCATCGGCTCCACAATGGGCCGTCATCATGGCTGCAGCCTGGGTCCCGCTGGCTCCTCCTACTCCAAGTCCCTTCTGCCTCCGCCTGGCTCCTCCCTCCATCTGATCCGCCCTGGCTCCTACTGTTTCCTCTGTAGCTCCTTCCATCTTTACCACCCTGGACTCTGTTGATCATCCTCCTCCTAGGTGTCCGTCCTCTGCCAGAGCCTCCACCTGAACTACCTTCCTGCCAGCCCTTTGCTGTCCCCTGTCACCATCCCATATCTAATTCTTTGTACTCCTCCTAAGTCCCCCTATGTCCCTCCCTTTTTCTCTGAGGTGCAAGGTCGTGCCTTCCGGGAGGAGGGGCGAACTCTCACAGTCATAGACTTTTGTTTGTGTTTTCATTCCTCATGTGCTCTGTGTGACCTAGTTTTCCTTCAACCTGGTCTCATAAAAATGCGTACCTCTGTGCACTTTCTGTGCGACACCGTTTTACGTACCTTACTTCACGTTTCGCCAAAGAGAAATGTCCACTGAGTGGCGCTAAAACACAGGTTAAATAAGTGAACCCTGTCACGTTTTCTTTTTACGTAGATATAGGTACATTTTGCTGTGTTTTTATTACGTTGCTACAGAAACGTATTGCGGTGGTTCAGAACTCAAATATCCAGGGTCTGTCCCTAAAAGTTAATGCTCTATCATGTTGGAAATATGCCCTACACCAAACCCAACCCTAAACCTACCCAATAGTGTTAACAAATGCAAAACTGATATAAAAACATATTTGTTGATGCAATCGTGCCATTTCAACTTCCTTATATGCAGATTTGAACTGCTTTTCGAACCGTGATTACACGGGATTCAAACCAGAGCTCCTCGCCTTCTAAGTACGTCTCCGTACTCCATGAGCTACTGAACAAACTTACTGTCTATGAAAACCCATAGATACGAGGCTGGATATGTGTGATGCTAACATTCAAAAGCATAAGTTTTCAAATCTCCCAGCTTTTTAATATTGCTTTGAAGTCGTAACATAATAATCTTCAAGTAAATTTGCAAAAATTAACTCTATTCATTTGTGTGAAAAGAGTAAAAGATGTCAGAGTATTACTGCCACTAGTGTTTGTTTCTTTTGGAAAATGCAGTAATGTATTTATTGGAACGTATTTGAGTCTCGCTAAAAAGTGCACTCAGGTACATAAATGCCATAAAACCAGGTCGTTTTCCTTCATGTTTGATTGTGTCAATATGTTCAGGTGTTTCTCGTCAATTATCCTAATTTACATTCCCCATATGCATTGCATTCAGTTCAGTATTTCTATTTATTTCAGTATTTCAGTATTTATCAGAGTTAAGCTGGCTGCACACTAGACAAATTTCAAATCTTAACCGATTATAAAACCATGGGAGATCACAGACACAAAGACAGTTCAACCAATTTTTCGCCTTATAATCCTCTGAACGCGCACACTAGATGATTCGACTAGACCGCGAGACACTTGAAGATTGTAGGAACGATTTCATGGTGACACGTGATCTCACGGAGACTAGTGAAGAAAAACAACTAAAGAGGACAATCAACATTGTCTGTGTGTGTTCTGTGTTCTGTTCTGTTTCACAGTGAAAAACAACGTATACAAAAGAATATGGGTGATGTTCTCTGCTTTCATGGCACTTTTGTGGCTGCCAGGTTTCAACTATAGAAGCACGCAACATCCGGTGAGTGACGCTTGCTCGCTCTCATTGGCTATCGCAGGTATTTGAGTTTGGCAATGCTTTGTCTCAATCGGGAGCA